>CM038676.1:44849567-45449567 GCA_021605205.1 Aegilops longissima | reverse complement strand
ACACAGATGTTTACCCAGGTTCGGGCCCTCTCGGTGGAGGTAAAACCCTACTTCCTGCTTGATTAATATTGATGATATGGGTAGTACAATAGTAGATCTACCACGAGATCGTAGAAGCTAAACCCTAAGATCTAGCCTATGATGGTATGATTGTAATTGTGATCTCCTTCTAAGGACCAACCTCTCCGGTTTATATAGACACCAGAGAGGGCTAGGGTTTACATGGAGTCGGTTACGAGGAAGGAAATATAATATCCGGATCGCCAAGCTTGCCTTCTACGCCATGAAAGTCCCATCCGGACATGGGCCGAAGTCTTGAGTCTTGTATCTTCATGCTTCAATAGTCCGGACGTTGCACACAGTCCGGCTGTCCGGATACCCCCTAATCCAGGACTCCCTCAGGGAGAACATTGTATTGAGATCCAAAAAGAGAGAAGAAGCCATCTAGCTACTAACTATGGACCCGAAGGTTTGAGGTAAACTACTCACACTTCATCGGAGAGGCTATGGTGATGATGTAGAAGCCGTCCGTGGTGGATGCCCCCTCCGGCGGAGCTCCGGAACAGGCCCCAAGATGGGATCTCATGGGTACATAAGGTTGCGGCGGTGAAATTAGGTTTTTGGCTCCGTATCAGATCGTTTGGGGGTACGCAGGTATATATAGTTGGAAGGACTACGTCGGTGGAGCAACAGGGGGCCCACGAGGGTGGAGAGCACGCCCTGGGGGGTAGGCGCGCCCCCCCTACCTCGTGGCCTCCTCCATTGTTTCTTGACATAGGGTCCAAGTCTCCTGGATCATGTTCGGTGAGAAAATCACGTTCCCGAAGGTTTCATTCCGTTCGGACTCCATTTGATATTACTTTTCTTCGAAACACTAAAACAGGCAAAAAATAGCAATTCTGGGCTGGGCCTCCGGTTAATCGGTTAGTCCCAAAAATAATATAAAAGTGGAAAATAAAGCCCAATAATTTCCAAAACAGTAGATAATATAGCATGGAGCAATAAAAAATTATAGATAAGTTGGAGACGTATCAGGCATCCCCAAGCTTAATTCCTGCTCGTCCTCGAGTAGGTAAATGATAAAAACAGAATTTTTGATGCGTAGTGCTACTTGGCATAATTTCAATGTAATTCTTCTTAGTTGTGGTATGAATATTCAGATCCGAAAGATTCAAGACAAAAGTTTATATTGACCTAAAAAATATAATACTTCAAACATACTAACAAAGCAATCATGTCTTCTCAAAATAACATGGCCAAAGGAAGTTATCCCTACAAAATCATATAGTCTGGCTATGCTCTATCTTCACCACACAAAGTATTTAAATCATGCACAACCCCGATGACAAGCCAAGCAATTGTTTCATACTTTTGACATTCTCAAAACTTTTTCAATCTTCACGCAATACATGAGCGTGAGCCATGGATATAGCACTATAAGTTGAATAGAATGGTGGTTGTGGAGAAGACAAAAAAGGGGAAGATAGTCTCACACCAACTAGGCGTATCAACGGGCTAAGGAGATGCCCATCAATAGATATCAATGTGAGTGAGTAGGGATTGCCATGCAACAGATGCACTAGAGCTGTAAGTATATGAAAGCTCAACAAAAGAAACTAAGTGGGTGTGCATCCAACTCACTTGCTCACAAAGACATAGGGCATTTTGAGGAAGCCCATCATTGGAATATACAAGCCAAGTTCTATAATGAAAAATTCCCACTAGTATATGAAAGTGACAAAATGAGAGACTCTCTATCATGAAGATCATGGTGCTACTTTGAAGCACAAGTGTGGTAAAAGGATAGTAACGTTGTCCCTTCTATCTTTTTCTCTCATTTTTTTATTTGGGCCTTTTCTCTTTTTTTTATGGCCTCTTTTTTTTTAGTCCAGAGTCTCATCCCGACTTGTGGGGGAATCATAGTCTCCATAATCCTTTCCTCACTTGGGATAATGCTCTAATAATGAAGATCATCACACTTTTATTTTTTTACAACTCAACAATTACAACTCGATACTTAGAACAAAATATGACTCTATGTGAATGCCTCTGGCGGTGTACCGGGATATGCAATGAATCAAGAGTGACATATATGAAAGAATTATGAACGGTCGCTTTGCCACAAATACGATGTCAACTACATGATCATGCTAAGAAATATGACAATGATGAAGCATGTCATAATAAACGGAACGGTGGAAAGTTGCATGGCAATATATCTCGGAATGGCTATGGAAATGCCATGATAGGTAGGTATGGTGGCTGTTTTGAGGAAGGTATATGGTGGGTGTATGATACCGGCGAAAAGTGCGCGGTATTAGAGAGGCTAGCAATGGTGGAAGGAAGAAAAGTGCGTATAATCCATGGACTCAACATTAGTCATAAAGAACTCACATACTTATTGCAAAAATCTACAAGTTATCAAAGCAAAGTATTACGCGCATGCTCCTAGGGGGATAGATTGGTAGGAAAAGACCATCGCTCGTCCCCGACCGCCACTCATAAGGAAGACAATCAATAAATAAATCATGCCCCGATTTCATCACATAACGGTTCACCATAGGTGCATGCTACGGGAATCACAAACTTTAACACAAGTATTTCTCAAATTCACAACTACTCAACTAGCATGACTCTAATATCACCATCTTTATATCTCGAAACAATTATCAAGCATCTAACTTCTCTTAGTATTCAACACACTCAAAAGAAAGTTTTACAAATCTTGAATACCAAGCATATTATGATTATTTAAGCAAATTACCATGCTATTTAGGACTCTCAAAATAATCTAAGTGAAGCATGAGAGATCAATAGTTTCTATATAACAAATCCACCACCGTGCTCTAAAATATATAAGTGAAGCACTAGAGCAAGATTATATAGCTCAAAAAATATAAGTGAAGCACATAAAGTATTCTAACAAATTCCAAATCATGTATGGCTCTCTCAAAAGGTGTGTACATCAAGGATGATTGTGGTAAACTAAAAAGCAAATACTCAAATCATACAAGACGCTCCAAGCAAAACACATATCATGTGGTCAATAAAAATATAGCTCCAAGTAAAGTTACCGATGAAAGTAGACGAAAGAGGGGATGCCTTCCGGGGCATCCCCAAGCTTTGACTTTTTGGTGTCCTTAGATTATCTTGGGGTTGCCATGGACATCCCCAAGCTTAGGCTCTTGCCACTCCTTGTTCCATAATCCATCAAAAATATTTCACCCAAAACTTGAAAACTTCACAACACAAAACTCAACAGAAATCTCGTGAGCTCCGTTAGCGAAAGAAAACAAAAGACCACTTCAAGGTACTGTAATTAACTCATTATTTATTTATATTGGTGTTAAAACTACTGTATTCCAACTTCTCTATGGTTTATAAAATATTTTACTAGCCATAGGTTCATCAAAATAAGCAAACGACATGCGAAAAACAGAATTTGTCAAAAACAGAACAATATGTAGTAATCTGTAACCAACGCAAACTTCTGGAACTCCAAAAGTTCAGGCAACATAGGACGACCTAGTACATTTGTTTATTGATCAACAGCAACCGGAATCAGTATTTTATACGTTCTGGTGATTTTTAACAATTGTTGTCGTGAACAGAAAGTTTCTATAAATTACAGCAAGATCAAATAACTATCATCCAAGAAGATCCTATAGGTTTAACTTGGCACAAACACTAATTAAAATGTAAAAAAACATCTAACCAGAGGCTATAACAAATATTTATTTCTAAACAGAAGCAAAAGCAAAAAAAAAACTAAAAATAAAATTGGGTTGCCTCCCAACAAGCGCTATCGTTTAACGCCCCTAGCTAGGCATAAAAGCAAGGATAGATCTAGGTATTGCCATCTTTGGTTTTAGGGAAGAAGAGAGCAAAATTGCTATCTATGGAATTAATCCTTCTATTTCAAGAAAGTACATCGCCATTAACGGTATAAGAAAGATTAAGTATGCTGCGGAAATTGGTATCTAAGCTAGCTTTTATCTCTTTGATAGATTCGTTCTGGTAGGAAAGCAAAAGAGATGTGATTTCAACTTTCTCATTAATGGGGTGCCCAAATATAGTTTTCATCTTTTCATAGCTGTCTGTGGGGTCCCCTTCAAGAAAACCCTCTTCAAAAATAGCATCCAAGACTTGTTTGAACGAAATGGGCAACCCAACATAAAAGCTTTTTAAGTAAACCTCAATTTGGTATTGAGGTACATAGCTAGCACGGATCATTAATAGCCTATCCCAAGAATCTTTCAAAGATTCATCAAGTAAATAACGAAATATTCCAGAATCTTCTTCATCAAAATTGCTAAGGTTTTCATTGGTAGTTCCGGCAGGTTTTTCTATAGTATTTTTATTTATGAGTTTAGATAAGATAGCAGGATTGTCTAAGGCACTAGAACTCGGGAGAGATCCCCTAATTCTATTTGGTTCCGACATGGCGAGGGAAAAACGAGCGAAAAGAGGCGAACGGAAAAGAGAGGGCGAATAAAACGGCAAGGGTGAAGTGGGGGAGAGGAAAACGAGAGGCAAATGGCAAATAATGTAATGCGGGAGATAAGGGATTGTGATGGGTACTTGGTTTGTTGACTTTTGCATAGACAAACGGCGCCCGAGAAGGCTCGTTGTCAGGAGTCCAAATCTTGACTTGACTTTTGCGTAAGCCTCCCCGGCAATGGCGCCAGAAATTCTTCTTGCTACCTCTTGAGCACTGCGTTGGATTTCCTTGAAGAGGAAAGGATGATGCAGCAAAGTAGCGTAAGTATTTCCATCAGTTTTTGAGAACCAAGGTATCAATCCAGTAGGAGGCTACACGCGCGAGTCCCTCGTACCTACACAAAACAAATAACTCCTCACAACCAACGCGATTAGGGGTTGTCAATCCCTTCACGGCCACTTACGAGAGTGAGATCTGATAGAGATGATAGATAATATTTTTGGTATTTTTATGATAAAGATGCAAAGTAAGATAAAAGAAAAGTAAAAAAGCAAAGGCAATAAATAAAGTGATGGAAGATTAATATGATGGAGATAGACCCGGGGCCCATAGGTTTCATTAGTGGCTTCTATCAAGAGCATAAATATTCTACGGTGGGTGAACAAATTACTGTTGAGAAATTGACAGAATTGAGCATAGTTATGAGAGTATCTAGGTATGATCATGTATATAGGCATCACGTCTGAGACAATTAGACCGACTCCTGCCTGCATCTACTACTATTACTCCACTCATCGACCGCTATCCAGCATGAATCTAGAGTATTAAGTTCAAGAAAATAGAGTAACGCTTTAAGCAAGATGACATGATGTAGAGGGATAAATTCATGAAATATGATTAAAAAACCCATCTTGTTATCCTCGATGGCAACAATACAATATGTGCCTTGCTGCCCCTGTTGTCACTGGGAAAGGAGACCGCAAGATTGAACCCAAAGCTAAGCACTTCTCCCATTGCAAGAAACACCAATCTAGTAGGACAAACGAAACTGATAATTCGAAGAGACTTCCAAAGATAACCAATCATACATAAAAGAATTCAGAGAAGATTCAAATATTGTTCATAGATAATCTTTATCATAAACCCACAATTCATCGGTCTTAACAAACACACCGCAAAAAGAAGATTACATCCAATAGATCCAAAAAGAGAGAAGAAGCCATCTAGCTACTAACTATGGACCCGAAGGTCTGAGGTAAACTACTCACACTTCATCGTAGAGGCTATGGTGATGATGTAGAAGCCCTCCGTGGTGGATGCCCCCTCCGGCGGAGCTCCGGAACAGGCCCCAAGATGGGATCTCGTGGGTACAGAAGGTTGCGGCGGTGGAATTAGATTTTTGGCTCCATATCTGATTGTTTGGGGGTACGTAGGTATATATAGGAGGAAGGAGTACGTCGGTGGAGCAACAGGGGGCCCACGAGGGTGGAGGGCGCACCCTGGGGGGTAGGCTCGCCCCCTACCTCGTGGCCTCCTCCTTTGTTTATTGACATAGGGTCCAAGTCTGGTTTCATTCCGTTTGGACTCCGTTTGATATTCCTTTTCTTCGAAACACAGAAATAGGCAAAAAAACAACAATTCTGGGCTGGGCCTCCGGTTAATAGGTTAGTCCCAAAAATAATATAAAAGTGGAAAATAAAGCCCAATAATGTCCAAAACAGTAGATAATATAGCATGGAGCAATCAAAAATTATAGATACGTTTGAGACGTATCAGATACAAGAGATGAACTAGGGTTTGAGAGGAGATGGTCCTGGTGAAGATGTTGATGGAGATTGGCCCCCTCCCGATGAGAGGAGCGTTGGTGATGACGATGGTGATGATTTCCCCCTCCCGGAGGGAAGTGTCCCCAGCAGAACAGCTCTGCCGGAGCCCTAGATTGGTCCCGCCTCGTGGCGGCGGAGTCTTGTCCCGAAAGCTTGCTTATGATTTTTCTTCTGACGAAAGACTTCATATAGAAGAAGATGGGCACCGGAGGGCCACCAGGGGGCCCACAAGGCAGGGGGCGCGCCCAGGGGGATAGGGCGCGCCCCCACCCTCGTGGCCAGGGTGTGGGCCCCCTCTAGTATTTCTTCCGCTCAATATTTTTTATTATTTCCAAAAATAACTTCCGTGGATTTTTAGGACTTTTGGAGTTGTGCAGAATAGGTCTCTGATACTTGCTCCTTTTCCAGCCCAGAATTCCAGCTGCCGGCATTCTCCCTCTACATGTAAACCTTGTAAAATAAGAGAGAATAGGCATAAGTATTGTGACATAATGTGCAATAACATCCCATAATGCAATAAATATCGATATAAAAGCATGATGCAAAATGGACGTATCAACTCCCCCAAGCTTAGACCTCGCTTGTCCTCAAGCGGAAGCCGATAACGATAAATATGTCCACATGTTTAGGGGTAGAGGTGTCGATAAAATAAAATACAGACATGAGGGCATCATGATCATTCTTATAACAGTAACATATATGGATATTGTCATATGATTTCTTACTCTCAAGTAATAATCTATTCACAATGCAAAGTATGAATCAGAAACTTCATTGAAAACTAACAAACTATAATCTCGGTCATTGAAGCAATTGCAATTTATCATAACATTGGAAAGAGTCTATGTCAGAGCTTTTCAGCAAGTCCACATACTCAACTATCATTTAGTCTTTCACAATTGCTAACACTCACGCAATACTTGTGGTTACGGAGTTTTAATCGGACATAGAGAAAGATAGGGGCTTATAGTTTCGCCTCCCAACCTTTTACCTCAAGGGTAGTGTCAACAATAATAGTTCATGTTAACTTACATCCAATTAGATACATGTATCAGGATCTTTCCAACACACTGTGCTTGCCAAAGGATAAAATGTAAAAAGGAAAGGTGAAGATCACCATGACTCTTGCATAAGGTAGAAGATGATAATAAAAGATAGGCCCTTCGCAGAGGGAAGCAGAGGTTGCCATGCACTTTCAGGGTTGGATGCACAAAATCTTAATGCGAAAGAACGTCACTTTATATTGCCACTTGTGATATGAACCTTTATTATGCAGTCTGTCGCTTTTATTTCTTCCACATCACAAGATCATATAAAGCTTATTTCCTCCACACTAATCAATCATACATATTTAGAGAGCAATTTTTATTGCTTGCACCGATGACAACTTACTTGAAGGATCTTACTCAATCCATAGGTAGATATTGTGGACTCTCATGGCAAAACTGGGTTTAACAGTATTTGGAAGAACAAGTAGTATCTCTACTTGGTGCAAAGAATTTGGCTAGCATGAGGGAGAAAGGCAAGCTCAACATGCTAGATGATCCATAACAATATACTTTATGTCAGATATAAGAAAACATAACCCATTATGTTGTCTTCCTTGTCCAACATCAACTCTTTGGCATGTCATATTTTGATGAGTGCTCACAATCATAAAAGATGTCCAAGATAGTATATTTATATGCGAAACCTCTCTTTCTTTATTACTTCCTATTAATTGCAACGATGACCAAAGCTATGTTTGTCAACTCTCAACAACTTTTAATCATCATACTCTTTCTATTGTATGATCTCTTTTTATTTCTTTTTATTCTTTTCTCTTTTCTTTTATTCACTTAAGATCATAGCGAGATAATCAAGCCCTTGACTCAACACTAATCTTTATTATATAGCTCACGGACTCGATTACATAAAGGGATAATAAAGCAAAACTCAAAACTAGATCATACCAAAAACTTTATTCTACTAGATCAAGATACTACTAAAATGATCGAAATAAGAAAAACGGTAAAGATAGGAGTGTGGTGGTGATACGATACTGGGGCACCTCCCCCAAGCTTGGCAGTTGCCAAGGGGAGTGCCCATACGCATATGATTATGTCTCTTTCTTTGGAGGTGAGGTAGATGGTGGTGATGATGATAGTTGTGCCTTCAGCTTTTTCATATTGTAATTGAGAAGGGCAATTTCCTCCTGTAAATCATCGATCTCCGATTCCAGCTTCAAAATTTTGTCACATAAATCTCCTTTGCTTTTCTGCCGAAAACGAGAAGGAATAGATTGGTTGTTAGATAGTTTAGCCCTCTTAGGGAGACTAGATTTCTTGAACTTCACGTGCATATCCCAGGTTGAGGTAGAGGGATATCCTCCTCCTCCGAACATGGATCATTGATCCTCATCAAATGATCATCCTCCTCCTCATCCGTAGTTCGTCCACAAGAGGATAGATCCCCATAGGACTTTGGGCCAGCAATGAGGTGTGAGAAATAGTGTCACGACCGGTTTTCCAATAAAATGCTTATTGAGAAACCGACCTTTTAAGTCCAGTATGAGGAAAAATCCTCCTGACTGGTAGACAAAATCTTGATACAATAAGCCAGTAGCATTAGAATATATTACAGGGTCGAGCTGGGGTGCTCTACCAATTATTTCAAGCACGCCAATAATTATACATAATGGCAGATATGACACAATGGAGTGGTGGCATACTACTGAGTCGAGGTAAAGTGGTGGTGGAATAACACAATGGAGTGGATAACATGACTCCTACACTGGCGGCTCATCGAGCGTCGAGGTGAGGCTCGATGAATTTATTTGGGTAGCGGAAGCGGAAGTAACAATGTGACCAATCCAGGGTCGCACGAGACTGACTGGGATTCCTCTAGGCGTCGGACTCGCTATCGAACTCTTCATCCATGAGATCGCCCTCGTCAGCATCTGGCCAAATCAACAAGCCAGGTGAGTACTTTGAAAGTACTCGCAAGACAGTTCGAACATAAGATATAACAAATGCATGCATGAATGCGTCATGATCAATTAGTATGGTACATCAAAATGATGAAGTAACACAACATTTATTAGCAAGAAGGAAATCAGGTAATAGTAAAAAAATAACTGAAAAAACCCGATCGGGTGTCTGATGCGACGTCTTGAAGGGTGAACAAATAAATAATGCCACAGTCGGGCGTCTGAGCGACACCACATAAAGGGCTTATATTGAAAATAAGAAACATCGTGCCCGCGATCGGACGTCGGGCGACATCACGAAAGGGCTTATATTAGCGTAAATGACAACAATGCATGATCGGACGTCGGAGCGACATCGCGAAAGGGCTTATAACAAAAGTAAATAATAACCATGCAGCGATCGGACGTCTGGCGACATCACAAAAAGGGCTTATAACAAAAGTAAATAATAACAATGCCGTAGTCGAATTCGGCGACATCGCGAAAGGGCTTATAACAAAAGTAAATAATAACAATACATGATCGGACGTCTGGCGACATCGCGAAAGGGCTTAAAACAAAAGTAAATAATAACAATGCCGCAGTCGGACGTCTGAGCGACATCGCAGAAAGGGCTTATAACAAAAGTAAATAATAACAATGCCCCAGTCGGACGTCTGAGTGACATCGTAGAAAGGGCTTGAAATTCACTTTTCATATCGGTTAACTTGCAAGAAATAGTACTCATAGGAAAATATTCAACACATGATAATAAACGGGTTTGTCCATCCACAGGAAATAAACATTTAACACTCATGTGGTTCTCAGGAGTTTCTGTCACCGAGACTGACACTTGACAAGATAAGATGAACACGACACTTGGACATGGATAAGATGATTTCAAGGATGATTGACTCTGCAGAGTTTGTACTAAATTACCCACAGCCAACGGATTTCCGTAGTCACGAAGGACTAGTTCCATTTACGGTATTTTGGAGGAAACACAGCTAACCAGTACACACCCATCCCACCTTACGTTGCCAGGAATCACCCTAGACAGCGTTCAAGAAAAACTTTGAGACGGGGAGATCACAATCTTGAATAGCATGGGATCAAATTTATATCTGTGGCGCTCTAAGGGTGCCCCCTCTCGGTCCCAACCGAAACACCCATGCCCCGACCGGATGATAGGCTTTAATCCAGGCCATGGAATCCTCATCCCGCCTCTCGATTTGGTGTGTACCGAGCGGTTTGCAACTTACTAAGCCATATCCCTTGCGGAAAACATGTGGTATACGGAAGGAAAACGGACGGAACTGGACTGATTCATGTTGACCTTTGGGTCAAATGGTGCAGCGTAAAGGCGGCATGCTACAACACTGCCATCTTACCCATTCTCATGCCATCTCATGGCCATGCAAACTCACATCCAACAACTCATGGATTATCGAAATCCACTTGTCTCCACTTTGCACGTAATATGACATTCATCGAGATGCTCCAAAAACATGCCATGGAACTACTTAATGCAAACATACCAAGACACTCATCATATCAAAGGTTCAAACATGCTTGCCTGGTTCGAAGTAGTCGGGGCCTAGCTCGGTGAAGTTTGCGGTTCCGTCACCTCCTTCGGTATCTACGGTATACAAAAATACACGTGCTGTCGTAAATACCGTGAGGTGTATAAAAATATACCAAATATTTTTCAAATAAACCTGATAAAAACCTAGACACAATTTTGAAGAGGGCAGAAAAAGAATCATTCAAAAATCCTTTTCTGTTTAAATGTTATAAGTGTTTTGGTCCAAGGACCTCTGTGTAATGAAACAGAAACTTCCCAGGGGGCTAATCAGAAAAGTCCAGAAAACGATTCAGACTGGGAAGCGCATTTTGCCAGAATACGCTTTCAGAAAACGGTTCGTTTAAAACAGATGAGAGACTGACAGGCCGGTCCCACCCGTCAGGTTTAAAAATTTAAAACGGGGAGACGGAGCTCGTCGACGCCCGAGGGCTGCGGTGGTCGCCTGCGGCGATCCACAGCGAGGCAAGCGGATCGGGTGGTACCTCCGTGCTCAGTGCATCATTCCGCGTCGACGGATGGTGGTGGTGGTCGCCGGCAAGCACCACGTCGACGGCGGTCCTTGCTCCGGCGGACGACGGTTCGGGTGGAGTTTGATCTCGCCGGAGAGTGCTGCGAAGGGCAAATTGAAGTGGGGGTTAGATTCCAGGGTACTAGAGTGGATTGCTGACGAGGTTAGGGAGCCGGGGATGGCCTCACGGGAGTGAATCGAGGTGGAGGCCGAGGCGGAACGGGGCGGCCGGAGTTGGGGGAGGAGACCTCCTCGAGGTCCTCCTAGTGGCCTGGCGGAGTGTTGGTGAGGTGCGGAGATGGTGCGTGCTCGAGGGCGAGCTCGGGGCCCCTTTTTATAGGCGGTCCGAGGCGATGGCCGTGAACGGAGTTCTCCGGCGAAGGTTACGGCGGCGCAGGGCTTGGTTGGGGTGGTTTGGTGGTTGGGCGTCATCGTGGAGATCCACTGGCTCCATTTAGGCACTAAACAAGCTTGGATTAGAAGCTTTGGGGGGTTTCGACGAACGGGCAGGCGTGGGCCCGTCGGCAGCAGAGGGCGTGCCCTATGCTTGCCGGGCCACGGCGACGGTGCAGCGGGGGTGCGCTGGCGTGCATGAGTCACGCGGAGGGCCAGGAAGCGAAGGGCGGCGCCGGGTGGCGTGGCGAGCAGGCTCAGGCCCTCGCTGGCCGCCACGGGTGGCGCAGCCACCACACAAACCGCCAACACCGGCGAGGCTCGCCGCCACCGACGCCAGCATCCGTCCAAGGGCGTCGGCACCCGCCGGCCAGAGGAGAGGCTGCCGTGCGCAGCAGCGCGCCTGTTGACAGGTGACCAGACTCTGACGAAACTGAACTTACTGAAACTCTAAATTTCTCTGGAAGTGCAAAGTAACAGTGCAGGCCAGGTGTTCGACAGAATTATTTTGGCATGTGGGGATTTTTCCTTGAGCTGATTTTTGGTGGAGTGGCCTCTCATTGCAACTGGGGATTGCCTGAATTTTGGTGGAATTTTTGGAGAAGTGGAGATATGAATTTCACCAAATTTGACAAATCTGGTCCAAACTTGCAGAAGCTGAAACTTGAAAATTTTGAAAGGAAGAGTGGATCTTGATGGTTCTAGGTTGTGGGTGCTAGGGACTAACCAAAGGAGTTAGTTGGAGATCAATGTTCAAAGGCAATTAGGTACTTGCTTTGCAAATCACCTAGGCTCAAAATAATGGACATAATTGTTTTGGGGAAGGAAATAAATGAAATAAAATCCAAAAATGAGTTGGACTTGTTGGGACATAATATTTGGATTGCCCCAAAGTAGAAGGAGGGGTTTTGGGAAGATTTACCACATGAGGCATGGTAAAACCATGGGTGGTTTCAAAAAGAGGGAAGACCCAAAACTCCTAGGGTTTTCTTTTAAAAGAAAATAAATCCCAAAAATAAATTTGAGAAGGGGAGAATCAGAAGAAAGGTTTTTAATAACCAAACACCAAAGTTGAAAAAGATGCCAAAATAAAATCCTTTGCCAAAGGGAAAAATTTTGAGAGAGAGATTTTTGGAAGGGTTTAAATGACCTTCTTCAAATCCAACAAAGTTTTTGATGAAAACCAACTAATTTTTTTTTAGAGTTTCACAACACCTACCCCCTTAGGAAAAATCTCGTCCCCGAGATTTCAGCTGATCCTCAAATAAGTGTGGGTGCTCTGTCCGAAGAAAATCCCCCCTTTCCCAAGTGGCTTCATTCTCGGTGTGATTGCTCCACTGAACTCTGAAAAATTTGATGGTTTTCTGTCGGGTCCTCCTTTCAGACTCCTCCAAGATTTTTATTGGATGTTCCTGATATGTGAGATCTGGCTGCACGTCAATGTTTTCATGGGGTACCTGCTTCTCTGGGTTGCTTACGTACTTTCTCAACTGCGAGACGTGGAACACGTCGTGGACGTCGGTTAAATCTTTGGGTAAGTCTAGCTGGTAGGCTACCGTGCCCCTTTGTGCCACTATACAGAATGGTTATGAATCTTGGTGCTAGCTTCCCTTTAATCTTGAATCGTTGCAGGCCCCTCATAGGAGATACTCGTAGGTACACAAACTCACCGGGTTCAAAACTGACTCCCCGATGTTTTGATCGTAATAACTCTTACATCGACTTTGGGCTGTCTTGAGTCGATCCTAATCACCTTAACTTTATCTTCAGCCTCCTTGAGCATGTCGGGCGAAGATATGGCTGTCTCCGGTTTCGACCAATTTAGCGAGTGCGACATCTCCGCCGTCTGAGCCTCAAATGGTGCCATTTGCAGGCTGGCTTGATAACTGTTGTTCTATCACGAACTCTGCGTATGGTAAGCTCTCTTCCCAACTGGTCCCATAGGTGAGGACACATGCTCTCGGCATGTCTTCTAGAATCTGGTTTCTGCGTTCGGTTTGTCCATCGATGCAGGGGTGGTATGCGGTCTTGAACGCCGTTGAGTTCCCGAGCTTGTTGTAAGTGATCCCAAAATCGGAGGCAATTGAGTGCCTCGGCGATATTATTGTCTTTGGGACTCCATGTAAGCGAGCGATATGGGAAAGATAAAGCCTAGCAAGCTTCGAGAGTGGTGTGGGTTGTCTTCACAGGGGATGAAGTGTGCTACTTTAGTCGATCTATCGGTGATGACCCAAATGGCATTATTTACGTGCCTTGACCGAGGTAGCCCAACAATAAAATCCATTCCAATCTCGTCCCATTTCCACTCGGGTATTTTATTTGGCTGTAAAGTCCGGCCGGTTTACGGTGCTCGGCCTTGATCGTTGACAAGAGTCACAACATGCGATGAGCGTGGCTATGTCCTTTTAGACCGTGCCACCAATATTTTTCTTGAATATCCTTGTACATTTTGTCCCTCGGGATGGATTGAATCTTGGTGGTGTAAGCCTTCAGCTAAGATCTGTTGTTTAAGGTCCTTGACATTTGGTACGCAAAGTCTATCTCCGTACCACAATATTCCTTTCTTATCGATAACGAACTCTGAGGCCTTGCCCAAACTCACCTTTCGTTTTATGCCTTCAATGCTGGGGTGACCGTGCTGAGCCTCTTTAATGTTTTCCATCAGGGTAGGTTGTATTTCTAAATTCGATACGCTACCTTGGGTGACCACCATCAAGTTGAGCTTACCAAACTCCTGCCGAAATTCAGGTCTCAGGTTTGGTAGACTGTCGTTGTTCGTACTGGGGTTTCGACTTAAAGCATCTGCCACTACATTTGCTTTTCCTGGATGGTAGTGGATTCCAACATCACATCATAATCCTTCACTAATTCCAACCAGCGTTGTTGCCGTAAATTCAGTTCCGGTTGTGTGAAAATATACTTGAGGCTCTTATGGTCCGTGTATATTTCACAATGATTTCCAAGTAAAAAGTGTCTCCATTCCTTGAGTGCATGAATAACTGCTGCTAACTCCAGGTCAGGAGTAGGATAATTTTCCTCATGCTTGCGAAGTTGTCAGGAGACATATGCGACTACCTTGCCTTCTTGCATCAACACGCATCTGAGGCCCTTCCGGGATGCGTCGCAATACACCTCAAAATTCTTGTGTATGTCTGGCACATTTAATACTGCTGCTGTCGTTAATTTCCTTTTTAATTCTTGGAAACTTTTCTCACAAGCTTCCGTCCATTCAAACTTCTTATCTTTCTTGAGTAGTTGCGTCATTGGCTTTGCTATGGTGGAGAATCCTTCAATAAATCTTCGATAGTATGCTGCCATTCCCAAGAAACTTCGTACGTCCGTTACGCTGGCTGGTGGTTTCCAGCCAAGTACGGCCTTGACTTTCTCCGGGTCTACGGCAATACCTTCTTTGGTTAGTACGTGGCCCAGAAAACCTACTTGCCTTAGCCAAAATTCACACTTGCTGAATTTAGCGTACAATTGATTTTTCCTGAGTTCCCCTAGTACAATTCGGAGATGTTCAGCGTGCTCTTATGGTGTCTTTGAGTATATCAGAATATCGTCGATAAATACCACAACAAACTTGTCCATATACTTCATAAATACTTTGATCATGAGGTGAACAAAATATGCGGGGGCGTTCGTTAGTCCAAATGGCATTACGGTGAACTCATATAATCCGTATCTGGAGGTGAATGCCGTCTTGGGAATATCTTCTGTTCGTACCTTTAATTGATGGTATCCCGACCTCAAGTCAATTTTTGAGAATACCTTGGCCTGAGCGAGCTGATCAAATAAATCATTTATCCGTGGCATCGGGTATTTGTTCTTGATTGTGACCATGTTAAGCGCTCGATAGTCTATGCACAATCTCAGAGTTCCATCCTTCTTTTTGGCAAATAGAATTGGTGAACCCCAAGGTGAGGAACTGGCTCGTATATATCCTTTGTCCAGTAATTCTTTTATTTGCTTCTTCAGTTCTACCAATTCGGATGGTGCCATTCTGTATGGTTTCTTGTATATGGGGGCGGTTCCGGGTGCTAGCTCAATGCTGAATTCTATCTCTCGATGCAGTGGCATGCACCGTAGTTCTTGAAATACGTGCGAAATTCACACACTACTGGAACCTTGCTTAATTCAGAAATATCCACCTTGTTCAATCTCGGTTGCCGGGGTATTTTTCTTTCTTTGTCCGAAACATTTATTGTCTTCCCGTGGTGGTGGGTGAGAATCACGGTCCGGTTGAAGCAGTCAATAAAACCTTTGTTGGTGGTTAACCAATCCATCCCTAAGATGACATCCAGTCCTTTATTTTCCAATACAATAAGATTGGCGCGAAACATCAACCCTTCAAACTCAATAACCACACCTTCGCAATAACTCTGGGTAACTTGCTTAATTCCAGGGGACTTGACGATCATAGATTTTTCCAAGGGCAGCATCGGAAAATTATTTTGCAAGGCAAAAATTTTCGAAATGAATGAGTGAGAAGCTCCAGAATCAAACAAAACCATGGCAGGTATTGTGTTGACAGGAAACGTACCGAGTACGATATCTAGGGCATTCTGTGCTTCCTCTTTGGTCACGTGGTTTAGATGACCCTTCCTGTGGTTGTTATTTGGGTTGAAATTGTTGCGCTTTGACGCCGAATTATTGCCTCCGTTGTTCGGTTTCGGGGTCGAGTTCCTTGGCTTGGGGAACTGCTTGGCATAGTGCCCTTCTTCTCCACAAGCGTAGAAAGTAACGTCTGGGCAGTATGTGAACTCCTTGTCCCTTGCATGGAAATTCTTGATTGGGCGTGAGACATTTGTCGTGGGTTTGGGTGTCCCAACTTTCTGAAAATCTGTCCTGCTGCGGTGGTTGCGAGCATGATTAGTCTGGTCCCTTTTTCGCCTGTGGAAATCTTCCAAGCTGTGTCTCTCATTTTCCAAAGTAATGGCCTTATCCACCAGGGTTTTAAAATCTGGGAAGGTGTGCACAACCAGCTGGCATTTAAGTGCGGGCGTCAGACCGTCTAGGAATTTTCCCATCTTCTTGCTTTCAGACATACGCTCCTCGTTGGCGTAGCGAGACAACAGAGTAAACTGACCGTTGTATTCTGACACCGTCATGGTCCTTTGCTTGAGGTCGTCAAATTCTCTCTTTTTGATCTTCATAAGACTCTTAGGAATATGTGCCCCACGAAAACCTTCTTTGAACTCCTCCCAGGTTATATTATTTTCGTTGGGGTGCATGTGTAGGAAATTTTCCCACCACGATGCGGCTGCTCCATTGAGATAGTGTGGTGCATATAGCACTTCCTCAAGATCTGAACACTGGGCAATAATTAATTTTCTTTCCATGTCTCGAAGCCAGTCCTCGGCCTCAAGAGGTTCGTCAGTATGAGAAAATGTTTGGGGACGCTTCTTCTATAGCTCAGATAACTTTGATTGCTGCTGATGCTGTCCACGATGATTTCCCATATTGATGACTTGGTTCATCATTTCCTGATGTTGTTGCTGACTTTGCTCATAAAGACGACACATTTGGGAAAGTGTTGTTTCACTGTCCTGTTGACTAGACTGCCCCTGTGTGAAATTGTTGCTTGGTTGAGTGCCATAATTTTCCTCTGGCGGAGTTGGCATGGAGCACGTCCAAGGACGAGAAATTTTTCACTCTGGGGATATATTTTTGTAAAACTCATAAGAAAAGAAATTGAGTCGCAAAAGTCAATAAATCATGAAAACGGAAAAAGTCTTAAATGCTCCAAGATTTTTCCAGAGAATAAATGTTTGCGCACGGAGAAGGACTGCTCATTACATATCTTACACGCAAGCAGTAATTATACAATACATCACTCAGGATATGCGTACATATACCTGACATGTTATTTAGGCTAGTGCACTTCTCAAGTTCCTACATGATGCGCAAACAAGCTACTTCTCACAGCCTATGTACATATAAACATATCGTACAAGTCGGTACATCACAAGGCGGCTAAGGTACTCAGTCGGAGATGGTAAGGATTTCCCTTGGCCTGCCAAGGGTGAGGCGCAGTGAGGCTGGGGACTCAACCTCTTCCTCGCTAATAGGCTCCAGACGTGAAGTGCTGCGCTGAGTTGGTGGAGCGGGCGCCCTATGCGGGACAACACGAACATGAGTGGGCGCAAGGGGTGGTGCAGAACGAACTGGAGTAGGCGCAATGACTTGGCTGAACTCCTCAGTGGTAGGCAAGCGACGAGTAGTGGCGAGAGTAGTAGGTGCAAAAGATGCCGATGAGGAGATGAAAGTAAGTGGCGGTGCGGTGCGCAGGAGCTCCCTCCTGTTGGCGGCACAGCCATGGACTGAGTCCATGCGGGCAGCCACAAGGTCGTCCACCAGGTTGTCGAAGGCTGCCTCCAGAGCCCGAAGATACTCGATAAGCATCTCAAAAGGCTCATCTCGCTCTCCTCTGGGGCAAGAGAACGCGTAGT
Organism: Aegilops longissima; assembly: GCA_021605205.1. Classification (NCBI taxonomy): domain Eukaryota; kingdom Viridiplantae; phylum Streptophyta; class Magnoliopsida; order Poales; family Poaceae; genus Aegilops; species Aegilops longissima. The sequence goes on along the minus strand of CM038676.1, from coordinate 45,431,415 downwards.
GACAGGTGTATGGCACGTGACATGGAAGGTAGCGCTAACGATGGGTCTTCATCGAAGGAAGGACATCCCTGAGACGTGCTATCGCCTCACGAGCTGCCATCTGCATCGCATGCTTCTTTGTAGGCATGGCTCTCCCCAAGAACCGGAAACGGCGTATCTCAATACGCCCTCCCTTGAATTGCACCTCGGCCTGGTGCATGGTTAGACTGTCGTTGACCTTGTGTCGAGAGAGTGTGAAGACTGGGCGCACAGATGGCCCCATCGCGACTTGGACGATGAAGAAGAGAAGCTTAATGAACCCATCAGGCATGTTGGCGAACATCTGTGACTCGCAGTCGTTGCCAGCCATCTACAAAAGTAGGCAAAAATTCTGAGTGGTTAGATCATAAATTTATGCTGACTGTTAGAAATTGACTACATTTGTAAAAGTATGAACTAGCGCTATTATGCTAATAACTGATTAGCGATCGCACCTAGTGGCTTCCTACAGTCAGCCTGGCTCTGGTACCAAGCTTGTCACGACTGGTTTTCCAAAAAAATGCTTATTAAGAAATCGACCTTTTAAGTCCAGTACAAGGAAAAATCCTCCTGACTGGTAGACAAAATCTTGATACAATAAGCCAGTAGCATTAGAATATATTACAGGGTCGAGCTGGGGTGCTCTACCAATTATTACAAGCACGCCAATAATTATACATAATGGAGTGGTGGCAGACTACTGACTCGAGGTAAAGTGGTGGTGGAATAACACAGTGGAGTGGACAAAATGACTCCTACACTGGCGGCTCATCGAGCGTCGAGGTCAGGCTCGATGAATTTATTTGGGTAGCGGAAGCGGAAGTAACATAGTGACCAATTCAGGGTCGCACGAGACTGACTGGGACTCCTCTAGGCGTCGGACTCACTATCGAACTCTTCATCCATGAGATCGCCTTCGTCGGCATCTGGCCAAATCAACAAGCCAGGTGAGTACTTTGAAAGTACTCGCAAGACAGTTTGGACATAAGATATAACAAATGCATGCATGAATGCGTCATGAGCAATTAGTATGGTACATCCAAATGAGGAAGTAACACAACATTTATTAGCAAGAAGGAAATCAGGTAATAGTAAAAAAATAACTGAAAAAAACCGATCGGGTGTCTGAAGCGACGCCTCGAAGGGTGAACAAATAAATAATGCCACAGTCGGGCGTCTGAGCGACACCACATAGAGGGCTTATATTGAAAATAAGAAACATGCGTGCCACAGTCGGACGTCGGGGCGACATCACAAAAAGGGCTTATATTAAACGTAAATGACAACAATGCCGCAGTCGGACGTCGGAGCGACATCGCAGAAAGGGCTTATAACAAAAGTAAATAATAACCATGCCGCAGTCGGACGTCTGACCGACATCGCTGAAAGGGCTTATAACAAAAGTAAATAATAACAATGCCGCAGTCGGACGTCTGAGCGACATCGCAGAAAGGGCTTATAACAAAAGTAAATAATAACAATGCCGCGATCGGACGTCGGCGATAAGCGCGAAAGGGCTTAAAACAATAGTAAATAATAACAATGCCGCAGTCGGACGTCCGAGCGACATCGCAGAAAGGGCTTATAACAAAAGTAAATAATGACAATGCCGCAATCGGACGTCTGAGCGACATCGCAGAAAGGGCTTGAAATTCACTTTTCATATCGGTTAACTTGCAAGAAATAGTACTCATAGGAAAATATTCAACACATGATAATAAACGGGTTAGTCCATCCACAGGAAATAAGCATTTAACACTCATGTGGTTCTCAGGAGTTTCTGTCACCGAGACTGACACTTGACAAGATAAGATGAACACGGCACTTGGACATGTATAAGATGATTTCAAGGATTATTGACCCTGCAGAGTTTCTACTAAATTACCCACAGCCAACGGATTTCTGTAGTCACGAAGGACTAGTTCCGTTTACGGTATTTCAGAGGAAACACAGCTAACCAGTACACACCCATCCCACCTTACGTTGACAGGAATCACCCAAGACAGCGTTCCAGAAAAACTTTGAGACGGGGAGATCGCAATCTCGAATAGCATGGGATCAAATTTATATACGCGCGCTCTAAGGGGTGCCCCCTCTCGGGCCCAACCAGAAACACCCATGCCCCCTGACCGGATGATAGGCTTTAATCCATGGCCATGGAACCCTCATCCTGGCCTCTCGATTTGTTGTGTAACAGAAAGCGGTTTGCAACTTACTAAGTCGTATCCCTTGCGGAAAACATGTGGTAGCACGGAAGGGAAAACAGACGGGAACTGGACTGATTCATGTTGACACTGGGTCAAACGGTCTGGCGTAAGACTGGCATGCTACAACACTGCCATCTTACCCATTCTCATGCCATCTCATGGCCATGCAAACTCACATCCAACAACTCATGGATTATCGAAATCCACTTGTCTCCACTTTGCACATAATATGACATTCATCGAGATGCTCCAAAAACATGCCATGGAACTACTTAATGCAAACATACCAAGACACTCATCATATCAAAGGTTCAAACATGCTTGCCTGGTTCGGAGTAGTCGGGGCCTAGCTCGGTGAAGTTTGCGGTTCCGTCACCTCCTTCGGTATCTACGGTATACAAAAATAAACATGCTGTCGTAAATACCGTGAGGTGTATAAAAATATACCAAATATTTTTCAAATAAATCTGATAAAAAACTAGACAAAATTTTGAAGAGGGTAGAAAAAGAATCATTCAAAAATCCTTTTCTGTTTAAACGTTATAAGTGTTTTGGTCCAAGGACCTCTCTGTAATGAAACAGAAACTTCCCAGAGGGCTAAGCAGAAAAGTCCAGAAAACGATTCAGACTGGGAAGCGCATTTTGCCAGAATACGCTTTCAGAAAACGGTTTGTTTAAAACAAATGAGATACTGACAGGCGGGTCCCACCCATCAGGTTTGAAAATTTAAAAGGGGGAGACGGAGCTCATCGGCGCCCGAGGGCTGCGGTGGTCGCCGGCGGCGATCCACGGCGAGGCAAGGGGATCGGGTGGTACCTCCGTGCTCAATGCATCATTCCGCGTCGGTGGGTGGTGGTGGTGGTCGCCGGCGAGCACCACGTCGACGGCGGCCCTTGCTCCGGCGGACGGCGGTTCGGGTGGAGTTTGATCTCGCCGGAGAGTGCTGCGAAGGGAAAATTGAAGTGGGGGTTAGACTCCAGGGTGCTAGAGTGGATTGCTAACGAGGTTAGGGTGCCGGGGACGGCCTCACCGGAGTGAATCGTGGTGGAGGCCGATCTTGAACAGGCGGCGGAGTTTGGGAGAGACCTCCTCGAGGTCCTCCTAGTGGCTGGCGGAGTGTTGGTGAGGTGCGGAGATGGTGCGTGCTCGAGGGCGAGCTCGGGGCCCCTTTTTATAGGCGGTCCGAGGCGATGGCGGTGAACGGAGTTCTTCGGCGAAGGTTACGGCAGCACAGGGCTTGGTCGGGGTGGTTTGGTGGTTGAGCGTCATCGTGGAGATCCACTGGCTCCATTTAGGCACTAAACAATCTTGGATTCGACGCTTTGGGGGGGTTTCGACGGAACGGGGCGGCACGGGCCCGTCGGCGGTGAAAGGCGTGCCTGTGCTTGCAGACCCGCGCGGCGGTGCAGCGAGGTCTTGTTGGCGTGCATGAGCCACGCGAGGGCCAGAAGCGAAGGCGGCGTCGGCTGGCGTGGCGAGGCTCGAGCCCTCGCTGGTCGCCACGGTGGCGCAGCCACCACAAAAACCACCAACGCCAGCGAGGCTCGCCGCCACCGACGCCAGCATCCGTCCAAGGGGGCGTGCGGCGCTCCGGCCAGAGAGGAGAGGTCGTGCGCAACGCGCCAGGGCGCACTGTTGACAGGTGACCAGACTCTGACGAAACTGAACTTACTGAAACTCTGAATTTCCTTGAAAGTGCAAAGTAACAGTGCAGGCCAGGTGTTCGACAGAATGATTTTGGCATGTGGGGATTTTTCCTTGAGCTGATTTTTGGTGGAGCGGCCTCTCATTGCAACTGGGGGTTGCCTGAATTTTTGTGGAATTTTTGGAGAAGTGGAGATATGAATTTCACCAAATTTGACAAATCTGGTCCAAACTTGCAGAAGCTGAAACTTGAAAATTTTGAAAAGAAGAAGAGTGGATCTTGATGGTTCTAGGTTGTGGGTGCTAGGGACTAACCAGAGGAGTTAGTTGGAGATCAAAGTTCAAAGTCAATTAGGTACTTGCTTTGCAAATCACCTAGGCTCAAAATAATGGACATAATTGTTTTGGGGAAGGAAATAAATGAAATAAAATCCAAAAATGAGTTGGACTTGTTGGGACAGAATATTTGGATTGCCCCAAAGTAGAAGGAGGGGTTTTGGGAAGATTTACCACATGAGGCATGGTAAAACCATGGGTGGTTTCAAAAAGAGGGAAGACCCAAAACTCCTAGGGTTTTCTTTTAAAAGAAAATAAATCCCAAAAATAAATTTAAGAAGGGGAGAATCAGAAGAAAGGTTTTTAATAAACAAACACCAGAGTTGAAACAGATGCCAAAATAAAATCCTTTGCCAAAGGGAAAAATTTTGAGAGAGAGATTTTTGGAAGGGTTTAAATGACCTTCTTCAAATCCAACAAAGTTTTTGATGAAAACCAACTAATTTTTTTTGGAGTTTCACACATAGCTCTCTCCGTCGGAATCCTGAGATGACATCTTGCTCCAAATCTGCTACAGAAACAGCTCGAAACGAAAACAGAGGATATTTGCGTGATACATGAGTCAAAACCTTCGGGATATCATATAATGAATTTTTACCGACCAAAATACGTATCGTGCAAGGAAACGGAGTCCGGGGAACGCACGAGGTGCCCACGAGGCAGGGGGGCACGCCCAGGGGGGTAGGGCGCGCTCTCCACCCTTGTGGAGACCTTGTGTCCTTCCCGGACTGCTTCTTATTTTTCTATTTTTCTAAATATTCCAAAACAGAGAAAAATTACCTTTAGAACTGTTTTGGAGTCGGTTTACTTACTGTACCACATACCTATTCTTTTCAGAGTCTGAAACGTTCTGGAAAGTATCCCTTATGTATTCCTCCGGGGTCACGGTTTCAATAACGTCGGTTTCAACATTTATAGGATTACTTGAGATGTAGTGTTTGATTCTTTAACCGTTCACCATCTTCGGACTTGTGCCTTCGAAGTTGTTGATTTTTATGGCACCAGAACGGTAGACCTCCTCGATAACGTAAGGACCTTCCCATTTGGAGAGAAGTTTTCCTGCAAAAAATCTTAAACAAGAGTTGTATAGCAATACATAATCACCTACATTAAAGTCATGCTTTTGTATTCTTCTGTCATGCCATCTTTTAACTTTTTCTTTAAACAACTTGGCATTCTCACAGTTCTCCATTCATCAAGTGAGCTAATGTCAAATAACCTCTTCTCACCTGCAAGTTTGAAATCATAGTTGAGCTCTTTAATAGCCCAATATGCCTTATGTTCTAGTTCGAGAGGTAAGTGACATGCTTTTCCATAAACCATTTTATACGGAGACATACCCATAGGATTTTTGTATGAAGTTCTATAGGCCCATAATGCATCATCAAGTTTCTTGGACCAATTCTTTCTAGATCTATTAACAGTCTTTTGCAAAATTAATTTGAGCACTCTACTGCTCAATTCTACTTGACCACTAGACTGAGGGTGATAAGGAGATGCAATTCTATGATTAACATCATACTTGGCGAGAAAAAAGCACCATGAATAAAATGTGAACCACCATCAGTCATTAAATATCTAGGGACTCCAAAACTCGGAAAAATAACTTCTTTAAGCATCTTAATAGAGGTGTTATGATCAGCACTACTAGTTGGAATAGCTTCTACCCACTTAGTAACGTAATCAACAACAACTAGAATATGTGTATACCCTTTAGAGGTAGGAAACGGTCCCATATAATCAAAGCCCCAAACATCAAATGGTTCAATAACAAGTAAATAATTCATAGGCATTTCCTGACGTCTACTAATATTACCAATTCTTTGACATTCATCACAAGATAAGACAAACTTACGGGCATCCTTGAAGAGAGTAGGCCAATAAAAACCGGGTTGCAATACCTCATGTGCAGTTCTATCTCCAGCGTGGTGTCCTCCATAAGCCTCGGAGTGACACTTGTGTAGGATCTGTTCCTATTCATGCTCTGGTACACAACATCTAATAACACCATCTACTCCTTCTTTATAAAGATGTGGGTCATCCCAGAAGTAATGTCTCAAATCATAGAAAAACTTTCTCTTTTGCTGGTATGTGAAGCTAGGTGGTATAAATTTAGCAACAATTTAATTAGCATAATCAGCATACCATGGAGCAGTGTGAGAAGCATTTATGACATTTAATTGTTCATCAGGAAAGCTATCATCAATAGGTAGAGGGTGTCGGTGTCAAAACCGGCGGATCTCGGGTAGGGGGTCCCGAACTATGCGTCTAAGGCGGATGGTAACAGGAGGCAAGGGACACAACGTTTACCCAGGTTCGGGCCCTCTCTATGGAGGTAATACCCTACTTCCTGCTTGATTGATCTTGATGAATATGAGTATTACACTACTAGGGAAAAGGCTAGCAGCAGCACGGGTTTTAGATGTATCACTAGCGCGGGTATAGGCACAACTAATAAGGCGCTGCAGCTATTGCTTAGCAGCAGCGCGTGCCAGCCCGCGCTACTGCTAGGACAAATAGCTGTAGCGTTTGTTCGTTACCACGCTGCTGCTAAGGTAACTACTTGCAGCGTGTTTTCTGCCCATCGCTACTAGTACTTTTTTTATTTTTTTTATTTTTATTGTATTTATGCGCCATCATACAAATATTGGTACAATACTAGTTATGAGGTTTACATCATTATGTCCATAACAGTGTGTCAAATGAAGGTGGATTAGGTTCAAGTGGAGGCAATATGTGGTGCATGTCAAAAGTATACTACTAATCCAAACTTGATCTAGTTTGGACTAGTAGCACTTTCGATGTGCACCACATGTTGCCTCCACTTGAATCTAATCCGCCAGCACAAGATATTTAATCATCATCATGGTCACTACCACAAATAGTATTTATTTAATCACCACTAACACTATCTAATAATGATCATCATAGTCATTACCACCAACACTAGCTATTTTATCATCATAGTAATAGTGTAGCACATCATCATCCTGAAAATCATTTCTAGCTAGCTAATCACTCCTGCTGCTCTCTCTTAGGTAAAACAACATAAAACATGTGTAGCTCTCCTCCTTGATCAAGTTGGAGCATGCAGATGAACCTGTCTCCTAATCGTGGAAAGCGCCTCTGTTTGCTGCCCCCTAGTACTTCTCTGCGCTCCCCCAACACATATTTGGTCCAGTCTTGCACTATTAAGCATCTGTCGCTAATCTTGAATGCACTAAAGTAATCTGTAGGATATCTTGGCGTAAGCTGATATTACTCATGGTACCTTTAGTCTCGATCCCATAAGGCACAACATTCATCGGAGTCCTGTTGAAGAACATCGTATGGTAACATACTTAGCAATGTAGTTTAGCTTCAAAAATAATGTATGGAAAAGATGCAATGAGGACAAATAGTAAAAATCTTACCATCCTTCCAAAATGGATGTGACCGTAGTTCATTACGAACACTATTGGTCGACGTTTTCAGTACTAACATTTCTAAATCCAGGAAGAAAATTTGCCTTGACAAGATCAAGATCCTCAAGCCATGAAACATAATGACTTAGCTCCTCACAGTTTAGTTCAGCCTCGGGACAGTAGTAGGTCCTGTCTACCAAGCGCTGGACATGTTTGCTTGCACCAAATAAGCTGACAATACAAATTAGTTGTCAACTATTTTGAATAAACAATATCAAAGACATAAATATGGTTGAGAAACTTACATAATGGTATAATCGAGGCGTCAGACATCGACCCAGATATCGGTATTACCTTCAATATCATCTTCCGGACGAATATCAAAGGTGATAACCATATCAGGCTCAAATGCATAAGTCTTGCATAGTGCTCGCCATGTTTTGCATCCAAAATAGGTGTAGTCGTCTGAATTGTATAATTTTGCATGGAAAATATAACCATGCTCGGTCTTCAAATAAACTTTCTTTACCTCCAGATGACTGAAACCTATCTTATCAATACAAAAACTCTTGCATGGCAGGGGATACGCTAGTAGAATAGTAAAAAAAATAAGTTCAAGCAAATGAAGTAGATGTCATGCTTAGCTACGAAAAAAGACTTGTCGTTATGACTTCATCAGTATCCACTTGAAGTTCTCGTCCAGCTTAATGCTGAAGCGCCTATCATCATCTAGGAAGATTCATGCATACAGCGCCGCTCGTCTTCGTAGTATTTGCAAATACCGAAATCCTTTTCGTTGTCAGACATTTCCTATGTTCATAGTTAAAACATTAATTGAAAATCGATCGAAGACAACTACCAGGATACTCAACACACAAATCCGGGGCACTCGATATTTCCTACATATTCTAGCACAAGTCATGCCAAAATTCACGGAAAAATCCGGCATGACCTTTGCTAAAATAGGACATATCGAGCGCCTGAAATTTGCCGGAACGGAAATGAATCAACACTCCGAAAAAACATAGGCCACTCGGAGGTGTAACATGCAAACATGACCGGCCACTTGGATATTGAGCAACACAAGATATACATTTCAAAATATCTTATAGGACTCAAATTAGCATGCATTCAATAAGCAAAAGTAAATCATCTCATGCGTCCCTACATCGTCGAATATTATCACTAATACATCACGAATAGTGTCATACATATAACATCACTAATACAACTAAAACCCTAGCACACGACGGGTATCGGCGCGGTCGGTGGACACCCATAGAGAAGGAACCATCACGGGATCATAGCTCAAGTGAGATCCCTGGAGAACCTGCCAGGTATTGGAGAACGACCTCTGCTCTAACGCAAACAAGTAGCGACGGACGTGCGCGTCCTCCTCACTGACATGGTGACGCACCACCTCCGCGGAGTCCTCAAGCCTCTGGATCGCCATCGCCCACGCGACCGCCACCAAAGAAGGTTCGGGTCAACAGGCTGGCTCCTCACCAACCTCGCCCCCGGTGGTAGCGCCTCCAGTACCACCAGGCGGAGCCAGTCCCGGACATGGCCGATCTGGTCAAGCAGGTGTCGTCCTCCACCGACTCTACGACGAGGATGCAGGATAGGCATCGTCCACGTCGAGGCGGGAAAAATTGCTTTAACTAAAAAATAGCAACAAGTTCTTACTAACTAGTTCTATTAATTCAACTAGTTCTTACTAAAAATAAACTTACTGTAAATAAAAATATTCTAATACCTAGTTAGTACCTAGTTCTTAATATGCAACTAAAATAAACTTACTATAAATAAAAATAAACTTAATATGCAACTAAAATATAAAGAAACCCTAGGCAGATCAGGTAGGGGAGAGGGAGGAGCGGGCGTGCTCACCTCGGGTGCCTGCGACGAGGGAGGGGCAAGGCGGCGTCGAGGTTGGGGTCGCGGCGGGGTCGGGGTGGCGTCTGGGGCGGTGTTGAGGTCAGGGGCGTGGGCGGCGTTGAATCTGGGTCGGGGGCGTTGAGGTCGGGGCGGGCGGCGTTGAGGTCGGGGTCGAGGCGGCGTGGGGTGCGGAGGAGGCTGCCGCGACATTGACGACGGCGGCGGCGAGTGGAGAGAGTTGGATTGGGGAAAGTGGCGTGGGAAGGGCGAACCCGCCCGTGGGTTAAGTCGAAGTAGCGATGGCGCGTTCGAGAAAAGCGCTGCTGCTACCTTAGCTACAGCGTTCACGATACACGCCATCGCTACTCCTTTCTCTTTTTCCTTTTTCATTTAGTTTCCTTCACATTTTATTTGTTTCCTTTCACCTTATTCTATTTCTTTCATTTTCAATTACCTTTCCATTTTGTTTCCATTTAATTTTATAACCTTTAGCAACAACGAGTTTACATTAAAACGCTGCTACAAACAGCGAGCGGTAGCGTGGTTCAATCATAGATCGCTACTACTATGTGTAGCTTATGCGCAAAGCCGTGGTAATTTTAGTAATAACGTGTGTACAGCAAGACGCGCTCTCGCTAGATCTTTATCTGCGCAGCGGTTACCTCAAAGCGCTCTTCGCTAATTAACACCAGCGTGCTTTTCTGACCCACGCTACTGCTAAAGTTCTGTGTATAGGGTTTTCCCTAGTAGTGTTACAAGAGTTGATCTACCACGAGACCACAGAGGCTAAACCCTAGAAGCTAGCCTATGGTATGATTGTTGTCATCCTACGGACTAAACCCTCCGGTTTATATGGACACTGGAGGGGGCTAGGGTTACACAGAGTCGGTTACAACGGAAGGAGATCTACATATCCGTATCACCAAGATTGCCTTCCACGCCAAGAGAGTCCCATCCAGACATGAGACGAAGTCTTCAATCTTGTATCTTCATAGTCCAACAGTCCGGCCAAAGGATATAGTCCGGCTGTCCGGATACGCCCTAATCCAGGACTCCCTCAGTAGCCCCTGGACCAGGCTTCAATGACGATGAGTCCGGCACACAGATTGTTTTCAGCATTGCAAGGCGGGTTCCTCCTCCGAATACTCCATAGAAGATCTTGAACACAAGGATAGTGTCCGGCTCTACAAAACAAGTTCCACATACCATCGTAGAGAGAATAATATTTCCACAAATCTAATCTGCCGACGTATTATAGCATGACATCACACCATGGCCCGGTCATTATTCAAACCGTTTTTCGCAACCAGCCACCGCATATATCGCGAGGCAGTTTCCTAGGCACGTCTTGTCGAAGCAGAGATCATGTCCCCTTATCACGGGATTCTCATCAATACGGGCGTGGGTAACCCAACTGCGCCATCAATTACGGCGCTTGGGGATCAAGCGAGTTTTACTAGGCAAGTGGGGCGCATAGTTTCGTCTGCCTTTATAAAGGGATAATGACTTCACCTTTTTCACCCACACCTTCTTCTGTCTCGCATATCCATTCTTGCTCACTCGAGCTCCAACGCCCAAGCTTGCACCTTTTCTCCTCGAACCGCTTCAATCATGTCTGGAGCGGGAGGCAAGTGGATGAAATCCTCCGTCATGGAGGAGGACATCAAGAAGCTGCGGGGAGCCGGATACTTGGCCGCGGATATCGCGCACCGGCTGCACGACGCGCGGCAGATCGTCCCTACCCGGGAACCTTACGAGAGGGTAGTCTTCCTCACCCACTTCGTCCGCGGACTGGGATTTCCTCTCCACCCATTCGTCTGCGGCCTCATGTTCTACTACGGGCTGGACTTCCATGACCTGGCCCCGAACTTCATCCTCAACATCTCAGCGTTTATCGTCGTGTGCGAGGCCTTCCTCCGCATCCAGCCCCACTTCGGCCTGTGGCTGAAGACCTTCAATGTCAAGCCGAACATTGTAGGCGGCCAGCAAGCGGAATGCGGCGGCGCCATGGTGGGAAAAATGCCCAATGTCACATGGCTCGAGGGCTCCTATGTGGAGACCATAAAGGGGTGGCAATCGGGGTGGTTCTACATCACCGAGCCGTGCGACACCAACTGGGTGGCGGCCCCCGAGTTCCGATCCGGAATCCCCATGCGGCTCACCTCCTGGAAAGAGAAGGGCCTGTCCTGGAGTAACCCGGTAGTGCTGACCGGACTCCAGACCTGCATCAGGAACATGATGAACAGGAAAATCAAGCTTGTCAACGTGGTCCAAGTCATGCTCTTCCGCCGGATCCTCCCGTGTCAACAACGGGTATTCAATTTGTGGGAGTTCGACCCGGCCGAGCACCAGACGCTGCAGGAGCTCTTCGAGACGACGCACAAGGACGTCTGGAAGGTGCTGTTTAAAGGCGCCGAGGTACCTCCTCCCCTTACCGAGGATCGTGGACTCAGCGCAAAACTTCGCGCCAATCCAGTAGGTTTTTACACATCACAAGATGTTTAGTTTCCTCAGTTTAATCAAATGCAGGATCTAAGCCCTCATGCCTTTGACATGATTGGGTGGAGACGGCCGAGCGGATTGACTGCCCCGCCCCCCTGCCCGAAGATCCAGCAGACGCTCTCCTGACGGAGATGCTGACTCTGGCACCTTACGAGGTGCCAGCGAAGACAGCCAAGAAGAAGGCCACGGGGACCCGACAGGGTCTCCGGCGCAAGGTTGTGTTGGACTCATCGTCCGAACACTCCGAGGTGCACTCCTCCCACAACGACAAGGAGGAAGAGGAAAGTTCTCCCCTAGCCGGGGGAGACAAGAAAAGGAAGGCCGCCCCAACCGGGGAGGCCGAAGGGTCCAAGAAAGGAAGGACCCTCCTTCCGGACTGCTCCACGACCGCCGCCCACAGCGACGACGAGTGGTTGCCCAGGGATAAGCCCCTGGCGAAGTCATAAGTATCCGGATACCATAATGATTCTTGATATATTTTATCATACTGCTTCTCATCACGCCGAACATGATTATGCAGTCCGTCCCGAGCCCGTATCGACGTATCTTCGTCGGATGGTTCTTTGGACCCGTCGGATATGAATAGTGATTCACTTCCGACCGCCTCAACCCCTCGCCCTATGGGCGACGCCGAGGTGTTGTCTCAAGGGGCACCGAGCTGGGGGGAGGTAGTCCTGGAGGCGCCTCAAGGCGACACTCCGTACCCTGGGTGCAAAGGGAGCAAGACTCCCATGGTCTCCGAGTTCGGCCTCCAGTCGAACACCACGCCGGAACCTTCAGTGGTTCCGGACTCTATCAGGCGACCCCCTGTGAAGAGGGGCAAGCCGCCCGTGCCGGTGACCTCTGTCCATCCAGAGGCACCGGAAAACTAGCTGGAAGCGCTCCAAGGCGCTTCCATCGACGAAGAGCACCGCTCTATCATGAGTGCGGTGATGGAGAAGGTTCAGTCCGCCAAAAGCGGACTAACTGAAGCTTGCGCCAGCCTACTAACAGGCTTTGAGGTAAGTAATTAAATTATAGGGAAATATCACCGCATAGACAGTAGCCCCTGATGCTCTATTTGGCGTTCGCGAAGAAAAGTCGAATAGAGGATCGAATATAATCGCAGGAGTCTAACTATAGTATGTCTATGTGAATCTGCAGGCTTCCCTGTTGGCCGCTGCCGCACGTACTGCGGAGTTCACCCACTACAGCAGGACCTTGAGCGATCCAAGGAAGAGCTCGGCCTTGCCAAGAGGCAGCTCGAGGAGAACAAAGGTAAGCAAGACCTTGTCAATATGGAAAAAGAAAGAGTTGGTTGCAGAATAATAGGATCATCATGAATTTTGCCAGGGGCCACGACCGAAGTGGCGACCCGCAAGAAGGTGTTGTCCGAGGCCGAAAACAAAGCGGCCAAGGAGTGCACTGAACGAGAAAGACACGAAGTCCGGGTAGTTGAGGTGCAGCAAGAGCTCCAGGTGCTCGTCAAGAAGCATGAGTCCCTGGAGCTTGACTCGTGCACATGAGAGTCCGAGCTTGCCCAAGCCCTCGAAAGTGCAAAAAATGCCAAGGCCGAAGCCCAGAAGTCCCTCCAGGAAGTTGAGGCGGTGAAAAAGATAGCAGCGGGTAAGGCATTCATTATGCAAAGTAGGCATGCAAAAGAAAATTTCCTTTTACTTACCCGAGTTCAAGCTCTCCAGAGCGCGTCAGAGATCTGCCCGTGGTGTGTCCGACGCCGGAGTTCTACCGGCTGAGGAGGAAGCTCGACGGAGAAGTTGTTCTGGTCTCAGTATACTGGGACCGAACACCCGATGCCCGTGAGCGACCAGCTGAAGCAACTGGTCGAGCTCCACAAGGCGGCCGAACATGCCATGAGGGGCCTTATAGTCCGGATGTGGCATGGTGCCTCCCTTCCCAACAACTACTCCGGCCTGGTGAGGCGGCTTGTAGATGCCTCCCACGCTGGAAGTCATCAAGCGGTCCGTCTGCATCGAAGGTGCACGCAGGGCTCTTGCCCATGCAAAGGTGCACTGGGCGAAGATGGATGCCGAAAAGCTGGTGAAGGAGGGGCCGCCGCAGGGCAAGGACCATCGCCGCCCCGAAATGTATTATGAAAGTGTCCTGAAGGGTGCCCGTCTCGTGGCGGACGAATGTACCAAAGATGTAATCTTTGAATGAACTTGCTCATGTGATCCTTATGTTTATGAAAACTAGTTCATGTTCGTTATGCAACGCTTTTGTATTTAAAATATTACCTTCTGTGCGGCCATTTATAAATTCTGAGAGTTGCTAGTCGTTGGCTTCTGCCCCCATGCAACTAGTGCTGGGGTGTTCGGGATAAATCTGAGCACTCTTTTTCCCATTCTTGGGTCCTTCGAGGGAGGTGTTCAGCGCAACGAACCAGGCAATCGGACTATAATGCTTTATCGCTCTCACTTAGCCATAGAAGTCTATAATTTTAAATTTTGGCGAAGCCCCTAGTCTTCGAAAGCCGAATTTGGGGTGCTATACACGCCTAAGCCGGACATGGTCGGCTCCTCGCCCGAAGCGGAAAAAGTCTTTAGGGACTTGAGACCTCTCGAACAGCGACCAGCTCTCGCCTCATCATGACAGTCAGTTTTAGCTTTCTCTACTAAGGTGCTCGGCTGGAAGAAACAGGGCACAATCGCAGTAGTTCTCCCAATGCTACCTTAGCCGATGCAGCGGAACGTAAGGTACCAAAACATGGGAGCCGGGCAAACCCAACTATTGACCCAAGACATGATTCGGAGCTGATGCATATAATGATATAAGTTCGGGGTGCCGCACTGTCGAAAGTGTTCGGACTTCTCACGCCGAATTATGGGCTATATGGAAGCCTCTGGCGTATTGGCCGTACCACAATGTACGGGTGCTGATTGTCATAGATAAGCATATATACAAAAGAATATTGGATGCAATAATAGACTAGTACTATGCATTGTTTATTTAAGAAATGCGTTAAAGCATAATGATACAAGTGGTGCGGTAAGCAAGCAATAGGACTATTTGACATGTCCCATCCAAGGGCAAGAGGCGGACTGGTATCTTAAAAGAGGTATTTAGCTCGTTATCAGAGACCACCAGCGGATTCCGTTTGTACGACGTAGCTTCCTGCCTCCTTGGGTGTTGTATCATGTGTCCGGCTACCGTACTGTCGGACAAGGCTTCCAGAGAGTAGAGTCCTGAAAGAGAGAGAGTGATGAAGGTAGTAAGCCCCTAGTGCGGTTAAACCGCATTGTGGGACATGCCGTGATCGTGCCCCCGCCTATACCCATGGTATTTTCAATTCGTAATTATGCATGTGTAAGACAGACTTTGTCGTTGTACTAAGACTAGGGCGGGGGCCGAATTGCTAGGCGAGCTCTGAGCGTGCCAGGCGATCCTGTTGCAGGTTATTCTGGATGCGCTTGACGGTGTCCGGGGGCTTGATCGCCGAACTGGTGGCTTGCCTCAAAAGGCTGCTTTGTGCTTCTGCTGCGAGGGCCGCAGTGTGCTCCTCCGTACGGAGCAAGCGTTATGTGTTTCCATTGAATGTGATGACCCCCCTAGGTCCTGGCATCTTGAGCTTGAGGTATGCGTAATGCGGTACCGCATTGAATCTTGCAAATGCGGTGCGCCCGAGAAGTGCATGATAGCCGCTGCGGAACGGGACGATATCGAAGATTAACTCCTCGCTTCGGAAGTTGTCTGGAGATCCGAAGACCACTTCCAGTGTGATTGAGCTCGTACAATGGGCCTCAACACCTGGAATAATGCCTTTAAAGGTCCTTTTGGTGGGTTTTATCCTCGAGGGGTCTATACCCATTTTGCACACTGTATCCTGGTAAAGCAGGTTCAGGCTGCTGCCGCCGTCCATAAGGACTCGAGTGAGGTGATATCCGTCGATGATTGGGTCTAGGACCAATGTGGCAGATCCACCATGACGGATACTCGTGGGGTGGTACCTACGATCAAATGTGATCGGACAAGAGGACCATGGGTTGAACTTTGGGGCGATGGGCTCCATCGCGTATAAGTCCCTTAATGCATGCTTCAGTTCCCTTTTGGGGATGTGGGTTGTGTATATCATGTTTAATGTCCTCACTTGTGGGGGGAACCTCTTCTGTCCTCCCGTGTTCGGCGGCCGGGGCTCCTCCTCATCATCGCTGTGCAGACCCTTGTCCTTGTCTTCGGCATTTATCTTGCCGGCCTGCTTGAACACCCAACATTATCTGTTGGTGTGATTGGCTGGCTTATCGGGGGTGCCTTGTATTTGACACGAGCGATCGAGTATGCGGTCCAAACTGGACGGCCCCGGAGTACTTATTTTGAATGGCTTTTTCTGCTGACCGGATTTAGAGCCTCTAAATCCGGCATTGACTGTCGTGCCCTTGGCGTTATCACCGTTGCTGCGACGCTTGTGTTTGCTGCGACGAGACCTGCCGTTGCTATCCTTGGTATCTGAAGTGCCAAGGTTCCTTGATATGTTATTGCTACGAGCCAGCCAGCTATCCTCTCTCGCGCAAAAGCGGGTCATGAGTGTCATGAGGGCTGCCATTGATTTCGGCTTTTCCTGGCCGAGGTGCCGGGCGAGCCACTCGTCATGGATGTTGTGCTTGAATTCCGCTAAGGCTTCTGCATCCGGACAGTCGACAATTTGGTTTTTCTTTGTTATGAACTGTGTCTAGAATTGCCTGGCTGATTCCCCTGGCTGCTGAATGATGTGGCTAAAGTCATCGGCGTCTGGTGGTCGCACATAAGTGCCCTAGAAATTGTCGAGAAATGCGTCTTCCAGATCCTCCCAACAGCCGACGAAGTCTGCTGGCAGGCTATTCAGCAAATGCCGAGCAGGTCCTTTGAGTTTTAACGGGAGGTACTTGATGGCATGTAGATCATCACCGCGGGCCATGTGGATGTGGAGGAGGAAGTCCTCAATCCATACCACGGGATCTGTTGTACCATCATATGATTCGATATTTACAGGTTTAAAACCTTCTGGGAATTCATGCTCCATTACCTCGTTGGTGAAGCATAGGGGGTGTGTCGCGCCTCTGTGTTGGGCTATGTCGCGAAGCAGCTCGTATGAGTCCTGGCTACATATTCGCCCGTCCGAATTGCTTTTATCAGATCCGCGAGGCGGTCACTGTCCTTGTAGGGCACGGCCCGTGATCCATAGATCGATCTGGCGTGTTTTGCCCTGTCTTCCAATACGTCTTGCAGGTCTCGTGTGTTTCCCGTTGCCTTGGTATGTTTGTTTGAATGGCGGCGGGGTGCAGGCTGATTTTCAGGCCATACTGCCTCTCTATCTCGGCCACGGGGTGGCCGATCAGCCGCATCGAGCGCGAGGTGACCTCTGGAAGGGCGTTCGAGTTCGTACTCATTAGCCGCAAGGACTTCAGTCCATCTATCTGCTAGCAGATCCTGATCAGCTCGAAGCTGTTGCTGCTTTTTCCTTAGGCTGTTTGTTGTGGCAATAAGCCGGCGATTAAAGCGCTCCTGCTCAACGGGATCCTCAGCCACGACAAATTCTTCGTCGTCGAGGCTCACTTCGTCTTCGGAGGGAGGCATATAGTTGTCGTCCTCCGTTTCTCCCTCTGCCGCTCTCTTAGGAGGGCTAGCTTGTTCATCCTCCAGCTCTTGATCGTTCTGGAGGGGATTGTCATCATCTTCGGCAATGTCCGGAGTACTGTTATCTCTTGTGTCGGTATCACCGATTTTTCTGTGGCGTGACTTAGAGCGGCGCCGCTGACGTCGGCGCTGCGGTTGCTGCTTGGAGGGGTCGTCCTTCGTTGTCTTGTCGCCATTGCCTTCTTTGGGTGTATCCACCATGTATATATCATATGATGAGGTGGCAGTCCAGTGCCCTGTGGGCAGTGGTTCCTGTGCGTCTCCGGCATCGGTGTCCATACCATCGATGGAGTCGAAGTCGAGCATGTCGGTTAAATCGTCGACAGTGGCTACTACGTAGGTGGTGGGTGGGGATTGAATTTCTTCATCGTCCGCATCCCACTCTAGCCGGACATAGTTCGGCCAAGGTTCTCCGGACAGGGAGAGAGATTTCAATGTGTTCAGTATGTCACCAAATGGCGAGTGCTGAAAGATATCTGCGGAGGTGAACTCCATGATCGGCGCCCAATCGGATTCGGTAGGTATGGGCGCGGGTGGTACGGAGTCCATGACCGAGGACGAGTCCAGCAGTTCGGCGACACGGCTCTCGTGAAGGGTAAGGTCAGTATTCGGTTCTATCACCACTGAGGGCGCGGCCTCCATGCCAGAGTCTACCCTCGCGTCCTCGGATGGCGCGATCTGTTCCGGACTAGAGGCTGGAGTGGTTGCTGGCGTGGTCTCCCGAACACCGTCCGATGGCAGAGCTATATCGTGCTCGTCGTGATCGTGCGGCACACCTGGCATGGGCCCGAATCCGTCGAAGATCAAGTCTCCGCGGATATCGGCAGTGTAATTCAAGTTTCCAAACCTGACCTGATGGCCAGGGGCGTAGCTCTCGATCTGCTCCAGATGGCCAAACGAGTTGGCCCGCAGTGCGAAGCCGCCGAACACGGAGATCTGTCCGGGCAGGAAAACCTCACCCTAGACCACATCATTGTCGATGATCGAAGGGGCCATCGAACCTTGCAGCGACGATACAGTGGAACTCTCAATGAAAGCACCAATGTCGGTGTCAAAACCGGCGGATCTCGGGTAGGGGGTCCCGAACTGTGCGTCTAAGGCGGATGGTAACAGGAGGCAAGGGACACAATGTTTACCCAGGTTCGGGCCCTCTCTATGGAGGTAATACCCTACTTCATGCTTAATTGATCCTGATGAATATGAGTATTACAAGAGTTGATCTACCAAGAGATCGTAGAGGCTAAACCCTAGAAGCTAGCCTATGGTATGATTGTTGTCGTCCTACGGACTAAACCCTCCAGTTTATATGGACACCGGAGGGGGCTAGGGTTACACAGAGTCGGTTACACCGAAAGGAGATCTATATATCCGTTTCGCCAAGCTTGCCTTCCACGCCAAGAGAGTCCCATCCGGACATGAGACGAAGTCTTCAATCTTGTATCTTCATAGTCCAATAGTCCGGCCAAAGGATACAGTCCGGCTGTCCGGATACCCCCTAATCCAGGACTCCCTCAGTGGGTCATCAAGAACATTTTCTAACCTAGACAAGTTGTCTGCAACGGGGTTCTCAGCTCCCTTTCTATCAATAATATGCAAATCAAATTCTTGTAGCAAGAGAACCCATCTAATAAGTCAAGGTTTAGCATCATTCTTTTCTATAAGGTATTTAATAGCAGCATGATCTGTGTGAATAGTTACTTTAGAATCAACAATATAAGGTTTGAACTTATCACAAGCAAATACAACTGGTAAGAATTCTTTTTTGGTAGTAGCATAATTTCTCTGGGAACTGTCTAGAGTTTTACAAGCATATTGAATAACATTTAATTTCTTATCAACTCTTTGCCCTAGAACAACACCTACAGTATAATCACTAGCATCAGACATAATTTCAAAAGGTAAATTCCAATCAGGTGGCTGAACAATAGGTGCAGAGATCAATGCTTTCTTAAGTATTTCAAATGCTTCTACACAATCATCATCAAAGACAAATGGTATGTCTTTTTGTAGTATATTAGTCAGAGGATGAGAAATTTTTGAGAAGTCCTGAATGAACCTCCTATAAAAATCGGCATGACCAAGGAAACTTCTTATACCTTTGATGTCCTTGGGATATGGCATCTTTTCAATAGCATCAACTTTAGTTTTATCAACTTCAATACCTCTTTCAGAAATTTTATGCCCCAAGACAATACCTTAATTAACCATAAAGTGGCACTTTTCCCAATTCAAGACATGATTAGTTTCTTCACATCTCTGCAAAACTCGATCAAGGTTCCTCAAGCAATCATCAAAAGAGGATCCATAAACGGAGAAGTCATCCATGAAAACCTCACAAATATTTTCACAAAAGTCAGACAATATAGCCATCATACATCTTTGAAAGGTAGCAGGAGCATTACATAAACCAAAAGGCATACGTCTATAAGCAAAAGTACCGAAATGGTAGGTAAAGGTGGTCTTAGCTTGATCATCAGCTGATACAGGTATTTGAGAGAAACCGGAATAGCCATCTAGAAAGCAAAAATGTGTATGTTTGGATAATATCTATAGCATTTGATCAATAAAAGGTAAGGGGTAATGATATTTTTTAGTAGCCTTATTTAATTTGCGAAAATCAATTACCATCCGATAACCTGTAATAGTTCTTTGCGAAATCAATTCATCTTTATCATTAGGAACAACAGTAATACCTCCCTTCTTAGGGACACAATGGACAAGACTTACCCACTCACTATCAGCAAGGGGATAAATTATACATGCCTCAAGGAGCTTTAGTATTTCCTTTCTTACCACTTCTTTCATCTTAGGATTCAGCCGTCGTTGATGATCAATAACTGGTTTGGGATCTTTCTCCAAATTTATTTTATGTTGACATAGAGTGGGACTAATGCCCATAAGATCATCAAGAGTATATCCAATAGCAGCACGGTGCTTCTTCAGAGTTTTCAATAATTTTTATTCCTCCTTCTCTGAAAGGTTAGCACTAATAATAATAGGATATATCTTCTTTTCATCAAGATAAGCATATTTAAGAGTATCAGGCAATGGTTTAAGCTCAAACACGGGATCACCCTTGTGTGGAGGAGGATCCCCTAAGATTTCAACAGGGAAGTTATCTTTCAGAATAGGTCCTTGTTTAAACAACACTTCATCTATTTCCCTTCTTTCATTCATAAACATATCATTTTCATGGTCTAGCAAATATTGTTCTAAAGGATCATTATGAGGTACAACAATAGAAGCAAGACCAATAATTTCATCTTACTAGGCAATTCCTCTTCACGTTGTTGTCTACGAAATTTAGAGAAATTAAACTCATGAGACATATCACCTAGACCAATAGTAACCACATTCTTTTCACAGTCTATCTTAGCATTAACAGTGTTCAAGAAGGGTCTACCAAATATAATGGGACAAAAGCTATCTTGTGGGGAACCAAGAACAAGAAAATCAGCAGGATATTTAGTTTTCCCACACAAGACTTCAACATCTCTAACAATTCCCATTGGTGATATAGTATCTCTATTAGCAAGTCTAATTGTGACATCAATTTCTTCTAACTCAGTAGGTGCAATATCTTGCATAATTTCTTTGTATAAGTCAATAGGTATTGCACTAGCACTAGAACCCATGTCACATAAGTCATGATAACAATGATCTCCTATTTTAACAGAAATAATAGGCATACCTACCACGGGTCTATGTTTATCTTTAGCACAAGGTTTGGCAATTGTCGGGGAAGCTGATCGTGACCCACGGACACCTATGGGACCGGGTCCCTTGTGGTTCGGAGGGGGGCG
Source organism: Aegilops longissima (assembly GCA_021605205.1). Taxonomy (NCBI): domain Eukaryota; kingdom Viridiplantae; phylum Streptophyta; class Magnoliopsida; order Poales; family Poaceae; genus Aegilops; species Aegilops longissima. The sequence continues at coordinate 45,410,016 of CM038676.1, read as the reverse complement.
GAGAGCGCACGAAGAGCAGATCGAGGCGATGCACACGAGCAGATTTACCCAGCTTCGGAGCTCTCCGGAGAGATAATACTCCTACTGCTGCTTGTCTGATTATTTGTGTTCTTGCTAGGGACCAATGAGGGCTACAAAACCTAGCCTGAGTGAGTGTAGTCTCGAGTGAGTCGAATGAACTGACCGGAGCCGAACCCTTTCTACGTTGCACTCTATACCTAACTCAGACGGCGAGGGACAAGAGTAATAAATACCCGTCTCTGTCGTCTGAACAGTGCAATAGGGACAGTCAAGTGCGCCTCCGTTTGCCACGATGGTGACTTGTCGCCGCCGCTATCGCTGCTCCCCGCTGGCTGCACAGCTCCTTGACACGCTGCGTTCGGAATAGCCCCACGGCGACACGTTGGCGGATGAGCTGGAGCGGAGATGAAGAGAGGTTGCCTGCCACGGCAAGTATCTTGCCGCGCTCGGGAGCTTGTCGCTCACCAAGCCTTCCCGACAAGCTCCTCTTGCCGGGGCCTTGTTTCCTTCGTGCCTTGAATGGCCTTCCCGGCAAGCTCCTCTTGACGGGGTCCTGAATACTTTGTTCTTGAATGGCTCCAAGGGAACCATGGAGGATCTTGGCGGCCACTAGGCAAGCCTTGCCGCGGGGTGCTGCAACTGCCCGTGCACGAGTTGGGGATACTAGAGTACCCCTACTCTAGTACACCGACAGGAGCCCCCGGGCCTGGGCCACACACGGCGCCGAGCTCATGGGCCAGGCCCAAAATAAAGGCACGGGCATGCGCGCCTAGATTATGCAAATATTCGCTTGGACTCGCACGCCCCCACGAACGGCACGCATCGGACGTGGCGTCGTGGGAGAGATCGTGGGGCTTTCTTTAATGGGAAAATCGAACGCCCGCCCTCTCCCCTTATAAGCAGGGGAACAGGGCAGGACGCCCACTTGCCATTGCTGTCACATCAAAAACCACCGCCGCACCTCCCCTTCTTCTTGAGTCCAAAGAGAGCGACGCTCCGCCCCCTCCCCATTGCCACCAGCGCCACCAACGCCGTCGGATTCCTCCACCACCTCCGCCATGGCTCCGAAAACCGACAAGGGCAAAGGGGTGAAATCGGCCGAGGCGCAGCGGCTCGCGGCGCTGCGGAAGGAGCGGGCCCTCTTCGACCCTCTGCTCGACGCGAAGGAGCTGCGAGAGCTATACTACCTCTTCTGGTCGACGGAGACGCGGGCGCACCCGCGCACGAGGGTGATCTCCGCCGCCACATCTGAGAAGGTTTCCGTCGGGTACCCTTTCTACGCGCTTTTCTTCCATCGCAGGCTCTGCCCACCCTTTTCCGAATTCTTTTGCGACGTCATGAACACATATGGCCTCCGCCTCCTTGATTTCACCCCCAACGCCGTCCTCACCATGTCAGTTTTCGCACACCTCTGCGAGAACTTTGTCGGGGTCCACCCAAATGTAGCACTTTTCCGCCATTACTTCATGCCCCGTGTTGAGAGAGGAGAGCCGCTTGCCGGAGGGATTGCATGGGTCTCCAGGATCGGCAAGAAGGAAGCATATCTTGACGGAGAGCTGCACAGCAAATGGGAGGAGTGGAGAGCCGATTGGTGCTGGATTATAGAGGAGGAGCCACATCCTTTTACTGCCCTGCGCCAAACTCCCATAGTGCGCGGCAATGATTGGAGCAACTTGGCGCCGGAGGACGACAAGTTGAGGATTGCCGTGACCGGATTTGCGCCTCCCGCAAGCAGGGCTTACCGTAGGAGCTGTTGGCACGGACTTCCTTCGCCACCGCATTGCGCCTTTGCAGGAGAGGAGGAGGCCTGCTTGGGAATTCCAAATGCGGCGGACATCATGAGGCTGCGTCCGGCCTCAATCGGAACTTTACCGCCCCGGAGCTGGATGCCATGCTGCGGGAGCTGTTCAAGCTCGATGCAGATCACCCGAGTGGTTCATGTTGCCGAGGGAGTCGTGCCTTGTGCAACAACTGCCGCTGACCGCATCCGCGCGATGATGCCGTTGCCAGCGATTCCCATGGAATCGCTCCAACTTGGCAGGAGCCCGCCCGACGACGCCGTGCAGCAGTTCATCGACAACTTGGAAGAAGTGCCGATCCGTGCCGACGAGCAGAAGTGGCTCACCCGCGACACCACCGAGCAATAGATGGCGCGCATCGCCACAAGGTTGGAGGAGGCGGCAGAAGCTGCTGCCGCCGGCGTGTTTGGGTTCACCGTCGAGGAGGCAGAGGCAGCCGAGGCGGCAAGCCTTGCCGACCGCGAAGTTCTTGCCGGTGCAGAGGAGCAGGCCGAGCTCGACGCTGAGCCGAACGAGCCTGCCGGGGGCGCCTCCCCTCCACCTTCAGATGACTTGCAGCGGGAGGAGCCCGCGGCCCCGCCAAGAAGGCGCCTCCGCAAGACCGGGGAAGTGGTGGGGCGGCAGACGGGCCAACAGCCGTCTCGCCGCGCGACGCGCTCCACCGCGACAACCTCTGTTGCCGCGGGAGCACCTCACGCTGCCACAACAACCTGAGCGGGGCCTTCTGGGACCACGGCTTCCACACCCGCCAAGCGTCCAAGGGAGCCCACCCTTCCAGCTCGTCGCACCGGAGGTGGAGCAGAATTCGACTTCTCCGCTCTCAGCTCCGAGGAAGAGGAAGAAGAGTAAGATCTTGTCGCTGTACTTGTAATTCTTCAATTTGCTGCTTCGTCTTGTATCTAACTTGCTTCATTCTGAACCTTTTTCCTTCTTCAGGACGCTGGCTCAGAGGGCATCGAAGAGAGCCAAGACGCCGGTGGTGGTCATCGAAGACGATCCCCCCGTGGCAACAGGAGGAGCGCCTGAGACTTCCTTGCCGGACCCGGCAACCCTTCCTCTGAGCAGCCCCCAACACAGCCCCAGTGGTAAGTATTTGATCCACTTGTTACCAGAGGGCGTGCATGGGTGTTTCTTCTATGCCGATACCTGACTTGTTGAATTGTGCAGAGCAGAGCAGCCTCATCGGGGCCCCGGAGGTCACTCCCAAGTTCTGTCCCGCTTAACTACGCCGCCGAGGAGAACTCTCCGCCAAGGGAGCGCCTCTCCGGCGGGAGGCCTCCGACAAGGGGAGTCTCCGACAAGGGGCAGCGCGACGACCCTCCGTGGTGGAGACCGCTACAGATCCCATTGCAGGTAATCTTCTTGACTGAAAATTTCCCTTGGGTGTTTTCTCTTCTGTTCTTCTTTTCGAACATTTGCTTGACTTGTTCTTTTCTTTTTCTGATCATCAGATCCATCTGCCGGAGAGCTGATGGAGACTGAGGTTGCCAGCGATGAGGACGCTCGCGACAACAATGACGACGCCGCCAAAATGGAGGAGGAGGCCGGTGTCGATGGGTCCGACGGCGAGGAGGCCGCCAAGGCTGCTGGCGCAGAGGCTGGGGAGGGGCCTGGCGATCAGATCTTGGGCCTGAGGCCAGGGAGCGCCAGCGCCACGCCGACCGCCGATCCCTCCGCCACCGATGCAGCACCAGTCTCGAAGAGCCCCAGCCCGCGCCTATCGAAGGCGGCGACGGTGTCTTCATCAAGCTTCCATGGGCGTCGAGCCTGGCGCCGGTCGAGGGAGAGACCTTCGACGAGGAGCTGCTCGCCTCCGCTGGGCTGTCGCTAGTTGACGCGCCAAGCAGCAGCAGTGGCGAGTCTGAGGAGGAGCAGCTGCTGAAGAAGTTGTTGCTGCTCTACCGCGCCCGACAAGCTAAGCTGGAGTCCAGGGAAGCACTTGTCGCGAGGGTAGGAGCTGACATGGAGAAGCGCGCAGAAGAGCTCCGGTGTGCCAACAAGGAAACTCTCCGTGACATAGCAGAGGCGCGGGAGCAACTTGCTGAGGAGCGCACGGCCTTTATCTTGGAGAAGGCCGAGGTTGAGGAGCAGCAAAGGCTTGCCGGCGAAAAGCTCTCTGTGCAAGAAGGTGAGCTGGCGCAGCGGAAGATCAACCTTGATAGCTACGAGGAAGATCTTGCCGCGCGCGAGCAATCAATTGGCGGAGCACTCCAGGGGGCAAAGGACGCTGCCGCGGCCGCCGAGGCCGCCAAGAAGGAATTAGAGACGAGGGTGACCCAGCTGGAGGCCACCCTCCAGAAGAGCGGCGAGGAGGTCACCGCGCTGAAGCACGAGCGCGAGAAGGACGCCTACACTCTTGGCGAGTTGCAGGGCCGTCTCACTGAGAAGATCAAGGAGATCGACGCCGCCAAGGATGTCAAGGCGGACCTTGAGCTGAAGCTGTCCACCCTGACGGAGACGCTAGACGGCGCCAAGGAGCGAGAAGTGGGTTTGCTGGAGAAGATCAAGGCCAGCGAGGAGCTGCTGGCGACCGCCACGAACGCCCACAGCACCTTCAAGGAGAACGTGATGGTCTGGACCAAGGGCCTTGTGGATACTGCCGCCGCCATCAACAATGAGCTGATGGAGCTGGGGATGGTGGATCTCGGGTACCCCACCGACGAGCATCTCCAACCCAGCGTCAAGCTTAGTCTGTTCTTCAAGAGCGTGTTGGCGGCTCTCCAGTGGCTCCGGGAAGAGATCCCAAAGCAGCTGGCCGACGAGTCGCGCCAAGTCTGTGCCGGGGCTCTTCAGAAGGTCTTGATGAAGGTGGCCTTCCGCAATCCAGGCGTCAGCTTCGCCAACGTCCTCAAGTCCCTGCCGCCAACCGCCGACGTCCGAAGCACTCAAGGCCCTTGTCGCACCCATCGTGGACAGGGTGAGCGGAGTCAAGAGGCTCGATGGTGACCGCGTAGACTAGGCCGCCAAGTTTATCTTTCCCTTGTCGCTGCAGACCATGTTCAGGAGAACAATTTATTAGATCTGCGACAAGTCATTTTGTAATATACTCTATCTTAGGCAATCGAATGCAATGTTATTTCCTTTACTCGATTCCTTCCTTTGTATGTTTGTGCCCTACGCTTTTAGGGAAACTCGCGGTCGGGCACCTTGTCATGAAGCGCTGAGTGCGAACGTCAAGAGCCTGCCGGGCGGTGCCGCCTCGGACAAGCAACCTTGTCGCAACTGGTTGCAGCTCAGTTAAGTTGTTGAGCGGACTCGAGACAAAGTAAGGGCGCAAACCAGCCGCGAGTTGGTTCCTCCGCGCACAGGTTTGCCATACAAAGTACTATCGTTCGAGGAGGATAACTTAAAAAATTAAAAAATTGATTGCTCAAACTTTGGCAACTTAGCTTTTCTGTTTTTTTGCTTCTCGGCAAGGCGATACTTCCTCGAGCGACGCTTGGCGGCCCACACCATTATCTTCTCCTCCCCCCCCCCCCCCCGGTTAACTTGTGGGTGGATGAACCTTCCTTTCTTTTGAGAAGAAAGAAGAGAAAATAACGTTATGGAGCCTAGTGGCTCGTTATTGCTTACCGGGTGTTGACGCTGCATAAAATGTCAGATAATACATGCAAATAAGTTAAGACAGCATGAAATTGACAAGTTGTGCGCAACACATGCTTTACTGATGCACGGGGTCTGCGCCCGGCTTTGTACAAAGGATTACATGCAACAGCGGTAAGACTTGTACAAAAGGGTGGTTGCCGGAACAGGTTCCGGCAACCGCGCCCTATGGGTAAAACTTACGAAGATGTTCTATATTCCAGGAGTTGCTCACCGGAACGCCATCTTCGTTCTCAAGGCGGACAGCGCCAGGCCTAGTGACTCGTTTCACCCGATAAGGGCCTTCCCACTTCGGCGTCAACTTGTTGGAATTCTTGGCGGATTGAACGTGCCGAAGAACAAGGTCGCCTTCCTCGAAGCTTCTGGCGTTAAGTTTGCGGCTATGCTAGCGGCGCAAAGCTTGCTGATAACGAACAACTCGTACAGCAGCCTGAAGACGATCCTCCTCAAGGAGCAGCGCGTCATCTTGTCGCAGCTGCTCTTGCTCGAGCTCATCATAAGCGAGCACTCGAGGTGATCCGTATACGAGTTCCGTGGGGAGAACTGCCTCTGCTCCATAGACTAAAGCGAAAGGTGTCTGGCCAGTGGCTCGATTTGGCGTCGTCCTGATCGACCAAAGAACCACCGGTAGCTCCTCAATCCAGTTTCTTCCGCACTTGCGCAGCCTATCGAAAGTTCTGGTCTTGAGTCCCCGCGGCACTTCAGCGTTTGCTCTCTCTGCTTGACCATTGCTTCTCGGATGACCAACAGAAGCAAAGCAGATCTTGGCGCCAAGATCTTGGGCGTACTGCATGAAGGTGCGGCTTGTGAACTGTGTGCCCTTGTCGGTGATGATCCTGTTAGGAATTCCAAAACGGCAAACAATTGACCTGAAGAACTTGACTGCTGACTGTGCTGTCACCTTCCTCACTGCTTCCACTTCCGGCCACTTTGTGAACTTGTCGATTGCGACGTACAAGTACTCAAAGCTTCCGACAGCTCGGGGGAAAGGGCCGAGGATGTCGAGCCCCCAGACCGAAAATGGCCAGGATAAAGGGATCGTCTAGAGAGCTTGAGTTGGTTGGTGTATCTGTTTTGAATGGAACTGGCACGCTTCACACTTGGTTACTTGTGCAGTTGCATCCTGGAGGGCTTCTGGCCAGAAGAAACCTTGCCGGAAAGCTTTGCCGGCAAGTGCCCTTGCGCCAATGTGGTGACCACATATGCCTCCATGTATCTCTGCCAACAACCTCTATCCATCTTCCTGGCAAATACACTTCAATTTCACACCGTTGAGTCTCCTTCCGTACAAGATGTTGTCAACAAACTGGTACATACTTGACTGTCGGGCTACTTTTTCCGCTTCTTCTTGCTCTTCGGGAAGTTCTCCTGTCTGAAGGAAATGGACGATCTGCTGTGCCCATGCTGGAGCTTGCGGCTCGACAACAAGGACTAAAGGCACATCTGCCGCTGCAGGAACATCAGCTTCTACGGCAAGAACCAGCGGCTCGGCCGGAGCTTGATGATCCCCGGCAAGCTTGCCGGAGCAAAACTTGTCGGGAGCGTCTGCTTCAATGAAACAAACCTTGGGGCTTGTCGGAGCAGACTGCTCCTCAGCGATATTTGCGTTGATTTTGGGGACCTTCTTGGCGGCGGCTTCAGGGAGCTCTGCCGGAAAGTAGTCACCAGAAACCAACTTCCTCTTCTTGCTCTGTCCGGTTGATGGCGTTACAGTTGGTTGAGTCAGCTTGAGCACAAAAATCCCTGGTTCCACAGGTAATTTGAGTGCAGCACACTTTGACAGGCCATCAGCAATATCATTCTGAGCTCTCGGAACATGTTCCATTTGCAGGCCTTCAAAGTGTTCTTCTAGCTTTCTCACTTCATCAACATAGGCTTCCATCAACGGGCTCTGATAATCTTTGTTTACTTGGCGGACGACAAGTTGCGAGTCCCCCCTGACAATGAGCTTCTTGATCCCAAGGTCTACCGCGATCCTGAGACCGGCAAGCAAGCCTTCATACTCTGCAGTATTGTTTGTCGCTTGCTCCTTGGGAAAGTGCATCTGGACTATGTACTTGAGGTGCTCTCCGGTGGGTGCGATAAGCAGCACGCCGGCACCGGCGCCTTGCAGCGAGAAGGCACCATCAAAGTACATCAGCCACTCTTTACTTGCTTCCTTGACGGGGATGCTCGTCTCTGGAATTTCTTCATCTTGTGTTGGCGTCCATTCTGCTATGAATTCTGCCAATGCTCTGCTTTGGATAGTTGAAGTGCTTTCAAACTTGAGGCCAAAGCTTGACAGTTCCAGTGCCCACTCGACAATCCTGCATGTTGCTTCTGGGTTTTGCAATATCCTCTTCAGCGGAAAGCGAGTGACAACTGTGATCTCATGTGCTTGGAAGTAATGGCGCAGCTTTCTCGAGGCCATGAGGAGGCCGAAAAGCAGTTTCTGCACACCAGAGTATCTTGACCTAGCCCCTTGCAGAAGGGAACTGACAAAGTACACTGGACGCTGCACCATCCTTTTCTGAATCTTCTCGCAATCCTGCGCAGATCCGTCCTTGTCGGGACCAGAGCTTGACGGCGAAGCCCCCTGCTTGTCGCTGGATGCACCTGCCTCGGTTGTCGGCTCATCATCCGCCTCCCTCTCCGCTACTAACGCAGCACTAACCACTTGATTGGTTGCCGCTATATATAGCAGCAACTTCTCTTGTGGCTTAGGTGCGACAAGTATTGGAGTGGAGAACAGGTACCTCTTCAAGTCCTGCAGCGCAGCCTCCGCTTCGGGAGTCCATTTCGTTGGACCTGCCTTTTTCAAAATCTTGAAAAATGGCAGGGCGCGCTCAGCAAACTTAGAGATAAACCTGCTGAGAGCAGCCACGCAACCGGCAAGTCTTCGTACATCCTTGACGCGCTTCGGTGCTTCAATCTGCTCAATGGCCTTGATCTTGTCGGGATTGGCTTCAATTCCCCGCTGAGACACAAAGAACCCGAGAAGCTTGCCGGAAGGGACTCCAAACACGCACTTCTCGGGGTTGAGCTTGAGGTTGATCTTGCGCAGATTTGCAAAGGTCTCATCCAAATCTTGAACTAGAGTTGCTTTGTCCTTGCTCTTGACCACTATGTCATCCATGTAGGCTTCTACATTTCTGTGCATTTGGGGCTCAAAAGCGTCGTGGACCACTCTTGCGAGCGTTGAACCGGCATTCTTCAAACCGAAAGGCATCCGTATGAAACAATAAGTGCCACATGGTGTAATGAATGCGGTTTTCTTCATCCTCTTCGCCATGAAGATCTGATGATATCCTGAATATGCATCAAGAAATGAAAGCAAATCACATCCAGCCCTGGAGTCAACAATCTGGTCGATACGTGGCAAGGGAAATGGGTCTTTGGCACAAGCTTTATTAACATCTGTGAAGTCAATACAAAGTCTCCATTTCCCATTAGCCTTGCGTACAACTACCGGATTGGCCAACCAGGTGGGATGGAGCACTCCTCTGACAAGGCCTGCTGCTTCCAACTTCTTGATCTCTTCTGCAATGAACTCTTGGCGCTCCACTGCCTGTTTCCTGACTTTTTGCTTGACGGGCCGCGCGTGAGGACAGACAGCTAGGTGGTGCTCAATTACTTTCCTGGGAACACCGGGGATGTCAGATGGTTGCCATGCAAACACATCGACATTCGCCCGCAGGAAAGCAACGAGCTCGCCTTCCTATTTAGGGTCTAGAGTGGCACTGATGGTGAAGGTACCACCAGAGCCGTCCTCCTTGGCGGGCACCTTCTTGGTCTTCGGTGGAGCTGCCATCATCTTCTTGCACTTGCCGGTGGAGCTTGATGGTGCGTCCTCGACGGTAGCGCAGCACTCCGAAGAGGTGCGCTTGCCGGAGTGGGCATCAGAGCTCTTGCCGGACTTGGTCTTCTTCTTCCCCCCGGGAGCTTCAGTGGCAAGTGATTTGCTATCTGTCGTAGCTGCTGCATCCCGGTAAATCTTGTCGGCGCAGATGAGCGCATCATTCTTGTCGCCATGGACAGAAATGACGCTTATCGGGCCGGGCATCTTGAGCAAATTGTATGCATAATGAGAGGCTGCCATGAACTTGGCAAGTGCTGGACGGCCAAGTATGCCATTGTAGGGCAATGGGAAATCGGCAACATCAAATGTGACCCTCTCAGTTCTGAAGTTGAGCTCGCTGCCAAATGTTACCGGCAACGTGATTTTCCCTTTGGGCTTGCTCCTTCCTGGGTTGATTCCTTGGAAAGTGCCAGTCTCTTCGAGCTCGCTGTCAGGGATTTGAAGCTTACGGAGCACTGCAGAGGAGATCAGGTTCAGGCCGGCCCCGCCGTCAACCAACATCTTGGTGACCTTGAGGTTGCGGATAGTTGGTGAGACCAACATCGGCAAGCACCCGACCGCAGTTATGCGATCAGGGTGGTCCTCAATGTCAAAGATGATGGGCGTGCTGGACCACTTCAGAGGTTTGCGCGACTCCACGGATGGTTCTGCTGCATTAACCTATCGCATCCACTGCTTGAGTTGACGGTGCGAGGTATGCAGAGAAGCACCTCCGTCAACGCAGAGAACCTCTGTTGCCTTCTGAAACTCTTGCTCGTCAGCTTCATCTTCCTCCATATCTTCGTCATCATCATCGTCTTCGTCCTTGTCGCGGCCGCGGGGAGGTCTGTCTCCTTGCCGCTGTTTGGCCTTGCCGCGGCGCCCTCCCCGGCCGGGTCTCTTCTTGCTAGCTGCCCCTGCACCTTCCTGGGCCTTCTCCTTGTCTACGCCGTCGTATTCGCCTACTGCAGTTCAACAAGCTGCTCGACTTTCTTGCAGCTCTGGAGGTCGTGGCCCTTGGTGCGGTGAATCTTGCAGTACTGCTTGTTGGAGATGTCCTGCTTGTCGGCGGCCGCCATAGCTTGGCGGTCGGTGTCAGTGGCAACTTCCTTGCCGGAGCCACCAGCCTTAGCCTTGCCGACGCCACCTCCGTTGCCGGACTGCTCGACAACTAGTACCTCTTTGTTCTTCTTCCTTCTGTTGTTCCGCCGCCGGCTCTTCCTTGCCGGGGCGGTCTCCTCACTGTCAGATCCTGCTTCAACATTCTCTCCAGGGAGCCTCCTCCCTTCTTCAGCACGTGCACACTTGTCGGCCAGGGCGTAGAGCTCGCTGACATCTTTTACTTTGCACATCGCCATCTCCTCCCTCATCTTGCGGTTCCGCACGTTCTGATGGAACGCGCTGATTACCGCGGTAGGGTGGACATCTGGGATGTTGTAATGCACACGATCGAATCTCTGGATGAACTTGCGAGGACTCTCCTTCCTTCGGGCAAGCGGTGAAGGTCACTCTCCACAGCCATGAGGCTTGTGGCCGCCTGTGAAGGCGCCAACAAACTGATGGCACAGATCTGCCCAAGAGGATATGGAACTGTCCGGCAAGTGCATGAGCCAAGATCTGACGTTGGGCTTCAGTACCAGCGGGAAGTAGTTGGCGAGGATCTTGTCGTCTCATCCCCCTGCAGCTTGCACCGCAATGGTGTAGATCTTTGAGAACTCCGATGGGTGTGTCCTGCCATCATACTTCTCGGGCACATCCGGCTTGAAGTTTTTCTTGTCAGACCATTTGGACTTGCCGCAGCTCACGAGTGAACGCAGGGCAACCTACCGCGTACGGCAAGTCGCCTGGTTCCCCTAGCGCTTGCATATCAACAGTGGGCCCAGCGCGCTGGTCGGGTTGACGCCGCGCTTCTCTTCGGCGCTCGATGCGGGTTCGAGCGTCTTCTTCTTGTCGTTCCTTAAGAACTTGGCGCTGATCACGGCGAGCTCGTGGATCCGACGACGCGGTGGAGTCGCTGTCGAGGTGGATCCGAGGAGCTGGTGATCTTGGCCTTCGGAAAGGGGAGTGCATGGTGGTGGCACCCCCGCAGGTCTCGTCGCCGCCGGCTCGTGCCTTGTCGCCGTGCCGCGGCTGCGACGTGTTTAGTTGCCGCGGGACGTCGCCGTTGGCAAAGCCGATGAGACTCTGGATGGTAGCCCTCCATTCGTCGACCTTGTCGGCTGTTGGAGGGTAATCTAGAAGCAATTGAGCTCTCGCCAAGGCTTCTGCTGGAGTGGTGGGTGGCAATGGCGTACGGAGCGAGGAACGGGATGTGCTCGGACTTCTAACCAAGTTAGGAGGAGCAGCATCCCGTCCAAGTGATCGTACTCCGCTCGTACCAGCATGCTGGCGTGCATGCGGGTCTCGAGGGCCTCGGGATCCTCCAGCTTGGCCTTGATCCAACGAGCGTATGGTGCTGCGAGCATCATGACGCTTGTCGGTCCCGCGCCTCTGAGGACGGACGCTGCACGCGTTTCGGACGCCGAAGCTTGCGCCGCTTTGTCCTTGGTCCTGGCGGCGTCGTGGGCTCTTTCGACGACGCCCGTTCCTCCGCCAGCGTCTTCCCCACCACTCGTCAGCTCCGGTGGTGGTGGGTTCGACGCAGACGGCTCTGCTGCCGCCGAAGCCTTCTTCTTCAGTGGCATTGTCGATGAAGATGTTGAAGATGATGAAGATGCCGCTCGTGTGAACGCCGGAGCAGGTTCACACTGCCTTGACGCCCCCTACCTGGCGCGCCAAAGATGTCGGGGAAGCTGATCGTGACCCACGGACACCTATGGGACCGGGTCCCTTGTGGTTCGGAGGGGGGCGGAGAGCGCACGAAGAGCAGATCAAGGCGATGCACACGAGCAGATTTACCCAGCTTCGGAGCTCTCCGGAGAGATAATACTCCGACTGCTGCTTGTCTGATTATTTGTGTTCTTGCTAGGGAGCAATGAGGGCTACAAAACCTAGCCTGAGTGAGTGTAGTCTCGAGTGAGTCGAATGAACTGACCGGAGTCAAACCCTTTCTATGTTGCACTCGGGCCTCCTTTTATAGGCTCAAGGGGTCACCGACAGGTGGCAACGTAGATGAGGGTACAAATGGAAAAACAGTAGTTGGTACACCGCTTTGTACAGTGTACAGTAATCTATACCTAACTCAGACGGCGAGGGACAAGAGTAATAAATGCCCGTCTCTGTCGTCTGAACAGTGCAATAGGGACAGTCAAGTGCGCCTCCGTTTGCCACGATGGTGACTTGTCAGCGCCGCTTATCGCTGCTCCCCGCTGGCTGCACAGCTCCTTGACACGCGTGCCTGGAATAGCCCCACGGCGACACGTTGGCGGATGAGCTGGAGCGGAGATGAAGAGAGGTTGCCTGCCACGGCAAGTATCTTGCCGCTTCGAGCTTGTCGCTCACCAAGCCTTCCCGACAAGCTCCTCTTGCCGGGGCCTTGTTTCCTTCGTGCCTTGAATGGCCTTCCCGGCAAGCTCCTCTTGCCGGGGTCTTGAATACTTTGTTCTTGAACGGCTCCAAGGGAACCATGGAGGATCTTGGCGGCCACTAGGAAAGCCTTGCTTCGGGGTGCTGCAACTGCCCGTGCATGAGTTGGGGATACTAGAGTACCCCTACTCTAGTACACCGACAGCAATTCTAGCAGTTTCATCACAGAAAAAAATAACATGCCCATCAATATTATTAGCCAAGAGATCTTTAACAATAGCAATATTAGGTTCAACCTTAACTTGCTCAGGAGGTGTATAAGTTCTAATATTGCTTTTACGAACCACAGTTGAAGCTTTAGCATGATCTTTTATCCTAACAGGAAAAGGTGGTTTCTCAACATAACCAGTAGGAACATAGGATCATTATAAGTGATAGTCTTTTCTTCAACTTTAATAGGTGCAGCTACTTTTACTTCTATGGGAGGATGATATTTAAACCACTTCTCCCTAGGGAGATCAACATGAGTAGCAAAAGATTCACAAAAAGAAGCTACTATCTCAGAGTCAAGTCCATATTTAGTGTTAAATTTATGGAAAACATCGGTATCCATAAAATATTTAACACAATCAAACTTAGGTGTCATACCTAACTCCTTACCTTCGTCGAGATCCCAATCTTCAGAGTTGCGTTTAATTCTTTCCAATAAATCATTTTTGAATTCAATAGTCTTCATCATAAAAGAGCCACCACAAGAAGTATCGAACATGGTGCGATAGTTATCAGAAAGTAGAGCATAAAATTTTTGAATAATCATTTCTCTTGAGAGCTCATGATTGGGGCATGAATATAACATTTATTTAAGCCTCCCCCAAGCTTGAGCGATGCTTTCTCCTTCGCGAGGACAAAAATTATATATATAATTACCATCACGATGAACAAGATGCATAGGATACAACTTCTGATGAAATTCCAATTTCAATCGCTTGTAGTTCCATGATCCCATATCATCACATAGCCTATACCATGTCAATGCATCTCCCTTCAAAGATAAAGGGAAGACCTTCTTCTTGATAACATCATCGGGCATACCTGCAAGCTTAAATAATCCACAAACTTCCTCCACATATATTAGGTGCTCATCAGGATGTAATGTTCCATCTCCTGCAAAAGGATTAGCTAGCAGTTTTTCTACCATACCCGAAGGAATTTCAAAGTAGACATTATCATTTTCAGTAGGTTCAGTAGGTTGAGGAGAAAATCTTTGCTCTACTGGTCGAAGTGAAGATACCCCGAACAAGCCCCTCAGAGGATTACTTTCCATAGTAACAAGTGACAGTAAATTTCAGCACACTATATAAATTTTCCTTACCAAATTCCACCTACCAAAGGCGATTCACTCCCCAGCAACGGCGCCAGAAAAGAGTCTTGATGACCCACATGTATAGGGGATCTATCGTAGTCCTTTCGATAAGTAAGAGTGTCTAACTCAACGAGGAGCAGAAGGAAATGATAAGCGGTTTCCAGCAAGGTATTCTCTGCAAGCATTGAAATTATAGGTAACAGATAGTTTTGTGATAAGATAATTTGTAACAAGCAACAAGTAACAAAAGTAAATAAAGTGCAGCAGGGTGGTCCAGTCGTTTTTGTAGCAAAGGACAAGCCTGGACAAACTCTTATATAGAGAAAAGCGTTCCCGAGGACACATGGGAATTATCGTCAAGCTAGTTTTCATCATGTTCATACGATTCGCGTTCGGTACTTTGATAATTTGATATGTGGGTGGACCGGTGCTTGGGTGATGTCCTTACTTGGACAAGCATCCCACTTATGATTAACCCCTATTGCAAGCAGCCGCAACTACAAAAGAAGTATTAAGGTAAACCTAACCATAACATGAAACATATGGATCCAAATCAGCCCCTTACGAAGCAACTCATAAACTTGGGTTTAAGCTTCTGTCGCTCTAGCAACCCATCATCTACTTATTACTTCTCCCATGTCCTCAGGAACAAACGTAACTACTCACAAAGCATATTCATGTTCATAATCAGAGGAGTATTAATATGCATATAGGATCGGAACATATGATCTTCCACCAAATAAACCAACTAGCATCAACTACAAGGAGTAATCAACACTACTAGCAACCTACAGGTACCAATCCCAGACTTAGAGACAAGAATTGGATACAAGAGATGAACTAGGGTTTGAGAGCAGATGGTGCTGGTGAAGATGTTGATGGAGATTGGCCCCCTCCCGATGAGAGGAGCGTTGGTGATGGCGATGGCGATTATTTCCCCCTCTCGGAGGGAAGTGTCCCCGGTAGAACAGCTCCGCCGGATCCCTACATTTGTTCCGCCAAGGTTCCACCTCGTGGCGGTGGAGTCTCGTCCCGAAAGCTTTATTATGATTTTTCTTCTGACGAAAGACTTCATATAGCAGAAGATGGGCATCGGAGGGCCACCAGGGGGCCCACGAGGCAGGGGGCGCGCCCAGGGGGTAGGGCGCACCCCCCACCCTCGTGGCCAGGGGTGTGGGCCCCCTCTAGTATTTCTTCTGCTAAATATTTTTTATTATTTCCAAAAATAATTTCCGTGGAGTTTCAGGACTTTTGGAGTTGTGCAGAATAGGTCTCTAATATTTGCTCCTTTTCCAGCCTAGAATTCCAGCTGTCGGCATTCTCCCTCTTCATGTAAACCTTGTAAAATAAGAGAGAATAAGCATAAGTATTGTGACATAATGTGCAATAACAGCCCATAATGCAATAAATATCGATATAAAAGCATGATGCAAAATGGACGTATCAGTGAACATGTGCCAAGTCAAGCCACTTGAATCATTCAAAAGAGGATACCACCCTATCATACCACATCACAACCATTTTAATAGCATGTTGGCACGCAAGGTAAACCATTATAAACTCCTAGCTCATTAAGCATGGCATAAGCAACCATAATCTATAATTGTCATTGCAAACATGTTTCATTCATAATAGGCTAAATCAGGAATGATGAACTAATCATATTTACAAAAACAAGAGAGATCGAGTTCATACTAGCTTCTCTCATCTCAATCAGTCCATCATATATCATCATTATTGCCTTTCACTCGCACGACCGAACGGTGTGATAATAATAATAGTGCACGTGCAATTGGACTAAGCTGGAATCTGCAAGCATTTAATACAGGGGAGAAGACAAGGTAATATGGGCTCTTGGTTAAATCAACAATAATGCATATAAGAGCCACTTAACATTTTCATTATGGTCTTCTCCTCTCGGCCCCCAAAGAAAAGAAAAGAAATAAAACTATTTACACGGGAAAGCTCCCAAAAAGCAAAAGAAGAACAATAAATATTTTTGGGTTTTCTTTTAATTATTACTTCTACAAGCATGGAAAGTAAACTAGCTAAAAGCTACAACTAATTTTTTTGGTTTTTCTTAAGGTTATTCAAACACACAAGAAGAAAGGTTAGAAAAGAAAATAAACTAGTATGGATAGTACAATGAAAAAGTATGAGCACCGACAACTAGCATGAGTGTGTGAACATGAATGTAATGTCGGTGAGAAATACGTACTCCCCCAAACTTAGGCTTTTGGCCTAAGTTGGTCTATGGCCACGGCTGGCCTGGCGGATATCCAAAGTTGTAGCTGGGGTCGTATTGAGATGCAGCGGCTATCGCCTGATGAGCTGCAGCTTGGAGGCGTGCTGTCTCCGACCTCCTCTCATACTCGTTCGCCTCCTCCCTAGTTATAACATATATCCCTTTTTCCTAAAAGTCAAAGAAGGTAGGAGCAGGGAGAGCAATATGGACAGCGCGACGCCTGTCAAACATTAGTCGGTACTGGAGGGGCTATTCATTCCTCTCAACAAACTGATGGTGAACCATAGCATTATAATCTAAGTAAGCAGGAGGAAATTCCATATCATTTTCATGTATGGGTATCTCAAGATAATTAGCCACACGGGTTGCATAAATTCCACCAAACAAATCTCCACTAATACTGTTATGATGCAACCTACGTGCAACAATGGCCCCCAAGTTATATTGTTTATCTCCTAACACAGCACTCTTGAGAACACTAAGGTCTGGAACACACATGTGGCATGCCTCATCCTTACCGTTTATGCATCTACCTATAAAGAGAGCAAAATAATGTATAGAAGGAAAATGAATGCTCCCTATGGTAGCTTGTGTTATTTCGGTAGATTCCCCCACAGTGACACTAGCAAGAAAATCCTTATACTCAGATTTGCGAGGTTCACTAGCACTACCCCATTGCAGGAGTTTACAAGCAGTATTAAAATCTTCTAAGTCCATGGTATAAGATTTATTATAGAGATCAAACAGGACCATGTGCGAATTGCGTGATGATGTAAATTTAAATCTCCTCACAAAGGAATCAGTAAGGTGATAGTATTGAGGGCACTTATCTGACATGAAGCCCTCGAGTTCAGCATTACGCACATATGCGTCAAATTCATCCTTAATTCCTGCTTGGACCATGAAATTGTCTGACGGCCATTCACAAGGCCGCACTTGAGCTTCTCCTGGTGGTTCATGGTCCGGCTCACGTATTGCGGGCCTGGGTCCTTGCTTCCTTGAAGAACCACCTTGGTACATTTTCCTAAAGATAATTCTTCCTCTAAAAAGTTTCTGAAGATTTTAGTAACTCAAAATAAAAGTGAACCTAAACTCAACAAAACTGATAGCAACTACTCCCACAAGTGCCTAGAGACTATATCATGCATTAGAACTACTGGGTACCAAATAAATTTGACATGCAAGCTCAAGAATAGATTCACCTAAGCAAAAAAAAATTTGCAATGAATAAAGCACTAGACCAAAAACTAATTGGACCATTGGAGGAGTCACATACCGAAGATCAATCCCCCAAAGCAGTTTTGTGGGTGGAGCTTTGAGCAAGGAGATCGAAAATGGCAGCAAGATGAGCTAGAACTCGTGCTTGAGTTGGTTGGTGATTTTTTTGGGAGGAAGAAGGAGTGTGTGGGTGCGGGAATAAGTGGAGGGGGGCCACCAGGGGCCCATGAGGCAGGGGGCGTGCCCAGGGGGTGGGCACGCCCTAGACCCTCGTGGCCAGGTGATGGCTCCCCCTGATGTGTTCTCAATGCCAGATATTCATAAATATTCTAGAAAAAATAATATTTTAATTGCAGGGCATTTGGAGAACTTTTATTTTCGGGGTATTTTTTCATTGTACGTATAATTCAGGAAACTGACAGAAAATACTATTTTTACTTTATTTAATCTAAATCACAGAAAGTAAAAGGAGGGTACAGAGAGTTGTGATTTCTAACTTCATCCAAATCATGATCATCAAAAGGAATCCACTAACAAGGCTGATCAAGTCTTCTTAACAAACTCTTTTCGAATAACATGGAACCGGAGAAATTTCGAATAACACTAAGTTACCTCAACGGGGATATGCACATCCCCAATAATAAGAATATCATATTTCTTCTTGACAGTAGGAAGAGGAAATTCAAAACCTCCAATAATAATCGATGGAATTATTCCATTAGAATTGATACTGTGAACTTGAGGTTGTTTCCTCGAAAAGTGTACCGTATGCTCATTACCATTAACATGAAAAGTGACATTGCCTTTGTTGCAATCAATAACAGCCCCTGCAATATTCAAAAAGGGTCTACCAAGAATAATAGACATACTATCGTCCTCGGGCATATCAAGAATAACAAAGTCTGTCAAAATAGTAACATTTGCAACCACAACAGGCACATCCTCACAAATACCGACAGGTATAGCAGTTGATTTATCGGCCATTTGGAAAGATATTTCAGTAGGTGTCAACTTATTCAAATCAAGTCTACGATATAAAGATAAAGGCATAACACTAACACCGGCTCCAAGATCACATAAAGCAGTTTTAACATCGTTTCTTTTAATAGAGCATGGTATAGTTGGTACTCCTGGATCTCCTAGCTTCTTTGGTATTCCACCTTTAAAAGTATAATTAGCAAGCATGGTGGAAATTTCAGCTTCTGGTATCTTTCTTTTATTTGTAACAATATCTTTCATGTACTTAGCATAAGGATTCATTTTAAGCATATCAGTAAAACGCATACACAAGAAGATAGCTCTAATCATTTCAGCAAAGCGCTCAAAATCCTCATCATCCTTTTTCTTGGATAGTTTAGGAGGAAAAGGCATGGGTTTCTGAACCCATGGTTCTCTTTCTTTACCGTGCTTCCTAGCAATGAAGTCTCTCTTATCATAATGTTGATTCTTTGATTGTGGGTTATCAAGATCAATAGCAGGTTCAATCTCTACATCATTGTTATTGCTAGGTTGAGCATCAACATGAACATCATCATTAATATTATCACTAGGTTCATGTTCATCACAAGATTGTGTTTCAGCATCAGAGATAGAAATATATTGGGATTCTCAGGTGTGTCAACAACAGGTTCACTAGAAGCATGCAGAGTCCTATCATTTTTCTTTTTCTTCCTCTTAGAAGGACTAGGTGCATCAACATTAGTTCTCTGAGAATCTTGCTCAATTCTCTTAGGGTGGCCCTCGGGATACAAAGGTTCCTGGGTCATTCTACCCCTCTAGTCACAACTCTAATAGCTTTATCATTTTTCTTACTATTTAATTCATTGAGCAAATCATTTTGAGCTTTAAGCACTTGTTCTACTTGAGTGGTAACCATAGAAGCATGTTTCCTAATAAGCTTGATTTCACCTTTAATACTAGATATATAATCACCCAAGTGTTCAATCATATAAGCATTGCATTTCAATTTTCTCCCAACATAAGCTTTGAAGTTTTCTTGTTTAACATAAAATTATCAAACTCATCTAAGCATTGGCTAGCAGACTTATAACGAGAAATATCACCTTCATCAAATCTATAGAGAGAATTTACCTACTACCTGTGTTGGGTTACCAAGACCACGTATTTCTTCAATGGGCGGCAAATTAAGACCATGTATTTCTTCAATAGGAGGTAAATTCTTAACATCATCAGCTTTAATACCTTTTTCTTTCATAGATTTCTTTGCCTCTTGCATATATTCAGGACTAAGAAATAGAATACCCCTTTTCTTCGCAGTTGGCTTAGGAGTTGGTTCAGGAAGTGTCCAGTTATTTTCATTAGTCAACATATTATTCAATAGCAATTCAGCTTGATCAACTGTTCTTTCCCTGAAAACACAACCAGCACAACTATCCAGGTGGTCTCTGGAAGCATCGGTTAGTCCATTATAAAAGATATTGAGTATTTCATTTTTCTTGAGAGGATGATCAGGGAAAGCATTAAGTAATTGGAGAAGCCTCCCCCAAGCTTGTGGGAGACTCTCTTCTTCAATTTGCACAAAATTATATATTTCCCTTAAGGCAACTTGTTTCTTATGAGCGGGGAAATATTTAGCAGAGAAGTAATAAATCATATCCTGGGGACTATGCACACAATCATGATCAAGAGAATTAAACCATGTCTTAGCATCACCCTTTAATGAGAACGAAAATAATTTAAGGATATAGTAGTAGTGATTTTTCTCATCATTAGTGAATAGGGTGGCTATATCATTTAATTTACTAAGATGTGCCACAACAGTTTCAGATTCATAGGCATAAAAAGGATCAGATTCAACCAAAGTAATTACCTCAGGATCAACAGAGAAATCATAATCCTTATCAGTAACACAGATAGGTGAAGTAGCAAAAGCAGGGTCATATTTCATTCTAGCATTCAAAGACTTTTCTTTCAGCTTAGCTAATAATTGTTGGGGAACGTAGTAATTTCAAAATTTTCCTACGCGCACGCAAGATCATGGTGATGGCATAGCAACGAGAGGGTAGAGTATTGTCCACGTACCCTCGTAGACCGTAAGCGGAAGCGTTATGACAACACGGTTGATGTAGTCGTACGTCTTCAAGATCCGACCGATCCAAGTACCGAATGTACGGCACCTCCGAGTTCAGCACACGTTCAGCTCGATGGCGATCCCGGGCTCCGATCCAGCAAAGCGTCGGGGATGAGTTCCACAAGACCTGACGGCGTGGTGGCGATGATGATGCTCTACCGGCGCGGGGCTTTGCCTAAACTCATGACGATATGACCGAGGTGGAATATGGTGGAGGGGGCACGCTGCGGCTAAGGAACGATCCGTAGATCAACTTGTGTGTCATGGGGTGCCCCCTGCCCCGTATATAAAGGAGGAGGTGCGGCGGCCCCCAAGGGGTGCGCTGGAGGAGTCCTACTCCCACCGGGAGTAGGACTCCCCTCTGCCTTGTTGGAGAAGGAAAGGGGAGGGAAAGAGGAAGAGCGCCCCCCCCTCTCCTTGTCCTATTCAGACTAGGGGAGGGGCGCGGCCTGCCTTGGCCGGCCCTCCTCTTCTCCCTCATGGCCCACTAAGGCCCATTATCCTCCGGGAGGTTCGGTAACCCCGGTGTTCAGTGAAATCCCGATTTCACCGGAACCATTCCGATATCAAATATAGGCTTCCAATATATCAATATTTATGTCTCGACCATTTGAGACTCCTCGTCATGTCCGTGATCACATCCGGGACTCGAACAAACTTCGTACATCAAAACTTATAAACTCATAATAAACTGTCATCGTAACGTTTAAGCGTGCGGACCCTACGGGTTCGAGAACTATGTAGACATGACCTAGAACTATTCTCGGTCAATAACCAATAGCGGAACCTGGATGCCCATATTGGTTCCTACATATTCTCTGAAGATCTTTATCGGTCAAACCGCATAACGACATACGTTGTTCCTTTGTCATCGGTATGTTACTTGCCCGAGATTTGATCGTTGGTATCAATACCTAGTTCAATCTCGTTACGGCAAGTCTCTTTACTCGTTCCGTAATACATCATCTCGCAACTAACTTATTAGTTGCAATGCTTGCAAGGCTTATGTGATGTGTATTACCGAGAAGGCCTAGAGATACCTCTCCGAAAATCGGAGTGACAAAACCTAATCTCAAAATCGCCAACCCAACATGTACCTTTGGAGACACCTGTAGTACTCCTTTATAATCACCCGATTCGTTGTGACGTTTGGTAGCACCAAAGTGTTCCTCCGTAAACAGGAGTTGCATAATCTCATAGTTACCGGAACATGTATAAGTCATGAAGAAAGCAATAGCAATATACTAAACGATCAAGTGCTAGGCTAACGGAATGGGTCATGTCAATCACATCATTCTCCTAATGATGTGATCCCATTAATCAAATAACAACACATGTCCATGGTTAGGAAACATAACCATCTTTGATTAATGAGCTAGTCAAGTAGAGGCATACTAGTGACTATATGTTTGTCTATGTATTCACACATGTATTATGTTTCCGGTTATTACAATTCTAGCATGAATAATAAACATTTATCATGATATGAGGAAATAAATAATAACTTTATTATTGCCTCTAGGGCATATTTCCTTCAATAATTTCTTAAGATCATTCCTATCATTGCAAGCAAGAAAGTCTCTAGCAGTTTCTTCATCCATAACATAGCCCTCAGGCATAACAGGCAATTCATATCTAGGGGGAGAATCTTCATCATCACTTTCATCAATATTATCAGTTTCAGTAATTTCAATCTCTCTAGCCCTAGCAAGTTGTTCATCAAGAAATTCACCTAGTGGCACAGTATTATCAAGCATAGAAGTAGTTTCATCATAAGTATCATGCATAGCAAAAGTGGCATCATCGATAACGTCCGACATATCAGAATTAATAGCAGAAGCAGGTTTAGGTGTCGTGAGCTTACTCAAAATAGAAGGTGAATCAAGTGCAGAGCTAGATGGCAGTTCCTTACCTCCCCTCATAGTTGAGGGATAAATTTTGTTTTTCTCATCTTTCAAGTTCCTCATAGTAATTAGAAGATATAAATCCCAAGTGACTCAAAGAATAGAGCTATTCTCCCCGGCAACGGTGCCAGAAAATAGTCTTGATAACCCACAAGTATAGGGGATCACAACAGTTTTTGAGGGTAGAGTATTCAACCCAAATTTATTGATTCGACACAAGGGGAGCCAAGGAATATTCTCAAGTATTAGCAGTTGAGTTGTCAATTCAACCACACCTGGATAACTTAATATCTGCAGCAAAGTATTTAGTAGCAAAGTAGTATGGAAGTAACGGTAACAGTGGCAAAAGTAACGGTAGCAGTTTTGTAGCAATTGTAACAGCGGCAGCGGAAAAGTAACTAAGCGAAGATCAATATGTGAAAAGCTCGTAGGCATTGGATCGGTGATGGATAATTATGTCCGATGCGATTATTCATGCAACATTATAACATAGGGTGACATAGAACTAGCTCCAATTCATCAATGTAATGTAGGCATGTATTCCGAATATAGACATACGTGCTTATGGAAAAGTACTTGCATGACATCTTTTGTCCTACCCTCCCGTGGGAGCGGGGTCCTATTGGAAACTAAGGGATATTAAGGCCTCCTTTTAATAGAGTATCGGACCAAAGCATTAACACTTAGTGAATACATTAACTCCTCAAACTACGGTCATCACCGGTAAGTATCCCGATTATTGTCACTTCGGGGTTAACGGATCAAAACACATAATAGGTGAATATAGACTTGCAAGATAGGATCAAGAACTCACATATATTCATGAAAACATAATAGGTTCAGATCTGAAATCATGGCACTCAGGCCCTAGTGACAAGCATTAAGCATAGCAAAGTCATAGCAACATCAATCTCAGAACATAGTGGATACTAGGGATCAAACCCTAACAAAACTAACTCGATTACATGATAAATCTCATCCAACCCATCACCGACCAGCAAGCCTACGATGGAATTACTCACACACGGCGGTGAGCATCATGAAATTGGTGATGGAGGAAGGTTGATGATGACGACGGCGACGGATTCCCCTCTCCGGAGCCCCGAACGGACTCCATATTATCCCTCCGGAGAGAGTTTAGGGCATGGCGGCGGCTCCGTATCGTAAAACGCGATGAATCCTTCTCTCTAATTTTTTTCTCAACGAACGTAAATATATGGAGTTAGAGTTGAGGTCGGTGGAGCACCAGGGGGCCCACGAGGCAGGGGGTGCGCCCAGGGGGGTAGGCCTGCCCCCACCCTCATGGACAGGGTGTGGGACCCTTGGCCTTGATTCTTTCGCCAGCATTTTTATTAATTAAAAATATATTCTCCGTGAAGTTTCAGGTCATTCCGAGAACTTTTATTTCTGCACAAAAATAACACCATGGCAATTCTGCTGAAAACAGTGTCAGTCCGGGTTAGTTCCATTCAAATCATGCAAGTTAGAGTCCAAAACAAGGGCAAAATCGTTTCGAAAAGTAGATATGATGGAGACGTATCAATTTTCTTCATGTGCTTTACACCAGTATGACCCAAACGGCAGTGCCACAAATAAGTTGCACTATCATTATCAACACTGCATCTTTTGGCATCAATATTATGATATGTGTGTCACTACTATCGAGATTCAACAAAAATAGACCACTCTACAAGGGTGCATGACCATGAAAGATATTACTCATATAAATAGAACAACCATTATTCTTAGATTTAAATGAATAACCGTCTCGCATCAAACATGATCCAGATATAATGTTCATGCTCAACGTTGGCACCAAATAACAATTATTCAGGTCTAAAAATAATCCCGAAGGTAGATGTATAGGTAGCGTGCCGACGGCGATCACATCGACTTTGGAACCATTTCCCACGCGCATCGTCACCTCGCCCTTAGCCAATATTCGCTTAATCTGTAGTCCATGTTTCGAGTTGCAAATATTAGCAACAAAATCAGTATCAAATACCCTGGCACTACTCTGAGCATTAGTAAGCTACACATCAATAACATGTATATCACATATACCTTTGTTCACCTTGCCATCCTTCTTATCCGCCAAATAGTTGGGGAAGTTACGCATCCAGTGACCAATCCCTTTGCAGTAGAAGCACTCAGTCTTAGGCTTAGGTCCAGACTTGGGCTTCTTCACTTGAGTAGCAACTTGCTTGTCGTTCTTCTTGAAGTTCCCCTTGTTTCCTTTACCCTTTTTCTTGAAACTGGTGGTCTTGTTGACCATCAACACTTGATGCTCTTTCTTGATTTCTACCTCCATAGCCTTTAGCATTGCGAAGAGCTCGGAAATTGTCTTATCCATCCCTTGCATATTATAGTTCATCAGATGCTCTGGTAGCTTGGTGGCCATGATTGAAGAATTCTGTCAATGACACTATCATCAGGAAGATTAACTCCCAGTCGAATCAAGCACCCAGACATTTGTAGTATATGCTCACTACAGAAATATTCTCCTCCATTTTGCAGCTGTAGAACTTATTGGAGACTTCATATCTCTCAATCCGGGCATTTGCTTGAAATATTAACTTCAACTCCTGAAACATACCATATGCTCCATGACATTCCAAACGTCATTGAAGTCCCGGTTCTAAGCCGTAAAGCATGGCACACTGAACTATCGAGTAGTCATCAGCTTAGCTCTGCCAGACGTTCATAACATCTGGCGTTGCTCCTGCAGCGGGTTTGGGACCTAGCGGTGGTTCCAGAACGTAATTCTTCTGTGCAGCAATAAGGATAATCCTCAAGTTACGGACCCAGTTCGTGTAGTTGCTACAATCATCTTTCAACTTAGCTTTCTCTAAGAACGCATTAAAATTCAACGGAACAACAGCACGAGCCATCTATCTACAACAACATAGACATGCAAAATACTATCAGGTACTAAGTTCATGATAAATTAACGTTCAATTAATCATATTACTTAAGAACTCCCACTTAGATAGACATGCCTCTAATCATCTAAGCGATCACGTGATCCAAATCAACTAAACCATGTCCGATCATCACGTGAGATGGAGTAGTTTTCAATGTTGAACATCACTATGTTGATCATATCTACTATATGATTCACGCTCGACCTTTCGGTCTCAGTGTTCCGAGGCCATATCTGCATATCTTAGGCTCGTCAAATTTAACCCGAGTATTCTGCGTGTGCAAAACTGGCTTGCACCCGTTGTATGTGAACGTAGAGCTTATCACACCCGATCATCACGTGGTGTCTCGGCACGAAGAACTTTCGCAATGGTGCATACTCAGGGAGAACACTTGTACCTTTAAATTTAGTGAGAGATCATCTTATAATGCTACCGCCGAACTAAGCAAAATAAGATGCATAAAGGATAAACATCAAATGCAATCAATATTAAGTGATATGATATGGCCATCATCATCTTGTGCCTTAGATCTCCATCTCCAAAGCACCGTCATGATCACCATCGTCACTGGCTTGACACTTTGATCTCCATCGAAGCATCGTTGACGTCTCGCCGACTATTGCTTCTACGACTATAGCTACCCGCTTAGTGATAAAGTAAAGCAATTACATGGTGTAAGTGCATCTAGTGCCGCTTAGTGATTTTGGTGTATTGAAGACTTATAGGTTAAGGGACTAATGTGTTTATGAGTGTACACATGTCTATATGTCTATGAGGAGTTTGATATTTAC
Source organism: Aegilops longissima (assembly GCA_021605205.1). Taxonomy (NCBI): domain Eukaryota; kingdom Viridiplantae; phylum Streptophyta; class Magnoliopsida; order Poales; family Poaceae; genus Aegilops; species Aegilops longissima. Next base: position 45,383,775 of record CM038676.1, on the reverse strand, counting down.
AGAGAAAGTCGACCCCTAAAAATGAAGTTCTTCGACTGAAGACTTTGGTATTCTGAAGACTTTCTGAAGACTTTGAAAATGAAGAAATTGGTGTGACCTTGAAGACCTGGTATTCATTTGAGGAACATGAAGCGTGAAGACTTTTGTTTTTCGTAGTTTCGTTTTCTCTTTCTTGAGTCATAAGAAACACCGTCTTTGTTAAAGGGGTCGAGGAAATACTAAGGAAAAATTTCCATGTGATGCTCAACTCAAAATCCTACACCTACCAATCCCTTCGAGTGAAGCCATTGGAAATCTCATACAATTCAGTCAATTTCTTGATGTGAGAGATGAAGTTCTTACAGTTCTTTGAGAATTTGTTCGGCCGAGGAGTTAGGAATTCGCCAGTCGGATTGCCTACAGTGAGGATCATGATAGCCTTGAGGAATTTGAGAGTCAAATTTCCGACCGTTGATGTCTTCTTGGCCACTGTTCCAAAATATCTAATCCACCTAACGGTCATATCATTGAAGGGCATTTATGTCTTATCATGTCGGGTTGCTCCCTAGGCTATAAATAGCCGCCCCTACAACCACTAGCTGGTTGGCTGCTCGAGAGAACTTGACACTTGTCATCTGAGAGCAACCCATCCTCCGAGGACTTTCAGTGAAAATCATCAGTGAGGAAAACCCAAAACCAAACACCTACAACCCAAAGTGATTGAGCATCATCAAGAGATTGATCTGCGTGGATCGGCGCTTTTACCTTTGAAGACTGTGCTTCTTCCGGACGGTTAGGCGTCATGGTCTAGAAACATCAAGAGGAATTGTGGATCGCCGAGTGACCGAGTCTGTGAAGGTTTGGAAGTCGCTGAAGACTTACCACGAGTGATTGGACGAGTCTGTGTGGCCTTAGTTCAAGGAGAATCTGGTGAGGACTTGGTGTCTGAGCTGCGTGCTCGGCGATCGGGTGTCCGGGACTGTGTGTACTTGAGTTTAAATACTCAGCCGCTCCAACCAGACGTACAACTGAGACAGCAGTTGGAACTGGTCTACCAAATCATTGTCTTCACCAAGCTTACTGGTTCTATTTCCTCAACTCTTTCATTTCCTCATTACTGTGTTGAGTGTTTGTTCATATCTGTGTTTGAATACTTTGACTGAAGACTTTCTCAATTTCCTCAGTTCAATTTCTTCAGTCTGTTTGTCTTCATCTTGTGTTATCCTGTGATTACGCTTTCTGTACTCTGTGCTTGTCTTCATTTCATCATGATGACCATGCTTGTATTCTATTATGCTTACTCTTGAGTACTTATTCCGCTGCAAGTAGTTCTTAGCTAAGGAATTTCCTCACCGCAAATTCTGAGTGAAGAATTCATAAAATAACCTATTCACCCCCTCTAGTCGATATAACGACTTTCAATTGGTATCGAGCAAGGTACTCCCTTGTTACGTGTGATTTTGTTTAACCGCTTTGGAGTTTTAGTTATGTCGACCGCAGGTATGAAGAAAGTGACATGCCCTATCTTTGAAGGTGACGATTATCCCAAGTGGAAGGCCATGATGAGGAAGCGCCTCATGGCAATGAACAGCGAGCTGTGGACCGTCACTGAGATTGGTCCTACCGATCTATGCAAGAAGGCGGGCGCTGATGACATTCGCAAGTACACTCGACTTGACATCATGGCGAAGGACATCATCTGTTTCTGCCTATCCAGAGATGAATTCAAGCACATTATGCATCTTTGCAAAGCGAAGCTTATCTGGGACCGAATCTCTAATGTCTATGAAGGTCATCGAACCCGTCATGATCCTTGGTTTGAGGACTTCAAGGAATCTCTCGAAACGATGACTTTCGAACCAGATCCATCATCTTCTGCACCATGCCTCATGGCAAACGGTGTCAAGGTAACCAAATGTTCCTCATCTGAGTTTAATGACGATGAATCTAATGATGATGAATCTGATGATGATGGTGAACCTAGTTATACCAAACTTGTTTGCATTGCCACTAAACAACAAACGGCCTTGGAAAAGGTTCAAAACATGCTAGACAAAAGTGATGAGATGTTGGGTGAAGAAATGGATCGCACTAAAGCCCTGACTGAAAATCTTCAAAGACTTCAGTCTAGGTTTGACAGCCTTCAAGGTCATCATAACACTCTCTTGTCTGATCATGAGAATCTTTCTTATGAATTTCTTCAAAGAAAGCAAGATCTTGAGAAGCTAAGAGTGAGTTATGAAGATCTTCAGAAGGAGCGCGATTCATTACTTGCTCAACAAATCAGCGCGGCTCAGGAAGAATTTGTTCCTCCATGATAAAAGTGCATTGAACGTGAATCTGCTAATTCTTCACCTGAATGTCCAAATGCTTCAATTGTTACAAATTCTTTTCCTGCCTCTGCTATCACTAATTCCTCATCTGAGGACATTGCTAGTATCAATGACGATGCAGGGCTGAAGGAATTGTACATGACAGGCATGTACAAAAGCCTCAAAGGGCATCAGACTCTTTGTGATGTGCTTAAAAAGCAGATCCTCAACAGGAACCCTAGGAAAGAGGGTATTGCCTTTGAGAGGAAACTCAATGCTCATGGAACATATTGGAAGCTTTGGCGGTACCCCAAAACCTCATGGGTTGCTGCAAAGGGTCCTCCAGTTGATCCAGCTAACTTATCTGGCTTTACATGTGAATCTCCTCATTCTTCTGATGAGTCATTTGACTCAACTATAAACTGTTCAAAAATCAGAATGATGAAGTATTTGCTAGGTATGTTGGCACTAAGCTGCGAGACAGTTCTCCTATGAAGAAAATCTGGGTTCCCAAAAGGTTCCTTGAAAGTCTTCAGATGAATGTCCTCATGACACCACCTGTGAAGAATAGGAACCCCAGATCAAACTCTTCATATGTACTAAATGCTTCATATGGATCCAAGTCCTCATACGGACCAAATTCCTCACATGGATCAAATTCCTCAAAAGGATCAAAGTCCTCATATGATTATCATCGTGCTAACAACTCTGTTTCGCAGGGTGGAGCTAAGGGCTATGAATATATGCATTATTCTTCAAACCATTATGTTCATAAGTCCTCGAAGAATTTCTCTGCTTATTCATATGCTTACCCTAACCCCTCTTATGTTAAATGAACTGGATTGGCTTCCATGCCACCATTCACATATGGAGCTCGTAGAGTGATGAACTCTTTGCCACCCCTTCAGATGTGGGTGGTGAAGAAAAAGAACTAATCTCTTCTACAGGGTCAGGTCTCGGGCGTGCTTTAACGTCTGAAGAATTTCTTGGGGCACGACAAAATTGCTGAAAGGGCGTAGGCTAATCATGAAGAAATGAACTTTCATTTCACACGTCCTCATACTGCTATACCTGTTTTACTGCTTGATGAAATTCATCTGATGAATTTGATATCATATTCTTCACTGATGAAGTATACGAGATCATAAGTTGCACTAATTCATCTGCAGGATGATCAACCCAAAGCCAATGAGTGGGTCCTTGATAGTGGATGTACAAATCACATGACTGGTGACAAGAATCTATTGATGGATGCTCTCTTATCACCATCGCTTTTGAAGCATATCATCTTTCTTGACAAAGGCAAAAGTCGTATTGGGTCTAGGTAAGGTTGCGATCTCTAAGGACATACACATGGACAAAGTCATGCTTGTTGAGTCCTTAGGATACAACCTCATGTCAGTCTCAATGCTTTGTGATCTTGATATGGTTGTTGTCTTTGGCAAGTATCGTTGCGTTGTGATTATGGAAGCTGACCATTCCAAAGTCTTCGAAGGCTTTAGGAGAGGAGACTTGTATATTGTTCACTTCTCTACAGGACCACAACCAACCGTGTGTCTACTTGCAAAAGCTTCAGAAGGCTGGCTATGGCATCGACGACTTGGTCATGCAGGCATGAGGAATTTGCACACGCTTGCAAAGAAGAAGCATGTCATTGGCATTGAGAATGTCAAATTCCTCAAGGATCAATTGTGTGGGGCCTGTGAAGCTGGAAAAATGACCAAGGCCAAGCATCCAGCAAAGACTATCATGACCACTACTCGACCATTCGAATTGCTTCACATGGACCTCTTTGGTCCTAATCATTACTCAGCAGTCACTAATGATGCATCTCTATATGGCTTTGTTATTGTTGATGATTACTGTCGTTACACATGGGTACACACTGTTACTTACAAACATGAAGTGCAGGAAGTCTTCAAACGATTTTCCTCGAGGGCTTCAACCAACTTTGGTGTGAAGATCAAGCACATCAAGAGTGACAATGGAACTGAGTTCAAGAATTCCGGTCTTGATGACTATCTTGATGAACTTGGTATTACTCATGAGTTATCTGCTCCTTATACTCCTTAGCAAAATGGCGTCGTGGAGCGCAAGAACAGAACTCTTGTTGAGATGGCTCGCACTATGCTTGATGAGTACAAAACACCTCGTCGTTTTTGGATTGATGCAATTGATACTGCGTGCCACATCATCAACAGAGTATATCTTCACAAATTCTTCAAGAAGACTGCCTATGAACTCCTCACTGACAAGAAACCCAATGTGAGTTATTTCAAAGTCTTCAGTGCTAAATGTTGGATTAGAGATCCTCATCACAATGCTAAATTTGCACTGAAAGCACATGAAGGTTTTATTCTTGGTTACGTAAAGGACTCGCACACCTACAGAGTCTTCAACAACGCTCTTCACAAGGTTGTTGAAACTGTAGATGTGCAGTTCGATGAAACTAATGGCTCACAAAGAGAGCACCTACCTTCTGTGATAGACGAACCAGCACCTGAGGATACTATCAAGTTCAAGGCGACTAAGGATGTCATTCCTACTGAAGAATTTGCTGAAGAATTCATTCCAGAACATGAAGAAAGTCGAGCTGATGCACCTGAAGATAATACTGAAGAAAATTGTGCTGCAGAAAATGCTGATCAAATTCCTCGACGACAACCAGCTCATCCTCGCGTTGCAAAAGAAGTGCAAGTTGAAAAGATCATCAATGACATTGAAGCACCAGGTCCTCTCACATGCTCAAAAGCTTCACATTTATCTAACTTTTGTGGGCACAATGCTTTTGTCTCTATCACAGAGCCCACTAAGGTAGATGAAGCATTTCTAGAGCCTGAGTGGATTCAGGCCATGCAAGAAGAATTACATCGTTCGAGCTCAACAATGTCCGGAACTGGTCAAGCGTCAGATCCTCGCAAGCATAATATCATTGGCACAAAGTGGATCTACCGCAACAAACAAGATCAAAATGGCCTTGTGGTGAGGAATAAGGCACGACTTGTAGCTCAAGGCTACACACAGGTTGAAGGAATTGATTTCGATGAAACTTTTGCACCTGTTGCTAGACTTGAGGCTATTCGCATATTACTTGCTTATGCTAACCATCATGATATCATTTTATATCAAATGGATGTGAAAAGTGCATTCCTCAATGGTAAGCTAGAGGAAGAAGTATATGTAGCTCAACCCCCAGGTTTTGAAGATCCAAAGAATCCTGACAAAGTCTTCAGACTCAACAAGGCCCTCTATGGCCTCAAGCAGGCCCCTCGGGCATGGTATGATACTTTGAAGGAATTCCTCATGAAGAATGGCTTCACACCCGGTTCACTCTACCCTACTCTCTTTACTAAATCTTATGATGGTGAACTATTTGTGTGTCAAATATACGTTGATGATATTATCTTTGGCTGTACTGACCAACGTTATAGTGATGAATTTTCCTATATGATCAGTGAAGAATATCAAATGTCTATGATGGAAGAGTTGAAATTCTTCTTAGGTCTTCAAATTCGTCAACAGCGCAATGGCATATTCATATATATATATGGGTTTATGTCCTCTACAGCATTCACTTATGGCTATTTATTCAAGTTGCATTTTCTGCTAAGTGAATGTGATCGGACCCTTCTCCCTCTATGCTATACTCAACCCAATCTATTCACAAATTCTTCATGTGCGTTCTATTTGAAACTCGTTCAAAATCTTCATTGTGTCCTTGTCAGCTGAAGAAATTGCGAGTGGAACCTTAAAACTAATCTTATCCAAATTTTCGGCTTTGCCGCTCAAACCATTCCGCTTCCTATGATAGACTTATCTATTCACCCATGATCTAACACGATCTCCACTTTTCAGTACGTGGGTGACACATGTCAAGCAAATGAGAAGGGTCAGGGGCACGTTCATCCTAAATCTTCGGGCGAACAGTTTTTCACTGCGACTATAAATGCCCCCTCACCCCTTCCTCACTTCCTTTACTCCGCTCGATCTCTCTCCCCCGCTCGAGCTTATCAAACCCTAGCGCCGCTGCTACTCCATCGTCGCTGGTGAGGAAGAGCTTCACTGCCTTGACCTCGTCGCCATCGTACTCGCGCTGGCTGCGGAAATCTTCACTCCGCCGCCGCCGTAGCTATCTTCCTCCGCCGAGTTAGGGCGTGGAAGATCTAAACTGACGAGCTTCAAATCTACACTTCTCAGTTCGTCGTGTTCTTCATCCAGGGTAATTAAAAGTTACTTTTACTGCCCTCTTTGATTCAATTTTTCTCTACAAAATTTCCAAAGGTGTTTTATTCTTGAAGTCCTCACACACAAAACACCTCACTAGTCATCTGTTCTTGATTCGTTTCTCTAAGCATCATTTTTCTTCAAGATTCCTCAATTGTGTGGATCCTCGATCTATACAACTCTGGAACCTAAGACAAAGAACGCTTAGTGAAATTCTTCAAGGCTCATCTGTTCAAATTCCTCAAACTTATTCTTTTAAAAAACCTTCTGAGAACGCATATGACCTCTCCAAATTCCTCGCAACTATACTCTGTTCACAGGTACTCATGTCCGCTGCTGAATCACTAGGTTCTCATCAACTTAACTCATTTGCAACGTTCCTCGAAGAAAAGTTGCATACTTCTTCAGAGAATTCGATTGTTAAAATTCCTCAACTGAAGAATATGGCAGACGGTAAGAAGCTACAGAAAGGAGGAAAGAGGCTTGAGGTCATGACTGCTTTTGAAATACCTGAGGACATCTATGCTGACTATTGCACACCTGATGAGGCCAAGTTCGGAAAGGAGAACAAAAATCAGCGCAAGGTGCGCATACAGAGGATTGAAAGGAGATTGGCAAGAGAATGGAGGGAGTACAGGTATGTGACTCCAAAGTATATGAAGAAATTCGAACTTAATCCTCCATGCCCAAGAGCTCCATTGGCACCTGGCCAAGAAGCTGACCCCACCAGCATCAAGCGTGGTGAGGATTTTCCTGAAGAATGGGCCAAGCGCCAAGCCAAGTTGGCAAGACAAGCCAAAGAAGATGTGAGGAAATTCAATGAAGACTCTGCTGCTGCTGTCACTAAGGCCTCTGTCAAGCCTAGGAAATCAATGGCAAAGAAGCCCGCGCACAAGCCGAGTGCTTCACCAACTGTGCCCTCATGGCCAGTTCCTCATGCTACTCCTGCTCCTCCAAAATCCTCAGCTCATCCTCCAAAGTCCTCAGCTGCTCCACCAAAGTCCTCAGCACCTATGCATCTGGCCACGTGCCAAAGGACTACAGGCATCTCTATTGCCTCTGGTGTCTCAGCTAGTTCGTCAGCTGCACCAAATTCTTCATCAGGACCCACTCTGCTGAAGACTAAGGCAACTGCTGGACGAGCTCCTCGGCCAAGTCCGAAGAAGAAATAGGTTGTCTTCCAAGTGCCATCTGACGATGAAGCTGATGATGATGAACTTGCAGAAATCATTAGAGACAGACAAGAAAAGGCCGCTAGAGCCAAAGGCACACATGTGACACTGCTTTTGGATCCTAAGGTGATCCTCAATTACATTGATCTCTGGCACAAGGATCCAGACACCCCTATGCCCGATTTTCATTTGACTCCTGGCCAAATTCACATGCTGACCCATTTCATCACTGAAGAGAAATGGAAATTTGAGAAGGCCAGGCAGATCAAGAAGGCTCAGTTCAGGAAAGAGAAGTTCCTGAGGAAAAACATTGTCAAAATGACAACTGATGAACTCATCAAAATTCAGTCTGAAATCAAAGCCCTCAGCGACAACTTCAATGCCTACTATGCTGATTGGCAAGGAGCCAAAGTCAGGTTTGTTAAACTAACTAAGAAGTTCACCAATGTTGCAGCTCCAATGCAACAAGAAGTTCCTCAGGCTGCAGCCTCTGCTCAGCCTACTGAAGAACATGCCAAGACCACGATGACTTTCAGATCGCTAAAGAAAATGCTAGTTCGGGGCTGATGACTCCATTCCAGCCGCTGAAGAAACTGCCAGGGCATCCACTAGTGGTGCGCCTAAAGAAAATGAAGAAGTCAGGGCAACTGCATCAGTTGTGCCTGAAGCTAATCAACCAGATTCCTCAGCTCCTCCTGCGCCTACACCAACTCCTATCCTTCCATCTGCATCAGATGTGAAGAAGACCAAGGCTGTAGAGTGAGCTACAGTGAAGAAAAGGAAAGCATCAGCTGCATCAAATTCTTCAGCTCCGAAGAAAATGAAGCCTATGACCAGCTCGTTTGAAAATCCAATTGATGTTGTTCCAATCTCAACTATGCCATCAAAGGACCTTGTTCCTTTTTATGAAGAATATGTGATCCCTAGTGGATCTAATGAAGAAAATCATTCTGCTGCTTCGTCAGAGCAGATTGATGAAGAAATTGAAGTGGATGCGATCCCTTCAACACCAGTTGTTTCCTTGCCAATGCCTCTGTTCACAGCTGAAGAGGCTGGCGTTGAATAAATTGAAGATGAAGACGTGGATATTGGATGCACTATGCCAGTGATGAATGATGATTTTTGGGAAAATCATCACCCCAATTCTCCACTCTTCACCCCGATACAACAAATACCTCAGTCCCCTGCACCAACCGTTCAACTGGGCTCTAAAGAAACTCACCCCACCTCGTCTGTGCATGAAGAAATTCCAGCCACTAGTGCTGAAGAACTTGTTGCTGCTGATCATATGACAACGCAGACTGCAACTGAAGAGGAACCAGAAATTCCTCAGCATGAAGAACCTGAGATTGCGATTCCTGAGGTCGTGATGCAACTCACTGACACTCCACTGCCAAAGACAAAGGATCCATTCTCACGCAATCAAAAGTTCAAGGCTGAAGATTTCTTTAGCGAGCATGTATTCTTCACTAACTACAACCCATATGACTCTGCTCGCATAAGGAAGAGGCGTTTCTGGATTGCTAGTCAAGACAATTTCTATTCCTCATTGCTATTCAATAAAGACAAAGTCTTCGATCATGCACATATTCCTCACATGGACATGGAGTCTTTGCCGGGCTTCGAGCCAGTCCTCAGTGTTCTCCACGATGCTGGATTGCTTAATTTCTGCACTGACATATGTGATTGGAATGAAGAACTCATTCTTCAATTCTATGTGACGCTGCACATCACAGGAAATTCTGAAGATGTGAACTCATGGGTGTTGGACTGGATGTCAGAAAATACTCACTACAAGGCACGAGCAACTGAATTGCTTCGTGCCCTCCCACTAAGTCCTCCCCTTGAAGGTTCTCGTTGCGTCTACAATGAACCTGAGCTTACAAATCATTACATGCAAGTGCTGATGAAGCCTTTGAAGCCAGGGCAGGCCCCTCGAACCAAATTCCTTGTCAAGGAATTACTATATGTGCCTCGGACTATCTATCGCATTCTGACAAAGACAATGAGTCCTATCGAAGGCCATGACTCAAATGATGAAGAAGTCGTTGGCATCATGACGAATATGCTTTTCAATATCATTCATGGCATTCCCGTCAACTTCCATGATTTCTTCATGAGGACTCTGGCGAATATTGCTATGTCACCATTTGAGCTGAAGCCTTATGCACCATGGATTTTTAGGTTCATCAGGACAAGGTCTTCACTCCATTACAAGGCTGATATTCTGAACCACTGCAGCTACTTGCCTCCGATTGAAGTCCTCAAACGGACATTTTCCTTAGCTGATGACAAAGGCAAGGCAACTGTTGTGATAGATTAAGGCATTCGTCCATTGGATGGTCAATTTCGCAAGGCTGCATTCAACTCCACCAATGATGACTCTGCCACACATGACTCTGCCGCCAACAACTCTGCCAAGCAAAATCCTCAAGCCACAGCACCCAGGGTGATGACTGATCGTGAGTTACTCCTCAGTCTTCATCAAAAAGTTGATCGCAATCATAAATGGGTCAAGCGTCAGTTTGGTTCAATTCTTCACAAAATGGCCTCAACACACAATGTCGTGAAGAAAAACCAATACTACCTCCATAAAACCTTCAACCAGACCTGGGTTGTTTTGTCTCATGTCTACAGCGAAGAAGACTTGAAGAAAATGGGTCTCAAGGAAGAATTTGACTAGTCTGCACCTCCTCCGAAGAAATACAAGACGGTCAAGGTTCCTTCCTTGGTGGCCAGCTCTTATTCTTCATCGCGCGACACTGATGAAAATGAAGACTTGGACGACACTGCGGCAGGCCCTACTACGACAACCGACCCCAACAACGCTGGCGCTCCTCCATCAACTTGATATTCTTCAGGGGCGTTAGTCCTCAGTTTAGATCCTTTTGGTCATTCGATGACAAAGGGGGAGAAATTTGAGTTAGTCTTCAAGCGGGTCTATTATATGGGCGTTATGGGCATTTTTTTGCTAAGTTACAACTCTCGTTCTTCTGAAACTTTATTGGATCGAGTTGTAATCTTAAACCCGATGGTGCTCTGATAATTTTGATATGTTCTTCTGCATGCTTATTCCTCGTTATATGTTAATACACGCATGCTGAATTACATCAGTCACCATATTTCATCATGCATTTCAAATTCTGCATACTATATGTCAAATGCGTGTATGAATTACAAGATATAGGGGGAGACCTCCATGATTCAACTCTTAAAATGTGCATTGCCTCAAAAGCAAATTCCTCACTATGCACATCTTCAGGGGGAGTTCTTCTATATCTTGCAATCAAATTCCTCAATATCAGTATTTACACTTCATATGTTTATACCCGTTTGAAAAATTAACCTATATTGTCATCAATCACCAAAAAGGGGGAGATTGTAAGTGCATCTAGTGCCCCTTAGTGATTTTGGTGTATTGAAGACTTATAGGTTAAGGGACTAATGTGTTTATGAGTGTACACAGGTCTATAAGTCTATGAGGAGTTTGATATTTACAGAGAAAGACGACCCCTAAAAATGAAGTTCTTCGACTGAAGAGTTTGGTATTCTGAAGACTTTGAGAGTGAAGAAATTGGTGTGACCTTGAAGACTTGGTATTCATTTGAGGAACATGAAGCATGAAGACTTTTGTTTTCGTAGTTTCGTTTTCTCTTTCTTGAGTCATAGGAAACACCGTCTTGTTAAAGGGGGTCGAGGAAATACTAAGGAAAAATTTCCATGTGATGCTCAACTCAAAATCCTACACCTACCAATCCCTTGAGTGAAGCCATTGGAAATCTCATACAGTTCAGTCAATTTCTTGATGGAGAGCGAAGTTCTTACAGTCATTTGAGAAATTTATTCTAACGAGGAGTTAGGAATTTTCAGTCTTGGATTGCCTACAGTGAGGATCATGATAGCCCCGAGGAATTTGAGAGTCAAATTTCCGACCGTTCTTTGTCTTCTTGCCGCTGTTCCAAAATATCTTATCCACCGAGCGGTCATATCATTGAAGGGCATTTATGTCTTATCATGTCGGGTTGCTCCCTAGGCTATAAATAGCCGCCCCTACAACCACTAGCTGGTTGGCTGCTCGAGAGAAGTTGACACTTGTCATCGAGAGCAACCCATCCTCAGAGGACTTTGGCGAAAATCATCAAGTGAGGAAAACCCAAAACCAAACACCTACAACCCAAAGTGATTGAGCATCATCAAGAGATTGATCCTGCGTGGATCCGGCGCTTGTTACCTTTGAAGACTGTGCTTCTTCCAGACGGTTAGGCGTCATGGTCTAGAGCATCAAGAGGAATTGTGGATCGCCGAGTGACCGAGTCTGTGAAGGTTTGGAAGTCGCTGAAGACTTACCACAGTGATTGGACGACTTCATGTGACCTTAGTTCAAGGAGAATCTGGTGAGGACTTGGTGTCCTGAGCTGCGTGCTCAGCGACTGGGTGTCCGGGACTGTGTGTCCTCGAGTTTAAATACTCAACCGCTCCAACCAGACGTACAATCGAGACAGCAGTTGGAACCGGTCTACCAAATCATTGTCTTCACCAAGCTTACTGGTTCTATTTCCTCAACTCTTTCATTTCCTCATTATTGTGTTGAGTGTTTGTTCATATCTGTGTTTGAATACTTTGACTGAAGACTTTCTCAATTTCCTCAGTTCAATTTCCTCAGTCTGTTTGTCTTCATCTTGTGTTATCCTGTGATTACGCTTTCTGTACTCTGTGCTTGTCTTCATTTCATCATGATGACCATGCTTGTATTCTGTTATGCTTACTCTTGAGTACTTATTCCGCTGCAAGTAGTTCTTCGCTAAGGAATTTCCTCACCGGCAAATTCCTCAGTGAAGAATTCATAAAAATCGCCTATTCACCCCCCTCTAGTCAATATAACGCACTTTCACATGGCGATTGCATTTCATACAATAAAGCGACAACCATATGGCTCCTGCCAATTGCCGATAACTCTGTTACAAAACATGATCATCTCATACAATAAAATTTAGCATCATGTCTTGAGCATATCACATCACAACATGCCCTGCAAAAACAAGTTAGACGTCCTCTACTTTGTTGTTGCAAGTTTTACGTGGCTGCTACGGGCTAAGCAAGAACCGTTCTGACCTACGCATCAAAACCACAACGGTTTTTTGTCAAGTGTGATGTTTTAACCTTGAACAAGGACCGGGCGTAGCCACACTCGATTCAAGTAAAGTTGGAGAAACTGACACCCGCCAGCCACCTGTGTGTGAAGCACGTCGGTAGAACCAGTCTCGCGTAAGCGTACGCGTAATGTCGGTCCGGGCCGCTTCATCCAACAATACCGACGAATCAAAGTATGACATGCTGGTAAGAAGTATGACTATTATCGCCCACAACTCTTTGTGTTCTAGTCATGCATATAACATCTACGCATAGACCTGGCTCGGATGCCACTGTTGGGGAACGCAGTAATTTCAAAAAAAATCCTACGCACACGCAAGATCCATCTAGGTGATGCATAGCAACAAGAGGGGAGACTGTTGTCTATGTACCCTCGTAGACCGAAAGCGGAAGCATTATGACAACACGATTGATGTAGTCGTACGTCTTCACAATCCGAAAGATCCTAGTACCGAAAGTACGGCACCTCCGCGATCTGCACACGTTCAGCTCTGTGACGTCCCACGAACTCTCGATCCAGCTGAGTGTCGAGGGAGAGCTTCATCAGCACGACGGCGTGATGACGGTGATGATGAAGTACCAGCGCAGGGCTTCGCCTAAGCACTGCAACGATATGACCAAGGTGGATTATGGTGGAGGGGGCACCGCACACGGATAAGACAATGTTAACTTATGTGTCTATGGGGTGTCCCCCTCCCCCGTATATAAATGAGTGGAGGAGGGGGAGGGCCGACCCTCTATGGCGCGCCCTGGAGGAGTCCTACTCCCACCAGGAGTAGGTTCCCCCCTTCCCTAGTTTTACTAGGAGAGGAAGGAAGGGGAGGAAGAAGGAAGGAAAGGGGGGGCCGACCCTGTTGGGGAACGTAGTAATTTCAAAAAAATTCCTACGCACACGCAAGATCGTGGTGATGCATAGCAACGAGAGGGGAGAGTGTTGTATACGTACCCTCGTAGACCGAAAGCGGAAGCGTTAGCACAACGCGGTTGATGTACTCGTACGTCTGCACGATCCGACCGATCAAGTACCGAACGCACGGCACCTCCAAGTTCAGCACACGTTCAGACCGATGACGTCCCTCGAACTCTGATCTAGCCGAGTGGTGAGGGAGATTTTTGTCAGCACGACGCGGTGGTGACGATGATGATGTTCTGCCGACGCAGGGCTTCGCCTAAGCACCGCTATAGTATTATCGAGGTGGACTATGGTGGAGGGGGGCACCGCACACGGCTAAAAGATCGAATCAATTGTTGTGTCTCTAGGGTGCCCCCCTGCCCCCATATATAAAGGAGCAAGGGGGGAGGTGCGGCTGGCCAGGAGGAGGCGCGCCAGGAGGAGTCCTACTCCCACCGGAAGTAGGACTCCCTCCCTTCCTTGTTGGATTAGGAGAAGGGGGAAAGAGGAGGGAGAAAGGAAGGAAAGGGGGGCGCAGCCCCCCTCTCCTTGTCCTATTCGGACTAGAGGTGGAGGGGTGCGCGGCCCTTGCCTAGACGCCTCTCCTCTTCTCCACTAAGGCCCACTATGGCCCATTAAGCCCCCGGGGGGTTCCGGTAACCCCTCGGTACTCCAGTAAAATCCCAATTTCACCCGGAACACTTCCGATATCCAAATATAGGTTTCCAATATATCAATCTTCATGTCTCAACCATTTTGAGACTCCTCGCCATGTCCGTGATCACATCCGGGACTCTGAATAACCTTCGGTACATTAGAACTTATAAACTCATAATATATCCGTCATCGAAACTTCAAGCGTGCGGACCCTACGAGTTCGAGAACTATGTAGACATGACCGAGACACGTCTCCGGTCTATAACCAATAGCGGAACCTGGATGCATTGGCTCCCACATATTCTACGAAGATCTTTATCGGTCAGACCGCATAACAACATACGTTGTTCCCTTTGTCATCGGTATGTTACTTGCCCGAGATTCGATCGTTGGTATCTCAATACCTAGTTCAATCTTGTTACCGGCAAGTCTCTTTGCTCGTTCCGTAATACATCATCCCTCAACTAACTCATTAGTTGCAATGCTTGCAAGCTTAAGTGATGTGCATTACTGAGTGGGCCCGAGATACCTCTCCGACAATCGGAGTGTCAAATCCTAATCTCGAAATACGCCAACCCAACAAGTACCTTCGGAGACACCTGTAGAGCACCTTTATAATCACCCAGTTACGTTGTGATGTTTGGTAGCACACAAAGTGTACCTCCGGTAAACGGGAGTTGCATAATCTCATAGTCATAGGAACATGTATAAGTCATGAAGAAAGCAATAGCAAATAAACTAAATGATCGAGTGCTAAGCTAACGGAATGGGTCAAGTCAATCACATCATTCTCCTAATGATGTGATCCCGTTAATCAAATGAAAACTCATGTCAATGGCTAGGAAACATAAGCATCTTCGATCAACGAGCTAGTCAAGTAGAGGCATACTAGTGACACTCTGTTTGTCTATGTATTCACACAAGTATTATGTTTCCAGTCAATACAATTCTAGCATGAATAATAAACATTTATCATGATATAAGGAAATAAATAATAATTTTATTATTGCCTCTAGGGCATATTTCCTTCTGTCTCCCACTTGCATTAGAGTCAATAATCTAGATTACACAATAATGATTCTAACACCCATGGAGTCTTGTTGCTGATCATGTTTTGCTCATGGAAGAGGCTTAGTCAACGAGTTTGCAACATTCAGATCCGTATGTATCTTGCAAATTTCCTTGTCTCCCACCTGGACTAGATCTCGGATGGAATTGAAGCGTCTCTTGATGTGCTTGGTTCTCTTGTGAAATCTGGATTCCTTCGCCAAGGCAATTGCACCAGTATTGTCACAAAAGATTTTCATTGGACCCGATGCACTAGGTATGACCCCTAGATCGGATATGAACTCTTTCATCCATACTCCTTCATTTGTTGCTTCTGAAGCAGCTATGTACTCCGCTTCACATGTAGATCTTGCCACGATGCTTTGTTTAGAACTGCACCAACTGATAGCTCCACCGTTCAATATAAACACGTATCCGGTTTGCGATTTAGAATCGTCCGGATCAGTGTCAAACCTTGCATCAACGTAACCATTTACTATGAGCTCTTTGTCACCTCCATAAACGAGAAACATATCCTTAGTCCTTTTCAGGTATTTCAGGATGTTCTTGACCGTTGTCTAGTAATCCACTCCTGGATTACTTTTGTACCTCCCTGCTAGACTTATAGCAAGGCACACATTAGGTCTGGTACATAGCATTGCATACATGATAGAGCCTATGGCTGAAGCATAGGGAACATCTTTCATCTTCTCTCTATCTTCTGCAGTGGTCGGGCATTGAGTCTTACTCAACTTCACACCTTGTAACACAAGCAAGAGCCATTTCTTTGCTTGATCCATTTTGAACTTCTTCAAAACTTTGTCAAGGTATGTGCTTTGTGAAAGTCCAATTAAGCGTCTTGATCTATCTCTATAGATCTTGATGCCCAATATATAAGTAGCTTCGCCGAGGTATTTCATTGAAAAACTCTTATTCAAGTATCCCTTTATGCTATCCAGAAATTCTATAGCATTTCCAATCAACAATATGTCATCCACATATAATATCAGAAATGCTACAGAGCTCCCACTCACTTTCTTGTAAATACAGGCTTCTCCAAATGTCTGTATAAAAGAAAATGCTTTGATCACACTATCAAAGCGTTTATTCCAGCTCCGAGAGGCTTGCACCAGTCCATAAATGGATCGCTGGAGCTTGCACACTTTGTTAGCTCCTTTTGGATCGACAAAACCTTCCGGTTGCATCATATACAACTCTTCTGCCAGAAATACATTCAGGAATGCAGTCTTGACATCCATTTGCCAAATTTCATAATCATAAAATGCGGCAATTGCTAACGTGATTCGGAGAGACTTAAGCTTCGCTACGGGTGAGAAAGTCTCATCGTAGTCAATCCCTTGAACTTGTCGAAAACCTTACGCAACAAGTTGAGCTTTATAGACAGTAACATTACCGTCAGCATCACTCTTCTTCTTGAAGATCCATTTATTCTCAATGGCTTGCCGATCATCGGGCAAGTCAACCAAAGTCCATACTTTGTTCTCATACATGGATCCCATCTCAGATTTCATGGCCTCAAGCCATTTTGCGGAATCTGGGCTCACCATCGCTTCTTCATAGTTTGTAGGTTCGTCATGGTCTAGTAACATAACCTCCAGAACATGATTACCATACCACTCTGGTGCGGATCTTACTCTGGTTCACCTACGAGGTTCTGTAACAACTTGATCTGAAGTTTCATGATCATGATCATTAACTTCCTCACTAATTGGTATAGACGTCACAGGAACCGGTTTCTGTGATGAACTACTTTCCAATAAGGGAGCAGGTACGGTTACCTCATCAAGTTCTACTTTCCTCCCACTCACTTCTTTTGAGAGAAACTCCTTCTCTAGAAAGGATCCATTCTTAGCAATGAATGTCTTGCCTTCGGATCTGTGATAGAAGGTGTACCCAACAGTCTCCTTTAGGTATCCTATGCAGACATTTTTCTCCAATTTGGGTTCGAGCTTATCAGGTTGAAGCTTTTTCACATAAGCATCGCAGCCCCAAACTTTAAGAAATGACAACTTTGGTTTCTTGCTAAACCACAGTTCATAAGGCGTCGTCTCAATGGATTTCGACGGTGCCCTATTTAACATGAATGCAGCCGTCTCTAAAGCATAACCCCAAAATGATAGCGGTAAATCAGTAAGAGACATCATAGATCGCACCATATCTAGAAAAGTAAGATTACGACGTTCGGACACACCATTACGCTGTGGTGTTCCGGGTGGCGTGAGTTGTGAAACTATTCCACATTGTTTCAAATGTAGACCAAACTTGTAACTCAAATATTCTCCTCCACGATCAGATCGTAGAAACTTTATTTTCTTGTTACGATGATTTTCAACTTCACTCTGAAATTCTTTGAACTTTTCAAATGTTTCAGACTTATGTTTCATTAAGTAGATATACCCATATCTGCTTAAATCATCTGTGAAGGTGAGAAAATAACAATATCCGCCGCGAGCCTCAACATTCATCGGACCACATACATCTGTATGTATGATTTCCAACAAATCTGTTGCTCGCTCCATAGATCCGGAGAACGGCATTTTAGTCATCTTGCCCATGAGGCATGGTTTGCAAGTACCAAGTGATTCATAATCAAGTGATTCCAAAAGTCCATCAGTATGGAGTTTCTTCATAAGCTTTACACCAATATGACCCAAGCGGCGATTGCCACAAATAAGTTGCACTATCATTATCAACTCTGCATCTTTTGGCTTCAACATTATGAATATGTGTATCACTACTATCGAGATTCATCAAAAATAGACCACTCTTCAACGGTGCATGACCATAAAAGATATTACTCATATAAATAGAACAACCATTATTCTCTGATTTAAATGAATAATTGTCTCGCATCAAACAAGATCCAGATATAATGTTCATGCTCAACGCTGGCACCAAATAAAAATTATTAAGGTCTAATACTAATCCTGAATGTAGATGTAGAGGTAGCATGCCGATGGCGATCACATCGACTTTGGAACCGTTTCCCATGCGCAACGTCACCTCATCCTTGGCCAGTGTGCGCTTAATCCGTAGTCCCTGTTTTGAGTTGCAAATATTAGCAACAAAACCAGTATCAAATACCCAGGTGCTACTGCGAGCTCTGGTAAGGTACACATCAAGAACATGTATATCACATATACCTTTGTTCACCTTGCCATCCTTCTTATCCGCCAAATACTTGGGGCAGTTCCGCTTCCAGTGACCATTCTGCTTGTAGTAGAAGCACTCAGTCTCGGGCTTAGGTCTAGACTTGGGTTTCTTCCCTTGAGCAGCAACTTGCTTGTTGTTCTTCTTGAAGTTCCCCTTCTTCTTCCCTTTGCCCTTTTTCTTGAAACCGGTGGTCTTATTAACCATCAACACTTGATGCTCCTTCTTGATTTCTACCTCCGCAGCTTTTAGCATTGTGAAGAGCTCAGGAATTGTCTTATCCATCCCTTGCATGTTATAGTTCATCACGAAGCTCTTGTAGCTTGGTCGCAGTGATTGAAGAATTCTGTTAATGACGCTATAATCCAGAAGATTAACTCCCAGTTGAATCAAGTGATTATTACACCCAGACATTTTGAGTATATGCTCACTGACAGAACTATTCTCCTCCATCTTACAGCTGTAGAACTTATTGGAGACTTCATATCTCTCAATCTGGGCATTTTCTTGAAACATTAACTTCAACTCCTGGAACATCTCATATGCTCCATGACGTTCAAAACGTCGTTGAAGTCCCGGTTCTAAGCCGTAAAGCATGGCACACTGAACTATCGAGTAGTCATCATCTTTGCTCGGCAAGACGTTCATAACATCTGGTGTTGCTCCTACAGCAGGTTTGGCACCTAGCGGTGCTTCCAGGACGTAATTCTTCTGTGCAGCAATGAGGATAATCCTCAAGTTACGGATCCAGTCCGTGTAATTGCTACCATCATCTTTCAACTTTGCTTTCTCAAGGAACGCATTAAAATTCAACGGAACAACAGCACGAGCCATCTATCTACAATCAACATAGACTAGCAAGATACTATCAGGTACTAAGTTCATGATGAATTTAAGTTCAATTAATCATATTACTTAAGAACTCCCACTTAGATAGACATCTCTCTAATCCTCTAAGTGATCACGTGATCCATATCAACTAAACCATAACCGATCATCACGTGAAATGGAGTAGCTTTCAATGGTGAACATCACTATGTTGATCATATCTACTATATGATTCACGCTCGACCTTTCGGTCTCAGTGTTCTGAGGCCATATCTGCATATACTAGGCTCGTCAAGTTTAACCTGAGTATTCTGCATGTGCAAAACTGGCTTGCACCCTTTGTAGATGGACGTAGAGCTTATCACACCCGATCATCACACTACAAAAAAAGACACATCCGTGACATTTTGGGCCGAACAATTTTTTTTCTGTCATACATATGACACTTCTATGACGATAATTGTGACAAAACCCGGTATCATCATAGATGTGGTGAGCTCCTACTTCTATGACAAAAAATCATAACAGAAAGTGGGCTTTTCGTCCTGGGCGGGCCGGAGACGCGGCTGCATGACATTCTTTGGGCCGTCCATGACGGAAAAAAACCATGGTAGAAGCGAGGGGGAGGAAAATTTCGGGGAGTTCCCGGTTATGGTGGGAGGTCGGGGCGGCGATCGCGTTCTCGTACATGTATGTGTGTGTGTGTGTGCGAGGCATTGGCTCTAATCGAACCAGAGCGGGCGTTGGGCTCTAATCGAACCCGGCGATTGCATCGCAGGCTACTACGTTCTTGAACCCGGCGATCGATCGATGGTCGTTAATCGAACCCGATCGGCGATTCGCCGCTCTCGCTGCTAATCAAGCCGATCGATTGGATGCACGATGGCGTTGCGGGGTTGTTGGATGAGCGATGGCGGTGGCGTTGCCTCGGATGAACAGGACCTGTGGTGTGGAGGCTGGATGAGCGATGAGCGGTGGAGGGTGCCCGTGGAGGGTGGTTGAGCAGGACCCGTGGTGTGGAGGGCTGGATGAGCAGAGACGGTTGAGGGGTGCCCGTGGAGGGTGGTTGAACAGCAGCTGGTGGAGTAGTGCACGGTGCGGGCTGGATGAGCAGGAGCCCGTGGAGGCTGGAGGAGGTCGACGGTAGCCCGTGGAGGCTGGAGGAGGTCGGCGGTGGAGATGAACAGGTATCCGTGGAGTCCGTTTTGCGATCGCCACACCCTCCCGATGAACAGAACCCCGTTTGATTGTAGGAGGTCTGTTTAAATCCGTTTTGATGCGCCACACCCTCCCGATCAACAGGACCCCGTTTACGACCGTAGGAGGTCTGTTTCGTCCGTTTTGCGATGCGCCACACCCCTACCGATCAACAGGACCCCGTTTGACCGTGGGAGGTCGGTTTCCTCCGTTTTGCGATGCCGCACCCTCCCAATCAACAGGACCCTGTTTGACGATGGGAGGTCTGTTTCCTCCGTTTTCTTGATGCGCCACACTCCTCCCGACCAACAGGACCCCGTTTCGACCGTAGGAGGTCCGTTTCGCCGTTTTTGCAGCGCCACACCCTCCCCATGAACACGACGCATTACGTTGCCTCCCCATGAACACGACGCATTCCATTGCCTCCCCATGAACACGATGACGACGCTGTTTCTTCGTTCCGACCCAGCCATGTACACGCGCCCTCGCCGTACGTATGCGCGAATAGGCGTTCGAGACCCTGCCCGTATGTACGTACGTGGCCGTATTTTCTTTCTTGCACCGTGGCCGCTGTACGTACGTGTACATGCTACATGCGCGCCTCTACTACGACACGTACGCGCCTCTACTACGACACATGCGCGCCTCTACATCGACCAGTATATATGTGCGTACACGTTCGTGACTAGAATGACAACGCTACGTACGCTTCGACCAGGTGGGTCCCGACTGTTAGGCACTTCCTTGCCTGCACTACTAGGAAAAGGCCTACTAATGGCGCACCTAATTTGGCCATTAATGGCGCATTAGTGGTGCGCCATTAGTGCCACGCCATTAGTATATTTTACTAATGGCGCACCACTGGTGCGCCATTAGTATCTGGTATACTAATGGCGGACCTCAAATGTGCCATTAGTATATACAACAGTGCGCCATTAGTATGCCTCCTAGGGGCCATGTATAACCAGGTGCTTTGGCATACTAATGGCGCACAACAACAAGATCGCCATTAGTAACCCGGCATACTAATGGCGCCTTTGTTAATGATGCGCCATTAGTATCCTTTGGCATACTAATGGCGCCTTTATGATGTGATGCGCCATTAGTATGAATATTAGGTTTTTTTTATTTTTTTATTTTCTGTTTTTTGCACAGGTTACAAAATGTATAATTGGACAAAATATAGACAGCACACATCAACAACAGATTCATCGAATACAATAGAAGATTAGTCTCTGAATACAATTCATCATATTAGTCTCCGAATACAATTCATCATATTAGTCTCCAAATTGAAAAGACCGAACAAAGATAGAACATTATATTACAAGTCTCGAGACCGCGAGTAGCGAGTTTGTCTTCACATTACAAGTCGATATCAATCATCTAAACTACCATCACATAGAAGAGAGCTGAGGTCATCACGATGAGCATCATCACGATGAAACTCGTCTTCATCCGGTTCCTCCAACGCTCCCTCCCCTCTCCCGCTAGATAGAGGGCATATCTAGATTCGGCCTCAGCCCTAGTGGTGTACCCTTTGTAACTATTACCGCTGAATCGGTGAACCTGTCTCTGACACTCCTCCCAGTCGTCGTAGACTCCGGGAACCTTACCCTTGTACACGACATACGACGGCATCGCTATGCACTAGCCAAGCGAAGCGTTAATTAGTACCAATTCACGCACAATACATAAGCAATATATAAGTATGCAACAGAGCGATCGGAAGAAAAGCAAGACATTAATAGCATCGATTACATCTAAGTTGAGCGACTCTCGAAACCAAAGAGACATACTACAAGTTCATTAAAGTTTAATTACAACATGAGCCAATCGATGTTTGAGAACTAGACACAGATCATCCGCTTTCGACTCAACTCAAGGGACCGGGCGTGGATGAAGCCGCCGTCTACCGTGGGAGTCATGAAATAACGGGCATTGTCACCTGCATTTGTAGCATTGTGTCGATGTCACCGTTGGACGGTTGATTTCGAGGTAGAACTGCCCGAGTGTACGGGACATCTTGATGGATGATTTCCGCAAACTCCATTGGATGCGAAAGAATTCTTGTCGATGTCCGCGTCTGGATTGCCGACACGCCGCGCCCAATCTTTGAGTTTACTCGGTGGCGAAGTTGATGATGGTCCCGATCGCCGCGCATGTGATGGATGGCGTAGTAGGCACCCTTCTGACCGCCAGGCAGCTGCTTGACGCAGCAGAACGTCGTATTGTGGGAGAACACGTTCTTGCCATACTTACGAATAGGACTGGTGAAGGTGCCTCCAGATTTGGCGTAGCCGGGGAGAACATCATCAAGAACCTTCTTGACATTTGTGTAGTCTACGTTCGACTGACGGTCCGGGTCGAAATACGTGGCCATGGAATATTTGGGGCTTAGGAGGATGAGTGTACAATGTGTGTCACTACAGAAAACACGGAATGTTAAAAGAAAAACGATCGAAATCTAAGAATTCATATGTTACGGGCCGGTTGAGGGGAGGACTTACTCGGGAAAGTAAGGCACGAGGAAGTTATCCTTATCTTGGTTTGCCGAATGACGCCTTCGAGGTAAGAACTTCGCGACTTGCGGTCCCAGCGTTGCCCAAGATCTTGGCACGCATGTAGAAGTGGTCGACTATCACGATGTCCGGGTCTTGTCGCGAATGATCCGCATCTCCATACTCAGCGAAAATAGCGAGCGAAGGTGTAGTGCAGCGGATGAAGGTTCAACATAGCGTGGATGTCATCAAACCGCAGGACGATCGTACGCCCGATGGAGTTATCCACAAAGCCCTTGTCCTCTGGCACCTTGGCCGCGAAAACCGGGTATGCCACATCCTTCTCTCTGAGACGCCGCTTCTCCAAAGAAAGAACACTGTCATGTAGACTCCGCATAGCACCGGTTGCAGCATTGAGCATATTTGTCGGTAACATCACCCTACCTGCCACATGCACCCTCCTCGAGATATCCTCAGGTGAAGGTGGCCCGTCCTGAGCACAGATCGTACTCGGTGCCGGCTGGCCTGCACCCTTGTTAGTCTTTCTTTTGCGTGCCTTCTTCTTCTCCTGTAATGGGACCGAGTTCTGCTCACAGACCGCCTTCTTGAGTGTGTTGGGGCTGATAATATTTCGCACCTCGCCTATCGAGGCTCGGTGAAGTCGGCAGCTGGCGTCTCTCGAGAGCTGAGCGGCGACGGCGCTGTTGCAACTTGGCTTCTCCGTGGTACCAGCTAGATCGCGCACGTCTTTTCTTGGGTTGGGTTCTTGAGAAGGAGGCCCCATGAAGTCGCCACCGTACCCATGATCAGCAAAGTACTGATCGACGTTGCCAAATGTATCACCGTCGTCGTCGTTCTGATCCTGTGCCATATGCATGTTTGGATCCAGTGGCATAGGGATGTCTGGCACCGTTGCGGCGGTCTTGCCATGGGGCCGACTTGGCGCCGGCACGACTGGCGGTGTTGTCTTTGGGGTGGTGTCCCCGCCCCAAATGAATCTGGCTCTTGACCAAAGCAGGGCCAGCTCAGCAGCGGCGAGGGTCATCACGTCATCATCGTCGGCCCGACGGGTCGAATCGGAGGTAACAACTCGTCGCAGCCTGGCAGCACCCGAACCAGTTGAACCCTAAACAAGTTGGGTGGCATCTGGGTACCGTGGAACAAGGGGTTGCCCGGTTTAACGATTTTGCCCTTGGCGACATCGACCAACTCGTTGTTCACGAACTGCAGGAGAGTGCACGGCGTCGGCGGCGCCCTGCGAAAACATGTAGGGCGTCGAGGATGCCCACCAAAGGCAAGGAGATGAAGTCCTCGGCGAGAGAGGCTTAATTAGTTACCGTGATGATGGCGTCGAGCTCGGCTAATGTCGAGGCACCGCCAAGGGCGGGCGTGCAGTTGACGGAGGGGCCGCTTGCTGCAGAGGTGGCGGCCGGCGTACACCCGGGTGCATTAAGCTCCCGTGCCGGCATCGGAGACACCAATGCCGCCTCTGCCGGAGACACCAATGGCCCCGCCATCGCGTTCAGCGAGTTGGTGGCCGTGAAGCTAGGAATCGGGGGAGGCCCCTGTTGGCCGCCCGCAATCCACACACTCAACCCCTCGATCAAGGTAGGCACAATGGCGGTGATCGTCGCTCCAAGTTGTTGTTGCACTTTCTCTTGGACAATCTCCGGAATCCGCGCCACCTGTGCCTTGAGTTCTTGAACCTCGCGTGCCTGGCTTTCCGAGCTGGTCTTTTTCTCCTTTCGCCCACCAGTGTTATAGAATGACGACCATTTTGTCGACAAGCCTTTGCCGGCCACACGACCAGCTGACGTCGGCTTACTGAGCTTATCCTTGTTCTTCATTACATTCAACGCCCTATTTAGAGTGGTGTCCCAAGGGTTGCTCTTAGTCGACCCAGCGCATGCTTTCGATCGCTGCGGAAGGAATGTGAACCATTTAGAAATTTGGCTTCATTAATTAGAATGCAACCATATGGAGCTAATTACGCTGGGGTGTATTCCTTATCGTAACAAGCTCAAGCGCCCTGGTCTTGGATCCGTGGTAAGCTCCTTTGTTTTCGGGTCCTTCTTGTACCGGCCCCGACAAAGTTCCTGGTCTGCTTGTCACCGTATTTATCGAAGAGGGTGGTAGGCCTTGCTCGCACGGTCCGCCTCCTCCTTGTCCCATATAGGCTCCGCCACTCTGTAACCGCCGGGACCGAGTGTGTGTTCCCCTAAGTTCAGCTCCCGCATTTCTTTCCCCCACTGACTTGATTGGGAGTTTGTGGTGCTCGAGCAATTGATCTTGAAGTCGTTGTAGTCATCTTCGGTGATCGAAGGATTTTTCTCCTTGATCTTCTCATAACTCTCACCTTTCTCGATCATTCTCTTCACATTGCTTTTCCAAGTAGACAGGGCCTTGCTCATCTTCGTGAGGGCAGCATTGTTAACTTTATTCCCTTTGAGGCTTGTGTTTTCAAATTCAGCGGGGAACTTGTATCGTTCGTGCAGCTTCGTGAAGAGGAGGTTGCGCAAATTCCCTCAGTCAGGATGCCTCAGCTTCTTGGTGTTGATCGAGACGGTGCTCCGAAGAATGCACCCGAGCTGAAGCGAGTACCCCTTGACTATTCGTTCGGGCGCTGTTGGATTCCCCTCGGAGTCCACTTCAGTAACTTCCTCCTTGAGGGTGCGGAGCACGGTCGGGCGCCGGTCCTTCGGTTGCCTCTTCGGTTGGCTGCCATCTGTGCGTGCGCCGCCATCAGTGGTGGCATCCTCGACGGCACCATCAGTGGTGGCATCAGTGGGGTCATCCTCGGCGGTACCATCAGTGGTCTCAGGATCGGTGGGGAAGGCGGCGTCCTCATACAAGTGAGGTTGTTCCTCCATCTCCTGGGACAACTCGCAGAATGCCTTGCCGCCCGGACCCCCGGCCTCATCGTTGTTGGCCATGTTTCTCTCTAAATAGGAACAAAGTTTGGTCAAAAATTTGGTTAGTCAAGGAACAAGATCATGGTCTCATCATTTAGGGTTTGTCGACACCGAGGCATCCTAAAAGCTAAGCTTTTATCATTGAGGGTTTTTCGACGCCGAGGCACCCTAAAAGCCTAAGCTTTCATCATTAGTCACAAGTACCCCGGCCCATGCATTAGTCACAAGTACCCCATATGTCCTATTTTTAGCAAAGTCATGCTAAAATTCACGGAAAATTTTAGCATGACCTTTGCTGAAAATAGGACATATGGAGTACCCGAATTTGCTGGAACGGAAGTTAATCGACATTCCAGCAAACTCAAGGGCCTCTCGGGTGGACAAGGCAAAAAAGGCCTTCATCACAACATGGAAAATACATTGGCATGTGAAGAGGTGAAACAATATATGCATCTCCAAGCAGTATCATTCAACATTTTGGACAAACCACTACAAGCAAGATTGGATCGAATGTTTTATATACATAACTGCTAAAACCCTAGGAGTTAACCGAGCCACCAACAGAATGTGGACTTAAAAAGAGAGAGTCACAGACAGTGACATGATACATTTTCATAAAATTAGCTAGTTTTACTTATGGTGCACAAAGGAACAAGTACTGCAGTGCACTTAGAAAAAATGAAGGAACTTCTCTCTACCACACGTAATCTGATTCTTTCACATTGCTTGTCTTTTCCTTTTTTTACTCAATAACGGTAAGCACTAATACTCTTAACTGCACTATAGAAACTGAACCAAATGAACTCCTTTTAAATTGCTGGAAACCATGGGATGTTTCTGACTTTTTTGTTGCCTTGGTCATCTTACGTTGTCTTGACTTTTTTTCTTGTTGCATTTGTCTTTTAAAAATATAGTGACATTTTTTGCAGCCTTTTTTTGACAAACTATGGGAAAATATTTGAATGATGTTGCATGCATACAAAAAAGATATTTCAGTGTGTTTGAAATGTTGCAACATTTAATATTTATGTCTAATAAATTCCCTAGCTGAGCATTGTGGAAATGGATATCAGAGATGGGCCTACATATCGTCCTCTCCTGCCCCTCGAATGGATATATTGCCCTAGTGGTATAATATAGTGTGGTTGCTGGGCTATAAGGAATCATCGACACAGGCCCATTCACCCGTACTTTTTATCAAAAGAGAAATGGTCTCTAGGAGAAACTATCATGATCAAAAGATCCTCTAATGCCCAAAGTGCGACGTGGCACAAAAACACATAGTGCAAACCTATAGAGGACAGTAAAAGTACACTAATAAAACTCAGGAAAGAAGAAGTAAAAGTACCCTCAAAACAGGTATTAACAGACTAGTACTGTGTAAATTTGGAAATTGCAGAGGGTAATATTGCATTTGAGATTGTAATACCGACAAGAGTAAAACCGGTACATGTTACTAGTAGGTGTATAGAGAGTGCAGTGGAAAAGCAAGTACTGCAGTGCACCAAATTCTGGACCTTTGATTTGATATATACATGAGCATCTTGAGAAAGTCCCTGCTCGCTCATGATTTAAAAATCCGTATCTTGAAGAACTCACTACTCACTCATGAGCATGTATGTATGTATGTATGTATGTATCTTGAAAGAAAAAATAAGATTTGTTTGATTTAGAAAACTTTCTGCTAGAATAGAATGAGCATGTATCTTGCCACTGTACATACAGTAATAAGTAGGCTAAAAAAATGTAAGGGGGCTGTTGCACCTTTGGAACCATGTCTACATTCTACTCTTTACTTGAGCCTAGATGAATCATACACAGAATTGATCATTGACCCGGCATCCTTTCAAGACGGCAAGATCGGCAAGCAGCATCACAGCGAGCTCGCAAGGTAACATGGAATCTCCTCTACAACTTCTAAAATGTGGAATCGAATCATAGATAGACTAACCAGATCGTTGTTGCTGGACACTTGCTCAAAAGATGATTAAAGAGATGACATAATCAAGACAAAACAGAAATGTGTCGATTCGGAGTCATTGGGTCTTAGCCAATTCTTTTTAGTACAACTTTGCGACTGAGGGAGTATGAAACACTTTGCTAATAATAAATCATCATTTTTATTAATCAGGGTAAAAACAGAATCAGGACAACACAACAAGACAGTGGATTCTGAAAGGGTTCTATTCCCATACAGAGCATTCTGAAATTTAATGCCAAGCCGTGGTTCCTCAATGTGAAGCTAGAACCATTTGAATTAGTTTCAGAAAAAAACAAACAGAAAATGAAAGCTATGCAAAATTGCACATATAAGCAGAGGGATATGATTAGATTCAAGAAGCGACTTGAACTGTATAGCAGATTCCACGACACGGGGAAAATAGCACACAAGATGTAAGCGTGTGTGTAAATATATATACTCCACATTTTAGTATAATCATAATGAAAACAACTGGGTTAAGTGAAACTTTACCTTTATGACAAAGAAACCCGCTTGCAATGGTTGCTGACTTGCTCCCCGACAAAGATAGTGGAAGTTCAGAGTAGTCCCCGGGCACGCCGTCGATGAAGAAGAGGAGGGTGGTAGCCTCACCTGACGTCGCCTTCCTGGTCGTGCTCCTCGGTGGCGTCGGACGGCGTCGAGGCGCGTCGAGGCGGCGTCGGGCGCGTCGAGCGTCGAGGCGGCGTCGGGCATCGAGGCGGCGTCTGGGCATCGAGGCGTCGGCGTCGGCGAGCGTCGCTGGTCGGCGTCCGAGGCGGTGGGGCAGCGGCGTCGGAGAGGAGAGGGAAGGGATCGAGGGCGAGGCGAGGGAGAGAGAGGGATAGGTTTGGGCCGGGAGGAAATATGGATGGGGCGGCACAATACTAATGGCGCACCACCCTCGGTGCGCCATAAGATCATCCAGACTAATGGCGCACTCGCCTGCAGTGCGCCATTAGTATTTTTTTATTTCTGCCGAGCCAACAGGTTATCTTCCACCCGACCTGATCCACATCAAGTTCCTCTACTAGCTCGACTTGTCGTGAGCTAGTTCTCACACCAGAGGTCCTGGTTCGATTCCTGTGCTCCACAATTTTTTATGCATTTAAAATGCTGTTTGATACTTATTTGAGTTTAAATATGTTCAAACTTGTTTAAATCATAACAGTAATATTTTTTTTATAAGACAGTAATAATTTTTTAAAAAATATCATCAAACAGTAATGCCGGTGGAGCAGGGGAGGTGCTGCGAAGTGCGGGGGTCGTGGCGGTTGAGTAGGGAGGGTGCGGGGTCGGCGGCGATTGAGTAGGGGAATCGAGGGCGGGGGGTGGCGCGGCGGCCGTGGACTGGGGTGCTCAAGCGGCGAGGGGACCGGATCTGGCGAGGTGGGATAGCGATCGAGATGGAGGGGGATCGAGATCGAGTGTCCATGAAATTTAAAAATATTCATGATAGTTCAAAAAGTGTGCATGAAATACAATCGAGAAATGAAGGCTACGATATAAATACAATCGATCTTAGCTAGCTATCTGTTCACAATCTTCTTGCCCTTCTTTTTCGCAAATGGAGTTCTTCTGTGGAACGGACGTCCTTTAGGTAGGGTGGTCTCTGCTTCTTCTTGTGGTGTATGCTGCTACTTCATCATCGTCGTCATGTTCGATCCTCGGGTCGCCGTTCTTGTCGAAGTCTTGCTCATTGGCTACTCCATCCATTCCGATGATCTTCCTTTTGCCTCTCCTCACGACAACACGACTGGGCTTTGACGGCTCGATAATGAAGAAGCATTGGTCAACTTGGGAAGCCAGTACCCATGGCTCATTTTTCGCGGTGACGTTTGCGCCCTTGATCTTGATTTGGCTTCGGTATAACCATGGTGGTGAAATACGGTCTACTTTTAGGGCGCTCTTCGCCCATCGACACGGAACATCGGGACCTTCTCTCCAACAGAGCTCAGCTCCCAGATCTCCTCGATCCTTCCGTAGTATCTGTCCTTGTCATTACCGTGTAGGATTCCATCGTTACCCGGAGTTCGATAACCATCGCTCTTCATGTCCTTGGCCTCGGTGTAGAATGTGTAGCCGTTGATATCGTGACGCCTCATAGGTCATCAGGTTGTGCTCAACGCATACGTGACAAAGCGAATATGAGTTGTTCTTCCGCGAAGAATACTCATGTAAAGGGTACGACGAAGCTTCGCTTGAACCAACGCGTGAAACATGAGTTGTGCTCTTTGATTATATCTCCGTCATCCTCTGTTGGCCTCGGTCATTGTACATCTTCTTAATAAAGGTTTTGTGCTCTACCACCCAAGGATCGACCACGTCTATGTGTTGTAGCGCGACTAGGTTTGCTCTTTCAAAGTCGGCGAGTCGACCCTCTAAGTCGACAAGCATTTGCGGCGACCCTCACGGTGACCCCATCCAGCGAGCCTGCCGAGGTGCTGTTGACGGCAGACCAACGGGTTCTCAATGCCTAGATAATTCGTGCAGTAGGAGATGCACTCTTGATCGAAAAGCCCTGGCTATACTTCCCTCTCGGGCGTGACATGTTGCGAACGTATCCTTTGATGACACCATTCATCCTTTCGAGCGGCATCATGATGTGCAGGAACGTCGGCCCAAGTTGGATGATATCCTCCACTATATGGACCAGCAGATGCACCATAACGTCGAAAAATGCGGGCGGAAGTACATCTCAAGCTCGCATAGTATCACCACGATCTCTTCCTGTAGCCTTCGAGAGTTGCCTCACGCCAATCGACTTCCGAGATGACGTCGAAAAAGTTGCATAGGCCAAATAGCGTTTCCGCGGACGTGCGCGCCCATGATCCCAATGGATTGCAATCGAAGTATCTGCGTGATCAGCACGTGATGGTCGTGAGACTTCATCCCATCGAACTTCGCTTCACTGGGTCTAGGTATCTCGCTTATCTTCCCAGAATCAGAAGGAAGTTTTACTCCTGGAGGCAGGTGAAAACTGCTCGATCTCCTCGACTTAGAGTGAAGCAAGCGGGAGGGTAGTCATTTCCGGTCTTCTTGGCCTTTTTGCCTTTGCGACGACTTACTGTGTCCTGCTTCGCCTCATCATCATCATCATCATCATCATCATTAGAGTGAAGCTCATGCCTGATGCCCATTGATTTCAAGTCTGCCCTTGCTTTCGGCCCATCTTTGGTCCTCTCTGGCATGTTGAGCAGGGTACCAAGCAGACTCTCGCACACGTTCTTCGTGATATGCATGACATCAAGGCTGTGAGGCACACGGTGGATCTTCGAAGACGGCAAGTCCCGTAAAACAGACCTCGTTTTCCATACCTTTAGCAGCGGCTCTGGCGCCTTTTCGCTTCTTTCCGGCTCGGCGCCTTTGCTTCTTTCGGCGGTGGGCAGTCTTTCCAATTTTTCAACAGCTTGTCTATTTCCTCGCCGCTCCTCGTACATCGTTTTCGGGTTCGGTTTCACCATCGAACAGATCCTTGTGTTTCCTCCACGGGTCATCGTCGCGAAGCCACCTTCGATGTCCCATGAACACGGTTTTCAAGACCCGGATCTCTATCTAGCTGGCGATCGTTGTGTCATCCATGCACCTTACGCATCCGTAAAATCCGTGGACTACCTGCCGCGCGAGATATCCGTAATCGATATAGTCGTGCACCGTCGTGAGCAGTGCGGCTCTCATAGGGAAATATTCTTTCTCTCGGCGTCCCACGATTGGGTGGCGTTTTCCACAGCGTGTCAAGCTCCTCTTTAGCAGCCCCGGATACAGATTGATGTCGTTCCCTGGTTGTTTCGCCCTTCAATTAGCATACTCATGTGAATGTACTTCCTCTTCATGCACAACCAGGGGAAGGTTGTACATCCACACAAACACAGGCCAGGTGCTACGTGTGCTTCTCGGCTGCCAAACGGATTGACTCCATCGGTGCTCGCGCCCAAAGACGATGTTCCTTGGATCATTCCCAAATTCTGGGTCTTCGAAGTTCAACGCTTGCCACTGGCTCTCATCCTTTGGGTGACTCAGCATCTTGTCTTTTTTATCTATCTCCGGATCATTTGCGTCATCTTCTCGCTTCTTCTCCTCCCTATCCGCGTGTCAACGCAGGAGCTTTGCTACCTTAGGGTCCGCGAAATACCGCTACAGACGAGGAGTGATCGGAAAGTACCACACCACTTTTCGAGGAGCTTTCTTCCTCTTCTTGTATCGAGTGACACCGCACACCGGACATATGGTAGACTCCGCGTGCTCGTCCCAATAAATGATGCAACTGTTCATGCACACATGGTATTTCACGTGCGGTAAATCCAGAGGACACACGATTTTCTTCGCCTCCTCCAAACTGGTCAGGCACTTGTTCCCCTTGGGAAGACGTTCGTGCTAGAATTACATGTTCTCGTCGAAGCATCGTCGGTCATTTTGTGTTTTACCTTCATCTCCGTGAGCCATGAGAGTTACTTTCAGCGGT
Organism: Aegilops longissima; assembly: GCA_021605205.1. Classification (NCBI taxonomy): domain Eukaryota; kingdom Viridiplantae; phylum Streptophyta; class Magnoliopsida; order Poales; family Poaceae; genus Aegilops; species Aegilops longissima. The sequence goes on along the minus strand of CM038676.1, from coordinate 45,351,292 downwards.
ATCCTCGGCCTGCATCCTTCATACAATGGAGTAACCGCGTCTAACTCAAGTTGATCCATCTTGGCTTTCTCTCGGGCGGCAGCTCTTGCGTTATCCGTCTGCTTGAGAAGAAGCTCTTGAATATGAGGGTCCTGCACCCAGCCGATAGATGGTCCAGCGTCGTCTGCTCCACCGGCATCATCATCTTCATGATCATGCCCGTCGTCTGCTCCGGCATCTCCCTCATCATCATGTCCTGCATCTTCTACATGATGACTGTGTACAGCATCACCGTCGTGATCATCTCCTGGGGATTCTTCGTCTTCTCGCCCGCCCGAGCCGCGGTGGTTGTCTTGCTGCCCTTCCTCATTTCTTGCCCGCCCCCATGGACGACTTCAGAGTCATCTTCATCACCTTGCCACCGATAGCCATCCATGAAACCACGCAAGAGCAGGTGGTCCCGCACCTGCCGAATCCGGGTCCGCAATAAGGCTCTTCACTTGCATCTTCGACACGGACATCTTATCTCCGCCTCGTTCTTTTGAAGCATCTCGGCCTTCGCGGACCTCAAAACCTATTCACGATGCCTTCGGTCATCGTGCGGACCATGGTCGCCTGCGGGGTAGAGCAAAACGATATTTTAGAACCAAGAAAAAATTTGGCATGACTTTCCCTAAAAATAGTACCAAAAAGAATGCTCGCCGAAACGGAAATGAATCAACATTCCGGAAAAATATTGGCAACTATCGCATTTCAAATACCGGTACACCTCCAAACACAAACACATATGCAACACTACAAACATATGCAACACCACGAACATACATAGATCTAGCTAGGCCATAAAAAGTGCATGTGCACATTGTTGTAGGAGAACAACATAAATATAGCTTCCCCTTACTTACCTATCAAAACAAGGTAATTTAACCACTTAATTTGAATGAACCTATGGTGGAAATGAGGTGAAAAGAGGAAGCACCGAGACAAGGAGGAGGTGGAGAGAATGAAGTGGGGAGAAAGTGAGGTGGGTAGGAGAGGCTGTCCAAAATATCTTGTTGCTGCCCACTTACTAATGGCGCACCAACTCTAAATGCGCCATTAGTAATCAGGTTACTAATGGCGCACCTTCGGTGGTGCGCCATTAGTAGTTTTGCAAAAAAAACATACTAATGGCGCCTTTGTTCCACGGCGCCATTACTAGTTTAAACTAGTAATGGCGCACGGTGGACAAAGTCGCCATTAGTAGTTTTGAAAAAAAGGAATAAAAATATAATAAAAAACAACATTAGTGGCGCACTTACCGACAAAAGCGCCATTACTAGTTACAACTAGTAATGGCGCCTCGAGTCTGAATGTGCCATTAGTATGTTTGGACAGGCGCACTAGTTCAAAAAAAAAATTGATACTAATGGCGCACCTTGGGCCAGGTGCGCCATTAGTAGTTTCAACTCTAATGGCGTATCAGAAGGTGGTGCGCCATTAGTATATAATAATGGCGCACCGCTTGTCTGGTGCGTCATTAGTGTCAATCCCATCTATAGCCTTTTTTCTAGTAGTGTTGCGAAGATGTAGCTGGTGGGTCCCAGCAGTCAGGGGGGCGAATCGTTTTGGTTTTTTTTGCACGTACGCACTTCCTTGCGTGCGAAGATGTAGCTGGTGGGTCCCAGCAGTCAGGGGGCGAATCGATTTTTTTGCCTAGACGCACTTCCTTGCGTGCGAAGGTGTAGCTGGTGGGTCCCAGCAGTCAGGGGGGAAACATTTTTTTGCGAAATACGGTGGCCTGTTCGGTGTGTCCCTACTATCAAGTGGAGGAATCATTATTTTCCGCGTAATAAGGAGGCACTTCCTTGCTGCCGCCGTGGACCCAGCTGTCAGCCTCTCCACGTACAGTTCACGTCCGATGGAAGTCGTTCCTTGACCACGTTGACCACGCCGCGCCGAGAGCACCAGGGCGGTGGACGACGGCGAGGCCTAGGAAGTGGACGACGCAGAGCCGGTGAAGACGCGGCAGTGGATGCCCACGCGGAGAGGAGTATGAGGGTTCACTCGTTCGGCTGCGGTGTGAGGCGACCGTCGCCACAGGGCCTGGCCAGCGGTGGGAATAGTAGGGGGCAGTGAGGCCTCCGCGGCAGCACAGCCAGCCACGAGAGGCAGGAGCAGGCGGCACGACCGGCACTGCTTTAGGCGGCTAGAACAAGAAGACCAGAGGTTGAAGAAGCACTACGGCCGTTGGATGGACATCGTACGGTCACTGAAGCTAGAATCGTTCATATTGACTAAGTTGACAAAGCCCTCCATCCCCGTCAACTTAGTAGGCCCACAAGTCAGCCTCCCACCAAGGTGGGTCCCAGCTAGCAGGGAGAGTATTCATTTTTTTGTGCGTAATAAGGAGGCACTTCCGGTGGGTCCGAGCTGACCGTGGGGGGAACGTTTTTTTCGCGAAATATGGTGGCCCGTCTGGTGGGTCCCAGCAGTCAGGGGGGAAACGATTTTTTCGCGAAATAAGGTGGCACGTCCGGTGGGTCCCCGCTGTCAGGTGGAGGAATAATTATTTTGTGCGTAATAAGGAGGCACTTCCTTGCAGCCGCCGTGGACCCAGCTGTCAGCCTCTCCATGTACAGTACTCTTCCGATGGAATTCTGTCGTTGACCACGTTGACCACGCCGCGCCGAGAGCGCCAGGGCGGTGGACGACGGCGAGGCCTAGGAAGGGGACGACGCGGAGCCGGGGAAGATGCAGCAGTGGAAGCCCGCGCGGAGAGGAGTATGAGGGTTCACTGGTTCGGCTGTGGTGTGAGGCTACCATCGCCGCAGAATAACAGGGGGTGTGGGTGAGTAGAGGGATGGCCTGCCAGCGGTGGGGGTAGTATGGGGGCGGTGAGGCCTCCGCGGCAGCACAGCCGGCCACGGGAGGCAGGAGCAGGCGGCACGACCGGCGCTGCTTTGGGCGGCTGGACCAAGAAGACTAGAGGTTGAAGAAGCACTACGGCCGTTGGATGGACATCGTACGGTCACTGAAGCTAGAATCGTTTATATTGACTAAGTTGACAAAGCCCTTGGTACGCTCCAACTTAGTAGGCCCACAGGTCAGCCTTTGAAACGGTGCGCCCCAGATGTCAGGGGGGAATCATTTTTTGGGCGGCCGACGCTAAGAATATCCGAGATTGAAGAAGAAGCACGACATGTGTTGGATAGACATCCAACGGCCACAGCTGCTAGAACCGTGTGTTGACTATAATAAGTTGACAAAGCCTTGCATACCCGTCAACTTATTTTTTTAGGGGACGCGTCACTTAGTAGGCCCACAAGTGTGTGGCAGAGAACTTATAGCCCATTTGCGTTTTGTAAGAATGTACAACCCATTTTTGAATTCTAATGGAATTTACAATAGCCCATTTACAGTTTGTTAAAATTACATCCCATTTTCTAGCTAGGACAACGATTAATAATTTCAACCAACCGTTGAAGACAGAATTCAATAAAATTTCCCACATTTTGATGGGATCTGAAATATTTTTATCCTGAAATTTCTAGTCAGATTAAATATAAATTTGTATTACGTTAAAATCCAATGAAACATTGCGCGCGCAACAAAGAAAATTTAAGATTTTCAAAATCCATAAATAATATTTTATAAACTAATTTCGTGTTTGGTGCATTTTTTTATAGTTACTGCCGAGTTTTATAATTACATCCCATTTATTATTGTTTAAAGCCCATTTTCCTGTTAAGCCTAATGCATCCCTCCTAGGAAAGATTTGCAGCCCAGCAGGGCGAAGAATAACACGTTGACCTTGCCTGGGTATTCCTCAAAAAGATGTATAGCTAGGCTAGCTATTTTCATCTTGAAAAAATTAGTATCTGGGCTGGATATCTGGCCTGGGCTAGACGGGCCACAGCCCGCCCAGTTAATTACCTGCTCTCCTCTGAACAACAACGAAATCATCACCAAGAAAAACTCTGCAGTGCTCACGCCTCAAAAACAGAAATACTGCTCGAGGTGCTTGGTCCCAGCTGTCGGCCGTACCTTGTGCAATTCTCTCGTTTATATTGACTACATAGGTTGACAATGGTGTGGGACCGTGATGTCAGGAAACCAGAAGAAAGCAAAAAAATATAGTTGTACATAATAAGGAGGCACTTGTGTACATACGGCTATGGCCCTAGTGGGTCCCTAGTGTCATCCAATCAAAATAAAGTCATCTCCTAAATCCTCATGTTCGTTCACGATGTTAACAATGCTCGGCGCCACGGCGAGCGCAACAACTGAAGGACAACGGAGAGGGCCTCGCGGGCCCTACGAATGGTCTGATACAGCGCCCGCTGCTCATTCAGGAAGCCAGGATCATCGGACACCTATGAGCACCTTCGAGAAACTGAGACGGCATGAAACGGTAAGGCCTTGCTTGGGAGCTCTGGTTTATTTCAAACATGTATTAACATACAGGTGTAATTTACTCGTCATCGGAAACAACGCGTAAAATACCGGCGTAATGAAACCGAGGGCCCGAGGTCTGTAAGTAAAACTGGTGGGTTACGCATGTAATTTGAGAGACCAGTGTATATTTTACGAGCACTGCTATATGGACGACATTACCAGACGATACATGCACGACGTGCGTATCATGCCATCCATGGGCAAGGCTGAAACAGCAACTAACGGCTGGATTAGCAATCGTCTGAGTGTCGTTCAGTGTTTTTATCGTGTGTGAAGTACTTCCGATATTTTACTAGTCGAAATCGACCAACCAAGCGCCTTCACCCGAGACCATCTACTTTAATTTACAAGCGTCGGTTTTACAAGCGGTTTTGGTTGGAAAACGATGAACCAATCACGGCCTAATATCATGAGTTGGTCGGAAGATCATATGGTTTCACGTCTAACCTACCCGACTTGTCGTATAGGCTATGAATAAAACATCAGACGATGAACTTCTTAAGCACGGAAACAACAGAAGAGGATGATTCTTAACAAGCAAATCACTGGCATTAGATCGACATGCAAAACAATACGAAGCATTATTCTCAGGAGGCACGGTGAACAGCTCGTGGTGCCGCATGCACGACATTCCAAGCTCAACTTTGCAATCAAACACAAGGCCTGGCATTACATAGACAATATTCAGAACAAACTTTTCAGCACATGAATATCTCAGTAGAGTAACTATTTACTTCTAAACTGAACACAAGAATAGGAAAAAACACTCGACACTGCTCACAGCAAGGGCGTCCCACTCAAAAATATCAAATGCATGTCTTCTGGCTAACATCAATGAGCAAATTTTGACAAGGTTTTCCAATTCCAATATATTAAACTAACGTCTTCTTGCTAACATCAATGATTAAACTTTGACAAGCTTTTCCCATTCAAAATATGTAATGCCTATGATCGTGGAGTCCTGTCGTAGCTTCTTGTACTTGTTTGGGCACTTTTTGCCCAGGGCACTCCACGTGTTGTTAAATTGCCAATGGTCTCTGCAGACTAGTCATGTCACCGGTGTCTAATAATACTCAGAAAGCTTCTCGGTCATTCCTTCAGAATGTAGCGCAAACAGCGATCGCTTCTTTCTCGCAAAGTGGAACGACCAACTAGACCCAAGAATGTAGCAGTTTGCCTTGGACACATTGGCTCCTTTTGTGCAGTTCAACTAAAATCGAAGTCGGAATAAAACCAAGCTTTAATTTTGATATCCATGTAAGCAACAATAGGTATAAGGGAAACAATTACTGAGAAATAATGGTTGATGACTTGTACTCCCAGAAGAAAAGCATCTACTGATCTACTTTATCTTAATGGGAAACAAAGCAGAGAGTAGTAATTCTCCATCGCAGTGATTCATTCATATTGATGAGACATTATCTTAACAATGCCTTGTTTCAACATGTATAAAGAACGACAAAGCAAAAAGTACCATTCCTAAAACAATGCAACTGATTCATTTTAACAGAGACATTATCTTAACAATACCTTGGTTAAACATGTAGAAAGAACTACAAAGCAGGATAGTACCATTCCTAACAAGTGTTGCAGTTTTGAACTAAGATTCAGTAGTTAATTAATTCTGAGAGTGGCATTGCTTAATTTTACCAAATGCATTAGATTAACGAAAAGCATAAACAGTTCCAGGGAGAGTGGGCGCAACAACAGTATGTGCTTCCATCTACTTATAAAGGGGGTGATGCAGAGTTTGTTGTAACAAAGCAACAAGCATCATGTCTGGGTTGGTCCCATTTTTGTTCACTACTTAATGGGAAAAGACAGCAATACAATAGCTTCAATTCAACATTTATTTAAAACAGTACCAATACAAGTAGCACAACATCTCAAAGCACACTGCACAATCATGTGGATGAAGTCCTGTACTGACCTTTCATGAGACGGACAAGATAAAATACAAATCTGCCAACACGAATAGGAAATCCAATCTCGTTTTGTGCAGTTGCACTAAAATCAAGCAAAGTGTTTCGCGTAGCGAAGCAAAATGTCGCTATAGCAACAAGTTGAATAGATATCCCTGTTTAAAAAGAGGCAAAAAGGAATCAATTCTTCGCTAATAAAGGAGGATGAAACATGCGCCACAAAATGGTAATCCCGCCAATCCCTAACAAGTGTTGCAGTTTTGAAATAAGATTCAGAGTTAATTCGAGAGTGGCATCAATTATCGGCTTATAAAGGGGTGATGCTGAATTTGTTGTAACAAAGCAACAAGCATCATGTCCGGGTTGGTCCCATTTTGTTCACTACTTAATGGGAAAAGACAGCAATACAATAGCTTCAATTCAACATTTATTTAAACAGTACCAAAAAAGTAGCACAACATCTCAAAGCACACTGCACATCATGTGGTTGAGACCAAGATTTGAAACAACTCACCACGAAGACTGAAACAAATCTCGATCTCCTTTGTGCAGTTCCACCAAAATTAAGCAAAGTCACCGTGTGACATTCAAGTTGAACTGCACAAAACACTCTTAAAACATAAGTGTTTGAGTAGCGAAGCAAAATGTCACAATAGCAACAAGTTGAATCGATACCCTGTTTTAACAGAGGCAAAAAGGAAACAATTACTTGCCGATAAAGGAGGATGAAACAAACAAGGATGTAAAGAAGCATCTAACTTATCTTGGATGGAAAACAAAGTAGGATAGTAGCATTTCTAAAACGGTTGCATTGATTCATATTAACAGAGACATTCTCTTGAAACAACATTCGTTAAAAAATGTAATTTACTTTTAACAGTGGCATTGCTTCAATTTTCCGACGGAATTCTTAGATTAACAACAGCAAAATAGCTGTATGGGAAATGCCAGCACCATGTGCGCCCACACATATAAATGGGTGATGCAGAGTATGTAGCCAAGCAGCATATATGCGCTGGTCCCATATTTGTTCTCTTTGAACCTTCTTCCTATGTGAGGGCAGCAAATTTAGTCCTGCACAAACTACCCGACCCCACACTTTCTTTCCCTTTTCAACAAAGAGATCGGTTCCTTCCAGATGTGTGTATTGGGTTACCCCCCTTTTTCCCTTTTCGACCTACAAAGTGGCTGGATAGCCAGTCTATACTACTTTCCGCCCCTCCTTTCCTCATTGAACCACGTCCTAGATTCTTGCTCCAGCCCACCGCACCCTTCTTTCCTCTTTGAACCAAGACCTAGATTCGACTACAGATCGAAAAAGATCCACATGAAGCTAGAGCAACGACGGTTTCAAAGAAACTTATACCTTAGGGTCGTCGGGATGTGGCAAGGCGTGCGGCGGGAGGTCGGATCTGCCCACACTACATACGGAAGCGAGGAAGAAGGGGTCGGTGGCCCTCCCGCACAGGCGCTGGGTGAAAGAGAACAGCGCAGCCGGTAGTGGATTGCCTCCCTCGCCGAAGGCGATAGAGTGAACGCTGCACCTCCTCCCCTCCCCAGTGCGACGGGATACAGACGCCTCCTTCACCAGCTGTGAGGGGGGAGAGAGAGACAAGAGGCAAACACAGTCTTGTTTAGATCTGGTGAAGAGAGGGTGAGAGATTGTGAATATAGCAAACCCTAGCAAATGAACGCTGAGCCTCCAGCATGTAACATATATGTAGTGCGGCGAGTGTGTGGAGAGTGCAAACCCTAGCGAACAAGCGCTGAGGCTCCCGCTTATATATATACTACTGTAGTACGGACTGAGCTCCGGTGCCTTCACTGCACCTGCTTTTGGCTGTATGACAGGTGAGCCAGCCACATTTTGGGCCCACCTGTCATAAATCCAAAGGCAGGTGCACTAAATCAATGAAGCGGCGTCCATATAGTACTCTCGTGTATACGACTAATATATAGTGGAGTGGTTTTCTTATTCTCTCCATAACAATAATTTTAAATTGTGTAAGTACGAAATGAAACTCTTTATTTAATGTACAATGAAGAAAACTAGTACTACTTCCGATGAACTAATGATCCACGCCCACGCGTCCTGGTCGCACTTCCTGTCCTTCACGTGTGGTACACTACCCTCCCTTAAGTGAACAACCACACATGCGCCAAATTATCGGAAATGTGTGAGAGTGTGTACAAATAAAGAATTTTAATTTCAATTATCGGAAAGGTTTGAGAGTATTACAAAGTTTGACTTCACCAAATCTAATATCTGGAGTAAATAAAATGGAGGGCTACTACGTCCATCGGGTTTTTAGTCCACACCATTTTTAAATCAAAGTTAATAGCTGGACAAATAAAATTACAGGGAGCTGGAGACAAAGTTGTGAGAAGGCTTAGAAATCAATACAAAACTTATGCTCTTAGTACCAACGCCGATCCTTCTTCGAGGAAACATTTGGTTCATAGCCAATTGTGTGATAAAATTGCACCAACGTGAAAGACGCATCGCGTCTCCAACGCAACCAAGGTGAACTAACGAAGGATATCATCTTTGTGCGTAACAAGCAAAGAGCACTGATGGAAGACAGCTTGTTTTTCATTGAAAATCGATCAGCTTCACCAGCCGACGCAACCATGAGGCGCAACCATGAGCATCGATAGGTCATCATGGTGATGCATCATCCGTTTGGCATCAAGTTTGGGTGAGGCACCTATGAAGTTCGACAAATCCTCACTGTGGTCTGTTTCTTCTCAGTAATCAAGCTCAAGGAAGAAAGAACCACGTGGCAGAGGACAGTGAGGCGGAACAACAATGGCCATCCAATTTTTTGCAGTTCCACTAAAATTAAGGAAGACATGCCCGGGTATGGAGACACGCATTGCTGTTTCCAAAAATTATAAAAAAGGGTTAGCAACAACATCTCAATTGTCAATAAGAATTAATGAAAAGTACACCAACAAACAGAAGCATCATAACTATCTTGATGGGAACTAAACCAGGATACCTAAGAAAAAAAAAAGCATTTCTTCATTTAACCAGTGATAGTACTACCACCACATGGACAATGACCGCACAACCACCATGTACTTTTTGTCGAAACAACATGTATACCTCCACCGAGGCATAAATCAGGACAACTTTTTGAGTGGCATTTCCTCTATAATAGTACTAGTAGGTGATGTTGGACTAGCTGACGAACCCTAGCTACTATGCATGGGGAGCTGGGGAGTAGTCGCATAGAAGAAAACCCGCACGCAGCGACACAGGGAGCTGGACCAAGATAAGAAGTTATACCTCGGTGGGCGAGATGTCGTTTAGGCGGGCGGGCGGGATCTGCCCACACGACGACAGCGAACAAGGACGCGGAGGATCTTCATCCGCGCCAGCGCCGGCTCCCAGAGGACGGTGCACATCGGCTTCCTCCGTCGCCGACGGCGACAACGTCAACGCTGCACCTCCTCACCTCCCGCAGCGGACGGGATTCGGCCAGATCTGTGACCACCGGTGAGGAGAGAGATAGAGTGGACACTATCATCTTGTTTTGATATGGAGAGGGTGAGAGAGCGAGACGCGAGAAACTCTATCAAACAAGAGGCTATAATGGAGTAAAAAAATCTCTCCATAGCAGTGGTTTTAAATAGAATACGCGCATTCCTAAAAAAGCGAAAACTGGCGGACAATTTTTATGGTCTGTCTAGGACACATCTAGATGTGACATAGTTATGTCACATCTAAGTTGATGTCCACTCTGTTTGTGGTCTATTTTTTCCTAGTTTTTTTGTTTCTTGTTGCTACATTATATACTTGTGGGAGCTTAGATGTGATATCCTTAAATAACATCTAGATGTGAATTAGACAAACTGATTTTCTAACGTACCAAGAAAGAAAACTCGATCAAAAACACGCCCCCGCTTCCAGGTCGCGAGAGTCGTCACGCACACACACATAGACATAGACATGCATATCCGTGTTTACGTAAAATTCCATTTCCATCTCCATCTCCAATCATATTTGTCCAAATGGCACATTATTTACGTTGTTAATTATATACGCAGCAATATAAACGTACAACATCTCTTGTTTGCGCACGTCCGGACCGCTGCCACGGCCGGTCCTGACCAACCCGAACCCTCTTCATCACCCGTGTGCTTCCTCCCGAACGCAGTCGATGCCGCATTCATGCCCGCCAGAGCGGACGCGACCTCTCACCGGGCGCCGGCATTGAAGCGGCGGCGCCGAGAGAGCGTCGCTGTGCCGCCTCGGTGCACACGGCTGCTCCGCGTTCAAAGGTCACAATAGCCGGCTACAACATTCATGTAAAAAGTTCTTGGGAGTCCGTGCTATAGCTAGCCGTCCTCCCCCAATTCGTCAATCTCTTCCAGTAGTGCTAGTACTCCATGGCGCGATCCATCGACAAGCAGGCGGGGAAGTTATCGTATACTCGGTTTGTGGTGAGTGGCATGCCGAGCGACCGTGTGGGGTCAAGCCGTGGAGGAGGGTGAGACACGAACACGACATATGTGATTTAAACGTTGGTTTTGCTCAATGGGGCGATCCAACAAAACGAAACATTGGTTTCTCTCCGTTTCAATTTTTTCTCCAGAAAAACGAAAACATTCCACTCCATTTTCATTCCCATTCTAAGGTTGCCCCGTTACAACATTCCATCAAATACAAAGGAAAACTAACACGCATGCTGATGCATTGTAACGCCCGGGTGGTTATGTAACAGTAATCACCCGGTTATGTTAATTAACCTCTCGTTAATTCGGAACCGTCCTAAAACAAAATCAAAAATGAAACAAACGATAAAAGGGTTCGCAAACTAGTTCTAAAATGTTCCGGGGTTTTCTAAAATACCTAACCTAATATTGGTGGGGTGCACTAATATTTACAAAATGCCAAAGCATTTTAAATAAACCAAAACAGAAAAAGAAAAATAACAAAAAGAAAAGAAAAGAATAAAAGCAGGAGGGGATAACTCCCGGCCCACCAACCGCCCCCTCCCCACTCTCCCTTGGCCCACCCCTCTTCCCCACTGGCCGCCCACCGCCCAGCCCTTCCACTACCTCTCCCCACCGGTGGCTAACCCTAGCCACCGCCCCTCCTCCCCCTCGCCCCGCCCCCCCCCGGCCGATCTAGATCAGAGCACCACTGACCGAACCCCCGCGTCCTCCACTCGCCGCCGATCCCCGCGGCCCCGCCGCCCAGGCCTCCTCCTCCTCCTCCGCCGCCGGAGATCCCTCCCCGCCTCGAGCGCCCCCCAGCCCGGCGATCACCACATGGTCCGGCTCGGCCTCGCCCGCCCCTCGCCGCGTGCTCCTCCGACCACTTCCCGCCGGCCTTCCTCGACCTACACCAACCCACTGCCGAGGCCCCGCCCCACCTGTGAGGCCCCCTTTCTCCTCCTCTCCCCATCGGCGACCGCTCCGGCCGTCCCCACAGACCCCCTCCGGTCCCCTCCGGCTCCTCCGGCTCTCCTCGCTCGCTGACGCCAGGGCCCCGACCGCCCCGTCGCTGATTCGGGCGCCATGGCACAAGACCGCCCCGCTTCCCCGTTCCTCTTCCTCCCCCTGCTGGCTCCGACTGCCCGGCCACCGAGTGGCTCCCTCCCCCTTCCTCCGACGGCGACCCCACTCCGGCGCCCTAAGCGCCCAGCCCGAGCCCCAGCTCCCCTTCCTCCCCGTTCGGCGCCTCGCCTTGACCGATTCTCGCTCGGCCCGGCCGAGCCCAAGAACCGCCCGCCTCGCCTCCCCTCACCGTCGCTCACCGGCCATGGCGGCTGCTGTGGCGGCCGCCCGGCCGCCCACGCCTCGATCCGCCTGGTCGCCTCCCCGACCGGCTGGATCGTGCCTGACCGGCGGCCGCCTGCCTCCCGCACCAAGATGCCCGATAAGGCCGTGGGCCATGTGGGGCCCCACCCCAAAAACGAAAAAAAAAAACGTTTTAAATTAAAACGGAAACTAAAAAAAGAAAATAAAAATGAATTAAACTAATTAACTAAATAATTAATTAATTAATTAATTGAGTAATTAATTAATCTAATTAATTCCGGATTAATTAACCCTAATCATTAGTTAAATTAATTGGGTAATTAATTAAACTAATTAATTCTGAATTAATTAACACTAATTATTAATTAACTTAATTAACTTAATTAACTAAGGTTAATTAATCGATTAGGTTAATTAAGCTAATAGTGAATGACATGCGGACCCACACTGCCGTGGTTGACTTAGTCAACCCTGTTGGTGATGACGCCGGCATGACATCATGCCGATGTCATAAATGCAATTTCGAAATTAATTAAATAATTAATTAAAATTCCAGAAATTAATAAAACCTTTTATAAATCATAACTTTTAATCCGTAATCCGGATTAAAATAATTTCAACATGAAAGTTGCTCAGAACGACGAGACGAATTCGATACGCAATCCGCTCGTCCACCACACGCCTCTAACCTATCAAACCTGCAAACTTTCCTCTCCGGTTCATCATGTCTGACAGACGTCCGGACCGGATAACCTCCCTGATGCTTTCCCCCTAAACCAAGACTTCTCTTACCACGTTAGGGCACGCCTAGCATCGCTTCTTGGCATGTCATGCATCGTTATGCATCTGTTACCGTGTATTCATTGTTTCTTCCCCTCTTCTCTTGGTAGACTACGAGACCGACGCCGCGGTGGCCGGTTCGACTACGGTGTTGACGACCCTCTCTCTTGCCGAGCAACCAGCAAGCCCCCTTGATCACCAGATATCGCTTACTCTTATCTACACCGCTTGCATTAGAGTAGCATAGCATGTTACTGCTTTGATACTCCTATACCGCCAAGATAGCCCGTCCTTGTAACTTCATTGTTACCTTACCCGCAATCCTATATGCTTAGTATAGGATGCTAGTTCTTTCATCTGTGGCCCTACTTTCTTGTCTCATGTGCGTGCTATATTATCGGGCCGTGATCACTCGGGAGTTGATCACGGGTATATACTATATACTTATACATGATACATGTGAGACTAAAGTCGGTCGGCCGATGGAGCACCCATGAGTGGATCTTTGTGGCGGAGCGACAGGCAGGTTGAGACCGCCTAGGAGAGAGGTGGGCCTGGCCTGTTCGGCGCTCATGTTACTTAACACGCTTAACGAGGTCTTGGTATTTGATCTGGGTTGGCTACGAGCTTATACGCACTAACCATCTACGCGGGAGTAGTTATGGGTATCCCGCGTCGTGGTATCACCAAGCACTTCAGACGTCGGCGACGGAGCGGCGCTGCCCAGATTGGACTGAACGCTTGGCTGGAGGTCTGCTTCCGGCCGCCGCGAACGCAGGTGTGCTCGTATGATGGGCCTGCACTGCTGCGCTTAGGTTTAGACCGGCGTCTTGGCCTCTCTGTTGTGCCTAGGTGGGGCTGCGGCGTGTTGATCTTACGCGGCGGGCATGACCCCGAAAGTGTGTCCGCCAAATGGGATCAAGCGTCTTTGGTAAGATGGTGCACCCTGCAGGAAGTTAATCTATTCGGATAGCCGTGATCTTCGTAACAGGGCGACTTGGAGTTGTACCTTGAGCTTATGACAACTAGAACCGGATACTTGATAAAACACACCCTTCCAAGTGCCGATATAACCGTGGTCGCTCTCGCTCGGGGTTATGAGCGGGGGATTGCCGGTAGGATTATTGCTATATGATGTTACTTGGAGGACTTCCGTTGTCCTCTTCATGCATTGCCGGACCGGTGTCCGTGCGTAGTCTTCGTTAAGACTAGCTATCCCCTCTTATTCTCGCATTCTGCAGCTTCACCACTTGATATGGCCTTTACACATATATCCATGCATATGTAGTGTAGCTCCTTGCTTGCGTAGTACTTTGGATGAGTACTCACGGTTGCCTTGTTCCCCTTTTCCCCTATCTCTACTCGATTGCTGCAATCGCACGATGGAGCCTGGATCCGACGCCACCGCCTACGATTTACTACTACTCCGGAGGTGCCTACTACTACGCAGCAGCCCGACGATTTACGACCGGAGTGACCTAGGAGGATCCTGTGCAGGAGGCCTGCTCCTCTTCGATCTGTATCCCAGTTTGTGCTAGCCATCTTATGGCACCTTGTTTAACTTATGTCTGTACTCAGATATTGTTGCTTCCGCTGACTCGCCTATGATCGAGCACTTGTATTCGAGCCCTCGAGGCCCTGGCTTGTATTATGATGCTTGTATGACTTATTTTATTTGTAGAGTTGTGTTGTGATATCTTCCGTGAGTCTCTGATCTTGATCGCATACATTTGCGTGCATGATTAGTGTACGATTGAATCGAGGGCGCCTGAAGTTGGTATCGAGCCGATTGCTGTAGGAATCCCCTTCCACACTCCTTGGCGAAGTCGAGTCTAGACATTGCAAAACTTTACTAACTTGGCTGTGTGCCTTACGGGCCCACGCCGCCATCGGGTGGTATTAGGATCTTTTACTCCTCGACCTTTACTCGGGACTCGACTCTCTCCTACTCGGGTTAAACGATTTTACTAACTATCACTAGGATCCCGTGACCGCATTCACCCGAAGATGGATATAGCCTTAGTTGTTTTTGGAATTGTATTTGAACAATTTCCACCTGTCATTTGACTCCTTTGAAACGCCTTTGTTTTCAGATGGAACCCACGAGGCAGGTCGTGCGCCACACGACGGCCATTGGTGCCTCGGGATCACTGCGGTGCTAGCCGAGATGATGACCTATCCGGTTATCGCTGGCACCCGAGTACACCGCCTATGAGGAGTACCAGACTACAACCAGAGCAGATGCCGCCATCGTCCACCTCTACTCTCGGGAGTATGAGTCCACTCTCGGCTGCACACCGCACATGGTGTTGGAGTGACCATCGATATGGCAGTCCACGATGCTGCTTATGCTGCATCGACACGCCTTCGTCGAGTATCGAGAGTTGGACACCTCCCCTTCGTGCACATTGCTATCGCGTCGATGTTGGTGAGGAGGGTTACTACACCGCTGCCTACACCATCGCTACCAGAGAGCCTTTCCACCATCGTAACTTTGTTCTGCATGCCGATGGGCTGGATCGAGCTAACCGAGCTCTTTCGCCACGAGTTGTACATCACCCGTCAAGACCTCTACCGTGCTCGACGCTGATGCACCCTTTGTCCGTTCCGGAGAGCTGCCGCGTTCGCGATCTACCCCGCCAGACCGTGATGCCCTGGGGTGTCGGTTGGCGGACGTGGGAGGCTACTCTCCGCGACTTGGCCCTTTTCTACCACCGGACGCCGGATTCAGCACTGAGTATCCGCGCCCCCAGTCACCGACGTGGAGGACTATCCACCGCCGCACTACCAGCTTTCGAGCTACAGCTACCTCCGCAGATCAGCGTGGGACTGATGTAGACTTGCTTGTTAGCATTTGATGTATTCGCCATGAGCACGTGTGCCGCCTATGATGTAGTAGTCTATGTACTGGACTCTATGTATCGAACTCTATGCATGATTCCTTTTGTAAGATATGCCAACTACTATGTAGTTCCCATCATGCTGCTTTCATTATGCATGTTTCATCATGAATGATTCCTGTCTCTTGCTTAATTTCTCAAATGCTGAACTACCCCTGTTATATAATAGCAGGATGGTTAGGCCAGCAGGTCGTGGTCGTGGTGCCAACTTCCCACCACCGCCTGAGTACATGGCTGGTATGGTCCAACAGCTTGAGATGAATCGCCAGTTCATGGAGAACATGATGGCTCAGTTCCCTCGCCCCAATATGAACCAGCACCCAAACGGGATAACTCTGCAGGATTTCATACGCCTGAACCCCAGCGTGTACCGCAGCTCAACTCAGCCCCTGGATGCTGATGACTGGCTCCGTGACATCACCTATGAGATGGAGTCTGCTGATGTAGCCCCTGCCAGCTATGTCACCTTTGCTTCCTTCTTCCTGAAGGGACCCGCAGCTCAATGGTGGGACAGCCACCGGCGTACTCTGCCAGTCGGAACACTCATCACCTGGCCAGACTTCCAGGCTGCCTTCCGCGCCCGCTTCATCCCTCAAGGGGTCATGGACCGGAAGAAGCGTGAGTTCCGCAACCTCACCCAAGGCAACAAGACTGTTGAAGCCTATCAGCGAGAGTTCTTGGACTTGTCTCGCTATGCTGAAGAGGATATTGCAACTGATGCCCGCAGACAGGAGAAGTTCCGTGACGGTCTTCAAGCTGACATCAAGCTCGCACTTCTAGTGCACGACTTTGCTGATTTCGCCACCTTGGTGAACAAAGCTATCAATGTCGAAACTGGTCTGCAGGAATACCAGAGCTCTAACAGGCGCAACCGTGACACGGGCTCATCTTCGGGCCCGTCCTCGCAGGCGCAAGATATGGATTCCCAACAGCATGTACCAGCCGAATGCTCCTGCTTCAAAGCGAGAACTATGCTACACCTCGCTGCGCCTACAACTAAGCAGCCAAGCTTCCAGCTCCACCACCCCAAGCTCCTGCTCCCACTCCCAATAATGGCTTATGCTTCAAAGCGGACAGCCAGGCACCGTGCTAGAGAATGCAACGAACTGTAATCAATCGGCCCTTCCAAAGAACTGGCCGTGGAAACACCTGAACCGCAACAACACCGGCAAGTCTTATGGGCAAGCTCAGGCCAACCACGTTGATCTGAACGAAGCTCAAGACCAGCCTGCTCTCGTGATGGGTACACTCTCGTAAATTCAGTACACGATCTGTTTTATTCGATTCAGGGGCATCGCATTCATTCATGTCTGAAGATTTTGCATTCATGCATGGCATTAAAAGTGAAGACATGAATGCTTCACTATTAGTACACACCCCCGCGGGCCAGTGTCGAACCTCCATGGTTTGCAACGACGTCCGCGTTGAAATCGAAGGAATGGAATTCCTTGTCTCTCCTATCGTGCTGAAGTCTTGTAGCATTGACCTCATTTTGGGGATGGATTGGTTGAAAGCGCATACGGCGTCAATCGTTTGCGCCACTAAGACCGTCCATCTGCTGCACCCTTCTGATGAAATCGTAAGCTACAATGCTCGTCTGGTTCAAAATGCCGAGGCAAGGCTATATGCATTGAATGCATTGAACGCCGCACCACTCGAGGGTATTGAAAACATTCCTGTCGTTTGCGATTTCCAAGACGCCTTTCTGAAGAACTTGCAGGATTCCCCTGCTAGAGCTGTCGAATTCGTCATCGACTTGAAACCGTGCACCACTCCTATAGCCAAGCGTCCCTACAAGATGCGCCGCATGAACTCCTTGAACTAAAGGAGGAAATCGACAAATCTCTTCAAAGCGGTTTCATTCGCCCAAGTTGCTCACCTTGGGGAGCACCTTCTCTCTTTGTTAAGAAGAAGGATGGGACAAACCGATTGGTCCAAGACTACCGTCCTATAAATCAAGCTACCATTCGAATAAGTATCCTCTTCCTCGGATCAATGATCTTTATGATCAACTGGCTGGTTCGCCGGTGTTCTCGAAACTCGACTTGAGGTTGGGTTACCACCAGATCCGTGTTCGCGAGGAGGATATCCCCAAGACCGCATTTGTGACTCGTTATGGTTCATACGAGTACACCGTCATGTCTTCGGCTTAACCAATGCTCCAGCCACCTTCTCTCGCCTCGATGAACTATATATTCATGGATTACCTCGACAAGTTCGTCGTGGTTTATCTAGATGATATCCCGATCTATTCCAAGAATGAAGAAGAACATGTTGAACATCTTCGTCTTGTCTTTGGAAAAGCTACGAGAGCATCAACTCTATGCCAAGTTCTCCAAGTGTGAATTCGGCTTCCAAGTAACCTACCTTGGGCATGTCATCTCTAAGGATGGTATTGCCGTCAACCCCGAACGAGTTCAGGCTATTCTCGATTGGACTCCTCCAAGAACGTTAAGCAAGTCGAAGTTTTCTCGGTCTCGCCACTATTGCCGTCGATTAAGTGAGAACTTCTCCAAGATTGCCGAGCCTCGACTAACCTGTTGCATAAAGGCGTCAAGTTCCAATGGATGATAAGTGTCGAAAGTTTCCGGGCACTCAAAGACAAGTTGACAACTGCCCCATGCTAGCTCCCCGATACTAAGAAGGACTTCGTCATTTATCGCGACGCATCTCGTCAAGGTTTAGGCGGTGTCCTAATGCAAGAGCGCAAAGTGGTTGCTTATGCCTCTCGACAGATTCGCCCTCACGAGGAGAACTACCCAGTCACGACCTCGAACTTGCTGCCGTCATTCATGCGCTAAAGCGATGGCGACATTACCTTCTCGGTAATCGTTGCGAGATCTACATTGACCACCAAAGTCTGAAGTATCTGTTTACTCAGCCAGACCTGAACCTCCGTCAGCAGAGATGGATGGAGACTGTTGCAGACTTTGATTTGGGTATTTCCTATACGCCAGGCAAGGCTAATGTAATGGCTGATGCCTTGAGCCGCAAGTCTTACTGCAACCACCTTCAGGTTCACAAAGTTCAGCCCTCACTTGTTGAAGAATTCAGCAGGCTGAACCTCCATATTGTTCCTCCGGGTGCACTCGCTCCCCTCCTCCGGAGTTCCGCAAGATGAATCTCCGTGTTGTTCCCCAGGGTTCCCTCTTTACCCTGGCTGTTGAACCCGATCTCTTGGGCACCATAAAGACAATGCAGGGATTTGACTCGGAAGTTTACAAGCTTAAACAAGACGTCAGGAAAGGAAATCCCTCATCCTTCACTATTGCTGATGATGGCGCCTTGTACTTCAAAGGCCGCCTAGTGGTGCCATGTAAGAAGGACAACCTGGATATGACTCAGAAGGTTATGCAAGAAGCTCATGATACGCCTCTATGTATCCATCCTGGCAGTACAAAGATGTATCAAGACATTCGTCAGAGATTCTGGTGGTCTAATATGAAGCAAGACATTGCTCGCTATGTTTCTGAGTGTGACGTTTGCCGTCGTATCAAAGCAGAACATCAAAGGCCTGCTGGAACTCTGCAGCCTATCTCTATTCCCGAATGGAAATGGGACCATGTTGAAATGGACTTCGCCCTTTGGTTTTCCCAAATCGCAGAAAGGTAATGATGCTATTCTTGTCGTCATTGACCGGCTTTCTAAAGTTGCACATTTTCTGGCGGTCAAAGAAACGATCACTGCTAGCCAGCTGGCAACGCTCTATATGTCCAGAATTGTTTCACTTCACGGTATTCCACTGGTTATCAGTTCGGACCGTGGCAGCTTATTCACTTCAAGATTCTGGGCAAGTTTCCAAGAAGCTATGGGGACTCATTTATCTTTCAGTACTGCTTTTCATCCGCAGTCTCAAGGGCAAGTTGAACGTGTCAACCAAATTCTCGAAGACATGCTTCGAGCTTGTGTCGTCTCATTCGGCAAGAAATGGGAGGAATCTCTCCCGTATGCTGAGTTCTCTTATAATAATAGCTATCAAGCTAGTCTGAAGATGGCCCCCTTCGAAGTGTTATATGGACGAAAGTGCCAAACCCCTCTGAACTGGTCGAAACGGGGACGCCCACTCTTCGTCCGGATATTATCCAACATGCCGAAGAACAAGTCCGCATTATTCGCGAGAATCTCAAGACTGCTCAGTCGCGTCAAAAGAGTAATTATGACCGTCATCACAAAGACATGGTCTATCAACCTGGCGAAAAGGCCTATCTTCGCGTTACACCAATGAAGGGTGCTCACCGCCGGGATCAAGGCAAGTTAGCTCCTCGCTATATTGGCCCTTTCACTATTCTGGAAAGGCGTGGAAAAGTGGCCTATCAACTGGAGCTTCCGTCGAACCTTTCTCAGGTTCACGATGTGTTCCACGTGTCCCAACTCCGACGCTGCTTCAAGGACCCAATCCGGCGTGGACCATGAAGTGCTCGAATTGCAACAGACCTCTCCTATAAAGAGCATCCGGTCCGCATTCTCGACCAAGCTGAATGCCGCACACGTCAGAAGGCGATCAAATTCCTCAAAGTCCAGTGGTCGAATCACTCTGAAGATGAAGCCACCTGGGAACGCGAGGATCGTCTTCGAGATGAATATCCCGCACTCTTTCCTTCTACCTCCTAAATCTCGGGACGAGATTTCTTGTAGTGGAGGAGATTTGTAACGCCCGGGTGGTTATGTAACAGTAATCACCCGGTTATGTTAATTAACCTCTCGTTAATTCGGAACCGTCCTAAAACAAAATCAAAAATGAAACAAACGATAAAAGGGTTCGCAAACTAGTTCTAAAATGTTCCGGGGTTTTCTAAAATACCTAACCTAATATTGGTGGGGTGCACTAATATTTACAAAATGCCAAAGCATTTTAAATAAACCAAAACAGAAAAAGAAAAATAACAAAAAGAGAAAAGAAAAAGAATAAAACAGAGGGGGGATAACTCCCCGGCCCAGCCAGCCGGCCCCCCCTCCCCACTCTCCCTTGGCCCACCCTCTTCCCCTGGCCGGCCCACCGGCCCAGCCGCCCCCACTACCTCTCCCCACCGGTGGCTAACCCTAGCCACCGCCCCACTCCTCCCCCCTCGCGCCCCCCTCGCCCCCCCTCGCTCCCGACCCGATCTAGATCGGGGCAGAGCACCCCCGACCGACCCCCGCCGTCCTCCACCTGGCCGATCCCCACTTGGCCCCGCCGCCCAGGCCTCCCCTCCTCCTCCTCGCCGCCCGGGAGATCCCCCCCCCTCCCTCGAGCGCCCCCCAGCCCGGCGGCCGCCACCATGGTCCGGCTCGGCCTCGCCTCCCCTGGCGCGTGCTCCTCCGACCACTTCCCGCCGGGCCTTCCTCGACCTACTCAACCCACTGGCCGAGGCCCCGCCTCACCGTGAGGCCCCCCTTTCTCCTCCCTCTCCCCGTCGGCGACCGGCTCCGGCCGTCCCCCAGACCGACGCCCTCCGTCCCCCTCCGGCTCCTCCGGCTCTCCTCGCTCGGCGCCAGGGCCCGACCGCCCCGTCGCTGGCTGGCGCCAGCCACAGACCGCCCCTTCCCCGTTCCTCTTCCTCCCCTGCCGGCTCCGACTGCCCGGCCCCGAGTGGCTCCTCCCCTTCCTTCCTCCGACGGTGACCCCTCCCGCGCCTTAAGCGCCGCCCAGCCCCAAGCTCCCTTCCTCCCCGTTCGGCGCCTCGCCCCCCCGACCGATTCCCTCGCTCGCCCGGCCGAGCCTGCAACCGCCCGCCTGTCGCCTCCCCACACGGCGCTCACCACCACGGCCAGTGGCGTGTGGCCAGCCTCGGCCGCCTCACGCCTCGATCCGCCTCGGTCGCCCCGACCGGGCTGGATCGTGCCCGAATCAAGGCGT
Source organism: Aegilops longissima (assembly GCA_021605205.1). Lineage (NCBI taxonomy): Eukaryota > Viridiplantae > Streptophyta > Magnoliopsida > Poales > Poaceae > Aegilops > Aegilops longissima. The sequence goes on along the minus strand of CM038676.1, from coordinate 45,329,666 downwards.
CGCCTGCCTCCCGCACCAAGCATGCCCGATAAGGCCGTGGGCCAGCACGTGGGGCCCCACCCCCAAAAATGAAAAAAAAGAACGTTTTAAATTAAAAGCAGAAACTAAAAAAGGAAATAAAATGAATTAAACTAATTAACTAAATAATTAATTAATTAATTAATTGAGTAATTAATTAATCTAATTAATTCGGATTAATTAACCTAATCATTAGTTAAATTAATTGGGTAATTAATTAAACTAATTAATTCTGAATTAATTAACACTAATTATTAATTAACTTAATTAACTTAATTAACTAAGGTTAATTAATCGATTAGGTTAATTAAGCTAATAGTGAATGACATGCGGGACCCACTGTCGGGGTTGACTTAGTCAACCTGTTGGTGATGACGTCGGCATGACATCATCTTGATGTCATAAATGCAATTTCGAAATTAATTAAATAATTAATTAAAATTCCGAAATTAATAAAACCTTTTATAAATCATAACTTTTAATCCGTAATCCGGATTAAAATAATTTCAACATGAAAGTTGCTCGAACGACGAGACGAATTCGATACGCAATCCGCTCGTCCACCACACGCCTCTAACCTATCAAACCTGCAAACTTTCCTCTCGGTTCATCCGTCGACAGACGTCCGAACCGGATAACCTCCGGATGCTTTCCCCTAAACCAAGACCCTCTTACCACGTTAGGGCACGCCTAGCATCGCTTCTTGGCATGTCATGCATCGTTATGCATCTGTTACCGTGTATTCATTGTTTCTTCCCCTCTTCTCTTGGTAGACTACGAGACCGACGCCGCGGTGGCGGTTCGACTACGGTGTTGACGACCCTCTCTCTTGCCGAGCAACCAGCAAGCCCCCCTTGATCACCAGATATCGCCTACTCTTATCTACACTTGCTTGCATTAGAGTAGCATAGCATGTTACTGTTTTGGATACTCCTATACCGCTGCATAGCCTTGTCCTTGTAACTTCATTGTTACCTTACCGCAATCCTATATGCTTAGTATAGGATGCTAGTTCTTTCATCTGTGGCCCTACTTTCTTGTCTGTGCGTGCCGTGCTATACTATCGGGCCGTGATCACTCGGGAGTTGATCACGGTATATACTATATACTTATACATGATACATGTGAGACTAAAGTCGGGTCGGTGATGGAGCACCATGAGTGGATCTTTGTGGCGGAGCGACAGGGCAGGTTGAGACCGCCTAGGAGAGAGGTGGGCCTGGCCCTGTTCGGCGTTCACGGTTACTTAACACGCTTAACGAGGTCTTGGTATTTGATCTGGGTTGGCTACGAGCTTATACGCACTAACCATCTACGCTGGAGTAGTTATGGGTATCCCGGCGTCGTGGTATCGGCGGCACTTCAGACGTCGGCGACGGAGCGCTACCGGATTGGACTGGAGCGCTGCTTGGCTAGGTGCGCTTCTTCGCCCTCATAGCGTCGCAGGTGTGCTCGAGGCGATGGGCCTGCACCCTGCGCGCTTAGGTTTAGACCGCGTCTTGGCCTCTCTGTTGTGCCTAGGTGGGGCTGCGGCGTGTTGATCTTACGCGGCGGGCATGACCCCGAAAGTGTGTCCGCCAAATGGGATCAAGCGTCTTTGGGTAAGATGGTGCACCCTGCAGGAAGTTAATCTATTCGGATAGCCGTGATCTTGATAACAGGGCGACTTGGAGTTGTACCTTGAGCTTATGACAACTAGAACCGGATACTTGATAAAACACACCCTTCCAAGTGCCAGATACAACCGTGGTCGCTCTCGCTCAGGGTTATGAGCAGGGGATTGCCGGGTAGGATTATTGCTATATGATGTTACTTGGAGGACTTCCGTTGTCCTCTTACATGCATTGCGGACCGGTGTCCAGAAGCGTAGTCTTCGTTAAGACTAGCTATCCCCCTCTTATTCTGGCATTCTGCAGTTCAGTCCACTGATATGGCCTTTACACATATATCCATGCATATGTAGTGTAGCTCCTTGCTTGCGAGTACTTTGGATGAGTACTCACGGTTGCCTTGTTCCCCCTTTTCCCCTATCTCTACTCGATTGCTGCAATCAGACGATGGAGCCCAGGATCCAGACGCCACCGCCTATGACGACTACTACTCCGGAGGTGCCTACTACTACGTGCAGCCCGCTGACGACGACCATGAGTGACCTAGGAGGATCCCAGGCAGGAGGCCTGCTCCTCTTTCGATCTGTATCCCAGTTTGTGCTAGCCATCTTATGGCACCTTGTTTAACTTATGTCTGTACTCAGATATTGTTGCTTCCGCTGACTCGTCTATGATCGAGCACTTGTATTCGAGCCCTCGAGGCCCCTGGCTTGTATTATGATGCTTGTATGACTTATTTTATTTGTAGAGTTGTGTTGTGATATCTTCCCGTGAGTCCTTGATCTTGATCGTACACATTTGCGTGCATGATTAGTGTACGATTGAATCGAGGGCGTCACATGCATCTCAATGATTCACAGATCATAGCCAATATTTACTTCACAACTAAAGAAAAAAGTTGTGAGAGTGTGTACGAAAGAAAAACTACTGGTGGGGTCACTATGACTTAAACCCTAAACCCTAAACATGATTTAAGTTCCTGGCTAGGTAGAACCTGTCGAAGGAAAGACGGTACAGCACCCTCGGATCATATGATGCTTTTGTGCGCCCACTAAAATTGACTGAGCATCCTCGATGGCAAAGATATTGAAGAGGTGTGATTAGAATAATAGTCTTGGCACTAGTTCATGAGACATAAACTCATCACAAGTAGAAGCCGGTAGAAGTAGAGAAAGATCGACATGGAGATGGAGCTACGGCAATGGAGCAAGCCGGCTCCAAAAGGAAGATGGACTACCTGGGACGTCGGGCTGTAGCTAGAAGGGCGGTTGGGACGCGACATCGGCCCATACCGCGGTGACCCCCGATTGGGACGCACCGACTATGGGTTTTCTCCCTCGTCGATGTCGACCGCGTCTAGGCAGAACATTGTTCCCTTGCCCCAGCTGCGGGATCAGGCCCATCGTTCTATGCTTGTGAAGAGAGCAACCTAAGCAAGCAGGCTTGTAGCTTAGGCTCCTGCTAGTGTATATATAGTGGTTTTCTTTTTCTCTCCATATCAACCATTTTATATTATGTGACGTGTCATTCAAGAGTGAAATGATGGTTGCTTCTTCTGACTAACTTACTGTGTGGTTTGACTGCTCCTTAGTGGCCCCTACACGTACTCCCCCTACGTGTATGCAACAGTCACACGTACACATGACGCAAAAACGCGCGTGACACCCTAATGCATGCATGTCCGAGCACACGACGGAACACACACGGTCACGCTCAAGTGCTCAACCTACACGTGCATGCACACACATACTCAGTCAGGGTGAGCTAGTGACCGTATAAACACCGGAAAATATATATATTGAGCGCAATGAGCGTATTATGAAGTCCACTGACCGTATTTTTACAAATATACAGTGACAGACAGCGTATTTATCTCGTTTGAAATTAAGCCATATTAACCAGAGAGGAGGCAGTATGGTCTAGCATTACTTTGTTGTGTCCCGTCAACTTGCCGAACAAGGAGAAGATTGCAGGACGGGAGAAGCTTGTGCACGGTGGCTCGCAGGACAAGGAGAAACTTTTGACTAATGCAAGCTCTCCCTCACTCAGGCGGTGGACGTGCAACAGTTAATTTGGTATCAAGTTGCCAGAAGCATACACTATACTACTAGTGCTATTATTTTTCGACTTCCCAAATAGGCGAACAGCCAAGCGCAAAGTTTACTAGTACTACTACTATAGTCTATAAAGGTACATACTATACTAGTACTAGGAACCGGATGGAGGAGCGTCTGCACTCTTATTATAATTTTAAAATGTGATAAAGCAATCTTCAACACATTTGGTTCTCTTCGAGGGTTCTCGCATGTGATAATGGAAGTTGATTGCATGGAACACTCGCCACAATTCTCGCTTAATTCTGGCTCATATCCTGTTACAAATAGTAGCGCTCGGTAATATTTCCTCTTTTTTTGTTATTCAGCATGTAAACAGGTCAGCAAACCTTGCGGCGCATCTTCGTGCGAACCGTGCTTGCTGCACTTTGAATGTGGTCGAGAGCTAGCTTGATGAAACACCTCGCTTCCTACTTCTTTTGTTGCGGGGTACCTCGCTTCCTAGTGACCAGTGTCTTGGCTGATCGTCCTAAGAATGCTTATATATGAATAAAGCTCTCTCATTTATCCGCAAAAAAGATTAAGCCATATTAACCGGAAAGGAGGGAGTATGGACTAGCACTACTTTTTTGTGTGTCCCGTTAACTCGCAGAACGAGGAGAAGCTTGCAGGACAAGGTGAAGCTCGCTTACGCCTTTCGACTAATGCAACCTACCCTTGGTGGGCATGCATCAGTCCATTCGGTGTCAGATTGTCAGAGGCATACACTGTAGTAACCAACATGCGGAGTACCATCATTGTTTGACTTCACGAAGAGGCGAAGAACCAAGTACAGTAGTACGAGTAGTACTACTACTAGAACCGCATGGTGGAGCGTCTATACTCTTATTTTCTTTATCTCTGATAAAGTACACGTTGATGTCTACTACACAACCTTCTTCTTGTAGACGTTGTTGGGCCTGCAAGTGCACAGGTTTGTAGGACAGTAGCAAATTTCCCTCAAGTGGATGACCTAAGGTTTATCAATCTGTGGGAGGCGTAGGATGAAGATGGTGTAACATCCCCAGTGTCATGCTACAATAATACCATGCCTAATGATGCTATGTCATCATAATTATTTGGATAATCCTCACTTTGCTTCAAACCAAACTCAAATCCAAATTCTAATGCCAAGTCAAATTATAATTTTACAAAACAGTAAAACTAAAATGTTCACACAATTCTATAAATCCCCTGATCATTGCCGTGATGAAACAAATTTCATTTGACTCTCGCTTAAATCCTTGAAATTAATAAGTGGCCCAACAACACTTAACTGAGCCATTTAAATGCAAAATAATTTTAATAAATTCAAACAAACTCCAAACTTTTTGTGGCAGTACTAAATAATGCCTAGTATTTGTTTAGACCAGTTGCACATTTTACATAAGTCTTTTGGTGGTCAAACAAATACAAAACATTAGCTAACTTAATTACAAAAAAAGGTAAAGAAAAGGGGAAGCCCCCGGGCCTAGACCACCCCCAGCCCCGCTGAGCCTCGGGCCAGCCAGGCCGGCCCAACCCTGCACTCCCTCGGTCGCCTTTCTTCGCCACTGCTCACGCGACCGGGCGCCTGCGACCGAGCAGTCCCTGCCGGACCAGCTCGTCGGCGTCACCGCGGAGGCGATAAGGATGCCGCCCCCCTGCGGCGCCTCGGTCCCCTTCCCCACTTGCCCCCTCGCTCCCCACTCCGTCATCCACTCTCCCTCTCCCCAGATCCCTTTCTCCCCTGCGCCGACCCGACGCGGCCGCTGCTACCGCCTCGCCGTGACCATGGCGGCGACCTCCCGAGCCAGCGAAGGCGTCGAGGAGCATCGTCGGCATCTCCTGCGTCTACTATGGCCAGCAGCGCGAGCTGGGAGGCGTTGCTGCCCCGGATCCTCGTCGTCTTCCACCTTCGGCACCGCCGCCGTCACCGCCTCATCGTCTCCGCGGCCAGCGTCGTCCCTTTCGTCCGAGCTTGCGCCAGGAACTCCACCTGCCTCCCCTGCTTCCCCTAAGCGGATCCACTCAAGCTCGGAGCACCCACCTCGACCGAATCGTCCGTCTTCTTCGACTATGGCCGCTGCGGCCATCGCCGTCGATCTGCACCACCGGCGCCTCCCGGCCTCGCCGAGCTCGTCCACGGCCTCCCCGGGGTGAGCCGCCGCCCGTTCCCCATCTCCCCGCCTCGGACTGCCGCTATAGTCGCCGCCTCCTTCCTCCCAGGAGCCCGCCCGAGCTTGGTCGTGCGTGCGAGCCGCCACTGCTGCTACTGGTGCGGCCTGCTGCTGCTGCTGCAGCCCACGCACACCCAAAGCCACCCGCACCACGACGCCCCTTACTCCCCCTGGCCGCACGTTGTTGCTCTGCTGTTGGTGCTGACCGCTTGATGTTGTCGTCGCTGCTGCCTGCTGTGCCTGGTGCCAACACTGCTGCTGCCTTGCTACTTTGCTCTATGCTGCTCGCTGGTACTGCTCTCTACTGCTGTTGCCTTGCTCACTGATGCTGTTGCTTCGCCTCAACACTCCTGTTGCGCTTCTTTACTGCTACTATTGGCTGGCCATGGCCAAGGCCATGGCCGAGTGTGTTGCGTGGTGTGTTCTGTGTGTGTGACCGGCCAGGATCAATTAGTTTAGGCTAATCTAGATTTAGGTTAATGATTGTTAGGTTAACTGCTAGCCAATGACAGTGCCCCCCGCTATTAGTTAATCTAATGTAATTAAAGTCTAGTTTAACCATAGACAATGACATATGGGACCCGCCTAAACTATTCATCCTTTGGCTATTCAATCTTTGTCTAGGTCAACCCACCCCACTGGCCCCACTGTCATACTCATAGGCTAGAGTAACACTAGGTGACAAAAGTATTTACAGTTATATTTTCGAATTAAATTAAATTCAGGAGTTTAGAAAATCTTTTAATCTTTGTAATTTCATATAAAATAATCCGTAGCTCAGATGAAAATGTTTTCTACATGAAAGTTGCTCAGAACAATGAGTCGAATACGAATACGCGGCCTGTTTACCTATTAGATGCCTCTAACTATCTGAACATGAAACTTTCCCCCTCCGGTCATCCGTTTAACACAGGTCCGGAACCGGGAAAACATTCCCGGTTGAATCCCCCCTTCACCTATATGGTGTAGCCATGCGTTAGGTCACACCCGGCACAACATCTTGCCACGTTATGCTTTGTGATGCTATGTTTGCTTTATATTTACTGTTTCTTCCCCCTCTTCTCTCCGGTAGACCCCAAGACCGATGCTGCCCCGGTGATCGACTACGTCACCGACGACTCCTCCTTGCCAGAGCAACCAGGCAAGCCCCCCTTTGATCAACCCGATATCGCCTATTCCATTCTCTCATGCTTGCATTAGATTTTGTTACTGTTATTGTTTGCACCTATTCTGATGCATAGCCTGCTTTTGTATCTGCTGTTGTACCTTACCTGCTTATCCTAAACTGCATAGTATAGGTTGGTTAGAGACCCATCAGTGACCCCCACTTGACTCGACTGCCCCGCTGGATTATCAGAAGACCCGATCAACGGGATCGAAGACCAGGACCCGACACCTCACGTCACATCACGCCCCTTCGTTGCTCGACTCTGCAGTGTTACTATTGAGTGCCGAGGGTGAGACCTCTACAGCACTTCTGATGTTAACCTGTAGTGTAGCTATTCGGTCGTGGTCATCGAGGGTGATTTCCTCCTTAACCACTTCCGATACGGCTCTGTCGTGCAACCCCTCAAGTGTGAACCTCGAGGGTGGATCCTCTTACGTTCACCTTGATGATTACATCGAGTGGAATTCACCGGGGGTGATTCCTCGGGTTTTCCCCTTAATGTTTGGACACACGGATACTTGGACTTTACCACTGTTACTTGGAAAGACGGGTCGACCCTGAGGGGTACCCGCGCGAGCTTAATTGCGAGTGATGTGGAGTCGGGTTGACCTGGAGGGTGCCCGCGAGATAATTACGGGCGTGGCGGGCATTCCTAGCCCTTGCCGCAAGTCCTTGAGACGGGCAACGGGTCACATCTTCGTGAGTCTCTGCTTGTTACCGCGTTCCTAATCCACTACGATTTGGATATTTGATCCGAGGGCCTCGGCCCGATAGCACTAACCATCACGTGGGCATAGTATGGGCGTTCGCCTCGTATGCATCAGCGAAGCTTAATAGGCGTCGGCGATCGAGCGGCGGCGGCGCGGGTTGGACTGGTAAGCTCCTGCCTTTTTAGGAAGGTAGCTAGGTCTGCTCACCGGCGCGACGCATAGCGTCTGGGAGTTCCCGGAGTTGGCCCATGACCCACAGGGGCATAGGTTTAGTCCGCGTGCTGGCCTCTCTATTAAGCCTAGGTCGGGTTGCGGCGTATTGTTTGGCGAGGCGGGCATGACCACAGAAAGTGTGTCCGGCGGAGTTAAGCGGCGTGGTGGGTAAGTTGGTGCACCCTGCAGGAAGAAATCATCTATCGATAGCCTGTCCTCGGTAGCGGACACTTGGAGTTGTATCCCGATCGATACAACTAGAACTGGATACTTGAGATGAGACATGGATATGAGCAATGGATTGCGATGAGAATTGGATTGTGATGATAACTGGATAGTATGGCTCTGGGATATCTTTCTCGCAGGGAGTCGAGAAAGGATCTCCGGCCGAGGTTGATAACACTACTACTTTACTTTATGCTACTCTACTCCTTCCGGTTCTTTGCAAGATGGTGGTTTCGAAGATGCTAGTCTTCGATAGGACTAGGCCTTCTCTCTATTCTGGCATTTCTGCAGCCCAGTCCACATATACAGCCTTCCTTTGATAATGTTGCATATGTAGTGTAGATCCTTGCTTGCGAGTACTTTGGATGAGTACTCACGGTTGCTTTGCTCCCCTTTTCCCCTTTCTTCTTCTTTCCGGTTGATGCAACCAGATGATTTGAGCCCAGAGCCCGATGCCACCGCCGATGCTTACTACTAAGTGGAGGCAGCCGATGACCAGGAGTAGTTAGGAGGCTCCCAGGCAGGAGGCCTTGCCTTTTCGATCGATGTTGCTTTTGTGCTAGCCTTCTTAAGGCAATCTTGTCTAACTTATGTCTGTACTCAGATATTATTGCTTCCGCTGACTCTTGTGTTTTTGAGCTTATGTATTCGAGCCCTCGAGGCCCCTCGCTTGTAACATAAAGCTTGTATTATTATTTTTCGTGTCTAGAGTTGTGTTGTGATATCTTCCCGTGAGTCCTTGATCTTGATCGTACACATTTGCGTGTATGATTAGTGTATGATTGAATCGAGGGCGTCACAAGTTGGTATCAGAGCCGACTGCCTGTAGGAAGCCCCCTTTCCAACTCCTTGGCCGAAGTTGAGTCTAGTCGTCCAAAACTATTTTACTAACTTGGCTGTGTGGCTTACGGGCCCACGTCGCCATTGGGTGGTATTAGGATCTTTTATTCCTCGTCTTTACTCCGGGATTCTGATCTCTCTTCTATTCGGGTTAAATGATTTTATTAACTCTAACATTAGGTTATCGTTACCATTTCCTCCCGGAGAGCCCTTCATTCCAAATGATCGCTTGGTGCACCAGAAGATTCCGAATATACTCTCCGATGTTTTTCCCGAGACCGTTGTGCCCTTCGCCGTTGCAATTCCCTACCACCGATAAATCCCCATGGATAGCTACATACACTTGCTGTCCATACCTTCATTTCCAATTGCTCTTGCTACTACAAGATACCCTAAAATACTTTCCGAATTTTCGAGAATCCGTCGCGCCTGCTGCCTTGCAGCTCCTTTTCTGCATGAACACATGCTCGAATAATTCCTCACACTTATCGAGGTTTCACTCATCCCTAGTTGTTCTTGTGTTTCACAAAAAATTTCGAAATACTATTCGGTCTCCCGAAATCCTCAGTAGCTTATTGTTCTTGTTCTTCACTACCTGCTTACATTATGGTTAATTCCATATGTCTAGCAATATCCATTGAAATCTTTTGTGGTTGACATTCTGATCCTATTGATTCAACATGTGTGTGAATGCACGCAATCATCAGTTGATCCCTATGAGATTCGTCCTTTTATCTCAGCCATCACTCCGAAACTTGAGCTTGTTCTTGGCAAATCAAACCTTGATCAATTGTCGATCTATATAGATTCTACTCAATTATCTTTTGATCAGAGCCTCTGCTTCTGATCTTCTGATATGAAAATCGTAATTCCTTTGTATTCAAGCTTTGAAGTTATCCAGACGTATCTATAATCCGATGCCTTTGCATTCTTTCTTCTTCTAGATGAGTATCGATACTCACATCAGATCTTTTATGTTCCGCTATATCCTTGGTTGGATTATTATCCGACAATGTCCTTCATATTCATTAAACTTGTGAGTTTTGCCCTGACACACAATGCCTTTGGTAAATTCTATCATCTGCTTTTGACAACCATGCTCTGCTTTCGAGCTGGTATATTTTAATCATGAAGTTAGTGGTATTTGTTCCTAAGATACCCATACGGGTTGAACTAATGCTTTCCCTAATTTGTGTGAACCCGAAATTTCTATGGGTCATACTCTCTTGGTGTTCATGGGATAAAAATTTCTACACTACAACTTTATCGGCGAGAAGTGAATGGAAGGTTGTGCATTGGAGAAGTGGGAGTCGACGTTGAACTTTATGTTCATGCCCATGGAAACGAAGTAGATCCTATCATGTAAGCTTCTTGTAATAATAACTTCCTTGATATAATATCATCCGGTCTCTGGGATTTGTTCTTTTGCAATCGTGGTTCAGGCCATATTGTTCTCCTTTGATCCCATTTCTCGAACAAGTTAAAGTACTTGACTTCTGCAGATCATTTTACCTGTCAAGCATCTATTCTACTCTACCTTCGAGTATTACCCTCTGGTATCTCGAGAATATCAAACATCTGTGTTGCTTCCTGTGAGTCTTCTTCTAGTATTGCTTCTCACCGATTCCAATTTTCCCCGGGTTCTGAGTTATTAGTCACTCGAGAACACCGATAAGTGAATCGATTCTGCACTCCGATTCTATAACTAAGTACTTTTCATCGCTTACGAGTTTAATAATCCTTCACGTCATTCCTAGCCTGGCCGACTATGTTAATATCGTGCCAAATTTTAACTGTGCTACCTGGTTCTTCTTCCCGGAGCACAATTTTCGACGATGAGCTAATCTTATGTCGATCTTCCTCGTCAATATCATTTTTTCCTTGAACAACAAGCTTGATTTCAAGTTTGTGTCGTACCCGAGGTTCGAATAACCTTTCTCTTCATCATTCTTTTGACTTGATGTCATCGCCGATCGATTACATCTTCATGAAATCTCTCGACAAATGTGTCATGATCATCATCAACATTCTGATGCTCTTTCAGGTTATCAGTTGAATTCATGATGAGAAATACCATCCTTGCCCCTCGATGAATTGTGTTATCATCGACAACATTCTTGCCTCCCCCAACATGAATTTGTTCATTTAAAGTTTGGAAATACATCCTTTTTGACACGTCGATGGATTTTTGTTGAAACCATCGACCACCTCCTCATCTTCCCTGATAAAATTGCATGAGGTGTTCAAGTAATTCCTGATGGATCCTTTGTGTTTCCAAGGTCCGGCCTTTACCTGATGACCATGTCAATGCTATCCAAAAGTATGACTGTGTTACTCCGAACATCATTAAGAACATTGGAGGCGCAATGCTAAATGTTTCTTGATCAATTATCCAAACACTATTGTATGGGTAAACATCATGATTCTCCTTGCCCCATTAACTAAATGGATAAGTACTTGATGTCCTGTCATGTATATCATGATCTATTTGTTCATGGGAAGCATATACTCTAATACTTTTGTATAAACACCTTTTCCTTTCCATTGGTCTGGTTAAACTAATAACCACATCTTCCTTTCCATTGTTTTGTTTAACCTATTCTTGTGATCCATATGATCTAAGCAGTAATAGTTCCCTGCTTATGTAAACACCTCGGTGTACAATTTGTCAGTAAGACCTTGTTATCATTGCTGTGGGCATTCCGGTAACCACCGATGGACGAGAACTTTGCCTATTGGTCCGCCTCGTTCGACGAGCAGGGAAATAGTTCTCTTCGTCCCTCGCCCTTGGTACCAACATTGTTGCCAACATAACTGACAGTCTATCATTTGACATGCCTTGCTATCGACCCCCTTTCTACTTTTAACCCACATGGTGGGCTCATAACCCATAGTTCCACATGATCGGAACCTGACTCTCTTGTATATCTTTGACTCCGAAATATTCTTGCATTTGGCTTCATATCATGTCACGAGCCACCTTTCGAGAGATGATCTGTTCCCAATGCTTTGAACCCCCTCCTCACACTTTGTTCAGGTATCAATCGTTTGTCCATTCGCTTGAAACTTCCTATTGTACCTTCATACTTTGCTCTCGATGTTAATTAAATTTCAACTCGAGAGATACTTCTTCCTCATTCCCTGAATTGTTCACCAAATAATTAACCTTATAAGGGTCAGTTCTCCCGAAGTTACTCTTAACTTCACCACTTAAATCTCGGGACGAGATTTCTTGTAGTGGAGGAGATTTGTAACATCCCCAGTGTCATGCTACAATAATACCATGCCTAATGATGCTATGTCATCATAATTATTTGGATAATCCTCACTTTGCTTCAAACCAAACTCAAATCCAAATTCTAATGCCAAGTCAAATTATAATTTTACAAAACAGTAAAACTAAAATGTTCACACAATTCTATAAATCCCCCTGATCATTGCCGTGATGAAACAAATTTCATTTGACTCTAAGTTAAATCCTTGAAATTAATAAGTGGCCCAACAACACTTAACGAGCCATTTAAATGCAAAATAATTTGAATAAATTCAAACAAACTCCAAACTTTTGTGGCGGACTAAATAATGCCTAGTATTTGTTTAGACCAGTTGCACATTTTACATAAGTCTTTTGGTGGTCAAACAAATACAAAACATTAGCTAACTTAATTACAAAAAAAGGTAAAGAAAAGGGGAAGCCCCCAGGCCAAGACCACCCCCAGCCCCGCTGAGCCTCGGGCCAGCCAGGCCGGCCCAACCCTGCACTCCCTCGTTCGCCTTTCTTCGCCACTGCTCATGCGACCGGGCGCCTGCGACCGAGCAGTCCCTGCCGGACCAGCTCGTCGGCGTCACCGCGGAGGTGATAAGGATGTCGCCCCCCTGCGGTGCCTCGGTTCCCTCCCCCACTTGCCCCCTCGCTCCCCACTCTGTCCTCCACTCTCCATCTCCCCAGATCCCTTTCTCCCCTGCGCCCACCCGACGCGGCCGCTGCTACCGCCTCGCCGTGACCATGGCCGACGAACTCCCCGAGCCAAGCGAAGACGTCGAGGAGCATCGTCGGCATCTCCTCGTCTACTACGCCAGCAGCGCGAGCTGGAGGCGTTGCTGCCCGGATCCTCGTCGTCTTCCACCTTCGCACCGCCGCCGTCACCGCCTCATCGTCTCCGCGGCCAGCGTCGTCCCTTTCGTCCGAGCTTGCGCCAGAGCTCCACCTGCCTCCCTGCTTCCCCTGCGGATCCACTCAAGCTCGGAGCACCCACCTCAACCGAATCATCCGTCTTCTTCGACTACGGCCGCTGCGGCCATCGCCGTCGATCTGCACCACCGTGCCTCCGGCCTCGCCGATCTCGTCCACGGCCTCCCGGGTGAGCCGCCGCCGTTCCCCATCTCCCGCCTCGGACTGCCGCTATAGTCGCCGCCTTCCTTCCTGAGAGCCCGCCCGAGCTTGGCGTGCGTGCGAGCCGCCATCGCTGCTAGTGGTGCGGCTCTTTCTTCTTCTGCAGCCCACGCGACACCAAAGCCACCCGCACCACGACGCCCCTTACTCCCGCTGGTCGCGTTCGGCCACGCGCCGGCCGTCCCCTGGCCGCACGTTGTTGCTCTGCTGTTGGTGCTGACCGCTTGATGTTGTCGTCACTGCTGCCTGCTCTGCCTGGTGCCAACACTGCTGCTGCCTTGCTACTTTGCTCTATGCTGCTCGCTGGTACTGCTCTCTACTGCCGTTGCCTTGCTCACTGATGCCGTTGCTTCGCCTCAACACTCCTGTTGCGCTTCTTTACTGCTACTATTGGCTGGCCATGGCCAAGGCCATGGCCGAGTGTGTTGCGTGGTGTGTTCTGTGTGTGTGACCGGCCAGGATCAATTAGTTTAGGCTAATCTAGATTTAGGTTAATGATTGTTAGGTTAACTGCTAGCCAATGACAGTGCCCCCCGCTATTAGTTAATCTAATGTAATTAAAGTCTAGTTTAACCATAGACAATGACATATGGGACCCGCCTAAACTATTCATCCTTTGGCTATTCAATCTTTGTCTAGGTCAACCCACCCCACTGGCCCCACTGTCATACTCATAGGCTAGAGTAACACTAGGTGACAAAAGTATTTACAGTTATATTTTCGAATTAAATTAAATTCAGGAGTTTAGAAAATCTTTTAATCTTTGTAATTTCATATAAAATAATACGTAGCTCAGATGAAAATGTTTTCTACATGAAAGTTGCTCAGAACGACGAGTCGAATCCGAATATGCGGCCTGTTTACCTATTAGATGCCTCTAACTATCTGAACATGAAACTTTCCCCCTTCGGTCATCCGTTTAACACAGGTCCGGAACCGGGAAAACATTCCCGGTTGAATCCCCCCTTCACCTATATGGTGTAGCCATGCGTTAGGTCACACCCGGCACAACATCTTGCCACGTTATGCTTTGTGATGCTATGTTTGCTTTACATTTACTGTTTCTTCCCCCTCTTCTCTCCGGTAGACCCCAAGACCGATGCTGCCCCGGTGATCGACTACGTCACCGACGACTCCTCCTTGCCAGAGCAACCAGGCAAGCCCCCCTTTGATCAACCCGATATCGCCCATTTCATTCTCTCATGCTTGCATTAGATTTTGTTACTGTTATTGGTTGCACCTATTCTGATGCATAGCCTGCTTTTGTATCTGCTGTTGTACCTTACCGCTTATCCTAAACTGCTTAGTATAGGTTGGTCGAGACCCATCGCTGACCCCCCACTTGACTCGACGCCTGCTGGATTATCGAAGACCCGATCAACGGGATCAAGACCAGGACCGACACCTCACGCCACATCACGCCTTCGTTGCTCGACTCTGCAGTGTTACTATTGAGTGCCGAGGGTGAGACCTCTACAGCACTTCTGATGTTAACCTGTAGTGTAGCTATTCGATCGTGGTCATCGAGGGTGATTTCCTCCTTAACCACTTCCGATACGGCTCTGTCGTGCAACCCCTCAAGTGTGAACCTCGGTGGATCCTCTTCGTTCACCTTGATGATTACATCGAGTGGAATTCACGGGGTGATTCCTCGGTTTTCCTTAATGTTTGGACACACGGATACTTGGACTTTACCACTGTTACTTGGAAAGACGGGTCGACCACGAGGGTACCAGCGAGCTTAATTGCAGTGATGTGGAGTCGGGTTGACTGGAGGGTGCCCGCGAGATAATTACGGGCGTGGCGGGCATTCCTAGCCCTTGTCGCAAGTCCTCGAGGCGGGCAACGGGGTCACATCTTTCGTGAGTCTCTGCTTGTTACCGCGTTCCTAATCCACTACGATTTGGATATTTGATCCGAGGGGCCTCTGGCCTGATAGCACTAACCATCACGTGGGCATAGTATGGGCGTTCTGCATCGTATGCATCAGCCGAAGCTTAATAGACGTCAGCGACTGAGCGGCGCGCGCCGGGTTGGACTGGTAAGCTCCTGCCTTTTTAGGAAGGTAGCTAGGTCTGCTCACCGGCCGCGTACGCAACGTGCAGGAGTTCCCGGGGAGATGGCCCATGACCCCTGGGGGCATAGGTTTAGTCCGGCGTGCTGGCCTCTCTATTAAGCCTAGGTCGGGTTGCGGCGTATTGTTTGGCCGAGGCCGGGCATGACCCTGGAAAGTGTGTCCGGCCGGAGTTAAGCGAGCGTGGTGGGTAAGTTGGTGCACCCCTGCAGGGAAGAAATCATCTATCGATAGCCTGTCCTACGGTAACAGACACTTGGAGTTGTATCCCAATCAAAACAACTAGAACTGGATACTTGAGATGAGACATGGATATGAGCAATGGATTGCGATGAGAATTGGATTGTGATGATAACTGGATAGTATGGCTCTGGGATATCTTTCTCGCAGGGAGTCGAGAAAGGATCTCCGGCCGAGGTTGATAACACTACTACTTTACTTTATGCTACTCTACTCCTTCCGGTTGCTGCAAGATGGTGGTTTCCAGAAGATGCTAGTCTTCGATAGGACTAGGCCTTCTCTCTATTCTGGCATTTCTGCAGCCCAGTCCACATATACAGCCTTCCTTTGATAATGTTGCATATGTAGTGTAGATCCTTGCTTGCGAGTACTTTGGATGAGTACTCACGGTTGCTTTGCTACCCCTTTTCCCCCTTTCTTCTTCTTTCCGGTTGATGCAACCAGATGACGGAGCCCAGGAGCCCGATGCCACCGCCGATGCTTACTACTAAGTAGAGGCAGCCGATGACCAGGAGTAGTTAGGAGGCTCCCAGGCAGGAGGCCTTGCCTTTTCGATCGATGTTGCTTTTGTGCTAGCCTTCTTAAGGCAATCTTGTCTAACTTATGTCTATACTCAGATATTATTGCTTCCGCTGACTCTTGTGTTTTTGAGCTTATGTATTCGAGTCCTCGAGGCCCCTCGCTTGTAACATAAAGCTTGTATTATTTTTTTTCGTGTCTAGAGTTGTGTTGTGATATCATCCCGTGAGTCCTTGATCTTGATCGTACACATTTGCGTGTATGATTAGTGTATGATTGAATCGAGGGCGTCACAGATGGTCTCTCTCAAGCAACCCTGCAACCAAATAACAAAGAGTCTCTTGTGTCCCCAACACACCCAATACAATGGTAAATTGTATAGGTGCACTAGTTCGGCGAAGAGATGGTGATACAAGTGCAATATGGATGGTAGATATAGGTTTTTGTAATCTGACATAATAAAAACAGCAAGGTAACAAGCGGTAAAAGTGAGCATAAACGGTATTGCAATGATAGGAAACAAGGCCTAGGGTTCATACTTTCGCTAGTGCAAGTTCTCTCAACAATAATAACATAGATAGATCATATGACAAGCCCTCAACATGTAACAAAGAGTCACTCCGAAGCCACTAATAGCGGAGAACAAACATAGAGATTATGGTCGGGTACGAAACCACCTCAAAGTTATTCGTTCGGATCGATCTATAAAAGAGTTTGTACTAGAATAACACCTTAAGACACAAATCAACCAAAACCCTAATGTCACCTAGATACTCCATTGTCACCTCAAGTATCTGTGGGCATGATTATACGATATGCATCACACAATCTCAGATTCATCCAACCAACATAAAAGTACTTCAAAGAGTGCCCAAAAGCTACTACCGGAGAGTCAAGAACGTGTGCCAACCCCTATGCATAGGTTCCCAATGTCACGAAACCCGCAAGTTGATCACCAAAACATACATCAAGTGGAACATGATATCCCATTGTCACCACAGATAATCACGGCAAGACATACATCAAGTTTTCATAAAAGACTCAATCCGATAAGATAACTTCAAAGGGGAAACTCAATTCATCACAAGAGAGTAGAGGGGGAGAAACATCATAAGATCCAACTTCAATAGCAAAGCTCGGGATACATCAAGATCGTATCACCTCAAGAACACGAGAGAGAGAGATCAAACACATAGCTACTGGTACATACCCTCAGCCCGGGGTGAACTACTCCCTCCTCGTCATGGAGAGCGCCGGGATGATGAAGATGGCCACGGAGATGGATCCCCCCCGTGAGTACCGGAAAGGGGTCCCGATTGGTTTTTCGTGGCTCTGGAGGCTTGCGGCGGTGGAACTCCCGGTCTATCTTCTGTTCTGGAAGTTTTAGGGTACGTAGGTATATATGGGTGAAAGGAGTACATCGGTGGAGCTACGGGGGCCCCACGAGGCAGGGGGCGCGCCCAGGGGGGAGGGCGCGCCCCCACCCTCGTGAGAACCTCCCATATCTTCTGACTTGGGGTCCAAGTCCATCAGGTGGGTTTCCTTCCAAAAATAACTTCTCCAGTTGATTTTGTTCCGTTTGGACTCCGTCTAATATTCCTTTTCCTCGAAACACTGAAATAGGCATAAAACAGCAAATCTGGGCTGGGCCTCCGGTTAATAGGTTAGTCCCAAAAATAATATAAAAGTGGATAATAAAGCCCAATATTGCCTAAATCAGTAGATAAAGTAGCATGGAGCAATCAAAATTATAGATACGTTGGAGACGTATCAAGCATCCCCAAGCTTAATTCCTGCTCGTCCTCGAGTAGGTAAATGATAAAAAGGAATTTTTGATGCGGAGTGATACTTTGGCATAATTTCAATGTAAATCTCCTTAATTGTGATATGAATATTCAGATCCGAAAGATTCAAGACAAAAGCTCATATTGACATAAAAATAATAATACTTCAAGCATACTAATCAAAGTAATCATGTCTTCTCAAAATAGCATGGCAAAAGAAAGTTCATCCCTAAAAAATCATATAGTTAGGCTATGCTTCATTTTCGTCACACAAAGATGTTCCCAACTTCTATACCCCTGATGACAAGCCAAGCAATTGTTTCATACTTAAATAATCTCAAACTTTTTCAACCTTCACGCAATACATGAGCGTGAGCCATGGATATAGCACTATGGGTGGAATAGAATATGATGATGGGGATTGTGTGGAGAAAAAAAAAGGAGAAAGTCTCACATTGACGAGGATAATCAACAGGCTATGGAGATGCCCATCAATTCATGTCAACATGAGGAGTAGGGATTGCCATGCAACGGATGCACTAGAGCTATGAATGCTCAACAAAAGAAAACTAGTGGGTGTGCATCCAACTTGCTTGCTCATGAAGACCTAGGGCATTTGAGGAAGCCCATTGTAGGAATATACAAGCCAAGTTCTATAATGAAAAATTCCCACTAGTATGAGAAAGACAACTTATGAGACTCACTATATGAAAAACATGGTGCTACTTTGAAGCACAAGTGCGGAAAAAAAGGATAGTAGCATTGCCCCTTTTTATTTTTTTTATTTTTTTTTATTTTTTTGTTTTTTTTGGCCTTCTTTTTTTTCTTTGGCCTTTCTCTTTTTTCTTGGGAAATGCTCTATTGAATGATGATCATCACACTTCTATTTATTACAACTTAAGGATTACAACTCGAAACTAGAACAAGATATGACTCTATATGAATGCCTCCGGCGGTGTACCGGGATGGTGCAATGAATCAAGAGTGCCATGTATGAAAAATAATGCATGGTGGCTTTGCCACAAATACGATGTCAACTACATGATCATGCAATGGCAATATGACAAAAGAAAAGTATGTCATAATAATGATGAACGGAACGGTGGAAAGTTGCATGGCAATATATCTCGGAATGGCTATGGAAATGCCATAATAGGTAGGTATGGTGGCTGTTTTGAGGAAGATATAGGGAGGTTTATGTGTGATAGAGCATATCGTATCACGGGGTTTGGATGCACCTGCGAAGTTTGCGCCAACTCTCAATGTGAGAAAGGGCGGAAAGGTAAGAGTGTGTATAATCCATGGACTCAACATTAGTCAAAAGAACTCATATACTTATTGCAAAAAATTTGAAGTCATCAAAAATCAAGTACTACGCGCATGCTCCTAGGGGGATAGATTGGTAGGAAAAGACCATCGCTCGTCCCCGACCGCCACTCATAAGGATGCACAAGCCAGGTACACTTCATTATTCAAATTTTTTACACAACTTAACCATACGTGCATGCTACGGGATTTGCTAACTTCGACACAAGCATTTCTCAAATTCACAACTACTCAACTAGAACGACTTTGATATTATCACCTCCATATCTCAAAACAATTATCAAGCATCAAACTTATCTTAGTATTCAACGCACTCAAAAGAAAGTTTCACATATCTTGAATACCAAGTGTATTAACATTAAGCAAATTACCATGCTATTAACGACTCTCAAAATAATCTAAGTGAAGCATGAGAGATCAAGTTTCTTTAAAACAAATCCACCACCGTGCTCTAAAAGATCTAAGTGAAGCACTAGAGCAAAAATTATCATGCTCAAAAGATATAAGTGAAGCACTATGAGCAAAACTATCAAGCTCAAAAGATATAAGTGAAGCACATAGAGCAAAAATTATCAAGCTCAAAAGATATAAGTGAAGCACAGAGAGTATTCTATCGAATTTCAATTCATGTATGGCTCTCTCAAAAGGTGTGTACAGCAAGGATGATTGTGGTAAACTAACAAGCAAAGACGCAAATAATACAAGACGCTCCAAGCAAAACACTTATCATGTGGTGAATAAAAATATAGCTCCAAGTAAATTACCGATGGATGTGGACGAAAGAGGGGATGCCTTCCGGGGCGTCCCCAAGCTTTGACTTTTTGGTGTCCTTGGATTATCTTGGGGGTGCCATGGGCATCCCCAATCTTAGGCTCTTGCCACTCCTTGTTTCATAATCCATCAAAATAATTCACCCAAAACTTGAAAACTTCACAACACAAAACTCAATAGAAATCTCGTGAGCTCCGTTAGAGAAAGTAAACAAAAGACTACTTTAAGATATTGTAATGAACTCATTCTTTATTTATATTGGTGTTAAACCTACTGTATTCCAACTTCTCTATGGATTATAAACTATTTTACTAGCATTTCTCAAATTCACAACTACTCAACTAGCATGACTTTTATATTATCACCTCCATATCTCAAAACAATTATCAAGCATCAAACTTATCTTAGTATTCAACGCACTCAAAATAAAGTTTCACATATCTTGAACACCAAGTATATTAACATTAAGCAAATTACCATGCTATTAACGACTCTCAAAATAATATAAGTGAAGCATGAGAGTTCATATATTTCTTCAAAATAAAACCACCATTGTGCTCTAAAAGATATAAGTGAAATACTAGAGCAAAAATTATCACGCTCAAAAGATATAAGTGAAGCACATTGGGTATTCTAACAAATTCTAATTTTTGTATGGCTCTCTCTCATTAAAGGATTTCAGATCTTGATACTTCATTCAAACAGCAAGCAAAGCTAAAGGAAACTACAATGCAAGGATAGCACAACTCATGTGAAGAAGCAAAAACTTAGGCTCAACCGATACTAACCGATAGTTGTTGAAGAAGAAAGGTGGGATGCCTAACGGGGCATCCCCAAGCTTAGATGCTTGAGACTTCTTGAAATATTATCTTGGGGTGACTTGGGCATACCCAAGCTTGAAATTTTGTGTCTCCTTAATTCCTCTCATATCATGGTTTCTCTTTTTATCAAAAGATTCATTCACAACAAACTTAACAAGAACTCGTGAGATAGGTTAGTATAAACCAATGCAAAACCTTATCATTTTCTACTGTAACAAATCACTAACATTATTATTCAACATTGCATACTAAATGCCTCTGCATATTTAATACTCCTATCATCAAATAGAATCATTAAACAAGCAAACATATGCAAACAATGCAAACATAACAGCAATCTGTCAAAACAGTATAGTCTGTAAAGAATGCAAGATTCATCATACTTCCCTAACTCCAAAAATTATGAACTAAAATTACGACTGTAATAAATTTATCAGAGCTCATTATTCAAAAAGATTCAACATTATACCACTCTCTGACTTTTCTAGAGAATTTTTGGAACAACGGTAAACTTTCTGTTTTCAAACAGCAACATGTATACTAGCAAAAATAAGCATGGCAAAGGCTATCCTTGACTTTTTTATTGAAACTAAAGATGAAAAACATTATTCTAAATAACATCAAGCTAATACTAACAAAAGAAAATGACGCTCCAAGCAAAACACATATCATGTGGTGAATAAAAATATAGCTCCAAGTAAAGTTACCGATGAACGAAGACGAAAGAGGGGATGCCTTCCGGGGCATCCCCAAGCTTAGACGCTTGGTTATCCTTGAATATTACCTTGGGGTGCCTTGGGAATCCCCAATCTTAGGCTCTTGCCACTCCTTATTCCATAGTCCATCGAATCTTTACCCAAAACTTGAAAACTTCACAACACAAAACTCAACAGAAAACTCATAAGCTCCGTTAGCGAAAGAAAACAAAACACCACTTCAAGGTACTGTAATGAACTCATTCTTCATTTGTATTGGTGTTAAACCTACTGTATTCAAACTTATCTATGGATTATAAACTATTTTACTAGCCATAGATTCATCAAAATTAGCAAACAACACACGCAAAACAGAATTTGTCAAAAACAGAACAGTCTGTAGTAATCTGTAACTAACACAAACTTCTGGAACAGAACAAATTCTACCAAAATTAGACGACCTGGAAAATTTGTTTATTGATCATAAGCAATTGGAATAAATATTTTATCACGTTCTGGTGATTTTTAACAATTCGGTCACTGAGCGCAAAGATTCTGGAAATTACAGCAAGATCAAATAACTATCACCCAAGAAGATCTAATAGGTTTAACTTGGCACAAACACTAGTTAAAAGATTAAACCACATCTAAACAGAGGCTACATGGATTATTTATACCTAAACAGAACCAAAAAGTAATAAACTAAAATAAAATTGGGTTGCCTCCCAACAAGCGCTATCGTTTAACGCACCTAGCTAGGCATTATGATTTCAATGATGCTCACATAAAAGATAAGAATTGAAACATAAAGAGAGCATCATGAAGAATATGACAAGCACATTTAAGTCTAACCCACTTCCTATGCATAGGGATTTTGTGAGCAAACAACTTATGGGAACAATAATCAACTTGCATAGGAAGGTAAAACAAGCATAACTTCAAAACTTTAAGCACATAGAGAGGAAACTTGATATTATTGCAATTCCTACAAGCATATATTCCTCCCTCATAATAATTTTCAGTAGCATCATGAATGAATTCAACAATATAACCAGCACCTAAAGCATTCTTTTCATGATCTACAAGCATAGAATTTTTATTACTCTCCACATAAGCAAATTTCTTCTCATGAATAATAGTGGGAGCAAACTCAACAAAATAACTATCATATGATTGAAAATTAAGATCAAGATGAAAAGTTTCATGGTTATCATTATTCTTTAAAGCATACGTGTCATCACAATAATCATTAGATAGGAGGCATGCTTTCATCATAGTAAATCTGCTCATCAAAGCTTGGGGGACAAAAAATAGCATCTTCATCAAACATAGCTTCCCCAAGCTTGTGGCTTTGCATATCATTAGCATCATGGATATTCAAGGAATTCATACTAACAACATTGCAATCATGCTCATCATTCACATATTTAGTGCCAAACATTTTATAGATTTCTTCTTCTAACACTTTGGCACAATTTTCTTTTCCATCATACTCACGAAAGATATTAAAAAGGTGAAGCGTGTGAGGTAAACTCAATTCCATTTTTTTGTAATTTTTTATAAACTAGACTAGTGCTAAAACAAGAAACAAAAAGATTCGATTGCAAGATCTAAAGATATACCTTCACTTACCTAGCCTCCCGACAGCGGCGCCAGAAAAAGAGCTTGATGTCTACTACCCAACCTTCTTCTTGTAGACGTTGTTGGGCCTGCAAGTGCACAGGTTTGTAGGACAGTAGCAAATTTCCCTCAAGTGGATGACCTAAGGTTTATCAATCCGTGGGAGGCGTAGGATGAAGATGGTCTCTCTCAAGCAACCCTGCAACCAAATAACAAAGAGTCTCTTGTGTCCCCAACACACCCAATACAATGGTAAATTGTATAGGTGCACTAGTTCGGCGAAGAGATGGTGATACAAGTGTAATATGGATGGTAGATATAGGTTCTTGTAATCTGAAATAATAAAAACAGCAAGGTAACAAGCGGTAAAAGTGAGCGTAAACGGTATTGCAATGATAGGAAACAAGGCCTAGGGTTCATACTTTCGCTAGTGCAAGTTCTCTCAACAATAATAACATAGATAGATCATATGAAAAGCCCTCAACATGTAACAAAGAGTCACTCCGAAGCCACTAATAGCGGAGAACAAACGTAGAGATTATGGTCGGGTACGAAACCACATCAAAGTTATTCGTTCGGATCGATTTATAAAAGAGTTCGTACTAGAATAACACCTTAAGACACAAATCAACCGAAACCCTAATGTCACCTAGATACTCCATTGTCACCTCAAGTATCCGTGGGCATGATTATACGATATGCATCACACAATGTCAGATTCATCCAACCAACATAAAAGTACTTCAAAGAGTGCCCCAAAGCTACTACCGGAGAGTCAAGAACGTGTGCCAACCCCTATGCATAGGTTCCCAATGTCACGAAACCCGCAAGTTGATCACCAAAACATACATCAAGTGGCACATGATATCCCATTGTCACCACAGATAATCACGGGAAGACATACATCAAGTGTTCATAAAAGACTCAATCCGATAAGACAACTTCAAAGGGGAAACTCAATTCATCACAAGAGAGTAGAGGGGGAGAAACATCATAAGATACAACTACAATAGCAAAGCTC
Organism: Aegilops longissima; assembly: GCA_021605205.1. Taxonomy (NCBI): domain Eukaryota; kingdom Viridiplantae; phylum Streptophyta; class Magnoliopsida; order Poales; family Poaceae; genus Aegilops; species Aegilops longissima. The sequence continues at coordinate 45,305,366 of CM038676.1, read as the reverse complement.
GGGATACATCAAGATCGTATCACCTCAAGAACACGAGAGAGAGAGAGAGAGAGAGAGAGAGAGAGAGAGATCAAACACATAGCTACTGGTACATACCCTCAGCCCCGAGGGTGAACTACTCCCTCCTCGTCATGGAGAGCGCCGGGATGATGAAGATGGCCACCGGAGATGGATCCCCCCTCTGGCAGGGTACCGGAAAGGGGTCCCGATTGGTTTTTCGTGGCTCTGGAGGCTTGCGGCGGTGGAACTCCCGATCTATCTTCTGTTTTGGAAGTTTTAGGGTACGTAGGTACATATGGGTGAAAGGAGTACGTCGGTGGAGCTACGGGGGCCCCATGAGGCAAGGGGGCGCGCCCAGGGGGGGAGGGCGTGCCCCCCACCCTCGTGAGAACCTCCCGTATCTTCTGACGTGGGGTCCAACTCAATCAGGTGGGTTTCCTTCCAAAAATAACTTCTCCAGTTGATTTCGTTCCGTTTTGACTCCGTCTAATATTACTTTTCCTCGAAACACTGAAATAGGCATAAAACAGCAAATCTGGGTTGGGCCTCCGGTTAATAGGTTGGTCCCAAAAATAATATAAAAGTAGATAATAAAGCCCAATATTGCCTAAAACAGTAGATAAAGTAGCATGGAGCAATAAAAAATTATAGATACGTTGGAGACGTATCACACGTTTGTTCCGGAGAAGGGCGGAAAACGGCAGCCCAACATGTAATGAGTGATATCGATCAACCAACCATGCTCAAATATATCTTGGCCTCCGTGCGAGCTCGTCTATGTGTTCTCGCTCCTCGTCTCTCTCAAGGAACGGCGGGTTGGCTCTTTGCCATCAATTGAGATCGGTTTGCTCACACTCCTGGCCCACATGTCAGTGATATGCCAAGAGGAGCTGCGTTGACCGAATGTCCATACGCGTACTTGGTTTTGCACCTTCATACTACTCCTCCCTCCGTCAAAGTTTACAGGGCGCGCTTCATTATGATGCATTTCTCTCAATGCATTTCCACCACTAGAGAGACTTTAGACGTGTTTGGTTTAATGCTCAATTAATTAGGGTGTGGTAACCGCAATCAAGTCCACAATTTTCTCTCCATGTACTGTACTACTACGGAGTGGAGTAAGTGCATGCATATGTGTACCCGGGGTGGAAGCACTGCATGCATGTGTGTACACATTATTCCCTCTAGTAATAGACGCCGTGCTATAACTACCAATGCTATTTTTCAGGCCGATCGCTAGTCGCCTTGGTCCCACCGATTTTTTTTCTTTTTTCTGAAGTGCGTTGTATAAACAGTGACAGATGGAGTAGTATGAGCGGATTCAAAGAAGAGCGTATTGATGGTTGCTTCTTCAGAGCAACTTACAGTGGGAAAGGTGGGGCTTATGATTTGACTGCTCATTACTCACTATTAATGCGGCGCAACGACCGGGCTGAGTCTCCCATGCGGTTGTGCACTACCCCCTCGGTTCATAAATATACTCCGGAGTATTCGTCTTTCTAGAGATTTCAACGAGTGACTACTCAAATATTTGTCTTTTTAGAGATTTCAAATGGAATGGCACATACGGATGTATATAGACATATTGTAGAGTGTAGATTCACTCATTTTGCTCCGTATGTAGTCACTTGTTCAAATATCTATAAAGATGAATAGAATATTTAGGAATGGAGGGAGTACACATACGAAGCAAAATGAGTGAATCTACACTCTAAATTTGCCCGTTTGAAATTTGTAAAAAGACATATATTTAGGAACGAAGGAGTATAATTTTGTGCATGGCACATGGACCCGGATGATGAAGAGGCTTCTGGCAATGCTATCAAGCTTCCATCGTTTGTTTACATAATTGACGTACTATACAAATAATTTTCCAGCAACATGAAATTGTACAATGGTGTGAGCTTTCAGCTTTTGTTTTGCGTGTCTTGCCATCGATGCTCTTTCGGAAACAATAAAAAACTAACTTCCTTGCTATTGCATGTCAATTATTTGCAGATCAGAGCTAATAATTACATCACAACTGAAGACAGAGTTGTGAGAAGGTGTTAAATTAAAATTTATCCATGCTTTCATTGGCAGCAATGTCCCCCCAGCTATGTCTAAATCAACAAGGCATGTTGGGGAAAAAAGTAGCTGTCTGGAGCATGCAACATTCCGATCATTTTGTGCAGTTCCACTAAAATAGAGCTGAGCGTCCCTGTTCCAAAGATATTAAGTGTGATTACGATAATAGAGGACTGTTGATGAAACAATAAACACACAAATAGAAGCCGGTCACCTTTGCAGTCTCTCTTAAGACTGACTAGTTGGAGAAGATTAGGCTCGGAGTTGGATGAGGAGGATAGAGAAAAACCAATCTCCCTTTGTGCAGTCGCACCGAAATGTAGAGATGTTGCCCGTGTGACATTTTAGTACAACTCCACAAAACACTCTTAAGAAAAAAGTGATTTGTGCAGTTCACCAAAAGGTCGCAATAGCAACGAGGTGAAATGCAATATGGAAAGTACGCCGGACGAGCTACGTTTTGGGCAAAGAACTATGGAAGATCCACATGCAGCGACGTGGGAAGACGGGCAGTGGAGCAAGACTGGAGGGGATACGTGGAGGTCGTCCGGATATAACTAGGTGAGCGGCGGCGAGCGGAATCTGCGTGCAGGTGGCATAGGCCCTGCCGCGCCGGAGCTTGGTCAAAGAGAACAGCGTGTACCGCAGATCGGAACATGCTGCCTCGGCGCCGTCGAACGGAGAAATGATGCACTTACTCCCTTTCCCCTGGCGGACGGGATGCGGCCGGATCAGTGACCAACGGTGAGAAGAGAGAGAGAGGCCACCGCACTCCCTTTCCCCCGGCGAACGGTATGCGTCCGGATCAGTGACCAATGGTGAGAGAGAGAGAGGCCACCACAGCCTTGTGTGAGATACTCTGAAGAGCGACAAACCAGGCAGGCAGGCTCCATTGTATATAGTGAGCGGACTACCTTTTTCTCCATAAAAATCACTTTATATTATGTGTACGTGCCATTGAGCGCTATAACTTTATTTAAAAATAACGCGGCAACGCGTCAAGTCGAACTTTGTTTCGTGCACGCGTGGTACATGACCTCCCTAGGTAAACAGCCGCTACAGGCGTTCAAATTAGCACGTGGGCTGCCATATCGTAAAGAAATGAGCTCCACCGTGTACCCGCGCGGGTTTGGCTGGGCATGATACGTCTCCAACGTATCTATAATTTTTGATTGCTCCATGCTATATTATCTACTGTTTTTGGCAATATTGGGCTTTATTATTCACTTTTATATTACTTTTGGGACTAACCTATTAACCGGAGGCCCAGCCCATATTGATGTTTTATTGCCTGTTTCAGTATCTCGAGGAAAAGGAATATCAAACGGAGTCCAAACGGAATGAAACCTTCGGCAGCGTTATTTTTGGGAAGAATATCATCCTGGAGACTTGGAGTTCACGTCAGAAGATCCTCGAGGAGGCCAGGAGATAGGGGGGCGCCCCCCCTACTGGGCGCGCCCCCCTGTCTCGTGGGCCCCTCGAGCACCTCCCGACCGACTTCTTTCGCCTATATATCCCTACGTACCCTAAAACCATCGAATATCAAGATAGATCGGGAGTTCCGCCGCCGCAAGCCTCTGTAGCCACCAAAATCCTCTCGAGAGCCCGTTCTGGCACCCTGCCGGGGAGGGAGTAGTTCACCCTCGGGGCTGAGGGTATGTACCAGTAGCTATGTGTTTGATCTCTCTCTCTCTCTCTCTCTCTCTCTCTCTCTCTCTCTCATGTTCTCTCTCGTGTTCCCTCTATGGCACGATCTTGATGTATCCCGAGCTTTGCTATTGTAGTTGGATCTTATGATGTTTCTCCCCCTCTACTCCCTTGTGATGAATTGAGTTTCCCCTTTGAAGTTATCTTATCGGATTGAGTCTTTTATGACAACACTTGATGTATGTCTTGTCGTGCTTATCTGTGGTGACAATGGGATTTCACGTGTCTCTTGATGTATGTTTTGGTGACCAACTTGCGGGTCCGCCCATGAACCTATGCATAGGGGTTGGCACACGTTCTTGACTCTCCGGTAGAAACTTTGGGGCACTCTTTGAAGTACTTTTATGTTGGTTGGATGAATCTGAGATTGTGTGATGCATATCGTACCATCATGCCCACGGATACTTGAGGTGACAATGGAGTCTCTAGGTGACATTAGGGTTTCGATTGATTTGTGTATTGAGGTGTTATTATAGTACGAACTCTTTTATAGATTGATCCGAAAGAATAGCTTTGAGGTGGTTTCGTACCCTACCATAATCTCTACGTTTGTTCTCCGCTATTAGTGGCTTTGGAGTGACTCTTTGTTGCATGTTGAGGGCTTGTTATATGATCTATCTATGTTATTATTGTTGAGAGAACTTGCACTAGTAAAAGTATGAACCCTAGGCCTTGTTTCCTATCATTGCAATACCGTTTACGCTCACTTTTATCATTAGTTACCTTGCTGTTTTTATTATTTCAGATTACAAAAACCTATATCTGCCATCCATATTGCACTTGTATCACCATCTCTTCGCCGAACTAGTGCACCTATACAATCTACCATTGTATTGGGTGTGTTGGGGACACAAGAGACTCTTTGTTATTTGGTTGCAGGGTTGCTTGAGAGAGACCATCTTCATCCTACGCCTCCTACAGATTGATAAACCTTAGGTCATCCACTTGAGGGAAATTTGCTACTGTCCTACAAACCTGTGAACTTGCAGGCCCAACAACGTTTACAAGAAGAAGGTTGCGTAGTAGACATCAAGATCTTTTCTGGCGCCGTTGCCGGGGAGGTGAGTGCTTGAAGGTATATCTTTAAATCTTGCAATTGAATCTTTTTGTTTCTTGTGTTATCACTAGTTTAGTTTATAAAAGAAAACTAAAAAAATGGAATTGAGTTTGTCTCATATGCTTCATATTTTTAATATCTTTCGTGAGTATGATGGAAAGGAAAATTGTGCTCAAATGCTAGAAGAAGAGTGCATTAAAATGCTTGGTACTGAATCTTTGAATGATGAGCATGTTTTCAATGTTGTTAGTATGAATTCCTTGAATATCCATGATGCTAATGATATGCAAAGCCACAAGCTTGGGGAAGCTATGTTTGATGAAGATGATATTTTTTGTCCCCCATGTTTTGATGAGAATATTTATTTTGATGAAAGCATGCCTCCTACCTATGATGATTATATTGATGAAAGTGGGTTCGGAAGAGTATCAACTTTAGGAAGTAGTGATCCCACTATTGTGGAGGATGTTGAATTTTATTGTGATGAATATGAAAGTGGATTTGGAAGAGTGTCAACTTTATTTAGTGATTCCACTATCTTGGGAGAGGTTTCAATCGATTATGATGAGAACGAAGTTGCTACTTATGATGATTATTGTGATGAAACTTATGCTATAAAAAGTAGTGATGACTATATTTACAAATCTTGTCATGATTATGATTACCCTTTTTCTGAACATTACTCTTTTAATGTGGAAAAAAAATTAGTGTTCAAGTCTCTTATGATACTCCCAATATTCCGAATGAGAAGAATTTTCCTTATGTGGAGAGTAGTAAATTTTCTATGCTAGTAGATCATGAAAAGAATGCTTTAAGTGCTGGTTATATTGTTGAATTCATTCATGATGCTACTGAAAATTATTATGAGGGACGAACATATGCTTGTAGGAATTGCAATAATATCAAGTTTCCTCTCTATGTGCTTAAATTTTTGAAGTTATGCTTGTTTTGTCTTCCTATGCTTGTTGATTATTGTTCCCATAAGTTGTTTGATCACAAAATTCCTATGCATAGGAAGTGGTTTAGACTTAAATGTGCTAGTCATATTCTCCATGATGCTCTCTTTATGTTTCAATTCTTATCTCTTATGTGAGCATCATTGAAATCATCATGTCTAGCTAGGGGCGTTAAACGTTAGCGCTTGTTGGGAGGCAACCCAATTTTATTTTAGTTTCTTACTTTTTGGTTCTGTTTAGTAATAAATAATCCATCTAGCTTCTGTTTAGATGAGGTTTTATGTTTTAACTAGGTCATTGATGGCGCGCGTTGCTGCGCCCTTTTATTGTGACTATAAAAAGGTAAAAATGTACACATTAAGATACACAAATATTACACGGATTACAAAAGTTTGGGCATGGATGCACATGCTTACTATTGTGTGTCGAAGAGGAATATGAACATTCATTATCTCACATTGCTGTGAAATATTATGTTGTGCGTCAAAGCGTAGAACGATGGTAGCCACGCATTAATTAGCATATGGCATGTATATCAAATGCTATCAACAAAGAAAGACCCATATTACCTTTTTTTTCTTCTGAAGGTGGTAACACTTCAACTTTCATTAATATAGAAACTTAATTTGGGCTATGGCTAGCTCATACAATTAAAAATAAGCTTGAAAGAAAGTCCTTTTTATTTGAGTGGTTTCGAGGAGATAATACCCTTTTTCCTTGAACATTCAACACGAGTTGAATCAAGAACAATAATTTAACAGAGAAGTTGATTACATGATATCAAGCATAGCATACATCCTTCCTTGTGTTTGCAGTACATGAACGCGGGCTGCAGTTGCAAACATATGGTTCAAAATGGATGCTAGTTTCACATTTGTTTTTGTTTACTATCTCTGATTTGGACTATTAAGCAGAGACTGCAATGCACAATGTGAGTTAATCTAGGCAGAATACTACGAATAAACTACAAGTCGATGCACTTATTATTTGCCGAGTATAGAAAATTGTGACATACTCCCTCCATTCCAAAATAGATGACTCAACTTTGTACTATAGAGGGAGTATATGTCCTTTTAAAGGATCTCAAGCCGTGCTGCTAGAGGCCCATTCAAGGCATACATGGCACTTCTGTTCAGTTTTATATGTGCCTGTTTAAGGAGGCATAATCTAAGTGATAAACATGTAGATCCAACAAATTAAATCAGTACTATGCCACAATCATGTTCGACGTTGATCCATTTGGCTATTATATGTAACACATATATGTCTGCAAACAACACATTAATCAAAATAATACAAAGAATGATAGAAAATGGAGGTGGCTGAGGTAAGCAAGGGTGATTTGCTCTTAGATCATTTTCTTCAGTATTACTCAAGCATCATTATAGATCTACATACCTGACTGAGTAAGAGAAAATTGCAATGTTTTGTCAATATGAATGATGGTTACTTGCTCATGCATCAGCAAAATAACAAAATAAAACCTCCAAAGAAGAACTATAAACCCTTCAAAAAAGAAAGATTAAACTATAATATTTTACTGTTAGTCTATCATGCGGCGGCGCCGACCGCTCTGTTCTCGAGTATTCCCATTAAGCCTACCCGTGCGTGGTCCTGAAGTCGTTTTCGGCGAGATCAATCTGACCAAGTAAGTGGCGGCTCATAAACTAAGTACGTGTGTTTTTGCTACGTGCTCATGTAGGGACTTTTTTTTGTGGGAACTCATGTAGGGACTTTGCTAGCACCAAGAGAAGGAATCGATCAAATAATGTGCATGTGGTGATGACCGCCGCCGATGTTGCAGCCGCGGGAGAATAGGTAGACACTACTAGGGAAAACCCTAGCAGTAGCATTGGTTTTGTGCTCACTAGTAGCGCGGGCAGGCGCGCTACTAATAAGGTGCTACAGCTACTGCTTAGCAGTAACGCGTGCCCGCACGCGCTACTGCTAGGACGAATAGCTGCAACGTTTGTTCACTCCCACGCTACTGCTAATGTAACTACTGGCAGCGTGTTTTCTCTCCATTGCTACTAGTATTCTTTTTTATTTTTTTATTTTTAGTTTATTTATTCGCCATCGTAAAAATATTGATACAATACCAGTTATGAGGTTTACATCATTATGTCCATAACAGTGTCAAATGAAGGTCGATTAGGTTCAAGTGGAGGCAATATGTGGTGCATGTCAAAAGTATACTACTAATCCAAACTTGATCTAGTTTGGACTAGTAGTACTTTCGATATGCACCACATGTTGCCTCCACTTGAATCTAATCCGCCAGCACAAGATATTTAATCATCATCATGGTCATTACCAACAGTATTTATTTAATCACCACTAACACTAGCTAATAATAATCATCATAGTCATTACCACCAACACTAGCTATTTTAGCATCATAGTAATAGTGTAGCACATCATCATCCTGAAACTCATTTCTAGCTAGCTAATCACTCCTGCTGCTCTCTCTTAGGTAAAACAACATAAAACATGTGTAGCTCTCCTCCTTGATCAAGTTGGAACATGCAGATGAACCTGTCTCCTAATCATGGGTAGCGCCTCTGTTTGTTGCCCCCTAGTACTTCTCTGCGCTCCCCCATCACATATTTGGTCCAGTCTTGCACTATTAAGCATCTGTCGCTAATCTTGAATGCACTAAAGTAATCTGTAGGATATCTTGGCCGTAAGCTGATAATACTCATGGTACCTTTAGTCTCGATCCCGTAAGGCACACCATTCATCGGGAGTCCCTGTTGAAGAACATCGTATGGTAACATACTTAGCAATGAAGTTTAGCTTCAAAAATAATGTATGGAAAATATGCACTGAGGGCAAATAGTAAAAATCTTACCATCCTTCCTAAATAGATGTGACCATAGTTCATTACGAACACTATTGGTCGATGCGTTTTCATACTAACATTTCTAAATCCAGAAGAAAATTTGTCTTGACAGTATCAAGATCCTCAAGCCATGAAACATAATGACTTAGCTCCTCGTAGTTTAGTTCAGCCTTGGGACAGTAGTAGGTCTTCTCTACCAAGCGCTGGACATGTTTGCTTGCAATCAAATAATCGACAATACAAATTAGTTGTCAACTATTTTGAATAAACAATATCAAAGACATAAATATGGTTGAGAAACTTACATAATGGTATAACTGGATGCGTCGCACATCGACCGGATGTCGGTATTACCTTCAATATCATCTTCCGGATGAATATCAAAGGTGGTAACCATATCAGGCTCAAATGCATAAGTCTTGCATAGTGCTCGCCATATTTTGCATCCAAAATAGGTGTAGTCGTCTGAATTGTATAATTTTTCATGGAAAATATAACCATGCTCGGTCTTCAAATAAACTTTCTTTACCTCCATAGTATGACTGAAACCTATCTTATCCAATACAAAAACTCTTGCATGGCAGGGGATATGCTATTAGTATAGTAAAAAAATATAAGTTGAAGCAAATGAAGCAGATGTCATGCTTAATTACGAAAAAAGACTTGTCGTTATGACTTACTGTATCCACTTCGAAGTTCTCGTTCAGCTTGATGTTGAAGCGCCTATCATCATCTAGGAAGATTCCGTCGCACAGGCCGCGCTCGTCTTCGCAGTATTTGCAAACACCGAAATCATTTTCGTCGTCAGACATTTCCTATGTTCATAGTTAAAACATTAATTGAAAATCGACCGAAGACAACTACCAGGATACTCAACACACAAATCCGGGGCACTCGATATTTCCTACATATTCTGGCGCAAGTCATGCCAAAATTCATGGAAAAATCCGGCATGACCTTTGTTAAATAGGACATATCGAGCGCCTGAAATTTGCCGGAACGGAAATTGAATCAACACTCCGGCAAAACATAGGCCACTCGGAGGTGTAACCAGCAAACATGACCGGCCACTTGGATATTGAGCAACACAAGATATACATTTCAAAATATCTTATAGGACTCAAATTAGCATGCATTCAATAAGCAAAAGTAAATCATCTCATGCGTCCGTACATCGTCGAATATAATCACTAATGCATCACGAATAGTGTCATACATATAACATCACTAATACAACTAAAACCCTAGCACACGACGGGTATCGGCGCGGGCGGTGGACACCCATAGAGAAGGAACCATCACGGATCATAGCTCCGGTGAGATCCTCGAAAAACCTGCCGTATTGGAGAACATGTGCTCCAACGCAAACAAGTAGCGATGGACGTGCACGTCCTCCTCACTGGCACGGTGACGCACCACCTCCGCGGAGTCCTCGAGCCTCTGGACCGTCACCGGCCCACGCGAGCGCCACCAAAGAAGGTTCGGGTCAACGACAGGCTGGCTCCTCACCAACCTGCGCCCCTCGGTAGGTAGCGCCTCCCTGTACCACCCTGGCGGAGCCCAGTCCCGGACATGACCCATCTGGTCAAGCAGGTGTCGTCCTCCGCCGACTCGACGACGAGGATGCGGGATAGGCATCGTCCACGTCGATGCGGGAAAATTGCTTTAACTAAAAAATAGCAAGAAGTTCTTACTAACTAGTTCTATTAATTCAACTAGTTCTTACTAAAAATAAACTTACCATAAATAAAAATATTCTAATACCTATTTAGTACCTAGTTCTTACTAACTAATTAGTACCTAGGAACTACTGCCCTAATTACCATCTAATTTGATGAACCTATAGGGGTGGAAAGTGGTAGCGGATATTCCAATTATCCAACTATAAAGTGAAATAAGTGGTCAAATTTTACTCGTTTTATGATTCATCTTACAAATTTGATTCGTTTCCACCCTTACATGAACCCTAACTCATTTTTTGCATCCGCATCCGATTTGTTTCCACTCTTACATGAACCCTAACTAATTTGATGCAACTAAAATATAAAAAAAACCCTAGGCAACGGTAGGGGAGAGGGAGGAGCAGGCGTGCTCACCTCGGGTGCTCTGACGAGGAGGGCAGGGCGTCGAGGTCGGGTCGGGGCTCGGCGCTTGGCAGATGGCGGCGTCGAGGTCGGGGTTGGGGGCGGCGTCCGGGGCGGCATTGAGGTCGGGGCGGGGGTGGCGTTGAATCTAGGGTCGGGGCGGCGTAGAGGGTGTGCGGAGAGCGCGCGGCGGCCGACGGGCGATGGCGGCGGCGAGAGTGTGGACAGTTGGATTTGGGGAAGTGGCCGTGGGGAAGGACCAACCCCGTGGTTAAGTCAGAGGTAGCAGTAGCGCGTTCCAGGAAGAGCGCTACTGCTACGTTAGCTACAGCGCTTTCTGGGATACACGCTACTACTACTCCTTTTCTTTTTTCCCCTTTTTCATTTAGTTTTCTTCACATTTTATTTTTTTTCCTTTCACCTTATTCTATTTCTTTCATTTTCAATTACCTTTCTATTTGCTTTCCATTTAATTTTATATCCTTTAGCAGCAGCGAGTTTAATATAAAACACGCTGCTACAAAGAGTGTAGCGGTAGCGCGGTTCGTTATAGGTCGCTACTACTATTGAAGCCTATCGGCTAAGCCGTGGGAATTTTAGTAGCAACGTGTTTAGGTCAGGATGCGCTACTGCTAGAACTTTATCTGCAGCGCGGTATGCCCAGGAGCGCTACTGCTAGTTAGCACCAGCGTGCTTTTTTGACCCTCGCTGCTGCTAAAGTTCTGTGTATAAGGTTTTCCGTAGTAGTGAGAGGAAGAGGAACGGGATGTACCATGCTGGGTGTAGGGGACATCGACGCGACGGCCAGGCCTTGACCGATGTAGCGGCTTGCCATCGGATGACGCTATTGTGCTACCTGCCGTCGGAGGACGCGACCAGCTAGTAAGCACGTGGTGCGTCCTGCCGTTTACGACGAGTCGGACTGTCGGAGAGGAGCACGTCCTCGAGGACAGCCACCTTGGCCTTGAGCTCGAACCACACGAGAAGGACGTCGTCGTCGTGGTCCACACCCATGTCCTTCCGTGGCCCGCCTCTTCTTGCGGCGAGGCGTCATCGGGAAGGTGGAGGCGCAGTCGCTCGTCCCTCTCTGGATTCTCGCCACCAGTATTTGCAGGTAGGGGTCTGGACTCTGGACACGATGGAAACGGATGCTTTACTGCGGCGCTTCAAGGATGGCTGATCAGCTTCAATCGCCCACACACCACATTGATGCAGCTTTACTGCCTCACTAAACACCCGTCCGTCCATATTTACTGCCCCTTTGCATCTCGCTCCCGCATCGGCCGGAAAGGCGCTCATCGCTGCTTGCGCCTCTCGAGGGCCTCGACTGGACCTGCATCAGCCAATGCGTGCATCGCCTGTTCCACGTCGGTCTCTCGTACATGTGATCGATTGGATCGAGGCTCAGATTGTTTTCTCTCGTGAGAAGGATGACGTGGGCACATTACTTGATCGGTGGGCTTCATCAAAGAGGGCCCAATTAACTGCAGGCCTTCAATTTTGTTACGGGAGTAGCTGCACAGTCCAGTGGTGAGAAGTAATGCGCAAGAGTTTGATTAGACGGGCAAAAACGCTTAGAACTGGAGATCCGACAGCCAAGAATGCTAATGGCCTGAGATGCTTGGAAAAGTGCTCAGTTTTAATATATCTAAATTAGTGTTTGTGCCAAGTAGAACCTTTGGGAAGACTTGGGTGAAGTCTTTTCGATCATGCTGTAAAAAACAGAAACTTTAGCGCTCACGAGATTAGCTTCAACTTTTTACTGGTGAGTGCTATTTAGTTGATTCTTTTTGCAGATGATTACTAGACAAATTCCTTAGGTCCACCAATTTATTTTATAATTTTTGGAGTTCCATAAGTTTCCGTTGGTTACAGATTACTACAGACTGTTCTGTTTTTGACAGATTCTGTTTTTCGTGTGTTGTTTGCTTATTTTGATGACTCTATGGCTAGTAAAATAGTTTATAAACCATAGAGAAGTTGGAATACAGTAGGTTTAACACCAATACAAATAAAGAATGAGTTCATTACAGTACCTTGAAGTGGTGTTTTGTTTTCTTTCGCTAACGGAGCTCACGAGTTTTCTGTTAAGTTTTGTGTTGTGAAGTTTTCAAGTTTTGGGTAAGGATTCGATGGACTATGGAATAAGGAGTGGCAAGAGCCTAATCTTGGGGATGCCCAAGGCACCCCAAGGTAATATTCAAGGACAACCAAGAGCCTAAGCTTGGGGATGCCCTGAAGGCATCCCTCTTTAAATCTTCGTTCATCGGTAACTTTACTTGGAGCTATATTTTTATTCACCACATGATATGTGTTTTGCTTGGAGCATCATTTTCTCTTGTTACTTTTTGCTTGATGTTATTTAGAATAATGTTTTTCATCTTTAGTTCCAATAAAAATGTCAAGGATAGCCTTTGCCATGCTTATTTTGCTAGTATACATGTTGCTATTTGAAAACAGAAAGTTTACCGCTGTTGCAAAAATTCCCTAGAAAATTCAGAGAGTGGTATAATGTTGAATATTTTTGCATATTGAGCTCTGATAAATTTATTACAGTGGGAATTTTAGTTCATAATTTTTGGAGTCAGGGAAGTATTGATACTCTTGCATTCTTTACAGACTGTACTGTTTTGGCAGATTGCTTTTATGTTTGCATTGTTTGCATATGTTTGCTTGTTTAATGATTCTATTTAAGGATAGGAGTATTAAATATGAAGAGGCATTTAGTATGCAATGTTGAATAATAATTTTAGCGATTTTTTACAGTAGAAAATGATAAGGTTTTGCATTGGTTTATACTAACCTATCTCACGAGTTCTTGTTGAGTTTGTTGTGAATGAAGCTTTTGATAAAAAGAGAAACCATGATATGAGAGGAATTAAGGAGACAAAAAAGTTCAAGCTTGGGGATGCCCAAGGCACTCCAAGATAATATTTCAAGAAGTCTCAAGCATCTAAGCTTGGGGATGCCCCGGTAGGCATCCCACCTTTCTTCTTCAACAACTATCGGTTAGTATCGGTTAAGCCTAAGTTTTTGCTTCTTCACATGAGTTGTGCTATCCTTGCAATGTCATTTTATTTTGTTTTGCTTGCTGTTTTAATACAATATCAAGATCTGAAATTATTAAATGAGAGAGTCTTCACATAGTTGTATAATTATTCGACTACTCATTGATCTTCACTTATATCTTTCAGAGTAGTTTGTCATTTGCTCTAGTACTTCACTTATATCTTTTAGAACACGGTGGTGGTTTTATTTTGAAGAAATAGATGAACTCTCATGCTTCACTTATATTATTTTGAGAGTCTTAAATAGCATGGTAATTTTCTTAAATAATCTTAATATGCTAGGTATCCAAAAATAGTAAAAACATTCTTATGAGTGTGTTGAATACTAAGAAAAGTTTGATGCTTGATAATTGTTTTGAGATATGAAGATGGTGATATTAGAGTCATGCTAGTTGAGTAGTTGTGAATTTGAGAAATACTTGTGTTAAAGTTTGTGATTCCCATAGCATGCACGTATGGTGAACCGTTATGTGATGAAGTCGGAGCATGATTTATTTATTGATTGTCTTCCTTATGAGTGGCGATCGGGGACGAGCGATGGTCTTTTCCTACCAATCTATCCCCTAGGAGCATGCGCGTAATACTTTGCTTTGATAACTTGTAGATTTTTGCAATAAGTATATGAGTTCTTTATGACTAATGTTGAGTCCATGGATTATACGCACTCTCACCTTTCCACTATTGCTAGCCTCTCTAATACCGCGCACTTTTCACCGGTATCATACACCCATCATATACCTTCCTCAAAACAGCCACCATACCTACCTATCATCGCATTTACATAGCCATTCCGAGATATATTGCCATGCAACTTTCCACCTTCCGTTTATTATGACACGCTCCATCATTGTCATATTGCTTTGCATGATCATGTAGTTGGCATCGTATTTGTGGCAAAGCCACCGTTCATAATTCTTTCATACATGTCACTCATGATTCATTGCACGTCCCAGTACACCGCCGGAGGCATTCATATAGATTCATATTTTGTTCTAAGTATCGAGTTGTAATTGTTGAGTTGTAAGAAAATAAAAGTGTGATGATCATCATTTTTAGAGCATTTCCCAGTGGGGAAAGGATGATGGAGACTATGATTCCCCCACAAGTCGGGATGAGACTCCGGACGAAAAAAAGAAAGAAAAAAAAGAGGCCATAAAAAAGAGAAAAGGCCCAAATAAAAAAATGAGAGAAAAAGAGAGAAGGGACAATGCTACTATCCTTTTACCACACTTGTGCTTCAAAGTAACACCATGATCTTCATGATAGAGAGTCTCCTATAATATCACTTCCATATACTAGTGGGAAATTTTTCATTATAGAACTTGCCTTGTATATTCCAATGATGGGCTTCCTCAAAATGCCCTAGGTCTTCATGAGCAAGCAAGTTGGACGCACACCCACTTAGTTTCTTTTGTTGAGCTTTCATATACTTATAGCTCTAGTGCATCCATTGCATGGCAATCCCTACTCACTCACATTGATATCTATTGATGGGCATCTCCATAGCCCGTTGATTTGCCTAGTTGTTGTGAGACTATCTTCTCCCTTTTTGTCTTCTCCACAACCACCCTTCTATTCCACCATAGTGCTATATCCATGGCTCACGCTCATGTATTGCGTGAAGATTAAAAAGTTTGAGAATGTCAAAAGTATGAAACAATTGCTTGGCTTGTCATCAGGGTTGTGCATGATTTAAATACTTTGTGTGGTGAAGATAGAGCATAGCTAGACTATATGATTTTGTATGGATAACTTTCTTTAGCCATGTTATTTTGAGAAGACATCATTACTTTGTTAGTATGCTTGAAGTATTATTATTTTTATGTCAATATGAACTTTTGTCTTGAATATTTCGGATCTGAATATTCATATCACAATTAAGAAGAATTACAATGAAATTATGCAAACTAGCATTCCACATCAAAAATGATCTTTTTTATCATTTACCTACTCGAGGACGAGCAGGAATTAAGCTTGGGGATGCTTGATATGTCTCCAACGTATCTATAATTTTTGATTGCTCCATGCTATATTTTCTACTGTTTTGGGCAATATTGGGCTTTATTATTCACTTTTATATTACTTTTGGGACTAACCTATTAACCGGAGGCCCAGCCCATATTGATGTTTTATTGCCTGTTTCAGTATTTCGAGGAAAAGGAATATCAAACGGAGTCCAAACGGAATGAAACCTTTGGCAGCGTTATTTTTGGGAAGAATATCATCCTGGAGACTTGGAGTTCACGTCAGAAGATCCTCGAGGAGGCCAGGAGATGAGGCGCCCCCCTCTGGCGCGCCCCCTGTCTCGTGGGCCCCTCGAGCACCTCCCGACCGACTTCTTTCGCCTATATATCCCTACGTACCCTAAAACCATCGAATATCAAGATAGATCGGGAGTTCCGCCGCCGCAAGCCTATGTAGCCACCAAAATCCTCTCGGGAGCCCGTTCCGGCACCCTGCCGGAGGGGGAACCCATCACCGGTGGCCATCTTCATCATCCTGGCGCTCTCCATGACGAGGAGGGAGTAGTTCACCCTCGGGCTGAGGGTATGTACCAGTAGTTATGTGTTTGATCTCTCTCTCTCTCTCTCTCTCTCTCTCTCTCTCTCTCTATCTCTCTCTCTCTCTCTCTCTCTCTCTCTCTCTCGTGTTCCCTCTATGGCACGATCTTTATGTATCCCGAGCTTTGCTATTGTAGTTGGATCTTATGATGTTTCTCCCCCTCTACTCCCTTGTGATGAATTGAGTTTCCCCTTTTAAGTGATCTTATCGGATTGAGTCTTTTATGAGAACACTTGATGTATGTCTTGCCGTGCTTATCTGTGGTGACAATGGGATTTCATGTGTCTCTTGATGTATGTTTTTGTGACCAACTTGCGGGTTCCACCTGTTGGGGAACGTAGTAATTTCAAAAAAATTCCTACGATCACGCAAGACCATGGTGATGGCATAGCAACGAGAGGGAGAGTGTCCGTCCACGTACCCTCGTGAACCGAAAGCGAAGCGTTATAACAACGCTGTTGATGTAGTCGTGCGTCTTCACGATCCGACCGATCCAAGCACCGAGCGTCACGGCACCTCCGAGTTCTGCACACGTTCAGCTCGATGGCGATCCCGGACTCGATCCAGCAAAGTGTCGGGGATGAGTTCCGTCGACCGACGGCGTGGTAGCGATGTTGATGCTTCACCGGCGCGGGGCTTCGCCTAAGCTCATGACGATTTGACTTCTCCGGCGCAGGCTTCGCCTAAGCTCCGCGACGATATGACCGAAGTGGAATATGGTGGAAGGGGCACCGCACGGCTAAGGAAAGATCCGTAGATCAACTTGTGTGTCATGGGTGCCCCCTGCCCCGTATATAAAGGAGCCAAGGGGAGGTGCCGGCCATGGAGGAGGCGCGCAAGGAGTCCTACTCCCTCCGGAGTAGGACTCCCCTCAATCCTAGTTGGATTAGGATTCCCGGAGGGGGAAAGAGAGAGAGGGGGGCCGTCCCACCTTTCCTAGTCCTAATAGGACTAGGGGAAGGGGGGCGCGGCCACCTAGGGCTGGCCCTTTCTCCTTTCCTCCAAGGCCCACTATGGCCCATGTAGTTCCCGGGGGGTTTCGGTAACCTCCGGTACTCCGGTAAATTCCCGATTTCACTCGGAACACTTCCGATGTCCAAACGTAGGCTTCCAATATATCAATCTTTATGTCTCGACCATTTCGAGACTCCTCGTCATGTCCGTGATCACATCCGGGACTCCGAACAACCTTCGGTGCATCAATACTTATAAAATCATAATGAATCGTCATCGAAGCGTTAAGCGTGCGGACCCTACGGGTTCGAGAACTATGTAGACATGACCTAGAACCATTCTCGGTCAATAACCAATAGCGGAACCTGGATGCCCATATTGGTTCCTACATATTCTCTGAAGATCTTTATCGGTCAAACCGCATAACGACATACGTTGTTCCTTTGTCATCGGTATGTTACTTACCCGAGATTCGATCGTCGGTATCAATACCTAGTTCAATCTCGTTACGGTAAATCTCTTTACTCGTTCGTAATACATCATCTCACAACTAACTCATTAGTTGTAATGCTTTGCAAGGCTTAAGTGATGTGTATTACCGAGAAGGCCTAGAATACCTCTCGACAATCGGAGTGACAAAACCTAATCTCGAAATCGCCAACCCAACAAGTACCTTTGGAGACACCTGTAGTACTCCTTTATAATCACCCGATTACGTTGTGACGTTTGGTAGTACCAAAGTGTTCCTCCGTAAACGGAGTTGCATAATCTCATAGTTATAGGAACATGTATGGGTCATGAAAAAGCATTAACAACATACTAAGCGATCAAGTGTTAAGCTAACGGAATGGGTCATGTCAATCACATCATTCTTATAATGAGGTGATCCCATTAATCAAATGACAACACATGTCTATGGTTAGGAAACATAACCATCTTTGATTAATGAGCTAGTCCAGTAGAGGCATACTAGTGACTATCTGTTTGTCTATGTATTCACACATGTATTATGTTTCCGGTTAATACAATTCTAGCATGAATAATAAACATTTATCATGGTATAAGGAAATAAATAATAACTTTATTATTGCCTCTAGGGCATATTTCCTTCAGTCTCCCACTTGCACTAGAGTCAATAATCTAGATTACAAAGTAATGATCCTAACACCCATGGAGTCTTGGTGCTGATCATGTTTTGCTCGTGGAAGAGGCTTAGTCAACGGGTCTGCAACATTCAGATCCGTATGTATTTTGCAAATCTCTATGTCTCCCACTTGGACTTGGTCCCGAATGGAATTGAGGCGTCTCTTGATATGCTTGGTCCTCTTGTGAAATCTGGATTCCTTTGCCAACATAATTGCACCAATATTGTCACGAGAAGATCTTCATCGGTCCCGATGCACTAGGTATGACACCTAGATCGGAAATGAACTCTTTCATCCAGACTCCTTCATTTGCTGCTTCGAAGCAGCTATGTACTCCGCTTACGTAAGTGCATCTAGTGCCCTTAGTGATTTTGGTGTATTGAAGACTTATAGGTTAAGCAACTAATGCGTTTGTGAGTGTACACAGGTCTATAAGTCTATGAGGAGTTTGATATTCTGAGAGAAAGTCGACCCTAAAATGAATTTCTTCAATGAAGAATTTGTTATTCGAAGACTTTACAAGACTTTGAAAGTGAAGAAATTGGTGAAAGATGTGACCCGTTGCCCGTCTCGAGGACTTGCGGCAAGGGCTAGAATGCCGGCCGCCTCGTAAAGTATCTACGGGCACCCTCGGGTCAACCCTCACATCACTGCAATTAAGCGCGGTATACCCTCGAGGTCGACCCGTCTTTCCAAATGCTGATGGTAAAGTCCAAGTAACCGTGAGTCCAAACATCAAGGGAAAACACGAGAATCACCCGGTGTATTCCACTCAATGTAATCGTCAAGGTGAACATAAGAGATTCACCCTCGAGGTCCACACTTGAGGGTTGCCAGACCGTGTCGGAAGTGGTTAAGAGAAATCACCCTCGATGACCACAGCGGATAGCTATACTACGAGGTTAATATCGGAGGTCTTGTGAGGTTTCACCCTCGGTTTTCGATAGTAACCTAGTAGTGTCGAGCAACTAAGGGGAGTGATGTGCGGTGTCGGGCACTGGTCTTGATCCGTTGATCGGGTCTTCAATGATGAAGCGAGGCAAACAAGGACAAGGTGGGGGGTCAGCGATGGGTCTCTAACCAACCTATACTAAGCAGTTTAGGATAGCGGGTAGGTAACAATAGCAGGTTACAATAAGCAGGCTATACAGCGAATAGGAACAACAATAACGGTAGCAAAATCTAGTGCAAGCAATAAGAGAATGGAATGGGCGATATCGGGATGATCAAAAGGGGGCTTGCTGGTTGCTACGGCAAGAGAGGATCGTCGACCTTGTTCGAGCGGCGGTGCGGCGTCGGTCTCGTAGTCTCCAGAAGAGAAGGAAGAAACAATGAATACGATAACGGATGCATAACGATGCATGACATGCCAAGAAGCGATGCTAGGCGTGCCCTAACGTGGTAAGAGAATGCTTGTTTAGGGAAGCATCAGGAAGTTATCGGTTAGGACGTCATCTGAGATGAACGGAGGAGAAGTTTGCAGTTCGATAGGTTAGAGGCGTGCGGTGGGCGAGCGGATGCGTATCCGAATCGTCTAAATCGTTACGAGCAACTTTCATGTTGAAAATATTTTAATCAGACTCACAGTTAAAGTTATAATTATAAAAGGTTTTATTAATTTACGGAATTTTAATTAATTAATTAATTAATTTGAAAAGCATTTATGACATCGCGCATGAGGTCATCTTGGCGTCATCGATAGAGGTTGACTAAGTCAACCTGCAGTCAGTCCCACATGTCATACACTATTAGCAATTAACCTAATCAGTTAATTAATCTTAGTTAATTAAGTTAACTAATGATTATATTAATTAATCCGAGTTAATTAGTTTAATTAATTACAATTAATTAGCTAATGATTAGGTTTAACTAATCGAAATTAATTATTTATTAATTACCCAATTAATTAATTAATTAATTATTTAGTTAATTAGTTTAATTACTTTTAATTCATTTTTCATTTGTTTACATTTAATAAAACATTCTTTTAAAGCGTTTTGGGGTGGGGCCCCTAATCGGCGCGCGCCATGGCCTAGGGTGCGAGAGCGCCGAGAAGTGCGAGTGCCGCCCGTCAAGGCCTGACCAGCCCGGTCAGGCGGCAGCAAGCGGACGGAGGCGTGGTGACGAAGTGACCCAGCTTGGCGCCCAGCCGGCAGCGCCCGGTGAGGCGACTCCGGCGATTGCGGGGCTCGGGCGAAGGGGGGGATCGGGGGCAGTCGTGCGGCGGTCGCCCGAGCAGAGAGGCCTTGGGGCTCGGGGGCGGAGGATCGGGAGGAGCGGAGGACGGAGGGCGGCACCCAGGCTGGCGTGGGCGGGCGGGCGTGAGGGCTCGGCCAGGCGGTCCCGGGGACGGCCACTGATGAGAAAAAGGGAGAAGGAGGTCGAGCTCAGAGTCAGGGTCTGGTAGCGTCGTGGAGGAGTCGAGGCCGTCGAGGAGCAGGCCAGCGGGCGTCGGTAGTAGAAACGGACATGACGTGATGCGGGCTCAGTGGAGGAGGGGTGTGGAGGAGGGGAGGGGCGTCGGAGACGCCCGTCGGGAAGCGATCGGTGGCGCCAGGAGCCCGATCGATTGGATCGGGGAGAGGGAGGGTGGCGTGGTGGGGAGTGGGGAGGCGAGTGGGGCTGGGTTTTCCCTGGGATAGGGGAGAGGGGGGTGGCCCGGTGGGCGGCTTTGTGGCCGATGGGGCTGGCCCGGAGAAAGGAGATGGGCCAAGGGGAGTGGGGAGGGCGGTGGGCTGGGCGGTGGGGTTATCCCCTCCCGATTATTCCTTTTTATTTATTTTTTTTGGCGAAGCGAAACCACGATTAGTTAAATAACAGAACCGGGGGTTTCTTGTTGCAAACCATCAGGCGTTACAAATCTCCTCCACTACAAGAAATCTCGTCCGAGATTTAGGAGGTAGAAGGAAAGAGTCGGGATATTCATCTCGTAGGCGATCCTCGCGTTCCCGGTGGCTTCATCTTGAGTGATTCGACCCTTTGGACTTTGAGAATTTGATGCGCTTACGGCGTGTGCGGCGTTCAACAGTGAGAATGCGGACGGATGCTCTTTATAGGAGATCTGTTGCAATTCGAGCACTTCATGGTCCTTGCTCGGATTGGGTCCTTGAAGCAGCGTCGGAGTTGGGACCGTGGAACACATCGTGAACACGAGAAGGTTCGACGAGCTCAGTTGATAAGCCACTTTTCCGCCTTTCGAGAATAGTGAAAGGGCCAATATAGCGAGCTAGCTTGCCCTTGATCCGGCGGTGAGCACCCTTCATTGGTGTAGCGAAGATAGGCCTTTTCGCCGAGTTGATAGACCATGTCTTTGTGATGCGGTCATAATTACTCTTTTGGCCTTGTTGGCGTCTTGAGATTCTCGCGAATAATGGACTTGTTCTTGACATGTTGGATAATATCCGGACGAAGAGTGGGCGTTCGATTTGACCAGATTCGGAGGGTTGGCACTTTCGTCCATATAACACCGAAGGGGCCATCTTGAGACTAGCTTGAAAGCTATTATTATAAGAGAACTCAGCATCGGGAGAGATTCCTCCATTTCTTGCGAATGAGGCGACACAAGCTCGAAGCATGTCTTGAGAATTTGGTTGACACGTTCAACTTGCCCTTGAGGCTGCGGATGAAAGCGTCTTGAAAGATAAATGAGTCCCCATAGCTTCTTGAAACTTGCGGAATCTTGAAGTGAATAAGCTGCCACGGTCGAGCGATAACCGTGGAATACCGTGAAGTGAAACAATTCTGGACATATAGGCGTTGCAAGTGGC
Organism: Aegilops longissima; assembly: GCA_021605205.1. Taxonomy (NCBI): domain Eukaryota; kingdom Viridiplantae; phylum Streptophyta; class Magnoliopsida; order Poales; family Poaceae; genus Aegilops; species Aegilops longissima. Next base: position 45,283,157 of record CM038676.1, on the reverse strand, counting down.
TAGCGGTGATCGTTTCTTTGCCGGAAAATGTGCAACTTTAGAAAGCGGTCGATGGCGACGAATAACATCATTACCTTTCTGCGATTTGGGAAAGATGGCGAAGTCCATTTCAACATGGTCCCATTTCCATTCGGGAATAGAGATAGGCTGCGAGTTCCGGCGAGGCCTTTGATGTTCTGCTTTGATCTGACGGCAAGCGTCACACTCGAAACATAGCGAGCAATGTCTGCTTCATATTAGACCACGAATCTCGGCGAATGTCTTGATACATCTTTGTCTGCCGGGTGGATACATAGAGCGTATCATGAGCTTCTTGCATAACCTTCGGGTCATATCCAGGTTGTCCTTCTTACAAGGCACCACTAAGCGACCTTTGAAGTACAGGCGCCATCATCGACAATAGTGAAGGATGAGGATTTCCTTTCACGGCGTCTTGTTTAAGCTTGTAGACCTCAGTGAGATCCTGCATTGTCTTTATGGTGCCCAAGAGATCGGGTTCAACAGCCGGGTAAAGGGATCCTGAGGAACAACACGGAGATTCATCTTGCGGAACTCGGAGGAGGTGCACCGGAGGAACAATATGGAGGTTCAGCTGCTGAATTCTTCAACAAGTGAGGCTGAACTTTGTGAACACTGAAGGTGGTTCTTGATGAACTTGCGGCTCAAAGCATCGACCATCACATTAGCCTACTGGCGTATAGAAATTCCCAAATCAAAGTCTGCAGCAGTCTCCATCCATCTCTGGCGGAGGTTCATGCGGCTGAGTAGCAGATACTTCAGACTTTGGTGGTCGGTGTAGATCTATAGCGATTACCGAGAAATGTCGCCCTTTGCTTTAAGCGCATGAATGATGACAACAAGTTAGAATCGTGAACTGGGTAGTTCTCCTCGTGGGCCCAACTGTCGAGAGGCATAAGCAACCACTGCGCTCTTGCATTAGGACACCGCCTAATCCTTGGAGAAGCGTCGCGATAAATGCGAAGTCCTTCTTAGTATCGGGAGGAGCTAGCCTTTGGGGCGGTTGTCGACTTGTCTTGAGTTCTGGAAACTTTCGACACTTATCATCCATTGGAACTTGGCCTTTATGCAATAGATTAGTCGAGGCGGCAATCTTGGAGAAGTTCTCGACGATCGGCGGCAATAGGTGGCGAGACAGAAAAACTTGACTTATGCGTTCTTGGAGGTCAATCGAGAATAGCTTGAACTCGTTCGGGGTTGGCTACATACCATCCTTAGAAATGACATGCCCAAGATAGGTTACTTGAAGCGAATTCACATTTGGAGAACTTGGCATAGAGTTGATGCTCGTAGCTTTTCGGCACAAGGCGAAGATGTTGACATGTTCTTCTTCATTCTTGGAATAGATCGGGATATCATCGGATAAACCCTGACGAACTTGTCGAGGTAATCCATGAATATATAGTTCATCGAGCGAGAGAAGGTGGCTGGAGCATTGGTTAAGCGAAAGACATGACGGTGTACTCGTATGAACCATAACGAGTCACAAATGCGGTCTTGGGATATCCTCCTCGAACGGATCTGGTGGTAACCCAACCTCAAGTCGAGTTTGAGAACAGCAGCGAACCAGCAGTTGATCATAAAGATCATTGATCAGGAAGAGGATACTTATGCGAATGGTAGCTTGATTTATAGGGCGGTAGTCTTGAACCAATCGGTTTGTCCCATCCTTCTTCTTGACAAAGAGAAGGTGCTCCCCAAGGAGAGCAACTTGGGCGATGAAACCACTTTGAAGAGATTTGTCGATTTCCTCCTTTAGCTCAAGGAGTTCATCGGCGGCATCTTGTAGGGCAGCTTGGCTATAGGTGGTGCACGGTTTCAAGTCGATGGCGATTGACGACCCTAGCGAGAATCCTGGAAGTTCTTGAGGAAGAGCGTCTTGGAAATCATAAGCAGCGGGAATGTTTTCAATTCCCTCGAGGGTGCGGCGTTCAATGCATTCAATGCATAGAGCCTTGCCTCGGCATTTTGAACAGAACGAGCATTGTAGCTTCGATTTCATCGAGAAGGGTGCGCGGATGGGCGGTCTTAGTGGCATAAGCGATTGTGCCGTATCGCTTTCAACAATCCATCCCAAAATGAGTCAATGCTACAAGACTTTATACGATAGGAGACAAAGAATTCCATTCCTTGATTTCCATGAGGGCGTCGTTGCAAATCATGGAAGTCCGACATTGGCCAGCGAGGTGTACTAATAGTGAAGCATTCATGTCTTAGCTTTTAAGCCATGCATGAATGCAAAATCTTGGACATGAATGAATGTGATGCTCTGAATCGAATAAAGCAGATCAGGTCTTGAATTCGAGAAGTGTACCCATCACGATGTGAGGCTGGTCTTGAGCTTCATTCGAGTTCAACGTGGTTGGCTGAGCTTGCCCATAAGACTTGCCGGTGTTGTTCGGTTCTGGTTGTTTCCACGGCCAGGCTTTGGAAGGGCGACTGTGATTCTGATTCTGGTTGCATTCTCTAACAGGTGCCACGGCTGTCACTTTGAAGCATAAGCCATTATTGGGAGTGGGAGCAGGGCTTGGGGTGGGGCTGGAAGCTTGGCTGTTAGTTGTGAGCGAGGTGTATAGTGCTTTGAAGCGAGATGCATTGAGCTGGTACATGCTATTGGGAATCCATATCTTGCAACCTGAGGCGGGCCCGAAGATGAGCGGTGTCACAGTTGCGCTGTTAGAGCTCTGGTATTCCTGCAGACCAGTTCGACATTGATAGCTTTGTTCACCAAGGTGGCGAAATCAGCAAAGTCGTGCACTAGAAGTCGAGCTTGATGTCGACTTGAAGTCCGTCACGGAACTTCTCTTGTCTGCGTGCATCGGTTGCAATATCCTCTTGACGCATGAGACAAGTCCAGAACTCTGTGATAAACTTCAGAGTCTTGTTGCCTTGGGTGAGGTTGCGAACTCACGCTTCTTCGGTCCATGACCCCTTGAGGAATGAAGCGGGCGCGGAAGGCAACTGGAAGTCGGCAGTGATGAGTGTCCCCAGCGGAAATCTGACGGTGGCTGTCCACCATTGAGCTGCGGGTCCCTTAGGAAGAAGGAAGCAAAGGTGACATAGGCTGGGGGTACATAGCAGACTCCATCTCATAGGTGATGTCACGGGCATTCACACATCCGATGGCTGAGTTGAGCTGCGGTACCTGGGGAGTTGAGCGTGAATTCTGCGAGTTGTTCCGTTTGGGTCTGGTTCATATTGAGGCGAGGCGAGCCATCATTTCTCCATGGTGGCGATTCATCTCGAGCTGTTGGATCATACCAGCCATGTACTCGAGGCGGTGGTGGAAGGTTGGCACCACGACCACGACTGCTGGCCTAACCATCCTGCTATTAAATAACGAGGGTAGTTCAGCATTTGAGAAGATAAGCAGAGACAAGAATCATTCATGATGAAACACGCAATAAGTAGCATGATGGAAACTACATAGTAGTTGGCATATCTTACAAAAGAATCATGCATAGAGTTCGATACATAGAGTCGATTACATAGACTACTACATCATAAGCGGCGAGCTCATGGCGAATACATCAAATGCTAACAAGCAAGCCTACATCAGTCCATGATGCTGCGGAGGTAGGCTGTAACTGAAAGCTGGTAGTCTGGCGGTGGATAGTCCTCCATCGGTGACACGAGGCCGCGGATACTCAGTGCTGAATCCGGCGTCGAGTGGCGGGAAAGGGCCAAGTCGGGAGGTAGCCTCCCGCGTCGGCCAACCAACTCCTGGGGCATCACGGTCTGGCGGGGTAGATCGCGAGCAGCGGCGCTCTCCGGAGCGGACAAAGGGTGCATCAGCGTCGGAGCACGGTAGAGGTCTTGGCGGGTGATGTACAACTTCGTGTGGCTCGGTTAGCTCGATCCACCCATCGCATGCAGAACAAAGTTACGATGGTGGAAAAGCTCTCTGGTGGCGATGTGTAGGCAGCGATGTAGTAACCCTCCTCACCAACATCGAATAGCGATAGCAATGTGCTGAAGGGAGGTGTCAACTCTCGATACTCACGCGGCGTGTCGGTGCGCATAAGCAACATCGTGGACTGCCATATCGATGGTCACTCCAACACCATGTGCGGTGTGCAGCACAGTGGTGGACTCATACTCCAGAGTAGAGGTGGGCGATGGCGTGATCTGCTCTGGTTGTAGTCTGGTACTCCTCATAGCGGTGTACTCGGGGTGCCAGCGATAACCGAATAGGTCATCATCTCGGCTAGCACATGGTGATCCCGAGCACCAATGGCCGTCGTGTGGCGCCGACCTGCCTCGTGGGTTCCGAAAACAAAAGCGTTTCAAAGGAGTCAAATGGCGGGGAAATTGTTCAAATACAATTCCAAAAACAACTAAGGCTATATCCATCTTGGGGTGAATGCGGTCACGGGATCCTAGTGATAGTTAGTAAAATCGTTTAACCCGAGTAGAAGAGAGTTGAGAGCGGTAAAGGTCGGGAGTAAAGATCCTAATACCACGATGGCGGCGTGGGCGTAAGCAGCCAAGTTAGTAAAAGTTTTGCAATGTCTAGACTGGACTTGACCAAGGAGTGTGGAAGGGATTCCTACGGGCGTCGGCTCATACCAACTTGCGCCCTCGATTCAATCGTACACTAATCATGCGCAAATGTATGCGATCAAGATCAAGACTCACGGAAGATATCACAACACAACTCTACAAATAAAATAAGTCATACAAGCATCATAATACAAGCCAGGGGCCTCGAGGCTCGAATACAAGTGCTCGATCATAGGCAGTCGTGAGCAACAATATCTGATCTGGACATAAGTTAAACAAGGTGCCATAAGATGGCTAGCACAAGCTGAGGATCTGAGATCGAAGAGGACAGGCCTCTGCACAGGATCCTCCTAGGTCACTCACAGTAAATCGTCGTGGGCTGCGCGTAGTAGGCGCCTCCGGAGTAGTAGTCGTGCGTGGCGGTGGCGTGCGGATCCTGGGCTCCATCGTGCGATAGCAACAATCGAGTAGAGATAGGGAAAAGAACAAAGGCAACCGTGAGTACTCATCCAAGTACTTAAAGCAAGGAAACTACTACATATGCATGGATATATGTAAAGGCCATATCGGTGGTGAGCTGCAGAATGCGAGAATAGAGAAGGCCTAGTCTATAGAAGACTAGCATCTTAGGAAACCACCATCTTGCACAAACAAGAGGGTAGAGTAACATAACTTAAAATAGCAGTAGTGTTATCAACCTCGGCGAGAGATCCTTTCGACTCCTGCGAAAAGAAATCCCGAAACCATACTATCGATTATCATCACAATCAATGCTCATATCCATGTCTCATCTCAAGTAACCGTTCTAGTTGTATCGATCGGGATACAACTCCAAGTGTCCGTTACCGTGGGGCAGGCTATCGATAGATGTTTTCTTCCCTGCGAGGTGCACCAACTTACCCTACGCTTCGCTTAACTCGGCGGACACACTTTCGAGGTCATGCGGCCTCGGTCAAACAATCGCCGCAACCCGACCTGAAGCAATAGAGGCCAACCGCGGACTAAACCTATGCCCCAGGGTCATGGGCCATCTCCCAGGAACTCACCACGTTGCGAGGCGGCGAGCAGACCTAGCCTAACAGGCGTTCCAGCCCAATCCGGCGCTCGTGCGGCGTCTAATAAGCTTGGTGATGTATGACCTTGAGCAGCCCATACTTAGCCCACGTGATGGTTAGTGCTATCGGGCGAGGCCCTCGGATCAAATATCAAATCGTAGTGGATTAGGAGCGGTAACAAGCGAGAACTCACGAAGATGTGACCCGTTGCCCGTCTCGAGGACTTGCGGCAAGGGCTAGGAATGCCGGCACCTCGTAAGTATCTCGCGGGCACCCTCCAGGTCAACCCGATCCCACACCCAATTAAGCGCAGCGGGTACCCCTCGGAATTCGCCCGTCTTTCAAATAGCAGTGGTAAAGTCAAATAACAGTGAGTCCAAACATCAAGGGAAAACACGAGTCACCCCGGTGTATTCCACTCAATGTAGTCGTCAAGGTGAACATAAGAGGATTCACCCTCGAGGTCCACACTTGAGGGTTGCCTGAGTCGTATCGGAAGTGGTTAAGGAGAAATCACCCTCGATGACCACAACCAAATAGCTATACTGAGGTTAATATCGGAAGTCTTTAGAGGTTTCACCCTCGGTTTCGATAGTAACCTAGTAGTGTCGAGCAACTAAGGGGAGTGATGTGCGGTGTCGGGGCTGGTCTTGATCCGTTGATCGGGTCTTCAATGATGAAGCGAGGGCAACAAGGACAAGGTGGGGGTCGCGATGGGTCTCTAACCAACCTATACTAAGCAGTTTAGGATAGCGGTAGGTAACAATAGCGGTTACAATAAGCAGGCTATACAGCGAGAATAGGAGCAACAATAACAGTAGCAAAATCTAGTGCAAGCAATAAGAGAATGGAATGGGCGATATCGGGATGATCAAAAGGGGGCTTGCACGGTTGCTCTGGCAAGAGAGTGATCGTCGACCTTTGTGGTCGAGCGGCGGTTGCGGCGTCGGTCCGTAGTCTACCGAAGAGAAGAAACAATGAATACCGATATGAGATGCATAACGATGCATGACATGCCAGAAGCGATGCTAGGCGTGCCCTAACGTGGTAAGAGAGTCTTGGTTTAGGGGAAGCATCAGGAAGTTATCCGGTTCGAGACGTCTGTCATACGGATGAACCGGAGGAGAATTTCAGGAGTTCGATAGGTTAGAGGCGTGCGGTGGAATGAGCAATTGCGTATCGAATCGTCTCAAATCGTTACGAGCAACTTTCATGTTGAAAATATTTTAATCAAGACTGGTTAAAAGTTATGATTATAAAGGTTTTATTAATTTCTGGAATTTTAATTAATTAATTAATTAATTTGAAAAGCATTTATGACATCGGCATGAGGTCATCTTGGTCATCGATAGCGGGGTTGACTAAGTCAACCTGCCGGTCGTCCCACATGTCATACACTATTAGCCTATTAACCTAATCAGATTAATTAATCTTAGTTAATTAAGTTAACTAATGAATTAGTATTAATTAATCCGAGTTAATTAGTTTAATTAATTACCCAATTAATTAGCTAATGATTAGGTTTAACTAATCGGAATTAATTAGTTTAATTAATTACCAATTAATTAATTAATTAATTATTTAGTTAATTAGTTTAATTACTTTTCATTTAATTCATTTCGTTTACATTTTAATTAAAACATTCTTAGCGTTTTGGGGGTGGGGCCTAATGGCAACACGTGGCCCTATACTTGGTCTTGAGGCGCTTGTGAGAATCTCTTGGTGCTTGCCCGTCCAAAGCCTGACCAGGCAGTCGGCGGCGGCAGGCCCGGGCCGTGGCAGGCGGCAAAGTGGCCGAAACCAGCGCGCCCAGCCATGTGGCAGCCGGTGAGGCGACTCGGCGGTTCGCGGGGCTCGGGGCGAAGGGGGTCAGGGAGGCAGTCTGTCTGTGAGGTCATGAGCAGAGGGCCAGAAGGCGGAGGATCAGGGAGGCGGAGGGCCGGAGGGCCAGCTGCAGGCGGGCGTGGGCCAGGCTGACAGGGAGCTTCGGCAGGCAGTCGGAGACGGCCGTGATGAAAGGGGAGAGGAAGTCGAGCTCACGAAGTGTAGGTCTCGAAGCGTCGTGGAGAGAGTCGAGGCGTCGAGACGGCGGGCGTCGGGGAGCAGGCGGTAGGGCGTGAGCCTTGAGCCGAGCAGTGTGATCGCTGGGCTGAGGTGAAGTGGCCGGAGGAGGAGGGCTTGCCGAGGCGGTGTGGAGGAGGAGGAGGCGGCGGGGGCCGTCCCGGGGAGCAGTCGCCCGTCGGGGAGGTCGGTGGCGCCAGGCCGATCCGGTGGATCGGGGAGAGGGAGGAGGTGGGGGAGCGAGTGGGGGAGTGGGAGGCGAGTGGGGCTAGGGTTTCCCTCGGGGATAAGGGAGAGAGGGTGGCCCGGTGGGCAGCTGGTGTGATGGGGCTGGCCAGGAGGAGGGAAGGAGATGGGCCAAGGGGGGAGTGGGAGGGGCGGTTGCTGGGCGGTGGGGTTATCCTCCGATTTATTTTCCTTTTATTTTTATTTTTTTGTGACAGAAACCACGATTAGTTAAATAAAAGAACCGGGGGTTTCTTGTTGCAAACCATCAGGCGTTACAAGTTCGGGGGTTCGGTAACCTCCAGGGGTACTCCCGGTAAATTCCGATTTCACCGAGTTACTTCGATGTCAAATGGGCTTCCAATATATCAATCTTGTCTCGACCATTCCCGAGACTCCTCGTCATATCAAGTGATCACATCAGGGACTCGAACAACCGGTGCATCAATATATAAAATCATAATGGCTGTCGCCGAAGCGTTAAGCGTGCGGACCCTCACGAGTTCGAACTATGAACATGACCTAGAACCATTCTCGGTCAGCGTAATAAGCGGAACACTGGATGCATGGTTCCACATATTCTCGAAAGTCTTTATCGGTTGAAACCGCATAACGACGTTAGTTCCTTGTCATCGGTATGTTACTGCAGAGATTAGATGTGATGGGTATCAATACCTAGTTCAATATCGTTGCGGTGAAGTCTCTTTACTGGATTCCATACATCATCTACAACTAACTCATTAGTTATGTGTCTTATGAGCTTAAGTGATGTGTAATATTCTGAGAAGCCCTAGAGATACCTCAGAGCAATCAGATGACAAATAATCTAATCGCCAACCCAACAAGTACCTTTGGAGACACATGTACTCCTTTATAATCCCCGATTCACGTTGTGGCGTTTGGTAGTACCAAAGTGTTCTCGGTAGCAGGAGTTGCATAATCTCATAGTTATAGGAACATGTAGGGTCATGAAAAGCATTAACAACATACTAAGCGATCAAGTGTTAAGCTAACGGAATGGGTCATGTCAATCACATCATTCTTCTAATGAGGTGATCATTAATCAAATGACAACACATGTCTATGGTTAGGAAACATAACCATCTTTGATTAATAGGCTAGTCCGATAGAGGCATACTAGTGACTATCTGTTTGTCTATGTATTCACACATGTATTATGTTTCCGGTTAATACAATTCTAGCATGAATAATAAACATTTATCATGGTATAAGAAATAAATAATAACTATTATTGCCTCTAGGGCATATTTCCTTCACCACTATGAACCTATGCATAGGGGTTGGCTTCTCTTGACTCCGGTGAAACTTTGGGAACTCTTTGAAGTACTTTTATGTTGGTTGGATGAATCTGAGATTGTGATGCATATCGTATAATCATGCCCATGGATACTTGAGGTGACAATGGTATCTAGGTGACATTAGGGTTTTGATTGATTTGTGTCTTAAGGTTTATTCTAGTCACGAACTCTTTTATAGATTGATCGAAAGAATAGCTTTGAAATGGTTCCGTACCCTACCATAATCTCTCGTTTGTTCTCCGCTATTAGTGGCTTTGGGTGACTCTTTATTGCATGTTGAGGAGCTTGTTATATGATCTATCTATGTATTATTGTTGAGAACTTGCACTAGTGAAAGTATGAACCTAGGCCTTGTTTCCTATCATTGCTGCAATACCGTTTCGCTCACTTTTATCATTAGTTACCTTGTTGTTTTATTATTTCAAATTACAAAACCTATACCTACCATCCATATTTCACTTGTATAACCATCTCTTGCTGAACTAGTGCACCTATACAATCTACCATTGTATTGGGTGTGTTGAGGAACTAAGAGACTCTTTGTTATTTGTTTAGAGGACTTGAGAGAGACCATCTTCATCCTACACCTCCTATAGATTGATAAACCTGGGTCATCCTTGAGGAAATTTGCTACTATCCTACAAACACTGTGCCTTGCAGGCCCAACAACATTTACAAGAAGAAGGTTGTGTAGTAGACATCGAGGACACGAGCGTGAGTATGTGCACGATGCACCTATTCTCTTCTTGTATCGTACACCACCTCATTGGGGTTGTGAGAGAGAGATACAAACCTAGAGAGATATAGTGTGTGGGTTCTTGAGAGTTTTTGGGGGGTCAATCAAAATGTAACATATGCAATGTGTGAAATAAGTCCTGGATATAACATATATATAGAGATTCACGAGAAGAGTGGAGCTATCATCGGCTTGAGGTGTCCATAGAATCGAAGAGGGATGATGTGTGTGTGTGTGTGTGTGTGTGTGTGTGTGTGTGTGTGTGCATGCTGTGATCGATAAAGTGCCATCAATTTGTGTGTGCCCACGTCAAGATATAGAGTGGCTGGCCTCTTGGGCGTGAGAGGGACATGTGCGGTTTCTCTGTGGCATGGATACCTACAGCAGCTCGACTATCGGTGTGTGGTGGGGGAAGGGAGGTGTTAACTATAGAGGTACAATGGTTGGTATATGTGTGGAGGTGGAGAGGCCTACCTCATGTATTAAGAGATCGATCTGCCTCATGTATTAAGGAGATCGATCGGCATCCATGCATATGTGGGAGAGGAATAAGGTTGGGAGAGAGACAAAGCTAGAGTGTTGGAGGGGTGTGGTAGTGGAGTTGCTAACAAATGGTGGGATAGGCTTGCTAGACAAGCGGAGGCATGCACGCAATATCAATAAGAGGAGATGGCTGCTTGTTGTATGTGCCGCGTGCGTGTGAGAGCGGGTCAGGAGGCATGCATGAATGATGTGGGGGCACGATGTGGCTGTGGCAAGGGCGTACATAGGAAGATCAATAGCCCTTTGTTAGAAAGGAGAGACATAACTTGTGAGGTACGTCGATCGATGGGGGTAGTTAAAGTCGATCTAGGTATATGTTGGGAGATCGATCGGTATACATGCATGTGTGTGTTAGAAGCAAATGAGGCACGGGGAGAAGGATAGAGAGAGGGGTGCATGTGGGAGGTGTGCGAGAGGCATACTATATCGGGGGGAGGAGTGTCTGTGCAGAAACGATGAAAAGAGTTGTGGGAGTGAGGCATGGGCGGTGACAAGAGAAGGGAAGCTTGTGTTTGTGCTAGGCACACCTAGCTAGAGAGCATATCGTCGATGTGTCTGTAAAGAAGGAGCTGGGGGCCTACACACCCATGGGTGAGCGACCTAAAGTGAAAAGAGCGAATTTGCGTGATGGAGCTAGAGAATCTTTGAGGGAGGGTGAGAGGGATCTGGCGTGTGCATGCACAGAAAGTTAAGCGCTGGCTACAAAGATAAGAGGGTTGTGTGGGTGTAAAAGGCGAATAGAGATCATATATACTTCATTATAAAAGCAAATTGGGATATTTGAAGAATTTATCATAGTGTTTAAACGAGCATGTGTGTATATATAACGGGTGATACACATGGTGTGGTTATGAACATGTTATACTCGTTTAATATATTTTATCTCTCTTTATAAAATGGGTTGTTGATGATGGTGTGCCTGCCATCCTGCATTATAGAGTCGTCAGATTATATATCTGCGGTTAGCAAAGAAACTATGATGGTTGAAGTCTGCAACAATCATGATTGTAGATTCTTATTGCAATAGAGAAGCAATTCAAATTTAGTTAATTGCAGCGGTAGTATAGACATTTGGAATGCACTAAAATGTTGGTATGAGTAGGTTACATGCATTATCAGCAAGCAAAAAAAATTTAATCGGACATAACATGGATTCATACTCCCTACTTCCATCTATATGAGGCGTAATGAGATTTTTAAGACCGCCTTTGACTATTGACAAGATTAATAGTACATGACATGCACAATGTGAAATTTTTTTCATTGAAAGAACCTTTCACGGACGAATTTAATGGTGTGCTTTGTGGAAGTAGCATGGCATATATCATTGCTCTAATATTTGGTCAAAGTTAGCATTGAAAAACGCATTAGGCCCTATATAGATGGAAGGAGGGAGTAGCTTTGAATAGCATTTGTATAGTAAGCGGGGCAAGACACTCTCTTTGTGTGGTGTGAATAGTTTTTTTTTTCGTTTCTTTTTGGTTGAGGAAGTGCGAATTGATTTAGTACGATACAAGTACAATATTACTACGTTAGGCATGTCCCTAAATTTCAACCCAGCGTCTTGTTATATCCGAATTCAGATATCGTGCTCCCAAAACTGGTGCCTTCACAACCCTTGCTATCCGAAATTACAGCAGCGCGAAAACTCCCTCCAGCTACCAAATCCCAACACGCGAAATCCCCTTCTAACCCTGAGCGAAAGGGCGCTAGTTCAAATCGGTGGGGGTACTGCCTTTACCCGTACAGTTAAACAAGGTGCCATAAGATGGCTAGCACAAAGCTGGGATCTGAGATCGAAAGAGACAGGCCTCCTGCAGGATCCTCCTAAGTCACTCTGGTAAGTAAATCGGTGACGCTGCGTAGTAGTAAGCGCCTCCCGAGTAGTAATCGTCGTGGCGGTGGCGTCACGGATCTGAGCTCCATCGTCACGATTGCAACAATCGAGTAGAGATAGGGAAAAAGGGGAACAAAGGCAACAGTGAGTACTCATCCAAAGTACTGCATAACGCAAGACTACACTACATATGCATGGATATATGTGTAAAGGCCATATCGGTGGGTGAACTGCAGAAATGCGAGAAGAATAGAAGGCCTAGTCCTATCGAAGACTAGCATCTTCGGAAACCACCATCTTGCAGCAAACAAGAGGAGTAGAGTAACATAACTTAAAAGTAGCAGTAGTGTTATCAACCTCGGCGGAGATCCTTTCTCGACTCCTGCGAGAAAATCCCGAAACCATACTATCCGATTATCATCACAATCAATGCTCATATCCATGTCTCATCTCAAGTAACGGTTCTAGTTGTATCGATCGGGATACAACTCCAAGTGTCGTTTCCGTGGGACGGGCTATCGATAGATGTTTTCTTCCTGCGGGGTGCACCAACTTACCCACCACTTCGCTTAACTCGGCGGGACACACTTTCGAGGTCATGCCGCCTCGGTCAAACTCATCGCACGCAACCGACCTAGGCTTAATAGAGAGGCCGGCATGGGACTAAACCTATGCCCCGGGGTCATGGGCCATCTCACGGGAACTCACCTGCGTTGCGGTAGCGAGAGCGAGACCTAGCCTAACGAGCGTTCCAGCCCAATCCGGTAGCGCTCCGTATTGACGTCTAATAAGCTTGCTGATGTATCTGACGCGAGCATATATACTTAGCCACGTGATGGTTAGTGCTATCGGGCGGAGGCCCTCGGATCAAATATCAAATCGTAGTGGATTAGGGCAGCGGTAACAAGCGGAACTCACGAAGATGTGACCCGTTGCCCGTCTCGAGGACTTGTGGCAAGGGCTGGAATGCCGGCCACGCCTAAGTAAAGTATCTCGCGGGCACCCTCGAGGTCAACCGTCTCCACATCACTGCACAATTAAGCACAGCAGGTACCCCTCGAAGTCGACCCGTCTTTCAAATAATGATGGTAAAGTCAAATGTAACGTGAGTCCAAACATCAAGGGAAAACACGAGGAATCACCCGGTGTATTCCACTCAATGTAGTCGTCAAGGTGAACATGAGAGATTCACCCTCGAGGTCCACACTTGAGGGTTGCCTGCAGTGCGTGTCGGAAGTGGTTGGAAATCACCCTCGATGACCTGCAGCGGAATAGCTATACTACGGGGTTAATATCGAGAAGTCTTGGTAGAGGTTTCACCCTCGGTACTCGATAGTAACCTAGTAGTGTCGAGCAACTAAGGGGAGTGATGTGCGGTGTGGGGCCTGGTCTTGATCCGTTGATCGGGTCTTCAATGATGAAGCGGGGCAACAAGGACAAGGTGGGGGTCATGATGGGTCTCTAACCAACCTATACTAAGCGATTTAGGATAGCGGGTAGGTAACAATAGCGAGTTACAATAAGCAGGCTATACAGCAGAATAGGAGCAACAATACTTGATAGCAAAATCTAGTGCAAGCAATAAGAGAATGGAATGGGCGATATCGGGATGATCAAAAGGGGGCTTGCACGGTTGCTCTGGCAAGAGAGAGATCGTCGACCTTGTGGTCGGCGGCATTGCGGCGTCGGTCTCGTAGTCTACGAAGAAGAGGGGAAGAAACAATGAATACGATAACGAGATGCATAACGATGCATGACATGCCAAGAAGCGATGCTAGGCGTGCCCTAACGTGGTAAGAGAATGCTTGGTTTAGAAGCATCAAGGAAGTTATCCGGTTCGGACGTCTGTCATACGGATGAAGCGGGAGGAGAAGTTTGGAGTTCGATAGGTTAGAGGCGTGCGGTGGGCCGAGCGAATTGCGTATCGAGAATCGTCTCGTCGTTACGAGCAACTTTCATGTTGAAAATATTTTAATCAAGACTCTAGTTAAAAGTTATAATTATAAAAGGTTTTATTAATTTCGGAATTTTAATTAATTAATTAATTAATTTGAAACATTTATGACATCGGACATGAGGTCATCTTGGCGTCATCGATAACAGGGTTGACTAAGTCAACCTGCCGGTGAGTCCCATGTCATACACTATTAGCAATTAACCTAATCAGTTAATTAATCTTAATTAATTAAGTTAACTAATGATTAGTATTAATTAATCCAGGATTAATTAGTTTAATTAATTACCCAATTAATTAGCTAATGATTAGGTTTAACTAATCGAGAATTAATTAGTTTAATTAATTACCCAATTAATTAATTAATTAATTATTTAGTTAATTAGTTTAATTACTTTTAATTCATTTTAATTCATTTTGTTTACATTTAATAAAACATTCTTTTAAGCGTTTTGGGGGTGGGGCCCCTAGTCAGTGACACCGGCCCTGCTTGGAGTGCGGGCGCCTTGAGAGTCTGGAGTTACCCGCCCGATCCAGGCCTGACCAGCCCAGTCAGGCGTGTGGCAAGACGCAGGCTGGCCAGGCGGCGAAGTGGCCGAAGCTCAGGCCCGCGCCCTTGTGTGCGACAGGTGAGCTGACTCCGGCGGTCGCAGGGCTCGGGGCGAAGGGGGGATCGGGGGCAGTGCATGTCTGGCGGAGGTCGCCCAGGCAGGAGGAGGGAGGCGTGAGGCTCAGGCGGAGGGGGGGATCAGGGGGGGAGCAGGAGGGGACGGAGGGGGAAGACCGCAGAAGCGGCGTGGGTGGCCAGGCGTGGGGGGAGCCTCGGCCAGGTGAGTCGGGGCGACCAGCGATGAGGAAAAGGAGAAGGAGGTCGGAGGAGCTCACGAAGTGTAGGGTCTCAGAGGCGTCGTGGAAGTCGAGGTCGAGGCGTCGGGGGGCCGAAAGCAGGCGTCGAGGAGCAGGCAGGCGGGCGTGGTGCCGAGGCCGGAAGCGGACCCCGGCCAGCAGTCGCGGAGCTCGGTGGAAGCCTGGAGGGAGGAGGGCGTGCCGAGGCGGTGGAGGAGGAGGGAGGCGGAGGTGGCGCCCCGTCAGAGAGCAGCCCGCCGAGAAGGTCGCCCGTCGGGAGCGAGTCGGTGGGCGCCCGAGGCCGATCCGAGTGGATCGGGGAGAGGGAGGGTGGGGGCGTGAGTGGGGGGGGTGGGAGGCGAGTGGGGGCTAGGGTTTCCCTCGGGGGATAAAGGGAGAGGGTTGGCCGGCTGGGCAGCTGAGTGGCCAGTGGGGCTGGCCCGGAGGAGGAAAGGAGATGGGCCAAGAAGGGTGGGGAGGGGCGGTGCTTTGGGCGGTGGGGGGTTATCCCCCTCAGTTTATTTTCCTTTTATTTATTTTTTTTTGAAGCAGAAACAGAGCATTAGTTAAATAACAGAACCGGGAGGTTTCTTGTTGCAAACCATCCAGGCGTTACAAATCTCCTCCACTACAGAAATCTCGTCCGAGATTTAGGAGGTAGAAGGAAAGAGTCGCAGGATATTCATCGTGAGCGATCCTCGCGTTCCCGGTGGCTTCATCTTGAGTGATTCGACCCTTTGGACTTTGAGGAATTTGATCGTATACGGCGTGTGCGGCGTTCAACAGTGAGAATGCGGACGGATGCTCTTTATAGGAAGGTCTGTTGCAATTCGAGCACTTCATGGTCCTTTGCTCCGGATTGGGTCCTTGAAGCAGCGTCGGAGTTGGGACCACGTGGAACACATCGTGAACCTGAGAAAGGTTCGACGGAAGCTCGATTGATAAGCCACTTTTCCGCCTTTCGAGAATAGTGAAAGGGCCAATATAGCGAGGCTAAGCTTGCCCTTGATCCGAAGCGGTGAGCACCCTTCATTGGTGTAGCGAAGATAGGCCTTCGCGCCGAGTTGATAGACCATGTCTTTGTGATGCGGTCATAATTACTCTTTTAGGCTTGAGTGACGATCTTGAGATTCTCGCGAATAATGCGGACTTGTTCTTGGCATGTTGGATAATATCCGGACGAAGAGTGGGCGTTCCCGATTCGACCGATTCGAGAGGTTGGCACTTTCGGCCATATAACACTTGAAGGGCCATCGAGACTAGCTTGAAAGCTATTATTATAAGAGAACTTCAGCATCTGGAGAGATTCCTCCCATTTCTTGCGAATGAGGCGACACAAGCTCGAAGCATGTCTTGAGAATTTGGTTGACACGTTCAACTTGCCCTTGAGGCTGCGGATGAAAGCGATCTTGAAAGATAAATGAGTCCCCATAGCTTCTTGAAACTTGCCCGAATCTTGAAGTGAATAAGCTGCCACGGTCGAGCGATAACCGTGGAATACCGTGAAGTGAAACAATTCTGGACATATAGGCGTTGCCGGTGGCTAGCGGTGATCGTTTCTTTGACCGCCAGAAAATGTGCAACTTTAAAAGCGGTCAATAGCGACAAGAATAGCATCATTACCTTTCTGCGATTTGGGAAATCCGGTGGCGAAGTCCATTTCAACATGGTCCCATTTCCATTCGGGAATAGAGATAGGCTGCGAGTTCAGGCAGGCCTTTGATGTTCTGCTTTGATCTGACTGACAAGCGTCACACTCGAAACATAGCGAGCAATGTCACCGCTTCATATTAGACCACGAATCTCGGCGAATGTCTTGATACATCTTTGTACTGCCGGGGTGGATACATAGAGCGTATCATGAGCTTCTTGCATAACCTTCGGGTCATATCCAGGTTGTCCTTCTTACAAAGGCACCACTAAGCGGCCTTTGAAGTACAAGAAGCGCCATCATCGGCAATAGTGAAGGATGAGGATTTCCTTTCACGGCGTCTTGTTTAAGCTTGTAGACCTCGAGTCAGATCCTGCATTGTCTTTATGGTGCCCAAGAGATCGGGTTCAACAGCCAGGGTAAAGGGATCCACAGGAACAACACGGAGATTCATCTTGCGGAACTCCGGAGGGAAGCAGAGTGCACGGGAGGAACAATATGGAGGTTCACCTGCTGAATTCTTCAACAAGTGAGGCTGAACTTTGTGAACACTTTGAAGGTGGTTCTTGATAAGACTTGCGGCTCAAAGCATCACCATCACATTAGCCTTGCACGGCGTATAGGAGATTCCCAAATCAAAGTCTGCAGGTCTCCATCCATCTCTGCGGCGGAGGTTCAGTGCAGCTGAAAGCAGATACTTCAGACTTTGGTGGTCGGTGTAGATCTACATAGCGATTACAGAGAAGGTAATGTCGCCCTTTGCTTTAGCGCATGAATGACAGCAGCAAGTTCGAGGTGCGTGAACTGGGTAGTTCTCCTCGTGAGGCGCAAGCTGTCGAGAGAGCATAAGCAACCACTTTGCGCTCTTGCATTAGGACACCGCCTAATCCTTGGCAAGAAGCGTCGCGATAAATGTGAAGTCCTTCTTAGTATCGGGAGGAGCTAACTGCTTTGAGGCGGTTGTCGACTTGTCCTTGAGTTCTGGAAACTTTCGACACTTATCATCCATTGGAACAACGCCTTTATGCAATAGATTAGTGAGAGGCGGCAATCTTGGAGAAGTTCTCGATCGAATCGGCAATAATAGTGGCGAGACCGAAGAAACTTCCGACTTATGCGTTCTTGGGAGGAGTCAATCGAGAATAGCTTTGAACTTCGTTCGGGGTTGGCTAATACCATCCTTAGAAATGACATGCCCAAGATAGGTTACTTGGAAGCTTGAATTCACATTTGGAGAACTTGGCATAGAGTTGATGCTCGTAGCTTTTCCGGCACAAGGCGAAGATGTTCACATGTTCTTCTTCATTCTTGGAATAGATCGGGGATATCATCCGGATAAACCCTGACGAACTTGTCGAGGTAATCCATGAATATATAGTTCATCGAGGCGAGAGAAGGTGGCTGGAGCATTGGTTAAGCCGAAAGACATGGCGGTGTACTTTGTATGAACCATAGTCACAAATGCGGTCTTGAGGGATATCCTCCTCACGAACCGGATCGGGTGGTAACCCAACCTCAAGTCGAGTTTGAGAACAGCAGCGAACCAGCCGTTGATCATAAAGATCATTGATCCGAGGAAGAGGATACTTATTACGAATGGTAGCTTGATTTATAGGGCGGTAGTCTTGAACCAATCGGTTTGTCCCATCCTTCTTCTTGACAAAGAGAAGGTGCTCCCCAAGGTGAGCAACTTGGGCGAATGAAACCGCTTTGAAGAGATTTGTCGATTTCCTCCTTTAGCTCAAGGAGTTCATGCGGCGGCATCTTGTAGGGCAACTTGGCTATAGGAGTGGTGCACGGTTTCAAGTCGATGGCCGAATTCGCAGCCCTAGCGAGGGAATCCTGGAAGTTCTTGAGAAAGAGCGTCTTGGAAATGCATAAGCAGCAGGGAATGTTTTCAATTCCCTCGAGGTGCGGCGTTCAATGCATTCAATGCATAGAGCCTTGCCTCGGCATTTTGAACAGAACGAGCATTGTAGCTTACGATTTCATCGAGAAGGGTGCAGCGATGGGCCGGTCTTAGTGGGCATAAGCGATTGTCGCGTATCGCTTTCAACCAATCCATCCCAAAATGAGGTCAATGCTACAAGACTTTATACGATAGGAGACAAGGAATTCCATTCCTTGATTTCAACAGAGGGCGTCGTTGCAAATCATGGAAGTCCGACATTGGCCAGCGAGGTGTGTACTAATAGTGAAGCATTCATGTCTTAGCTTTTAAGCCATGCATGAATGCAAAATCTTGAGACATGAATGAATGTGATGCTCTGAATCGAATAAAGCAGATCACAGTACTGAATTTCGAGAGGTACCCATCACGATGGCAGGCTGGTCTTGAGCTTCATTCAGTTCAACGTGGTTGGCTTGAGCTTTCCCATAAGACTTGCCGGTGTTGTTGCGGTTGCGGTTGTTTCCACGGCCAGGCTCTTTGGAAGGGCGATTGATTACGGTTCTGGTTGCATTCTCTATGCAGGTGCCACTGGCTGTCCTTTTGAAGCATAAGCCATTATTGGGAGTGGGAGCAGGAGCTTGGGGTGGCGGAGCTGGAAGCTTGGCTGCTTAGTTGTGAAGCGGGCGAGGTGTAGCATAGATTACGCTTTGAAAGCGAGATGCATTGGGCTGGTACATGCTATTGGGAATCCATATCTTGCAACCTGCGAGGCGGGCCGAAGATGAGCGGTGTCGCAGTTGCGCTGTTAGAGCTCTGGTATTCCTGCGGACCAGTTTCGACATTGATAGCTTTGTTCACCAAGGTGGCGAAATCAGCAAAGTCGTGCACTAGAAGTGCGAGCTTGATGTCGACTTGAAGTCCGTCACGGAACTTCTCTTGTCTGCGTGCATCGGTTGCAATATCCTCTTGACATAGCGAGACAAGTCCAGAACTCTGTTGATGAAACTTGATCTTGTTGCCTTGGGTGAGTTGCGAACTCACGCTTCTTCGGTCCATGACCCCTTGAGGAATGAAGCAGGCGCGGAAGGCAACTGGAAGTGCGGCGGTGATGAGTGTCCCAAGCTGGCGGTCTGACGGTGGCTGTCCCACCATTGAGCTGCGGGTCCCTTGGAAGAAGGAAGCAAAGGTGACATAGCTGGCGGGGGTACATTAGCAGACTCCATCTCATAGGTGATGTCCGGGCAGATCATCGACATCCGATGGCTGAGTTGAGCTGCGGTACTGCATTGGGGTTCGGCGTATGAATTCTGCGAGTTGTTCCGTTTGGGTGCTGGTTCATATTGGGCGAGGCTGAGCCATCATATTCTCCATGAGCTGGCGATTCATCTCGAGCTGTTGGATCATACCAGCCATGTACTCGGCGGTGGTGGAAGGTTGGCACCACGACCACGACACTGGCCTAACCATCCCTGCTATTAAATAACGAGGGGTAGTTCAGCATTTGAGAAGATAAGCAAGAGACAAGAATCATTCATGATGAAACACGCATAATGAAGTAGCATGATGGAAACTACATAGTAGTTGGCATATCTTACAAAGGAATCATGCATAGAGTTCGATACATAGAGTCCGATTACATAGACTACTACATCATAAGTGACACTGTGAGCTCATGGCGAATACATCAAATGCTAACAAGCAAGTCTACATCAGTCCAGCGATGCTGCGGAGGTAGGCTGTAACTGAAAGCTGGTAGTCTTGGCGGTGGATAGTCCTCCACGTCGGTGACACGAGGGCGAGCGGATACTCACGGTGCTGAATCCGGCGTCCAGTGGCGAGAAAGGGCCAAGTCGGGAGAGTAGCCTCCCGTCGGCCAACCAACTCCACTGGGGCATCACGGTCTGGCGGGGTAGATCGCGAGCAGCGGCAGCTCTCCGGAGCGGACAAAGGGTGCATCAGCGTCGGAGCTCGGTAGAGTCTTGTGGGTGATGTACAACTTCGTGTGAAGACTCGGTTAGCTCGATCCAGCCCATCGGCATGCGAACAAAGTTACGATGGTGGAAAAGCTCTCTGGTAGTGATGGTGTAGGCAGCGGTGTAGTAACCCTCCTCACCAACATCGAACGCGATAGCAATGTGCACGAAGGGGAGGTGTCAACTCTCGATACTCTGCGAAGGCGTGTCGGTCGGCATAAGCAACATCGTGGACTGCCATATCAATGGTCACTCCAACACCATGTGCGGTGTGCACACGATGGTGGACTCATACTCCGAGAGTAGAGGTGGGCGATGGCGCGGTCTTGCTCCACAGTTGTAGTCTGGTACTCCTCATAGGCGGTGTACTCGGGGTGCAGCGATAACCGGATAGGTCATCATCTCGGCTAGCACCGCGGAAGTGATCCCGAGCACCAATGGCCGTCGTGTGGCGCCGACCTGCCTCGTGGGTTCCATCTGAAAACAAAGACATTTCAAAAGGAGTCAAATGACAGGGTGGAAATTGTTCAAATACAATTCCAAAAACAACTAAGGCTATATCCATCTTCGGGGTGAATGCGGTCACGGGATCCTAGTGATAGTTAGTAAAATTGTTTAACCGAGTAGAAGAGAGTTGAGCCCCGGTAAAGGTCGAGGTAAAAGATCCTAATACCACCCGATGGCGGCGTGGGCCCGTAAGGCACACAGCCAAGTTAGTAAAAGTTTTGCAATGTCTAGACTAAACTTGACCAAGGAGTGTGGAAGAATTCCTCTGCAGGCGATCGGCTCGATACCAACTTGGCGCCCTCGATTCAATCGTACACTAATCATGCACGCAAATGTATGCGATCAAGATCAGAACTCACGGGAAGATATCACAACACAACTCTACAAATAAAATAAGTCATACAAGCATCATAATACAAGCCAGGGGCCTCGAGGGCTCGAATACAAGTGCTTTCGATCATAGGCGAGTCAGTGGAAGCAACAATATCTGAAATCGGACATAAGTTAAACAAGGTGCCATAAGATGGCTAGCACAAAGTGGGATCTGGTCGAAAGAGGACAGGCCTCCTGCAGGATCCTCCTAGGTCACTCACAGTAAATCGTCGGTGGGCTGCGTAGTAGTAAGGCGCCTCCGGAGTAGTAGTAAATGCGTGGCGGTGGCGTGCGGATCACAGGCTCCATCGTGCGATTGCGACAATCGAGTAGAGATAGGGAAAAGGGGAACAAGGCAGCCGTGAGTACTCATCCAAAGTACTATAAACAAGAACTACACTACATATGCATGGATATATGTGTAAAGGCCATATCGGTGGACTGAGCTAGAAATGAGAAAGAGAAGGCCTAGTCCTATCGAAGACTAGCATCTTAGGAAACCACCATCTTGCAGCAAACAAGAGGGAGTAAACAACATAACTTAAAGTAGCGGTAGTGTTATCAACC
This sequence comes from Aegilops longissima, assembly GCA_021605205.1. Lineage (NCBI taxonomy): Eukaryota > Viridiplantae > Streptophyta > Magnoliopsida > Poales > Poaceae > Aegilops > Aegilops longissima. The sequence continues at coordinate 45,261,099 of CM038676.1, read as the reverse complement.
TCGGCGGAGATCCTTTCTCGACTCCTGCGAGAAAGAAATCCCGAAACCATACTATCCGATTATCATCACAATCCAATGCTCATATCCATGTCTCATCTCAAGTAACCAGTTCTAGTTGTATCGATGGGATACAACTCCAAGTGTCGTTACCGTAGGACAGGCTATCGATAGATGTTTTCTTCCCTGCGGGGTGCACCAACTTACCCACCACCCGCTCGCTTAACTCCGGCGGACACACTTTCCGAGGTCATGCCGGCCTCGGTCAAACAATCGCGCCACCGACCTAGAAGCAATAGAGCCCGGCCGCGGACTAAACCTATGCCCCGGGTCATGGGCCATCTCCCGGGAACTCCTGCGTTGCGTTGGCGGCAGAGCAGACCTAGCCTAACGAGCGTTCAGCCCAATCCGGTAGCGCTCGCTCCGTGACGTCTAATAAGCTTGGCTGATGTATCGGCGAAGCATATACTTAGCCCGTGATGGTTAGTGCTATCGGGCGGAGGCCCCTCGGATCAAATATCCAAATCGTAGTGGATTAGGGCAGCGGTAACAAGCGAGAACTCACGAAGATGTGACCCGTTGCCCGTCTCGAGGACTTGTGGCAAGGGCTAGGAATGCCGACCGCCTCGTAAGTATCTCGTGGGCACCCTCCAGGTCAACCCGTCTCCACATCACTGCAATTAAGCGCAGCGGGTACCCACTCGAAGTCGACCCGTCTTTCCAAATATGATGGTAAAGGTCCAAATGGCAGTGAGTCCAAACATCAAGGGAAAACACGAGGAATCACCCCGGTGTATTCCACTCAATGTAGTCGTCAAGGTGAACATAAGAGGATTCACCCTCGAGTCCACACTTGAGGGTTGCCGCAGTCGTATCGGAAGTGGTTAAGGAGGAAATCACCCTCGATGACCGCAGCCAAATAGCTATACTCTGAGGTTAATATCGGAGGTCTTTGTAGAGGTTTCACCCTCGGTACTCGATAGTAACCTAGTAGTGTCGAGCAACTAAGGGGAGTGATGTGCGGTGTCGGGCCTGGTCTCGATCCGTTGATCGGGTCTTCAATGATGAAGCGAGGGCAACAAGGACAAGGTGGGGGTCCTTGATGGGTCTCTAAACAACCTATACTAAGCGGTTTAGGATAAGCGGTAGGTAACAATAGCGGTTACAATAAGCAGGCTATACAGCAGAATAGGAGCAACAATAATAGTAGCAAAATCTAGTGCAAGCAATAAGAGAATGGAATGGGCGATATCGGGATGATCAAAGGGGGCTTGCTGGTTGCTCACGGCAAGAGAGAGGATCGTTAACCTTGTAGTCGAGCGGCGATACTGCGGCGTCGGTCTCGTAGTCTACCGAAGAAGAGGGAAGAAACAATGAATACCACGATAACAGATGCATAACGATGCATGACATGCCAAGAAGCGATGCTAGGCGTGCCCTAACGTGGTAAGAGAATGCTGGTTTAGGGAAAGCATCAGGAAGTTATCCGGTTCGGACGTCTGTCATCTGAGATGAACCGGAGGAAAGTTTCAGAGTTCGATAGGTTAGAGACATGCGGTGGGCCGAGCGGATTGCGTATCCGAATTAATCTCGTAGATTACGAGTAACTTTCATGTTGAAAACATTTTAATCAAGACTCACGGTTAAAGTTATAATTATAAAGGTTTTATTAATTTACTGGAATTTTAAATTAATTAATTAATTAATTTGAAAAAGCATTTATGACATCGGCATGAGGTCGGTGGCGTCATCGAACAACGAGGTTGACTAAGTCAACCTGCAGTCGGAATCCCACATGTCATACACTATTAGCTTAATTAGCCTAATCAGTTAATTAATCTTAGTTAATTAAGTTAACTAATGATTAGTATTAATTAATCGAGTTAATTAGTTTAATTAATTACCCAATTAATTAGCTAATGATTAGGTTTAACTAATCCGAATTAATTAGTTTAATTAATTACCCAATTAATTAATTAATTAATTATTTAGTTAATTGGTTTAATTACTTTTAATTCATTTTAATTCATTTTCGTTTCTGTTTAATAAAACATTCTTTTAAACGTTTTAGGGGGGTGGGGCCCCTAGTCGAGTGACTTACAGCACTGACTTGAGTGCAGGCGCCCTTGAAGTCTTAGGTGCCGCCCGATCCAGACCTGACCGGCCAGTCGAAGCGGCGGACAATGGCCAGAAGGCAGGCGTGGCCAGTGCCAAAGCTCCGTAGCGCGCCCGCCGTGTGGCAGCCGAGATGAGGCCGACTCGGCGATTCTGCGGGGCTGGGAAGGGGGTCGGGGGCAGTCATGCTGGCGAGAGGTGCGAGCAGGAGGAGGGCCAGGAGGCTGTGGGGCACCAGGGAGGAGGATGGAGGGACGGAGGACCGGAGGAGGCCAGCAGGCGTGGGCCAGGCTGACAGGGAGCTCGGCAGAGGCGGTCAGGACGACCAGCGATGAGAAAAGGGAGAAGGAGTCGAGCTCACAGAAGTGTAGGGTCTCGAAGCGTGCGTGGAGGTCGAGGAGGCGTCGGGACGGCCAGGCGTCGGGGAGCGGGCAGTGGCGTCAGGCCCCGAGCCAGGCGGACCCTTGATGTGATCGCCCGGGCTCAGTGGGGGCGGAGGGAGGAGGGGAGCTTGCCGGCGGTGTGGAGGAGGAGGGAGGGCGGCGGCGGGGGCCGTCGGGGAGCAGCCCAGCGGGGGAATCGCCGTCGGGGAGGTGGTGGTGGCGCTGAGCGATCCGATGGATCGAGGAGAGGAGGGTGGGGCGGTGGGGGAGTGGGGCGAGTGGGGGTCTAGGGTTTCCCTCGGGGATAAGGAGAGGGTGGCCGGGTGGGCGGCCTGGTGGCCAGTGGGGCTGGCCGGAGGGAAAGGAGATGGGCGAGGGGGAGTGGGGAGGGGCGGCTGGTGGGCGGTGGGGTTATCCCCTCGAGTTATTTTCCTTTTATTTTTATTTTTTGACAGAAAGCGAAACCACGATTAGTTAAATAACAGAACCGGGGGGTTTCTTGTTGCAAACCATCCGGGCGTTCTGATGGTTCGGGGGTTCGGTAACCTCCGGTACTAAATAAATTCGATTTCACTGGAACACTTCCGATGTCAAATGTAGGCTTCAATATATCAATCTTTATGTCTCGACCATTTCGAGACTCCTCGTCATGTCCGTGATCACATCGGGACTCGAACAACCTTGGTGCATCAATACTTATAAAATCATAATGAAGCATCATCGAAGCGTTAAGCGTGCGGACCCTACGGGTTCGAGAACTATGTAGACATGACCTAGAACCATTCTCGGTCAATAACCAATATGCCGGAACACTGGATGCCCATATTGGTTCCTACATATTCTCTGAAGATCTTTATCGGTCGAAACCGCATAACGACATACGTTGTTCCCTTTGTCATCGGTATGTTACTTACGAGATTGATCGTGGTATCCAATACCTAGTTCAATATACGTTACGGTAAGTCTCTTTACTCGTTAGTAATACATCATCTCACAACTAACTCATTAGTTGTAATGCTTACAAGGCTTAAGTGATGTGTATTACCGAAGGCCTAGAGATACCTCTCGAGCAATCGGATGACAAAACCTAATCTCGAAATCGCCAACCCAACAAGTACCTTTGGAGACACCTGTAGTACTCCTTTATAATCACCCGATTCGTTGTGACGTTTGGTAGTACCAAAGTGTTCCTCCGTGGCAGGAGTTGCATAATCTCATAGTTATAGGAACATGTATGGGTCATGAAGAAAGCATTAACAACATACTAAGCGATCAAGTGTTAAGCTAACGGAATGGGTCATGTCAATCACATCATTCTTCTAATGAGGTGATCCCATTAATCAAATGACAACACATGTCTATGGTTAGGAAACATAACCATCTTTGATTAATGAGCTAGTCCAGTAGAGGCATACTAGTGACTATCTGTTTGTCTATGTATTCACACATGTATTATGTTTCCGGTTAATACAATTCTAGCATGAATAATAAACATTTATCATGGTATAAGGAAATAAATAATAACTTTATTATTGCCTCTAGGGCATATTTCCTTCACCACCCATGAACCTATGCATAGGGGTTGGCACACGTTCTTGACTCTCCGGTAGAAACTTTGGGGCACTCTTTGAAGTACTTTTATGTTGGTTGGATGAATCTGAGATTGTGTGATGCATATCGTATAATCATGCCCATGGATACTTGAGGTGACAATGGAGTATCTAGGTGACATTAGGGTTTTGATTGATTTGTGTCTTAAGGTTTTATTCTAGTACGAACTCTTTTATAGATTGATCCGAAAGAATAGCTTTGAGGTGGTTCCGTACCCTACCATAATCTCTACGTTTGTTCTCCGCTATTAGTGGCTTTGGAGTGACTCTTTATTGCATGTTGAGGAGCTTGTTATATGATCTATCTATGTTATTATTGTTGAGAGAACTTGCACTAGTGAAAGTATGAACCCTAGGCCTTGTTTCCTATCATTTGCAATACCGTTTACGCTCACTTTTATCATTAGTTACCTTGTTGTTTTTATTATTTCAAATTACAAAACCTATACCTACCATCCATATTTCACTTGTATAACCATCTCTTACGCTGAACTAGTTGCACCTATACAATCTACCATTGTATTGGGTGTGTTGAGGACACAAAGAGACTCTTTGTTATTTAGTTGCGAGGGTTGCTTGAGAGACCATCTTCATCCTACACCTCCTATAGATTGATAAACCTTAGGTCATCCACTTGAGGAAATTTGCTACTATCCTACAAACCTGTGCACTTGCAGGCCCAACAACATTTACAAGAAGAAGGTTGTGTAGTAGACATCGAGGGCTGACGTGAGTATGTGCGATGCACCTATTCTCTTCTTGTATCATTACACCACCTACATGGGGTTGTGAGAGAGAGATACAAACCTAGAGATATAGTGTGTGGGTTCTTGAGAGTTTTTTGGGAATTCGATCAAAAAATGTAACATATGCAATGTGTGTGAAATAGAGTCCTGGATATAACATATATATAGAGGCGATTCACGAGAAGTGGAGCTATCATCGGCTTGAGGTGTCCATAGAATCGAAGAGGGATGATGTGTGTGTGTGTGTGTGTGTGTGTGTGTGTGTGTGTGTGTGTGCATGTGATCGATAAAGTGCCATCAATTTGTGTGTGCCCACGTCAAAGATATAGAGTGGCTGGCCCTCTTTGGAGCGTGAGAGGGACATGTGCAGTTTGTCTCGTGGCATGGATACCTACACTGCAGCTTCGACTATCGGTGTGTGGTGGGGAAGGGGAGGCCCAATTAACTATAGAGGTACAATGGTTGGTATATGTGTGGAGGTGGAGAGGCCTACCTCATGTATTAGGAGATCGATCGCCTCATGTATTAAGGAGAATCGATCGGCATCCATGCATATGTGCACGGAGAGAGAATAAGGTTGGGAGAGAGACAAAGCTAGAGTGTTGGAGGGGTGGTAGTGGGTTGCTTCTAACAAATGGTGGGATAGGCTTGCTAGACAAGCGGAGGCATGCCCAAATATCAATAAGAGAGAGATGGCTGCTTGTTGTATGTGCGCGTGCGTGTGAGAGGCGGGTCGAGGAGGCATGCATGAATGATGTGGGGGAGCGATGTGGCTGTGGCAAGCAGGCGTAAGTACATAGGAAGATCAATGGCCCTTTGTTAGAGAAAGGAGAGACATAACTTGTGAGGTGCGTCGATCGATGGGGGTAGTTAAAGTCGATCTAGGTATATGTTGGGAGATCGATCGGTATACATGCATGTGTGTGTTAGAAGCAAATGAGGCCGCAGGGAGAAGGATAGAGAGAGGGTGCATGTAGGAGGTGGTGCGAGAGGCATACTATATCGGGGGAGGTGTCGATGCGAGAGCGATGAAAAGAGTTGTGGGAGTGAGGCATGGGCGGTGACAAGAGAAGAGGGGAAGCTTGTGTTTGTGCTAGGCACACCTAGCTAGAGAGCATATCGATCGATGTGTCTTTGTAAAGAAGGAGCTGGGGGCCTACACACACCATGGGTGAGCGACCTAAAGTGAAAAGGCAATTTGCGTGATGGAGCTAGAGAATCTGAGGGAGGGTGAGAGGGATGCGGCGTGTGCATGCACAAGAGAAAGTTAAGCGCTGGCTACAAAGATAAGAGGGTTGTGTGGGTGTAAAGGCGAATAGAGATCATATATACTTCATTATAAAAAGCAAATTCGGATATTTGAAGAATTTATCATAGTGTTTTAAACCGACGCATGTGTGTATATATAACGGTGATACACATGGTGTGGTTATGAACATGTTATACTACGTTTAATATATTTTATCTCTCTCTTATAAAAAATGGAGTTGTTGATGATGGTGTGCCTGCCATCCTGCATTATAGGTCGTCCGATTTATATCTGGCGGTTAGCAAGGAAACTATGATGGTTGAAGTCTGCAACAATCATGATTGTAGATTCTTATTGCAATAGAGAAACGAATTCAAATTTAGTTCGAATTGCAGCGGTAGTATAGACATTTGGAATGCACTAAAATGTTGGTATGAGTAGGTTACATGCATTATACAGCAAGCAAAAAAATTTAATCGGACATAACATGGATTCATACTCCCTACTTCCATCTATATAGGGCGTAATGAGATTTTTAAGACCGCCTTTGACTATTGACAAGATTAATAGTACATGACATGCACAATGTGAAATTTTTCATTGAAAGAACCTTTCACGAGACGAATTTAATGGTGTGCTTTGTGGAAGCATGGCATAAAGGCCACAACTTAGAGCAATGGCCGCTTAAGCGCAGCTTAACCGGGATTAAGCGTTTTTTTAATTGGCCAGATTTTGGCTGTTTTTGAATAATATGCACAAGAAAACAGGAAATATAGCACATAGGTAACTGAAAATCTGAAATAGCATATAAGGTTGAGATTCAGTGGTTTACACACCACAACAAATAGCCAAATAACACATAAGGATAAGGTTCAGTGGTTCACACAGCAAGCATAAATGCATAATATTGTCTTAGAGCATATAAGATACTAAATGGCAGCTGCAGGCAAGCAGCAGCAGCAGCAGCAGCAGCCAAACAGCAGCCCCAGCCCAGCCCATGTAGTAGTTCAGATCCAGTTCGGGCATGAGAAGGAAGAATGCATGGAGCTGAGTTGGATGCAGAACAGGAGCAGCTGCCACTGGAGCTCTCTTCTCCCCCCTCCCCTTCTAACCACCCTAGCAGAACAGGCCAGTATTGGGCCAAGCCTTTATACCCACCTTTTACCTCCAGCCCGTGGCCCATTTCTCGCTTTTTGAACGCTTAAGCGCGCTCAGCGACCGCCTAGCCAGCGCTCAGCACTAAAGCGCCCGCTAAATCCCGCTTTTTTCACTTAACGCTAAAACTTCCGCCTAGGGCAGAAGCGAAGTGTTTAGCTGTCGCTTAGCGCTTAAGCGGCGCCTAAAAACGCTTTCTTGAACATTGCAAAATACCATTTGATTTATTTGTAGCAATTGTGTGGCCTACGGATGGGCTATAACTGTTGCAAGATTAAAAATGTAGTTCTGTAAAATGTTACATGCTATAAAGAGGTGTAGTTTCTACAATTTACTCTAGTATGATTGTAAACAAGGTTACTGTTGCAACGTTGTAGTTGTATCACACCAGGTTATGAGTTGCTGCTGTTCCCATTGTTATTTCTTCGTTTTAGTTAATGATCCTAATCTCCTGTAGTACGAAGACGAAATGCGACTGTGGTCACTCATCTGTCAGGCACTTTTGCTGGTGGAATAAGGTCAGTTACAGGGTTTTATATGTCCCTTATTTTGACATATTTTTTATTTGTGACATCATCTTTGCTAACACAAAGCCATTCTTGAACAGCACATAGCGACACCACTACTGGATGGATCCGCGAGTTTTGATGGCGGAAGAGCTATGACTCTTCTCAAGGAGAAAGTCTTGAAGGGCATAGTATTAAGGCGGACAAAAATTGGCCGAGCTGCAGATCTTGCTCTTCCACCGAAGACTGTAAGTTGTGCACAACATGTTATATACACGATGAATGTAATGCATGCAAGAAGTTTAACTTTAACATGTTAGGTGACATTGAGGCGGGACTCTTTTGATAGAAATGAAATGGCGTTTTATGAAGCATTATATACTCAAAGCCGCACGGAGTTTGATTCGTGAGTCTTCCTTTCCTTCCTACTTATGTAGTGATACCATATGGATTGTTCAGTAGACATCGTGTGATAATTATGCTGCTTCTGCAAAAGTTGAAAAATCCAGCTTTATCTGAACAAGAATCTTCTTTACTAGCTTCAAACAACTTTGATTTGCAATACATCATAACAAAGGGTCATTGTTATTGGTTAGTGCTCATCCATTTCTTTTGGCCCTGGATTTAATTAAACATCAATTCCTCTGGAGTTATACTTACAACAGATGCAAGGTGCATTGCAAAGAGATTCTGCTCATAGTTTCATGGTTGCATCCAATACTCGATGTAGCAGGTGCTTTTTTGTAGTCATTGGATGCCATTGTAAAGTAGCTTATGTACGCAAATGCTCCTTTATATTTCCTCTTTTGAAAGATTTAAGGTTTTTCAGACAATCCCTTACCGTTGTTTTCTCCAGGTATGTTGTTGCTGGAACGTTGCTGAACAACTATGCCCATATCTTTGACCTCCTCACAAGGTTGAGACAGGTGCACATAATTCCTTGGATATCCTTAGAATTCCTTATGGGTGCAACAAGCAAGTGTTACTATACTGTTTTTCCCTATAGAATTGCACTCTTAATTATTTCTCTATGTTGAAGTAACATGTTGACTGTTCCATCAAAATTGTAGGCTGTTGATCATCCATACCTTGTTGCATTTTCCAAGACAGCAGAATCTCGGGAAGGATGCAAAAATCAACAAAATGGCGCCATGGAAAGCCAGTGTGGAATATGTCATGAATTGGCAGAAGATGTGGTGGTTAGTTGATTGCCCCTATAAAGTTTTTTAAGCTCATGCATTGTTTTCCACTGGTTATAAGCTGACTTTCGCGTATGAACTTTCCTTTCAAGGTTACGTCTTGCGATCATGTATTCTGCAAGAGTTGTTTGATGGAGTGCTCTGAAACTTTGGGGAATGTTTCATGTCCATCTTGTTCAAAGCCTCTTACTGTTGACTTAACAACAGAAAATTCGAGACGAAAGGTCCCTGCAGATTTGAAGGTTGGCAAACGCTCAGGAATACTGGGCAGACTACAAAGCCTAGCAGATTTCAAGACAAGTACAAAAATTGATGCATTGGTAAGTTGGATAACTTGGTCAGCATACTTTGTTGTTTGGAGCTAATCTGAATGTTGACATGCTTGGTGTTTAGGGGAGTGAATTCTGTCAACAAACTCTTATCTCTTATGCATAGTGTTAACATTGGAAGTTCTAGAAACTGTTTTTCCCTTCAGTATCTTGGCAAGAGCTGGTGGTAACCAGCTGTTTATTCTTATTATTCAAATACTCCCTCCGTCCCAAAATAAGTGCCTCGACTTTGTACTAGCTTCAGTACAAAATTGTACCAAGCTTGAGACACTTATTTTGGGACAGAGGGAGTATTTGATTATTAGGTGGATATTTTGTATGGGCTAAACTAATTCATCTCTATCTCTATGAAGATAAGACACACCATTCGAAGGTATGGGAATCAATAAAACAAGTATCCCGCAACTAGCTAATTCCAGCTCTGTTCTCTCATTGGCTTAATATATTTCATGACATCACTGGGACACCCCTGGCATGAAACTAACCTTGATCCAATTACAAGTCTTTTGGTATAGTGGGGTATCTGGAGGATGATGAAATGGTTCTGTTAAGTCTACTGTAATTATGGTTCTGTTAAATCGCCACTAAGCACAATAAGAGCAAATCTTACTATTACGTCAAGAGTGGACCATGGTATGTGCAACTCAATATTGATATTGATTCCTTTTTAATGCAGAGAGAAGAGATAAGGAACATGATTGAGCATGATGGTTCTGCAAAAGGGATTGTTTTCAGCCAGTTCACATCGTTCTTGGATTTGATTGAATTCTCCCTGCAGAGGGTAAAGTATTGAGAAACTTTTACTGATATTTAACATTGCATTGCATTGCATTGTTTATGTACAAGTGAAATGATTTGTAACATGTTTTAACAGTCTGGCATCAAGTGTGTGCAACTTAATGGGAAAATGAACATGGCGGAAAAGGGGAGAGCTATAGATACCTTCATAAATGACCCAGATTGCAGGATTTTCCTGATGAGCCTGAAAGCGGGAGGAGTAGCTCTTAATCTTACTGTAGCATCTCAAGTAAGTCAGTGCATACCCTCCTCCTTTATGTCTAGTTAGACAGCAATAACCTATGTAGTTGCTCCGCGTTCAAAATAAGCAGAACGATCCAGTTGATGCTGCCTGCTTATATATATATCTGTATATTCCCTGGTGGGTAGGTTTTCTTGATGGATCCTTGGTGGAATCCAGCAGTGGAGAGTCAAGCGCAGGATCGAATCCACCGAATCGGACAATTCAAGCCTATTTGGTAATTTGCTATATATATGCTAACTAAAATGGACACTCCGCCTCCTTTATCTGACTTGCGATATGATTTGACTGACACAGAAGCACGAGGTTTGTGATCAAGGACACAGTTGAAGAGCGCATCCTGCAACTGCAAGAGAAGAAGCAGCTCGTGTTCGATGGGTAAATCTCGTTTCCTCCTCAGCCATCCTTGGGTCGGCCGGGTGGATGGGATGATGTTGGCTGATATATACTTTGTTCCCTTCCTTTTTTGCAGCACCGTGGGTGACTCGCCAGAGGCCATGTCAAAGCTTACAGAGGCTGACCTCAAGTTCCTGTTCCAGAACTAGCTTGTCTTGTTTCCTCGATGATGTTCCGGAGCTAGCCATCGTCCTCCCTGGTATTACCAGCGCCGCATACATCCGTCCGGGAGCCATGACAGCGCCCGAGGCCAGCAAGATGCTTGCCTCGCATATTGACGATTATAGCAGCATGCTGTTTACTTTTCTAGCCAGCCATAGGGATCATGAGTTTTTGATGGCATACTCTGTAGTTTTGGACTTGGGGACACCAAGTTACGAATTTCCCAAGACTTCTTGAAGAATAGGCCCATGAAGCCATCCGGTCCCGGGGCCTTGTCATTTGGCATGTCGTCGATTGCTTCAAGAACCTCCATCTCGGTCATTGGAGAGTCAAGGCTATGCAGTCAAGGTTTTCCATATTGTGCTCTTCCTAGTTCAAATCTTTAGAACTTCTAGCTCCTTTCTTCATGACATGGGAGAAGTGGTCTTGGATTAATTTCTCTTTGGCTTCATGCTCGGTAACCCAATTGTTCTTGATTCGATGGATATGATTTTTTCTCCTCTTAGCATTAACCCGGCGGTGGAAGAATTTAGTATTGGCATCGCCTTCTTTGAGGTTGGACACATTGTTTCTTGCGGGATCTCTCGATCAAAGCAATGACCCCTCTCTTAAGCCTAGCCTAGAGTTCACGCTCCTCAGGAGAGATAGGCCTCTCCTCTTGGGCGATGTCGAGGCGAAGAATCACCAAAAGAGCGGCTTGGGGGTTCACTTGGAGGCAACACTCCATAGTTGCGAGCTCAGAGAAATTCATCTCCAAAATCGGAGGTTCACTTGGAGCAACGAGGGAAAACCCAACGTTATTGCAAGCTTGACTCTTTTTTTTTTGCAACGCCGAGTGGGATACAACCTTCAACAAGCATATTCTCCATGAACTTTCATCCTCCCTTTGTGATCATTGACCGCTTTTGCTTGCCGATGACAAGGGCCCTAGGAGGCCTCGAATTTTTAAATTTGAAAAACTTTTGGGCATCCATGCCCGGCTTCAACGAGGTGGTTCAAAGGGCGCGGAACGAATGGGTTGACCATACCGATCCCTACCAAATCATTTTCCACAAGCTCAAGAAGACAGCGATCCGCCTCTCCGAATGGAGTAGGGGCCTTTCCTCCAAGGCTAAGGTTTCACTCTGACTCGCCTCTTGAAATGGAAAACTAATTCGTGAGAATTGTACGGTCGAAATCTACATAAGCGACAAATCTGAGTGTGTTTCTCAAAATAAATCTTCTCAAACCAGCACTTGTATCTTACCCATCTCAAAAGAAGAAAAAACCCTTGTATCTTTCCACTTGTATTGACTGACAGTGTCATGCCAACAGTTATGCCGTGATTTAGCTATATATAGTTTGATTTGTTGTTTCAAGTAATAATGTTCTCGACTAAGTTATATCACGATTCTTGTATCAATGTTATCCAGAAATCATCTGTTCTTCAGCAGATGTCTTTAAGTGCGGCATTTATCTCACTGGAAATTTATCCAGAGAGCCTAAGCACACGCTTGAACATTCATGCTTCTGTTACCAGCTTCTGACGTATTTGTCGCAAGTGTCCAGAATACCCGAGAAGAACTGTGTAGCTGTGGCTGGACTCGTATGCTTGTTTGTGGCTTGGGCGGCATGCCTTATATATAAAGCGGGGCGAAAACCTTTTTCAGTAATTGTGTAGCTGGTTACCATTGCTTCAGAAAACTTATTCATCTTGGAAAGAGCTTTACATGTTGTAACTGTTAAGAGCATCTATAGCCGTAACTTGCAAATCCGGACATATGCCGGCGGTTTGCGGATCGGCGTTGGAGATGCCCTTAGTGACATTGGTATTTTCTTTTAAGAAGAAACAAAATGAAGAATTTTTTTGTAAATTTCAAACAACTTTGCACAGTAATTGCATTTTTTATAATATGCAAAGAACAATTCTATAATAGTGCAACTCTGACACATATTATATAATATTGAGAAAGTATTTGCATGTATAAATTTAGGCTTAGCCAACCAAAAAATGCCCATGAAAGAAAAATAAAACTGACTAATAAAGAAAACGGAAAAAAAAAGCTAAAACGCATAAAAGAATATATAAAGACAACGAGGAAGGCTCGGTTGCACAGATAACGGGCCGCGTCCCAATAAGAAATCGAATGACTCAATACTGGGCCAGACAATGAAACCAACCCCCCAAACAACTTTGCACAGTAATTGCATTTTTTATAATATGCAAAGAACAATTCTATAATAGTGCAACTCTGACACATATTATATAATATTGAGAAAGTATTTGCATGTATAAATTTAGGCCTAGCCAACCAAAAAATGCCCATGAAAGAAAAATAAAACTGACTAATAAAGAAAACGGAAAAAAAAAGCTAAAACGCATAAAAGAATATATAAAGACAACGAGGAAGGCTCGGTTGCACAGATAACGGGCCGCGTCCCAATAAGAAATCGAATGACTCAATACTGGGCCAGACAATGAAACCAACCCCCCTCCAAAAAAGAGAGAACAAACTAGAAAAAAAAGGCGCACTCAAAGCATATATTAACGGCCAACGAATCGACTTACCAAATATAGTTCAGGCAAATTACATATAGCTAAATGGTGTGTCTATAGCTCATCTAAATGTGACATATTATGTCACATCTAACATGACATCATCAACTGTTTGTAACCCTTTTTTTTGTTTTTGTTTGTCTCTAATTTTTCCTTGTCACCCATGCACGGACCATACTTGAGTAAGATTAATTTTCTGCACTGCTAGGCTGCATTGAGTCGCTGATGCATGGCGCAATCCGATTGCGCTGCAGTGCTACAGTCGCTGATGCATGGACTTACAACTTAGACAAAAAAAGTTAAAGTCTAGTTGCGAGTCGAGGGTGGGATTGCAACTATGACAAATAAAGGTCGGGCCCAAGTTACAAATTGAGGGTAGAGTTGCAATTTGAGAAAAAAAAAGACAACCCATGTTTGGTGGTGGACAATCAATTAACAACGATGAAAAGAATCATAAATTAAAAAAATTAAAACGAAAATAAAAAATAAAAAATAAAAAATCATGAATTTAAAAAGTTAACGAATTTGAAACAAATAAATGAAAAAAGAAGAAAAAAGGAAAAAAGAAAGAAAACAGAAAACTGAAAAATGTTCACTTGTAGCCACAACAGCCAACGAGGCACACACGAGGAACAAATTCAAATGGATCTACAGCGGCTTACTGGCACGACGGGCGGGTGCCCCGCGAGTAACGCGTACAGGAAATGTATCAATCAATTAAAAAAAGACAAAGAATACTAATCCTGATGTCTAAATCATGTGGTTAGAAAAGTAGACGTGAGATAGCTAAATTGAACATATGTAACAATAACAACACAAATGTCTTTAAATTCAATCATCATAGCCATGGATGTTTCATAATAATTCAGAAAACAAGAGATAAACCTTAAATTATTAAACAGTAAAAGTAGCTTAATAAGCCCATGAGACTTGTATGACTATCTCCCATGCTTGCATGCAACGACCGACTGTGAAGGAGTACGTCTGAAGCACGAGTGGAGTGGTCCAAGCACCATGGAATGCTCCAAAGCCGGTAATTAAGCCATGCATGCATGCATGCTCCTAGCTTACAGCTTAGGCTGTGTCGTCCGACGTAGCTCCAGCTGCTGCCGGAGCAGCCTGAGCAACGCCGGCATAGCTTCCATGATCGCCACTGTGGCGGGCACCGCAGGCAGGATCCTTGTCCACGACGTCGGTGCCATTGAGTACAACGCCGGCAGCACCGTTCTTCAAGGATCCTTCATTCTCATGCTCGTGCAGTGCTGGCGGGGTCAGCACGACACTGCCATCATCGTCGCCGACTGCAGCAGCAGGGATAACAGAGACACCACGTCGGGAAAGCCCAGCCATTGCCTCATCTACCTCCAGATCAGTTGGCAGGGTGGCAGCTGCAGTCCCGAGGAAAAGGCGCACCATCTCTTGGCACGGTCCCCACACGGCCGACTCCCAGACCTCCTTGTGGCCGCCCAAGCCCTCGGCCATGGCCGCAAAGACGGCGGTGGCGTCGACGCGGCGGACGTCCCAGCCTTCGAGCGTGCTGAGGCGGCGGATCTTGGCCGCCTGCTGGAGGACGAGGCCGAACGTGTTGGCCTTGATCTCGCGCACGGCGCGCTCGAGCATGGCCGCCATCTCGGCCTCGCCGACGGTGCCCTCCCGCTCCGCCCGCAGGTACTCGTGCATCTCGGGCAGGCCGATGGCGCGACGCACGCCGCGGGTGTAGTCGGCGCCCTCCTCGAAGGCGGCGCGCGTCTCGTCCACCAGGCCGCGCCGCACCATGTCGTCGACGCGCAGGCCGGTGTACCACTCCATCATCCCCGGCGCGGCGTCCAGCCAGAGGAAGAGGCAGTCGTGGGCGGCGCGGAACGCTGCGCCGTCGGCCTCCACCAGTGCCTCGATGTAGGTGTTGGACCCGCCGGCGACGACGGGGAGGCGGCCCGCGGAGATGACGCGGGAGATGGCGGCCTCGGCCTCGCGGCGGAAGTCCTCCGCGGTGAAGTCGGCGTCGGGATGCACGCCGCCCAGGAGGTGGTGCGGCACGCCGGCGCTCTCCTCCTGGGTGACCTTGTTGGAGAGTATGGGCACGCCGTCGTACACCTGGATCTTGTCGGAGTTGATGACCTCGCCGCCGAAGCGCTTGGCAAGGGAGATGGCGAGCTTGGACTTGCCGGTGGCCGTGGCTCCAAGCACGAAAACAACCTTGGGCTTGGGGGACTGGGGGTTCACGCCCTTGCACTCCATTGAACAGCGGCTGCTTATGGAACAAACGAGGCAACCCATGGTTACTGTTATTCACTTAGAGAAGAACGTGCATGCATAGTTAAGGCTGGTTGTAATGGTAGTATCATAGGTAGTATCATGCATGCCAACTAGACAATTCTGATGAGGTGTCATAGCATTAAAGGAAGAAAGAGAGGGTGTAGTATCATATCATGATACCGTATTATATTAAATGCTATACTAATTTGTGTCATGCATGACAATAAATAGAGTACTACATGATACTAATATATGATACTATGCATTAGAGAAGTAGTATCATACACTAGTATCATATGCATGATACTAGTATATAATACTCCCCATTACAACCAGCCTAATTTAACTAAATGATAAGTGCCACACGATCAGGTGCGCACGTTTTTCGATGGCAATTCTAATCACGCAAGGTTGGCAATTTACAGTTACAGACTTCTCTCTATACATAGGGAAAATACACAAACAATAAATTAGATTAATATAGGTGAACAGCAGCACAAAGTAATTTGATGTGCAAGTAAACCATGCGCTAAACAACTCCAAGAACATTGCTAAGATAAAAGGAGTGACTGCTATATCGTCTACGATGGAGCAAGCTTGGCAAGATGTGCATACTAGGGACTCGGTGGCAGATCATGGATTGTACTAATGCATGGGATGCCGCACCATCACATACACAATGTGTAATGGTTTGTAGTACGTACCTACGGCACCCATCCAACTGTACATAAGTTGAATATATATATATATATCCAAGTCCGAATTCACCAAATATATGAGTCTAATAAGGTCTAACACGAAGTAGTACACATTGTGCCATGATAATTTTGAATACACCATCACAATGAGAGATTTTTTTTTTCAAAAAATGTGACTAATATAACTAATCATCGAAGAATAGATGACCATACATCCTTATTTCTCAACTTGTTCTACACTAAATAATGATCATCGAAGAATCAGAAAAAAAGGTTTGTTAGTAGCAAGCCAGCAGATCTAGATCTACAACAAAAAACATATCTTTTTCAGCATTTCGCGAATACCATTCTATCATATGATAACATGTAGATGAGCAGATCTAAAATCAACCAGCTTGAGTTCACATGCATGATCTTACTTTAAACTTTCGAACTCCATGCTTTAATCGAATGTTTATCACCAGATGATGATGTTTGCTCGCTTCAGTTATACGTACATAGGATAAAAATTAAACCATGGTAATTTTTTTTTGCGGGTAACAATGTTTAATTGTTTGTTCTCTAAAACAAAATCACAAACTGGATCTAGAATAAAAAAAAATCACAAGCATATGATGAGCGGATTCAGGAGAGCACAAGTGACCCCTAAATGCTAGCTTAAAAAAAGCTATAGTAATTTTTTTAATACTCCGACCGTTCACAAATATAAGATGTTTTATTTTTTATGATTCAAATGTATATAGATTCATTTTACTATCTTTGTTCACTCATTTCGTATGTAGTCTATATTAAAATATCCAAAACATCATATATTTGTGAACAGAGGGAATATATGTTTAGTTGCTTACCAGGATGAGGGGACCCACGAGCTAGCTAGCCGTGGAATATCTTTGCACGGTGGTCGCCGGCCGCCGGAGTTTCAACTCAGATAGCTAGTCTAGCTAGGTTGCCTTCTGGGTTGATGGATGTGCAGGAAAGAACGATGATTGGATGATCACAACGAGGCTAGCCCTCCTGTATTTATAGGCAGCTTGGCATCAGAACCCAATGCCTGATCCAAGCTTACCGGTACGTGAAATTGGAATAACATAAAAATGTTCCATTTTTAGCGTACATTAATTGGGATCTAATTATTCAAATTCAGAATGTCAAACATTCACAGGTATACACATGATATATGAGCCTCGAGATGAGAAAGGCGTTTTGGAGGCCGAGCTCCATGGAGGCCTTTATTTTTAAAAAATTCAAATTCAAATTTTTATGGTTCAAAAAATTCTGAAAAAAAATATGCGTGTATGTAAGGATGTAACTCACATGTGTGTAAAAATTCATGATGAAATACCTTGAGTTGCGACCTGTACAAAAAGACAAATCCATGGCCGGGAGGATGAATAGTATCATGTGTTAAACAGCTCCATATTTGTCTTTTTTGCACAGCCCTCATTTCAATGTATTTTGAACTGAAAATTTACACGCATGTGTATTATGCCTTCATGTATATCTGTGATTTTTTTCAGAATTTTTTGAGATGTAAAAATACGAATTTCAATGAAATTTCAAATCTGAATCTGGAGGCCTCACTGGAGCCCGAGCTCCAAAAGGGATTTCCGCCTCGAGATATAGTATATAGCAGTACATATACTTAGCCATATACCGATATACCATCATTAGTGACATGATTTAAAGGCTTCCATCTACTCCTTCGTTCCTAAATATTTGTCTTTATAAAGATTTTAAATGAACAACCACATACGGATGTATATAACATATTTAAGAATGTAGATTCACTCATTTTGCTCCGTATGTAGTCACTTGTTGAAATCTCTAGGGTGTAGATTGTAGTAAGATAAGCATCCATTAATTACCTGCCATTTATATGCCCATATATGAATGTATATCCAAATATTACCGATCAAATGTACGGCTATGCGGGGAAATTAGCTAGTTAATGCCTTTTTTTAGTTGTTAGTGTTTTCTGCAGGAACTATTTTAGTTGCTAATTAATGTATTAAGGATGGAAAGAAACACATGCAGTTCAAACACTACAATACGAAAGTAGGAGAAGACAGTGAATATTGTGAAATCATGACAGTTAAATGTTTTCAAGTATGTACTCAAATTTGAACTAAAACCACAACGCTTATTTTGGAACGAGGTAGTAGTCATAGAGGTGGGTATACATGAACCGAGTTCATATGTGTATTCGAGAATTCCACAGCTCTCTGCCGGCTTAAAAAATCCTAAGTACTCCTTCGTTCTGAATTACTTGTCGTACGCATGGATGTATCTAGATGTATTTTAGTTCTAAATACATCCATTTCAGCGACGAGTAATTTGGAACGGAGGGAGTAACACACAATGTTTATTTTGGGCACCGATCTACAAGAATCAAATGCATCTTAACTACTTTTCTGTAAACTGAATTAAGATTAATACCAACTTATAACTAAAAAAATTGCAATTGTAGAACTTCTCTCCGTCACTATAAGAAACAAAAGATGACGGTCATAAGTGGATAACCGTCTCATTCCTACGGCACTTGACACGTCACTAGGTCCTTACCGTCCATTATTTGTTCAAGGAGTTGGTCTTTACCGTCCATTATTTGTTGTTTGATTAACTTATAACAAGGGTGCGCATGTATAATCCGCAAATTGCATATAGAATAATGTAATTTGATGAAAAGTGTACTGTCATTAATTAACCAGAAGGAAGATTTCGGTTACAATACGATAATGAAGCATGTGTTTGGAGATCTAACACAAATTGTACAAGCATCTAATTCTACACTCTATTTTACGTTCATATTCCAAAGTTATAGGTTTACATTGCCCATGGTGTCTAATATTCAAACAAGTTGTAGTGCGTATACAATGTTCCCTTGCATGGCCAAACCTTTGTCATAACAGAGACATGTGCTCGCGGTGCCTATAGCTCACTTCATATGACATGTTAGAAATAGAAAGTAAAAATACACCTTTCAAAGATTTCATTTCAGACAGCAATCACCTTGGCAATCACAGATCTCAAATCAGCCACTCGAGAATGCCCCACCTTAGGCCTCCAAAAGCATCCAACCGCCTAAAGTACATGCCATGTCATTCAACTTTTCTTATGCTATTACCACCTAATAATTTGAGGCGATGAAAGGTGGTGAAAATTATCGACGAATTCAAAACGAAGAGTTTAACATGCATAAACCCACAATTTCTATCAATGGACTATGTTACAATTTCTTGGCGTGCAGGAGTGGCGTTGCCACGTGCATTGCATTTCCCTCTGGCAGTTCCTCAATTTCTATCGTGGGGGTCATCGCTGACGCCGCCGAAGGCTTACGCCCAGCCGGTGGCTCCTTCGACTACGGGTTCGGAGGTAGCGCCTCCTAACCTAGGGTTGGTGGCTGAGCTCGATCCACGCTCAGATGGTGTCGGAGCTAAATTCGGCAGATCCCTCGGTCGGGTACCTAAGCTAGATTATGTGGCATGATGGTAACAAGGACACGGTATTTACCCAGATTCAGGATCTCAAGGGGAGATAAAACCCTATATCCTGCTTGTGCTTTATTGCATTGGTACAAAGTACTGAGATTGTTCAATGTCTGTCTATAGTTATGTTCTATCGACTAGCCCAGCCACGTCTTATATAATATACCAGAGGCCTAGGATTACAAGAGTCCTAGTCGGCCACGTCGGTAGGGAGGAGTCCTACGCGAATACAGAGTCCTTTTCTTGAAAGTCAAGGCTTCTAGAGTCTTCTCTGTAGAGCGTCATGGGGCGCCCAAAGTGGCCTAGGACGGACACCACTAGATGGGCTTGGACAGGCCACAGCCGCAGTCGTCAGGCTCGTAGGTTTCCGTCACTCGTCCTCTGGATGGCGGCCACGTGGACTGATGATGTCTATGTAACGGATCTCGTCGGAGTTTGCTTACAACCAGATCGGATCGGGGAAGAACTTGGGGTAGAGGTAGCAGGGTAGGTGGGAAAGGGAAGGAGAGGGGATGTCGTGGAGAGCAGCTCCAGTTAATTTTACAGTAATCCAGCCTACCTACTCCCACACACACGCATGCCTTAAGTACTGGTGCTCGCTGGTGCTGCGCTGACTGGGTCGTCGCCCTCTGTCGGTGGGTCCGCTTGACTCCCGGCCCCTCCTGTCATTGCCCTTGGTGTAGCAGTGCTGACATTCTCCCCTCCTTGTAAACTGGCTTGACCCCAAGCCAGCGAAGAAGAAAACCGTTGTCGAAGTGATCCCAGTTCTTTCCAGGTGGCCATGGATGTTGGAAGCTGGGTCTAGCGCACGAGGATCCGTCTTGTATTGCCTTGCGCCGTCTTGATGATGCGCTCCTTTAGTATTTCTGCTGGTTCCTGTTCCAGACGAAGGATTTCGGGGTCAGGGGGTAATTCAGTTTCTACCTGGATGTTCGTCCCGACCGCCTTGTTGAGCTGTGACACATGCACGACTGGATGTATTTTGCTCCCTTCAGGTAACGGAAGCTTGTACGCCACCTTCCCCACTCGATCCACCACGAAATATGGTCCGAAGTACCTGAACGCCAACTTCTGGAATGGCCGTTGAGCGACCGTGGTCTGGATGTAAGCCTGCAGACGTAAGTAGACTGCGTCGCCGACTTGAAACTCCCGGTCAGTTCTGTGTTTGTCCGCCTGTTTTTTCATGCGGTCCTGTGCCTGTTTGAGTTGCTGCTGTAGCAGTTCATGCATCACCTCCCGTTCCTGCAACCATGCTGCTAGATCAGGCACTGTAGTGGCGTCCACTTGAGTCACTCCAAATTCCCGTGGCAGTGTTCCGTACATGACTTCATACGGTGTTCTCCCCAGAGCAGAGTGAAAATTTGTGTTGTACCAGTACTCCGCGAGGAATAGCCACTTGTACCAGTTTTTGGGGCAGGCATGTACTGAGCAACGAAGATACGTTTCGAGGCATTGGTTCACTCTCTTCGTTTGACCATTTGTTTGCGGGTGGTAAGATGAGCTCATTCTCAGTTGCGTTTGAGCGAGCTTGAACATTTCTTGCCACAGATTGCTGGTGAACACTCTGTCCCGATCTGATATGATTGCCAGTGTTATCCCGTGGAGCTTGAATATGTTGTGCATGAATGCCATGGCAACTGACAACGTCGTGTATGGATGTTTCATTGGCAGGAAGTGTCCATACTTGGAGAACTTGTCCATGATGACCAGAATCACATCATATCCTCCAGATTTTGGCAGCCCTTCGATGAAGTCAAGTGAGATCACTGCCCACGGTCGTTTTGGTATCGGTAGAGGCTGTAGCAGTCCAGCCGGTGAGATCCTTTCAGTTTTAGCTTTCTGACATGTCTCACACTGTCGCACAAATTGCTTGACCATGTCCTTGAGCCCTTTCCACGCGAACAGTCTGCGCACTCGATTATAGGTGGCGTGAAATCCGGAATGTCCCCCCGCTGCGCTGTCATGGAGTGCTGTATGAGATTCTTTTGGATTTCTGGTTCTGTGCCTAGCCATATGCGCCCTTGATACTTGATCACCCCATCTTGTAAAGTGAAGTCTTTCTCACTTTGTGGATCTAGTGCCAATCTTGCCATGAGTTTCCGTGCACTGTCATCTTGTTGATAGCTGGCCACGATTGTCTCCAGCCACGCTGGCCGAGCCACAGCGATTGCTGCTAGTTCCTGATGTTCGGTTGGTTCTTTCCTCGAAAGTGCATCTGCCGCTTTGTTCGTTGTCCCTGCCTTGTACTGGATCCTGAACTGGAGCCCTACTAGCTTTGTGAACGCCTGTTGTTGTATTGGTGTGTTGAGACGCTGATCGGTGAGGTTCAGGAGGCTCTTTTGATCTGTGCGGATGATAAACTCTGAATGTTGTAAGTACGGACACCAGTGGTCCACTGCTAGTAGGAGTGCGAGGCATTCTTTCTCATATGCCGACAGACCCAGGTTCCTGGGGGCTAAGCTTCTGCTAAGGTACGCCACCGGGTGCCCCCCTTGCATGAGCACTGCTCCAATTCCAGTTCCACTTGCGTCTGTCTCGACCACGAACGGTTTTGAGAAGTCTGGCAGCGCTAGTACTGGTGCTGAGATCAGTGCTTGTTTCAGAGCTTGGAACGCCTCCTGGGCTGTGGGTGTCCAGACGAACATTGTGTTTTTCTTGAGCAGATCATTCAATGGCCTGCTAATGATGCCGAAGTTGCGCACAAACTTGCGATAATACCCTGCCAATCCCAAGAAGCTCCTTAACTGTTTGACTGTTGCCGGTTGCTCCCACTCCTTCACTGTCTGAATGTGTTCTGTGAGTGTCGACACGCCTTTGTCGCTGATGTGGTGTCCCAGGTAGTTGATGTGTTGTTGAGCGAATGAGCATTTGGATCTCTTTGCCACCAATTCATACTCTCGCAGGCGTTGTAGTACTTGCCGCAACAACTGTAGGTGTTCTTGATATGTGGCTGTATGCACCAGGATGTCGTCCATGAAGGCAAGTACTCCCTTCGCGCCAATGGTCCAAGTACAATGGTCACGACAGTATGAAATGTGTTCGGTGCAAATGTCAATCCATAGGGCATCACTCGGAATTGAAAGTGCCCCACATGAGTTCTGAATGCTGTTTTTTCCTCGTCTTCTTCAACCAGTCTAATCTGATGGTACCCTGCTTGTAGGTCCAGCTTCGAGAACCACTTGGAGCCTGCCAACTTGTCGAGGAGTTCGTCTATAATTGGCAACGAGCAGTTCCCTTTGACAGTGATTGCGTTTAGGTGTCTGAAGTCCACACAGAAACGCCATGTCTAGTCTTTCTTCTTCACAAGCAGGACTGGGGACGAGAAGGGGCTAACACTGGGTATGATCAGTCCTTGCTGCAACATTTCTTTGATCTATGCTTCTATCTCGTTCTTTTGCTCTGGTGTATATCAGTAGGGCCTAATGCTGACTGGTTTTGCACCTGGTAACAGTGGAATTTGATGGTCCCAACTGCGATGTTGTGGCAGCGTTTTGGGTTCTGCAAACACTTCTTGGAATTCCTCTAGTAGTGCAGCAATCTCTGGAAGCTCTTGTGTGTCTTGTGCTGCTGAAGATGCACTCTACATGACTACCACGTGGGCTATCGCATTTTGGTCCTCCCACTCCATCGGTTGCTGTGCAGACACTTGCGGTACGGCTGCCACCCGGGGTTGAACTCCTGTCAGCAAGATCCATTCTCCTGCGTGCTGGAACTGCAGTGTTTTGTGCTCCCAGTCGACCCACATGGGTCCACATTTCTGCAACCAGTCCATGCCTGCGATCATCTCATAGCATCCCAGGGGTAGAACTCTCAGGTCAGTCTGAAACGTATGCCCTTGCGTCGACCACGAGCAGCTTGGTATCATGCCTTTGCACTGGAATATTCTACCATCAGCTATCTTTACTGACGTGGTGTCAATTTGCTGAACTTGCTCTTGCAGAATCGCTGATATGCCTTCGCTGTCGAAACTATGCGAGCTCCCCGAATCCACCAGTATCAGCATCTCTTTGCCTGCAACTATACCAACAAGGCGCACTGTATGTGGTGTCATCTTCCCTGTCGTTGCGACCTTGGAAATTGACATCAACACCTGCTCTTCTTGCTCTTCTGCTTGCTGATTCAGGTTCTCTGCTTGCAATAACTCGAGCAGCTCTTCCACAATGTGAATCTCCAGAGTAGCGGCGCATTGGTGCCCTTGGCCCCATCGTTCTCCGCACTTGAAGCACATACCGCGTGCGCGTATGTAGTTGTGCAGTGCGGCAACGCGATCCTCACCCGCTCGCCCGCGCTCAGGCACGTTCGCTGCGTCGATGCCGCGTCTGTCGTCAGCCGCGACTGGTGCACCCGGAGGTGGGTTCCGGGGCGCTGGTGCTCCCATTACCAGCAGCGGTCTTGGTGCTGCCCGCGGTTGAGGTACATCTTGCCGTCTGTACTCTCGCCGCGGCAAGGCGTCCATCAGCTCCTCCTGGATCGAAGCCAAAGAAAACGCAGAGTCCAAGTCCTTGGGTTGATGTAACATTACACCCACTCGAATTTCATGTTTTAATCCTTTTAGAAACTGAGTGGTAAAGAAAACTGGATCAAAAGCTGGGTTATGGGCTAAGAGGTGGTGCATGATTTCCTCAAATAGAGACATGTACGCTTGCACTGTGCCTGTCTGACGAAGAGTTTTGAACTGACGCAGGTGTGCCTGATACTGCTCACGGCCAAATTTGCCGCACAAGGCTGCACACAACCCTTCCCACGACATCGACTCACTCTGCGCCTCATGCAGCTGCAGCCACCGCGCTGCGTTCCCCGTGAAATGGAGCGTAGCTACACGCACCCACAACTCGGAGGCTACGCCATACACACTGGAATATTTCTCACATCGGGTTTTCCAAAATTGGGGATTATCGCCATCAAAGGTGGGGAAATCCAACTTGGGCAACGACCAACTAAGATGTGAATTGGGTGTTGTGTGTGGATCTATTTCACCCCGATGTGGAGCTAGATGTAGATCAGGGGATGGGCTGGTGGTCAGGGACGTACCCTTGACCGGAGGCGGTATATGGGTGGTGACCACGCCATACGCCGGACCCCCGGTGTCATCGATCTCGCTGTGGCCTCTTGGCCCGTGGTGTTCGGAGCCATCGTGGCTTGTAGTCGACGCCTGCCGCACCACCGTGTCGCTCTCTGGGACCGGATCCGGAGGCGCCACCAGCGCAGGGTGGAGCACGATGCGCCCAGCCTGTCCGCGCAGGTCGTCCACCTGCTTCTGGATGTGGGAGACGGCGGGGCGCCACAACTCCAGGGAGGTCTGGATCGCGTCCAGCCTCGCCTCGGTGGCGATGCGCCCGTCCGTGACGGCCTTGGCAAGGACCGCAAGTTGCTCCTCCATCGCTGCCGCTTGCTGGGCTTGCTTCGTCAGGTAGCGGGGTTTGGGGTAGGCGGTCTCCAGATCGATGGATTACTAGACCTCTGATACCAGATCGGATCGGGGAAGAACTTGGGGCAGAGGTAGCAGGGTAGGTGGGAAAGGGAAGGAGAGGGGATGCCCTGGAGAGCAGCTCCAGTTAAGTTTACAGTAATCCAGCCTACCTACTCCCACACACACGCACGCCTTAAGTACTGGTGCTCGCTGGTGCTGCGCTGACTGGGTCGTTGCCCTCTGTCGGTGGGTCCGCTTGACTCCCGGCCCCTCCTGTCATTGCCCTTGGTGTAGCGGTGCTGACAGTCTACTATGTAACTTTTATTTCCTGTGGACTCTGTCGGGCCTCCAAACACAGAGTTTTGTAGGACAACAACAAATTTCCCTCAAGTGGATGACCTAAGGTTTATCAATCCGTGGGAGGCATAGGATAAAGACGATCTCTCTCAAACAACCCTGCAATCAAATACAAGAAATCTCTTGTGTCCCCAACACATCCAATACAATGGCAAATTGTATAGGTGCACTAGTTCGACGAAGGGATGGTGATACAAGTGTAGTATGGATAGTAGAAATATATTTTTATAATCTAAATAGATAAAAACAACAAGGTAGCAAGTAAAAAAGAGAGAGCACAAATAGTATTGCAATGCTTGGAAACAAAGAATAGGGTTCATACTTTCACTAGTGCAAGCTCTCAACAATGCTAACATAATTGAATCATATAACCATCCCACAACGTGTGACAAAGAACCACTTCAAAGTTTCTATCGGAGAACGTAGGACAAAAACGTGTACCAACCTATGTGCCTAGATCACCCCAATGTCACCACGGGAATCCGCAAGTTGATTACCAAAACATATATCAAGTGACTCAATATAATACCCCATTGTCACCACGGGTATCCATATGCAAGACATACATCAAGTGTTCTCAAATCCAAAATATTCAATCCAGCATAGTGAAACCTTAAATAGAAAAACTCAATTCATCACAAAAAGATAGAGAGGGAAAACACCATATGATCCTACTATATTAACAAATCCCATGGTTACATCAAGATCGTGCCGGAGCAAGAACACGAGAGAGAAAAAGAGATAGATAGATAGATAGATAGATAGATCGAGAGAGAGAGAGATAAAACACATAGCTATGGTACATACCCTTAGCCCCGAGGGTGAACTACTCCCTCCTTGTCATGGAGACCACAGGGATGATGAAGATGGCCCTCGGTGATGATTTCCCCCTTGGGCAGGGTGCCGGCATAGGGCTCCAGATGAGATCGCTTCGGAACAGAGGCTTGCGGCGGAGGAGCGGAAGTTGTTGGTTTCTTTCTGGGGTTTTCGGTATTTATAGGAATTTTTGGCATTGGATTCACGCCAGGGGCGGGGTATGAGGGAGCGACAAGCTCGGTATGCGCGCCCTATGGGGGTGCCCGCGACCCTTGAGCTTGCCGTGTCCTTGTGACTCTTTTGATCCTTCCTCGAAGCTTCAGGTATCTCTTTTTATCCATAAAAAATCACCGTAAATTTTCAGCCCAATCTAAGAAATTTTATTTCAGCACAAAAAAAGACACCACGGTAGTTCTGCTGAAAACAACGTCTGTCCGGGTTAATTCCATTCAAATCATACCAAAACCATATAAAATTGTTGTAAACATGGCATGAATACTTCATAAATTATAGATACGTTGGAGATGTATCAACCAGATGGACTCCATTGGTGTGCCTGGTCATTGGGTTCGACCGCACCACTTACCCTTAATTTGTCGGTGCGACCCAACCAGGTTCCAAGGCTCCTTCATTGAGTGGGGCTCTGACTGGATTGATGTAGGTGGTCAGGTACATGGCATTGATCAGGTACGCCCACTAGATGTTGCAACCAACTTGAGCCAGGGTCCGACCGCATCGGGTAGTAAATCTAGCTCGTCTGGTTCCTGTCCTGGTGGGACCAGACCATCTTCAGGCCCCTATACAAGGTGGCTCTGGATCCAGAGAGAACCCCGGATCCCTCTCTACATTTTTTGTTCTCTAGCTTCAAAGTGCGGCGGCTGGCTCACTATGCTAGATCTTTGTGTCGTGTCTCATCTCCTCCTCCTCTCTCAAGCTCTTTTGCTCAGATCGTTGCCATTGGTAGAAGAGGAGAGGAGAGGCCCTAGAAAACGATGCTACGAGGAGTTAATGTCCAAGGAATAATGATGCGGGGTATAACATATGAGAGAGAAGTTGAAGTGGGATGTTGCTTGATGTAGGGAAGCGTCGCCGCCATCCAGGGGGTTGGGCGGGCAAGATCACGACTAGCACACTCTGATGGTAGCCTAGGAGGCGACCAACAATTCCAAGGAAATATAAATGGCAAGGATGGTGGAAATAAGGGCTTCAGTAACAACAAGCGTCAAGAGAGTATTCAGAAGAACTACAAGTTTAGTAGCACTTCAACAAAGGGTCCTCTTCGGGCTCTAGGAAAGCTTCAGTTGTGGTGCGGGCTGCAACTAACTCATGGTGCTTTTGATGTGAGAGGCTTGGCCACTTCCAGTTTGACTGCACCTTCCCTCTATGTGCTTCTTGTATAAGCAAGAAGGGAAGGCGACCAACTACTGCACTTTCCCCACCCCAGTTCTACAGTTTCAGATAACGTGACATGGTATCTATGGGTAGTTGTAGGGGAATAGAACACTATGAATATGACAGGACATCACCAACGAGAGTGCAGCAGAGTGGAAGAAGATGTTGGTGATGATATATGAGTCCCGCACGTAGGTTATACCTCCCAGCCACAAGAATTATTCCACCGATAAAGACTCCAAGTAGACGACCCCTATGTTGTATGCACATGTTCGAGATTAGTGATTCGGTGGCACTTTGCCATCCGGGTTAAAATCCACTAAAAGAAACGAGAGGGAGAAGAGCCTACTGGTGATCCATCTAGTTCAAACTAGACAGGAGAGACATGGGCGCAATAGTTATGCAGGGGGTGGCTCCAAAGGGACTTTTGGACCCTCCCACATATTTACATGCGTCCCAAGAGGGGTGGCCGACTTCGAAAGGGGGATCCCCCTTTGGTTGACTAAACCAGGGGAGGAGGAGTCCTCCTAGGACTCCGCCCCCGTGTTGCTCCCATGTCTATAGGGGGCAAATTATTGCACCTTTAGGGCCCATGTGGTTGCCACCCATTGGGTCGGCCAAGGGGGAAGTCCCATAGCCCCCCTTGGAATATTCCTTCCGGAACCATCTAGTGCATTCTAGAAATTTTTGGACGCTTCGAGGCACTCCCGGGACACACCCGGAATCATCCCGAACACTTCTGAAACCATACATAGCTCTTCTGGTGTCATTCTCTGATACTCCTATGGTATCCTAGTTCTCAAATAAATCGCTAATTGTTAAGCGTGTGACCCTATAGGTTCGGCAATATGTGGACACGACCCGGAACACCTTCCGGTCAATAATTAACAGACGAGATATAGATACTGATGTTAATTCCCACATATACATGAAGACCTTTATCGACTGAACCTTTTCTTTCCGCATACATTTTCCTTTGCTTCAAGATATGTTACAAAACCCGAGGCAAGACTTATCGGTATCAAATACCAAATTATCCTCATTACAATTTTTTTATCTTTTCTTGTTTCCGTATTGTAGTATCGCAATCTTCTTATATTTACTAATTGGATGCACTATCCAAGCCTCCGCGTTAATCCTTAGAATTAAGCAAAATTGTCTGTTGGATCTCCTTACTTTTTTTCCATAGCCATCTAATGATTTCTCTTAAGAAGTCCTCACGTTTTATCCCACCTCCTACGCCAAGACTTCTCTATAGGTTGCAAAAGGAAAAAAAAACGCGTGATCCCACGTCCCACGTGAAAACTTGCAGAAATCTAGAGTGATGGTAACAACAAGTGGATAGATCCAAAAATAATGATAGCAGGCTGATGATAGATTTAATTTAATAAAAAGACAGATGATGATTGCTTTACTATTTGTTTCCCACCCAAGATGAACAACATAGGCATATCATAGGTGAACCAGATAATAGACAGAGATACTATTCATAGCTGCCTCCATATGTGCCTCACAAGTAATTTTAAAACTTAGGTTTGAACATTAATTTGGACCTAACTTGGAGTCTAAGAGGTGAACACGACGATAAAGTAGCAGGTAATATTAAGCAATGCATAACATAAGTAGAAACAAAAGAGTGTGAAACCTCTCTTGTGGACCCGTGTACTCCTCAGGCTCATGTGCTGAGTCGATGATGGTGATGCAGTTGTGGTGGGTGCCGGCGGCAGGGAAGGAGATCTGAGGCGGCGAAATACAGTCAGGAGTCGTGATGTCTGGGTTGGTGGATGCTTCTGTCGATGGAGCAGCTCAGGTGAGGTGGACTACGTTGCGGCAGGAGCAGGACAAACCACACAAAGTTTTCTTAGACACCTACCTGTAACTGAAGTAATTTTGAAGGGCTCCTTGGACTTGCAGGATTCTAAAAACGCGGGGATAGGAAAAACACCAGAATAGGATAGGAATGCACGTGGGAAACAGAGCATTTGTAAATACATAATTTCTGTCAACTTGGGTGTTTGGTTCACAGGAATTGGAAGAGCAGAGGAATGGAAAGGAACATGGCCAAATTAAAGTGAAACCATATGAAAACGTGTACAGTTAGAATGTTATTCTGCCACTAATGCACTTGGTCTTGTTTTCATGCATATGATTAGAAAAGTAGGTCCAGGTGGATGTTTTGCTCCATTCCTTTCAACAAAATGCATGAATAATTGAATAGTAGAGTGCCATAGGAAAATTTCCTATTGCTATGTTTTTTCTTTGAACCAAAATAGCCCTAATGGATCAACACGATCAATGTAGAGTAATAAGTGATGCAACAAGTGTACGACCTCTTTGCTGTCGCCGTGTTGACCTCAACATCATTGGGTTGGTTGTTGAAGAAGTTGAGGCAGAGGTGGCTGTTGGAGGTGTGGAGGTAGATCTGAGGAATCTGTAGACGGCGTCCAGGGCACTACTTTGTTGTCATGGATGGTTCCGACGTTGGAGCAGCTCCGGTGAGCCGTAAGACGTCGAGGCTGAAGTAGTACAAGACATACATCGTTAATCTCAAGTGGGGTTCTAATAGCATCTACAATATATGATGTAAAATACATTACCAAAAAGTCATAGATGTAAAATTTACATCACCAAAAAACACCTGACTACAACAGATGAGGTAAAAACTGTTGACTGTGAAATTAATTATCGAAACTAAAATTTACTGTGGAATCTGAATGTTACTGTAAAAAACGAACGCACTGGTAGCAGAGAGGCACTTCACATGTAGTTTAGGCCGCTCGAGCACTAGTAGTAGAGAAACAGTGATCTAAATTAGCAGGCGATTGACGGGGAACACAGTAGCAGATAGCAGCCGGAGCAGCAGCACCTGGAGGAGCAGCAACTCATGTAGCTGTAGCAGCCCGTGTACCAGCATCAGCAGCGCGAGCGAGAGCATGAGTAGAGCAGCAACACGAGCGAGGGGGAGTGCATCGAAGCAACGTGAGCGAGCGAGAGCCGGAGGAGCAGCAGCAGCACGAGCGAGCGAGAGCCGGAGCAGTAGCAGCACCGCGAGCGAGAGAGCAAGAGCCGGAGCAGCAGCTGTGTGAGCGAGTGAGCAAGAGAAGGAGCAGCAGCAGCAGCGCAAGCGAGCGAGCGGGAGCCAAAGCAGCAGCAGCAGATCCGGCTGGTATGTGCGCCGCCGCCGAAGGGGCCTCACACTGGGGGTGAGCCGGCATGGAGATGTCGCCCGTGGCGCCAACTTCGAGGTATCTGCGCCATGGGGGTGCGGGATGGAGCATGGTCGGCACCGGGAGGTCGAGTTAAGGAGAAGGTGTGATGCGATGAGTGTACAACCTCTTTGGTGGCGCCGAGTAGGCCTCGCTTTCGTCCACGGAGTTGGTGAGGATGCTGCGGTTCCGGTGGAGCAGGTTAAGGCGACGCTGTGGGGATGGAGCAACCGTCATAGACGAGGCGATCATAGGAGCAGCTCCTTTGAGGTGGAGGACGGGGCGGCTGAACCGGTGGGATGACGAGATCGACGACGGATCCTCATCTGGGGAGGTGCATGAGGGACGTTTAGTTGTTGCGGTGGACGACATCATCGGGGAAGAGGCTCCGGCTGGGAAGTGGTGAGGTGGCGGACGGAGGAGGGTGGGGTTTCGCGGCTGGAGCAGAGAGGTTATGGCGGCCTGGGATGTTGAATGGCGAAAAGGAGGCGATGGGAGGGGGTAACCATGACTTAGGGACGCGCTTGTCCAAAATGTTGGGTGTGTTACAAAAGTACCCCCACCGATTTGAAATAACGACCCTTTCGGCTAAGGGTTAGAAGGGGGCTTTCACGTGTCGGGATTTGGCAGCTGTAGGGAGTTTTCGCGTGCGTTGTAATTTCGGGATAGCAAGGCGCGGGTTGTGAAGGCGCGAGTTTTGGGAGCACGATATCTGAATTTTTGGGATATAACAAGGTGCGGGTTGACTTTTAGGGACAAGCCTAACACTACAAAAAAAAAGACACATCCCTGACATTTTGGGCCTAATGAAATTTTTTTCTGTCATACATATGACACTTCTATGACGATAATTGTGACAAAACCGGTATCATCATAGATGTGGTGGGCTGCTACTTCTATGACAAAAATCATGATGAAAATGGGCTTTTCGTCTGGCGGGCCGGAGATGCAGCTGCATGACATTCTTTGGGCCGTCCATGACGGAAAAACCGTGGTAGAAGCGAGGGGAGGAAAATTTCGGGAGTTGCGGTTACGGTGGGAGGTCGGGGCCGGCGATCGCATTTCTCTCGCTGCGTGCGTGCGTGTCGCGCTGGGCATTGGCTCTAACCGAACTCGAAGCGGGCGTTGGGCTCTAATCGAACCCGGCGATTGACCGCAGGCTACGCGTTCATCGAACCCGAGCGATCGATCGATGGCTGTTAATCGAACCCGATGGGCGATTCCTTCGCCGCTGCTGCTGCTAATCAAGCCGATCGATTGGATGAACAATGGCGTTGCGGGGGGTTGGATGAGCGATGGCGGTGGCGTTGCCTCGGATGAACAGGACCCGTGGTGTGGAGGGCTGGATGAACAATAGACGGTGGAGGGTGGCCTTGGAGGGTGGTTGAACAGGACCCCGTGGTGTGGAGGGCTGGATGAACAGTGGACGATGGAGGGGTGCCCGTGGAGGGGTGGTTGAACAGTAGCCGGTGGAGTAGCGCGCGGTGGAGGCTGGATGAACATGAGCCCGTGGAGGCTGGAGGAGGTCGACGGTAGCCCGTGTAGGCTGGAGGAGGTCGACGGTGGAGATGAACAGTATCCTGTGGAGGCCCGTTTGGCGGTACGCCACACCCCTCCTGATGAACAGGACCCCCGTTTGACCGTAGCAGGTCCGTTTAAATCCGTTTTGCGACGCCACACCCTCCCGATCAACAGACCACCGTTTGACCGTAGGAGGTCTGCTTCTCTGCTTTGGCGGCACGCCACACCCCTCCTGATCAATAGGACCCCCGTTTTGATTGTAGGAGGTCCGTTTCCTCCGTTTTGCGGTACGCCACACCCCTCCCGATCAACAGGACCCCGTTCCGAACGTAGGAGGTCCGTTTCCTCCGTTGTCCGGTACGCCAGGCCTAGTTTCCATCGCCTGTTTCGTCCAAGCCCTCCCGATGAACACGACCACGCATTCCGTTCCGACCCAGCCGGTTGGCTCCCCATGAACACGATGACGACGCTGTTTCTCCGTTCCAACCTAGCCATGTACGTATGCGCGAGTAGGTGTTCGAGACCCTGCCCGTATGTACGTACGTGGCCGTATTTTCTTTCTTGCACCCTCGCCGTTGTACGTACGTGTACGTGCTATGTGCGCGCCTCTACTATGACACGTGCGCGCCTCTACTACAACACGTGCGCGCCTCTAAATCGACCAGTATGTATGTACACATCGACCAGAATGACAACGCTACGTACGCTTCGACCAGGTGGGTCCCGACTGTCAGGCACTTCCTTGCCTGCGAAGATGTAGCTGGTGGGTCCCAACAGTCAGGGGGGGCGAATTGTTTTGTTTTTTTTGCCCGGACGCACTTCCTTGCGTGCGAAGATGTAGCTGGTGGGTCCCAGCAGTCAGGGGGAAACATTTTTTTCGGGAAATACGGTGGCCCGTCCGGTGGGTCCCCGCTGTCAGGCGGAGGGATAATTATTTTGCACGTAATAAGGAGGCACTTCCTTGCTGCGGCCGTGGGCCCAGCTGTCAGCCTCTCCACGTCATATCCACGTCCGATGGAAGCCGTTCCTTGAC
Organism: Aegilops longissima; assembly: GCA_021605205.1. Taxonomy (NCBI): domain Eukaryota; kingdom Viridiplantae; phylum Streptophyta; class Magnoliopsida; order Poales; family Poaceae; genus Aegilops; species Aegilops longissima. The sequence continues at coordinate 45,227,503 of CM038676.1, read as the reverse complement.
CACGTTGACCACGCGCGGCCGAGAGCACCAGGCGGTGGACAACGGCGAGGCCTAGGAAGGGGACGACGCGAGCCGGGAAGACGCGACGATGGATGCCCACGGGTAGAGGAGTACGAGGGTTCACCGGTTCGCTGCGGTGTGAGGCTGCCGTCGCGCCGCAGAATAACGAGGGTGTGGGTGAGTAGAGGATGGCCTGGCCAGCGGTGGGAGTAGTAGGGCGGTGACGCCTCCGCCGCATCGCAGACGACCACGGGAGGCGGGAGCACAAGGCACGACCGGCGCTGGATTGGGCGGCTGGAGCAAGAAGACCGGAGGTTGAAGAAGCACTACGGCCGTTGGATGGACATCGTACGGTCACTGGAGCTAGAATCGTGCATATTGACTAAGTTGACAAAGCCCTGCGTCCCCGTCAACTTAGTAGGCCCAAAAGTCAGCCTGCCACTATACTAGGTCCCAGCTAACAGGGGGAGTATTCATTTTTTTGTGCGTAATAAGGAGGCGCTTCCTTGCCTGCGAAGATATAGCTGGTGGGCCCGAGCTGTCAGCGGCGATAACGTTTTTTTTTCACGAAATACAGATGCCCTTTCGGTGGGTCCCTGATGTCAGGTGGAGGAATCATTATTTTGCGCGTAACAAGGAGGCATTTCCTTGCGTGCGGCCGTGGACCCAGCTGTCAGCCTCTCCACGTACAATCCACTTCAGATGCATGTCGGTTGTTGACCACGTTGACCAGGCCGCGTCGAGAGCACCAGGGCGGTGTATGACGGCGAGGCCTAGGAAGGGGACGACACGAAGGCAGGGAAGACTCAGCAGTTGTTTCCCACGCGGAGGGGAGTACGACTGTACGAGGGTTTACTGGTTCGTCTGCCGTCGCCGGAGAATAACAGCAGGTGTGGGTGAGTAGAGGGATGGCTAGGCCAGCGATGGGAGTATGGTGGGGCGGTGAGGGCTGCGCGGCAACACAGCCGGCCGCGGGGAGGAGAGAGCAGGCAGTCCCGCCGGCGCTTGTTTGAGCGGCTGGAGCAGGAAGAGCGGAGATTGAAGAAGCACGACGGCCGTTGGATGGACATCGTACGATCACTGGAGCTAGAATCGTTCATATTGACTAAGTTGACAAAGCCCTCCGTCCCCGTCAACTTAGTATGCCCACAAGTCATCCTCCCACCATGGTGGGTCCCAGCTAGCAGGGGGAGTATTCATTTTTCGGTGCGTAATAAGGAGGCACTTCCGATGGGTCCGAGCTGATAGCGGGGGGAACGTTTTTTTTTTTTTGCGAAATACGGTGGTCCGTCCGGTGGGTCCCATCAGTCAGGGGCAAATGTTTTTTTTCGTGAAATACGGTGGCCCGTCCGGTGGGTCCCAGCAGTCAGGGGGGAAACGTTTTTTCCGTGAAATACTGGTGGCCCGTCCGGTGGGTCCCTGCTGTCAGGTGGAGGAATAATTATTTTGCGTGTAATAAGGAGGCACTTCCTTGCGGCTGCCGTGGACCCAGCTGTCAGCCTCTCCACGTACAGTACTCTTCCGATGGAAGTCGGTCGTTGACCACATTAACCACGCCGCGCCGAGAGCACCACTGCGGTGGACGACGGCGAGGCCTAGGAAGGGGACGACGCGGAGCCGGGGAAGACGCGGCAGTGGATGCCCACGCGGAGAGGAGCACGAGGGTTCACTGGTTCGGCTGCAGTGTGAGGCTGTCGTCGCCGCAGAATAACAGGGGAAGTGGGTGAGTGGAGGATGGCCTGGCGGTGGTGGGAGTATTATGGGGACGGTGAGGCCTCCACGGCAGCACAGCCGGCCACGGGAGGCAGGAGCATGCGGCACGACCGGCGCTGCTTTGGGCGGCTTGGGCAAGAAGACCAGAGGTTGAAGAAGCACTACGACCGTTGGATGGACATCGTTGACCACGCCGCGCCGAGAGCACCAAGGCGGTGGACGACGGCGAGGCCTACGAAGGGAACGACACGGAGCCGGGGAAGACACGGCAGTGGCTGCCCACCCGGTGGAGAGTACGAGGGTTGACTGGTTCGGCTGCCGTCGCCGAAAAATAACAGGAGGTGTGGGTGAGTAGATGGATAGACAGGCCAGGGATGCGAGTATCATGGGGCCGTGAGGCCTGCCCGGCAGCACTGCCGGCCACGGTATGCGGGTGCAGGCGGTTCGGACGGCGCTGGTTTGGGCGGCTGGGGCAGGAAGATCAGAGATTGAAGGAGCACGATTGCTGTTAGATTGACATCTAACAGTCTGACGCTGGTACAGTCGATTGTTGACTAAGTTTCTTTTTTGCGAAACCTTGTGTACGCATGAACTTGGTAGGCCCACAAGTCAGCCTCGAAATCTGTGGCAGACAACATAAAGCCCATTTGCTATTTTCTATAATTTGCAGCCCATTTACTAATTCTTAAGTAATTTATTACAACTCATTTTCTGCCCAGGACCACGGTCAAAAAGTTCAACCTTATTTTGCATATTTCGGTGGAGTCCGAACTGTTGTAATCCCGAAATGATAAACATTTTTTTAAGAACTTATTGATTTGCCAAAAAAATCGTTTTGTTTTTGTGAGCAAATAAGACGTGGGACAATTGAGCTAGTTTAAGGGAAAACCAGTGGTAAATAAATCCGCGCTGGGTGGAAAAAACAACAATAATAAGGATGTAAATATGAAAAGGGAATTTCATGTGTTTTCAATATAATGATACGTGTATATGAACTAATAAAACTATAGGTAGAGATTAGAAAACGGATGTAGGACATGCGTTTTAAGAGGAAAATAGAACTGGGTTGTGTGTTTGATTCAGTAAAAAAACTGCCTGCAGATGTTGTAAGACAAAATATAACTAACACTGGCGGGCCAGAGGCCAGTAGATACCTGCTGGATCTTTGTGCCCCGTTGTCATCATGGGCTGGACCTGTTAAAAACAAAACCAACCCTGGGCAGTCTGCAGCCCAGTTGAAACTTGCTCGACCTGAAAAAACAATATATGTGCTCAATAAACGAGAGAATTCTACAAGTATAGACTGATAACCGGGATGCAACATGGATATTGTTTTTTTATCGTGATAATAAGTGCATGCACTTATTTCAAAAAAATTGGAGAACTGGGAATTCGAACGGCGGGTGCTTATGCTACCCATCAAATAAAAATCAGGTGCCTGAAAATTCATTTCGAAACAAATGATTCAGCTTTATATCCACGCTGACCCTCGGCATGATGGTTGGAAGCAAATGCAAGTTCATACCAAAATATCGTTAACAACAATACCAACTTGCAGACGACAAGGTAGTACAACTACCAATACCTAACTAACTTGTAATCTTTTTACTACTGGCCCTAGTGTTAAATGCGGTAGAAAATCTTGCAGAGGACCAGTTCCGCTCCTTCTCTTGCTCCAGTCCCCGAGGTGGTACTGGTGCATCACCCGATTGGTCCTCTGCTGGTCGAAGTTCTTGTTGGTGTGCAGCACCGAACCTTTTTGCTGCCCGTCCTGCGGCCGTTGACCATCACCGCAAGGTATTGCCGGTCTTGTGCCACATCGCGTGCATGCCGCACTCATCGTATCTTGCGGCGCCCACGCGTGCCTTTTGAGCGCCCTGGAATTGCGCTGGAAGAATTGCTTCCTTAGGCCACTCAGTGTGATACCTGCAGTATTGTGGAATACAGGTTTTAGTGTACGTAGTTGGCATTTTCATAACATCTTTGGCATGTTGCAGTCACTTGTTTCACTTTTTATTAACTATCAAATTGTAATTGCTTCACCAGGTCTGCGTCTAAAAAGAAAAATAGAGCTATAAACAAAGGAATATGTTTGTGCAAGTAGACGGCCGATCGGTGTCTTACCTGGAAGTTTCTCAGGTTGGGTGTAGCATATGCTGTGCTCGCTGTCGATGGTTGGTATGAACAAATCGATGAGAGACTGAAATCTCGTGCTGTCAGCACTCACTTTGGCCTCAAGGTGCTCGATCAGCTCCTGATCCGTGGGATCAAACTTGACGCCAACCGGCAGCACGGGCCAATCCTTCTTCGACTTGCATCGGTAATTCTAGTTATATGGTACTCAATGTATGATCAATCGACTGCTTTAAGTGAATGATGAAAGATTTTGACAGATAAGTGGTACTCCAAATCTGAAGTCCAGAATACCCGAACACGCCGCCGGGATTCTTGTGTCACCTCACGCGCAGCGTGTTGTCAAGTCAATTCAATTTGTGGACATGATGAATAATTTTACCGACGTATACTAGTACTGCTACTATACTACTTACTAGTCGTATTTAGTGTCACAATTTATACATAGGTTTAACTAACAAGTACGCACTTGAAGCCTAACTGATATATATATATATATATATATATATATATATATATATATATATATATATATATATATATATATATATATATATATATATATATATATATATATATATATATATATGGCTTCTGCACAGCATCTCCATCATCATTATCAGTACATCCTACGCAGGTGAGTTAGGATGCACTTGATCCCAGGAAGGTATCTATCCTTCAAACCAGAGGAGTGCTTCAAACTAACAACAATACATAATATCCAACAAAAGAGGGTCGTGCTACAGCAGCAGAATACATGGCTCAGTCTAGATATCAGCACGAATCAAGTTGTGCATATTTGCTGTTGGCATGAACCACATCGCCGCATGTTGGGTTTGCAAAAGCCATCCATCGCATGGAAGCTTGATGCCTTTCACACACTGAAGATTACCTGGCAACAAGCTGTGTCGATGAATCTCTGGATATGGTGATTCATGAAACCCATGGTATGATGTGTAAACATAGCCCCCCCTCGCGAATGGAAGTTGCGTAGCACAGTAATCATCGCCGGTGATATGATCGATGATTAGTTGGATGATCGGATAATTGAGCCCGAGGCTGTAAACCCGCCTCCAGTTGAATACGCCTGGCCCAACAGAGCTGGGATCTTTCTTGAACACGAAGCAGCCATAGCCATCAATGTCACGAACGCCCCATGCATTGTACTGCATGTGGTTTGATGTAATGGTTTGGTCAATTTGGTACGTGCGAATGAGCATCAAATGACCGCCGTCAGCTGAACGAGCGATAAACCACCACCCATCAGCTGGTATGATTCCAGGTCCTGGAATCATGAAGGCCAGCGCATTTCCGTCTGCTGCAACAATTCAAATTGGAGACCAAAAGTACAAAAATAAACACTCATGTTCAGAGTATGTGTGGAATTAAGATTATTATAACAGTGACACATATCATACACAGAGAATTGCAATGCCGTGGTCATAATCATACCCCAAGTTAAAAAAATAAGCCAATGGCTTTCATATTCTAGCAACATGTCATGGTTCAAACATCATGTAACAATGAGAGGAAAACAGCTATGACAACGCCTACTCATATTCTACCATAGCACTTACTACTACTGTTCTCATATCAACTCTAAGCAATAACATGCGTTGTTATAAAAATCTTGTAAACGAGAGTAACATATAGCAATCATGATGTTATGCTCATAATATGTATTCTAAAAATCATTAGATGCCAATTGTTCTCATATCATCTCTAACAATAACATGTGTGGTCATAAAAATCTAGGAAATGAGAGGAACACATAGCAATGATGTGGTTATAGACATGCTATGCATTCTAAATTTGTAACAAATGAACAGGCAGTCGTATTGATAAGGTAAAGATGAGATGAGATAGAACAATTACACAACGATAGATTCCACCAGTATAGGCAGCCAATCTGTGCGTCGACCGCGTAAACGATGCCATCATGCACTATAGCATCAGACAGAAATGTTGCCTCGACAGGATTGATGATGAGCCAGAACCATGTATGGCGACCGGATTCCAGATAGACTAATCCCATGTTGAACAAGGCAATGAGCTTGTAGTCCATGTAGTCTTCTGATGGTGTGGGCACTTCACAGATTACAACTTTCTGCAAACAGAGGTCGAGCCAAAAGCTTGACGCGTCTCGTGCGTAGTAGGCAGGAGTGTCCGGCGGGCCGCGAGGCTCGATGTCGGCGGTATCCAACAATGGAAGGGTGATCTCTCGCTGGGTGTAGATATCCACGAGACGCCATGGACTACCGGTGTGGTGGATGAGGACGATCCAGTTGGCCTTCATGCCCGCCCGATGAGTGGCGCGCATGAAGGGACAGGTGGACAAGTAGTGGTAGCATGTCGAGGGGCACCACGGCAACCTCCGTAGGATCGTCAAGTCGGTGTCTAGGCCATCTGCGAGGATTGGGCATCAGCAAGCAGGGTGTCTTGAAAAGAGCCGGCGGTTGCGAGCGAGTAGACGGTACAAAGACACCGAGCATGCGGCCGACGGACGGTCTTGAGTAGGTCCATACGACTCAGATCTGCTCCTAGAGAAATCGGGAGGGAATTTCAATCGCGGCTCTGCGTGTCAGTCGGTTCTGCCATTGGGGTTTTCGGTGCTGCGAGCCAGCGGGGAAGTTGATTCGGCGGCGAAGAAAGCTTCTCCTCGTGTGGCGAAAGCGGTGAGGGGGGAAATGGTACGCTGAGCTACCAAGGAAGATGGTGCGGGGGCGAGCAGTGGCGGGGTAAATGGTGTGCGGCCGACGATGGGGAAGAGAGGAGGAAGAAGAAAAGAGGAGGAAGAAGAGTGGAAGACAGGGAAGAAAGTGCATTAAATCTTAATTCTACTAGTACTACTACCGGGATATACCGTCCTTAGGAGTGTAAATAGTTACACCGATGACATGTGGGTCTAGCACAAGAGGGCCCATATGTCAGTTAATGGAGGACAGAGGTGCGTAGGCGTGTTTGCGGAAGCGTGCTCTACTGGCAAACATGATGGTAGTACTGGGTAAGGCTGATTTAGTAACAACAACACACTGGTTCAGCTTATTAATTACGTGTCCCATCTGCTGCAGCGTGTATTGTCACTTCACTACGAATACTTGTTGAATAGTTCTCTCTGACCGAGATGGGGAATAATGGATCATGAGGACTTCCTTTCTACAGTATCCCTATGCCTCTACGCTCACTTCACTCATTTTGCACCATACCTAGTCACTTGTTGAAATCTGTAGAAAGACAAATACTCTGTATTTGGGAACAGAGGGAGGCTTTTACTCCGTACTATTTGGGAACAGAGGGAGTATCACCATATGGAGGGAACAGAGGAAGCTTGAAATATGAACATGTCAATGGCAGGGAGTAAGCCCCATGCATGCATGCATGCATGCAACATGCAACACTCACACGTACACATGGACGCACGCAACACTCACGCACCCATGCGACACACAGCACACGACGCAACACACACAGCTCACGCTCAAGTGCTCAACCTACTCCCTACGTCCAAAAGTAGCAGACTTATGTGTGCATGCGACCATTGAGATAAGAAGATTAAATGAAGGCCGTTGCATGCTGTAATTAAGGATAGACATGTAGCCTATACCTACAGCACAAGTTGGTGCATTAGTCAATCAATATCGATTTAGATTAAAGGCTACATGCATTGGAAGTGTAGATGTACATTATGTACCACACTCTTTGTTTTGTAGCCGATGTACACTCTTTGTTGGAAGACCGAGGGAGGACACGTGCATGCACTCACATACACAGCCAGGGCGGTTCGCGCGCAAGGGTTGGACTCGTGTCGCGTCTGCGTAAAGTTTTGTTTAACTGATTTCTTTGCTCTGCCAACTGACAGGTGGGACCCAGAAACCAGGTGACAATTTAACCAGTCAACAAAGTGCCATGTCGACTATGTGGCCGGTCAGTAGGGTGAAATACGGTGCTCTACGATGAGCTAGTGATCGTATAATTGCCGCAAAACTATATATAGTGACCATAAAGAGCGTATTGTTACATACGTTGACCGCTAGTGTATTTTTCTCATTTCAAATTAAGCCATATTAATCGGAAAGGACGCAGTATGGACTACTACTAGTACTAGTACTCCTTTGATGTGTCCCGTCAACTTGCTGAACGAGGAGAAGCTTGCTTACTACGCCTCTCCCTCGCCCACGCGCGCGGTGGTTCGCAGGACGAGGAGAGGGTTTTGACTACAATGCCCTCTCCCTCTCCCTCCCTCTCCCTCTCCCTCGCCCTCGCCCTCGCCCTCGCGGTGGACGTGCAGCAGTTCAATCGGTGTCAGATTGCCAGAAGCATATTGTACTGTAGTATCATCATTGTTGGACCTTCCGAAGAGGCGAAGAGCGAAGTGCAAGGTTCACATGAGTACGAACTATTGAACCTCCCGAAGAGGCAAAGAGCCAAGCGCAAGGTTTTATAGGAGTTGTCATCCTAGTAGGAGTGTACTACAACTATAGCGAACGATGCTACTGTATGATGCCGCCACGACACGTATATCCAAAGCTGTGCCACCTTTTTTTCTCAAAGAATGTGTTGGAGCCCGCGCAACAACCACACAAGTTGCACGTACACATAACACATTTACTAGTAATAAATTATTGGACAAATTCCAGTATGCCACACAAGTTCATCTCCAATTCATGTGATAAATTTGTGCACGACTAGTCTACATATATTCACAGCGCTACCGTTCACAATTACCGTACTCCACTTACACGTTATAGATGGACTACATGCATGTCCTCCTCCGTGTTCCAGTCCCTGTGTTCTTCATGGATGGCACGATCCATAGCGGTGGGCAACGGGAATCATTGTCGCAGCTTTCTAGTCCGGTTCCACACGATGGAGACTCATCCAAGCTGAACGGCATAAATCAGGGATAGCGTGTCCCAGCATGTCGTTCATCCGACGGTGTGCAATGAAGACACAACCATGCTTCATGAACGGCAGGCCTTCCGTGTCATGCACGGAAGGTGGCATCCGCTTCACAATGGGGTAGCTGTCCCCAATGAAAAGCGAGTACTCTCCAAGAGTGTTCCTCGGCACCCACATAGCATCACGGGGGTCGAACTCGGCGCCGTTCATCTGGTACACGCAGCATCCCAGATCTGGACACATGGTGACTTACATAGTCAAGGTCCATGCATAATAATGTTGTGCTCAAATATGGCGGTCAGTAATACTATGCAGAAAATAGTACTACTCCGGTATAGAGGAAGTAAAATAACCGGCTTATTATATATAGCCACTCTTGGCTACATGGCTGAGATAGTAAGACATGAAAAACAAAAATGGTGGCAGCTAGTGGGTTCAAGTCTTCAAGGGCCTAGCTAGCTATACACGTCCTCCAAGGTAAAAAGTACTCCTACTAGTACTACTAAGTATACTACTAGTACAACAATGAAAGAGAAGGCGAGAGGGTTAAAAAATGGAATACCTGGGTAGATGATGACGGACCGATCGTGGTAGATTGTGTGACCATGTTGCACATCAGTGGTACCATGGGTAACGACTGCTAAGATAGTTGATCCCAATATGCCAAAGTCAGCTACAAGGTTCCAGGTTAGACCGAATCACGGATGCAAATGCACATCCAGCATCGGCGATCTTATTTTGATCGGGGGATGACTGGTCCCTGCAAAATAATGGAGTACCGTTAGGGATGCAAATGATGGTTTGTGCATTCCGTTTGTAATCTCCCGTACCGTAGGATGGCAACCAGATGAAACTAGTACCCTGGCTTGTCACCGCGAAGAAGCGGCCTAGATGGCGCACGACGTCTTCGAACGTGTAGCGGTACAAATCTGCCGTCACCAACATGCGCCGCCTCTGCCGTTACTGCTTCTTGCATTGATGGCAATCCTTATGTCGAACACCGCGATGAGATAGTAATCGTCGTAGCCGCATCGCTTTGTCGGCGGGTCCGCAATTGCTATCTTCTTCAATCTCATGTAGGCATCATCATACGTATTCAAGCCCAGCCAGTCCGGAAGGCCGATCCCAATGGTGGAGAAGGGTCTACGGGCGGCCGCAGACCGCTTGTGGATGTTGTGCAAAATGATGGTGGTATCTGGCCGGAGGTATGCAAGCCAATCTTCGTTGGCACCGACCCAGACCTATATTGTCACATCCCAGTTAGACCATGCATTAGGGTGTGCATCATGTTTAAATTTCATTTGAATTTGAAATGGGAAGGCAGAAACCCCTAACACCCCCTTAATTCAACTAGGGTTTACTAAAATTATTTCAATGAACCTGAAATGCCCTTCAAAATGCTCATCATCTTTGCTTTGGTTCGAGCCTATGTCAAAAGTGGTGCATCATTTTCTAGGTCATCCAAAGGTCCTTGGATTAATTCATAAGTTTTTGAACTTGAGCATTTCAAATTATATAAAATATTTTAAATGTCCAAAATTGCCAAACTAAATGTTTCATGTTGGAAATATTCCAACAAGGGACCAGGAGCATTTTGGTGAATTTTAAAACTGTTTTGGTATTTTAGGAAACTCCACAAAGTTGCAGAAAATTAGAAAAAGATAAAAGCAGGAAAAGACTTACTGGCGCCTCCTACTCCCACCCACTGCCCAGCCCCCAAAGAGTCATGAAGCGAAGCTGCTTGGCTCGGCCAGCAGGCAGCCAGTGCTCGGCGGCGGAACCGCATGGGTGCCACGCACTGGTCGCCGCCTCGCCGCTCCTCTCGCCATTGCCGAGGATCGCCTCCTCTCTCCCCGAACCCCCGACACCTCCTCTCCTCCCGGTCCCTCTCCATCATGCTCCCCGCTTGGCAGCCGACGCCGCCGTCACACCATCGCCGTAACCGTGCTCCCCGCCGTCCGTGCTCCTCCTCACCTTGTCCAGGAGCTCCGCCGCACTCCACTACCCCAAACCAGCCGAGCCTCGCCTGCTCAAGTGAACCGAGTCCACCCCACCGACCTCGACCGAGTTCGCCGTCGCCGGAGATCCCTTTCAACGCCACCGTCGCTCCGGTTCGTCCCCGACCTCGACGAGAGCTTCTACGCGTCGGCCGTGATCCCATCTACCTCCCCTTCCCTCTCTCTCTCGCTCTCGTGCAGCGTAGCAACCGAAGCACGCTCACCCGCACCCGCCGCCATGGAGCTCGTCGCCGACACGCTCCCGGTCACTCTCCGGCCACCCCATGGTGTCCATCACACTCACCGCTCCCCATGGGGTCTAACCATGCACTCCCCGCACCTCACTGACCTCTCTAGCCCGAGTTCATCTTCGGCCGAACCCCGGCGGCCGCTTAGCTCGTCGCCGGCGCCAACTCCGGCCACCCCGACCCCAACCGGCTCCACCAACAGCCGCGGCTTGCTCCCAGCTACCCGTAGCCACCCTCCGCGGCCCATTTGGTCGCCGGAATCACCAAAAGCACTTCCTCCGCCGCGTCGGGCTCGCCGGCGGCTAGTCGCCGGTGCAGCCGACGTGGACCTTGACCACGTGGGCCTCGTTGACCCCGACGAGTCATCGATGATGGGGCCCACCTTTAACTAAATAGGCTTAGTTTTAATTAAACATTAGTTAAGCTAATTACCCCGACACGCTGGGACCCACTGTCAGGTTTGACCTGGACGTCTCTGTTGACTTCGACGTCATGTTGACGCATGGTCGACGATTAATCTAATTTCTGGATTTATTCTAATACAAGAAATTCCGAATATAATTCAAATTTCAAATGCTTATAACTTTTATCTGTAACTCCAAATGCAAAGATTTATATATGAAAAATGATCAGAAAAATCCATTCTATCCATTGGTACAGGTTTCATGCATGTTAAATCAAGTTAACCTTGCTGTTTAACCAGAATAAGATAATGCACCTTTAGGGCTATTTCAATGAGCTATCATTTGAATCTTTGATTCAAATGAGTTCATCCCCTATTATTTCAGCTTGCATTAGGCCAACACACATCCATATTGCCATGTCATAGCATGCATCATATTGTTGCATATTGTCATGTGTGTTTACTTTCGGTATGCTTTTAAGTGATAGGTTCTCGCCCCGAGGATAACCTCGACTATCCATCTGAAGGGCGTTACTCTACCCCGCTCCATCGTGCAAGCAACTCATTGATCATTCGATACAAACCCATGTTCTAGCTTCTTCTCTCGTTTATCTGCATTAAGACAACGCGATTCAAACTGTTGTGTGCTGCGGTAGTTGAACCCACTTCCTTTGCATGACTGTCGTTGCCACAAGAACTAGATGAAACCCACTAGTATGTGTAGGAGTTGATTGAGCCATGTTTGTGATTCCTACCATGCTATGCTTGCTATGCTTAGAGTTGTGTCAGTCCGGCTCATCGGGATGATGAACTGGAGTGAAAGGTTGTGTTGGTTCGAGAGTGAAAGTGTTGAACACGTTTTGGTAAAGGTATCGATGAGAGGCCATGTAGGAGTACATGGTGGGTTGTTTCATTGAAGCCGATCCTAAGAACTGAGATCTGTGTTTGTGATCCATGAATTAGCTACTACCACGCATTGGGCCCGAAACCAATGGACCCTCTCGGCTTCTTAACCACCCTTGTTCTTAGTCCGGAGTTGCAAGTAGTTTCGTGTTTGTAGCATGTCAGGGGCATACGCATAGCGCTGACCTTAGGGGTGGGTTGTGTTGCGGTAGGCACGTGGGGTCATGTACCGAGTGCCCGCTTGGTATCTCGGGAACCCTGCACACATCGCTCGGGCTGTATGGGAAACCTCGGCCGGGCTCCCTGCGGATGGAACCCGAATAGGCGATAAACCTGGACTAGGGACTTGAGTGTTTAGGTAGGCTGTGGCCGAAACCCACGTTGGGCTTCCGCTTGAAGGTTGCCGAGTACATGTCGTGTAAACGGCGGTAAGTGGTGAGAGCGTGTGTGAAGAAGTACACCCCTGCAGGGTTTAATATGATCTATTCGAATAGCCGTGTCCACGGAGAAGGACTTCTGGGTTGCTTATATCAGTTCATAGACAAGTAAATGGATACTACTAAAAGCCTCAAGATAAGTGTGAGTATCGTGGATGGCCCTCTCGTGGGATGACGAGAGAGGATCCATGGTGGAGTATTGTGATGGTGTTTAGTGGACTCGTGTACGACAAATGCTTTACAAAGTGGTGTCACGTAGGATAGCTTAGCCAAGAGTCAAAGCTGGCTTGCTGCAAATAACTCCACCACCTCCTTGAGAATGTGCATGTATGATAGGATTCTGTGGTAAGACTTGCTGAGTACCTCCGTACTCATGTTTGCTTAATTAATGTTTTTCAGAGGACAACACTACCCCCTCCGATGGATTCTATGTAGATCTCGACTTCGACGAGTGAACTAGCCACCCAGGTGGCGATCTAAGACTTGTGAAGGGCCATTGTAGATAGAAAGGCTCCAACAAGCTTTCTTTCTTTCTAGAGTCTGTACTCAGACTAGTTTGCTTCCGCATGTGCTTGTATGATTGTATGACTTGAGTGTTGGGACATGTGACCCCTACCTGTATGACTATGTTATGTATGGCTCCTCGGAGCCTTTTAAATAAAGTACTTGAGTTGTAGAGTTTTGCTGTGATGCCTTGTTGTATTTACTCATATCGGGCATATTATGTGTATGATTGAAATGCTTGGTATGAGTGGGATCCGACAAACTAGTTGTTTATCCTTGGCAGCCTCTCATATGGGGAAATGTAGTCTCGTGCTTCTGAGCGATAGTAGTCCGCTACAGCCCGGTTCACCGGAGTCCTGCTAGCCCAGCACTACTGCTTGGACACTTGACTGGCCGGCATGTGTTTCACCTCGTTCCTATGTCATCCCTCGGGAAATGTCACGCGTGGTATTCGAGTCCTGCCTAGCCTGCTACAGCCGGGATACCGGAGTCTGTTAGCCCAAAGCTACAGCCCGAATATATACGTTGATGACCGACATGCTCGATGTGATTCATGTATGCCTGTCCCCATAGGTTAGCGCCGCTTTGGGTTCACGACTAGCCATGTCGGCCCGGGTTCTTTGTCATGTGGATGCTAGCGACACTATCATATCGTGAGCCAAAGACGCAAAAGCGGTCCCGGCCATGGTAAGGCGACACCGTGGGAATACCGTGCGTGAGGCCACAAAGTGATATGAGGTGTTACCGGCTAGGTCGATGTGACTTGGAATCGGGGTCCTGACATATATATAAGACGGTGGGCAGCAGAGAAATTACGGGATGGAAATGGAATAACTAAGTACTACATGATCAAACTCCATTACTGACTTGCTCATCGGATAAAATCCGACTACCTCTCAACGTCGGCAACTCTAGCGGAGTCAACATGCAACCATGGCCAGGGAGCGATGGACTGTTCGAAGGATTGTCCCATAGAAGAACCTTCTCCTCGAGGACGCATGGAAGACCAACAAGCATGGCCTTTTCCCAAGCCTGTTAAGCAGCGTCTTGAAAAAGTTGGTGCAGGAAGCACCGAGTCTTGCGGGCGTGAGGACGTCGGAGCGGCGTCGATTTCTCCTAGAGGATCATCGTCCAAGGTCTCCCAGCCCCGACGAGGAGGAGAACCGCCTGGCGAATCCATGGGAGCAGCGACGAAGTGCCTTCTCTTCGAGGGGAGGGGAACTGGCGAGGAGGAGATAAGAGCGTAGTAACCGCATGGCCTCGTCCCTTCCAACTGTAGGTCGTTCCTCAATGAAGGGGTGAGGCTATTATTTACTACTAGTACTAGCATTATGGAACGTTATGGGATTGCATTATACTGTAAATAATAGCACTAGTAAGAAATTTTTGGCACTAGGTAGTAGTTTTTGGCGTGGATTAAGAAATTTTGGGTATGTTTTTGCCATTTTTTGTACACGCCAACTAGTGTCAAAAAACGTCTTACATTATGTGACGGAGGAGTACATACTCCTACTGTAGCAGTACCAGTACTACTTTTCTAAAATAGTAGTGTGATGTAATGTACTTCTAGTCTAGTCTAGTATAATGCGCCAGTTTTGAACTCTTGAATCTCAGGGCCAAGGAGCTACGGTTGGAAGTGGAGGGTACTACTGTTCTCTAGAATCATCGCTGTACTATCAATGCAGGGGAAGTACACCTGCGTAGTGGCCTAGTGGGTACTCTCGGTGCTATATTCAGCCGCTCCTCTCACGTAGGAGTAGCTGGCCTACTCAGCCGCTCCTCTCACGCACACACTAGCAGCCTGTTTATCAACGACGGTTACTGCGGGGGCAGAACATTTGAGTTATTTGATACAACGAGACTAGGCTTTTCGCTTCCATTTGTGGAGGTGTAATGGATCTCGTCGAACTTTGTTAGTACTAGTTCCTTCTTTATGAATAAGATGAAGCAAAGCTTTTGCCTCCGCTTAAAAAAACACGTCAAGAGGAATTTCTTTTATAGTAGAGCCGATAATGGAGTGAAGTCCATGCGTGCAACGCCACAAGCTACAGAGTAGCAGTAGAGCACTTTACGTACGGAGCCATATTGCACAGTTCCCAATGCCCCGCCAGGCTTTTCCGGCTCCTCGGGCTTAATTGGGAGGCGCTAGTTTAAATATGCTACTAGCTGATGAGGAAGCTGCAAGCGAGGTGCGGCTAGGGCGAGCACGCGAGCCACGGGATGCTGGGAAGGAAAATCCGTTCACGTGGCTAGGCTGTCCAGTGCACCCAGATTGTGGGGCCGCACGTCCTTTCGACTTCCAAACTCAAACTACCCGTGTAAAATATGGCTCGCAGCAAAGTGTAGTAGTACTATTTTTTTTAAAAGGCTGCCGTGCGTTCGGCTGGGATCGAACCCACAAAACAAGGTATACACTCCCAGGACCACTAGTAGTACTCGTTGGAGTACAACGCAACCTAGAATCGCCTTTTGTCGCTAGTAGTATGTACATTTCCTTACAAGAAACCCCTAATAAGAAACCACTAAAATGCCAAGAAACTACTACCACTTGCATATGTGGCAGACTTAAGATAAGACTACCTTATCAACCATTGTACATGCTCTTACCAACAAAAATCCTCGAGTGACCTCCTACCTCCGGCCCGTCCACCTAGTCATCCTCGGCCATGGGACGCAGCTACCGCCGCCGCGTATAGGCGAGGTCAAAACCGCCGCGCGGTGCGGAGCCCATGTTGCGGCAGCCCGGATGCCAGCTCCGTCCGGCGCTTCATGACGCTAGCTAGCCAAGATAGCTCCGTCCAGCTGCTTGTCTGCAAGGTTTGCTAGTTAGATTGGCATGGCAGCGCGGCGGCTTGCTCGCGCGCGCCGTGCTTAGGTCAGCCATCTGGCTCGAGCGAAGGCCAGCGCGGCGGCTTGCTCGCTCGTGAGTCACACTCGGCCAGCCTGCCAACCCGTCGCGGAGGCCAGGCTAGCGGCGTCCGACCCGTCCGTGCGGAGCGGGCGGCCAACTCGCTCTTCACCGGCGCCACCGATTTAACATGCATCAAGATCTGTTTGAAGTAATGTTCAGGAAAAATAATGATTTGAGGGGAATAACAGGATAGAAGGTCGATGTGGGTCCCTCATGTCAACGGTCAAACAAAATGTGTTGGTTTAAGCTGCCTCGTCGGCCGCAGGACGTGTGGGCCAACCCCTGTCATAAATGGGTTTAAACGAACCTAATCGGTAGGAGTACTATGTAGTAGTTTTTTATGTGGATTAAGAAATTTTGGGTATGTTTTTGCTATTTTTTGTACAATAGATTCTTCCTAGGGCTTGTTGAAAGTGGTAGTTTTTTGTTAAATACTCTACATATTGTAAGTAGGAGTGAAAGTTAAGCTTTGGAAGCCAATAAGCAAGGATAGTTACATAGTGCATATGTGTACATGATTGAAAGTAAATATCAACCATGAGTGACTAATATCTTGATGGAAAACTCGAAACTATGGAATACTAGGAAAAAAATGCATGGTTGGAAATACTAGCAATGTTCATGTCTGTTGCAACGAATCATAATTAGAATAATACTTATTCACAAACTTGGTACAAGACACTCTAATTTTGATATTCATATGTTTCAATTAGAATATATTCCTTGGGCTGCTTTGGTGAGGTCAGGGAGGGATGTGGTTGGTTTTAAGATACTAATTATGGGTTTTTCTGCAAATTGGTAGATAAGTGGGATGTTGGTGAGAAAAGGCAACAACTTACCTCACAATCGTTAGATGTAGATCTAATGGTCGAAATGACGGATGGCGACACACCAAAGATCACCAACTTAGTCTTGTGTAGGAGTACTAGCAAGATCCGTGCATTGCATGGAACATCAAGATGCATTTTTTTATAAAACACTTGTTGTGATTGACCCTTGCGGGAGTAATCCCATGTGTAAAAACTAACGATATCTCGAGAAATGTGAGATAAGGTGAAGAGGAGTGGGGTGTGGTGGTGGTTGGTGGTCGGACTGAGCAGAGGCATAAGGCCCACCGCTCCCCCTTTCTTTAAGTATCTATCCCGGCTTGCATTTTGGGGCATGGGGATTGACGACACCGGCAGCGACCACCAGGCCAGTTTGTTCCAGAGGCTTCCTTTCTTAATTGCTCAACAATGAGGTTTGTTGGAGATAGGGATGAACGAGGGAAGGCCTTGTTTGCAAATGTGGAGAGGGGTGCGGGTATCTTTTTGTTTAATTTCCATCCATCAGATATAGATCAGACGGTCTATATTGCAAAATGGCACTCGTACCATCATCACCACCTCGGTTTTTTTATAAGAGAAGAAATATAAGTATGGAGATACAAACGTATTATCGATACTTGCTTCCGTAAACTAGCATCTACATTCAATTCAACGCCTCGACATGTGGGGCCTTAGCACAATGACTTCTCGACTGTGTAAAACAAAGATTTTCCCGTCGCCGACAAGGAGGGGGTGACGGCGGCGCGCTTTTTGGCTTGCTCTAGTCCTAGTATAGTCATACTAGGTGGTCTAAGCACGTGTAGATTTATTCTTTTTCATGTCTCGTGTTCGCCGTACTGCCACGACTGTTGATGAATAGACGGTAAGTTATTCACGGGGAAACCCTTGATGAGCGTGTTTGCGAGAGAGAGAGAGAGAGATAGTGTGCGTGTGTGATATGTTAGAGACTAAGGCAATGATAACAGATTCTTTGTGTCTATGTGTGTGGAGGATAGAGAGAGACATGTACATGGGGCTTTGTGTTGTGTAACATGGAGACACATATACATAATTAGAGAGTGAGTGTGTGAGATACACATGCGGACATGGGGAGAGATGAGGATCCAGATAAATGGGTGTTTGTGCGTGTTTGTGTGTGTTTGTGCACGCGTTTGGGTGTGAGAGGGAGAGAGTGTACGTGGAATAGAGAGACCACTGATGATGTAAACCTAGTATAAGGGAAGGGGGAATGGTCTGACGTGTGTAGTAGCGGGATAACACGGGTGCGGGCTGGGGGAGCAGACTATTTGGAAGAGACATCGAGTGTGTGTGTGGGAGAGGGGTGTGAGAGCGATCAAAAGAGAGAGCTAGCGACGGAGAGAGAGAGAGAGAGAGAGGAAGAGCGGGGGCGAGAGGGGTCGTTTGTGTCCATAAATGGCGTATAGATAGGTAGACAATGTTGATGTTGTCCGAAATTGGCCTATGAATGGAGACGCAAGGGAAGCGAGTCATCGTGTGTGTGATAGGGACTTCATGAGAGATCTAGAATAGATGGTGTAGAGAACAATGTGCGAAATCGAGAACAATTATACATTAGGGAGCTATGCAAAGAGTCACGACATATATGTATGCAGGGAAGGAGCTGGGGCGGGTCCGCATGTGGGAGAGATAGAAAGAGGAGATTGGTGCACAAGGAGACAAAGTATGCTTGTTTGCAGTGGGGGTGGTGTGTGAGGTGAGTGCGCGAGAACCACATAACTAGGGAGATAGACGTTTGGGGGCGACGTTTTGTGTGTATGGGAAATATACACTCTACATAGTGCGTGTGCTTGGGTAAGAGAGATAGCGGGAGACCTAGAGAGTGAGGGAAGAGATGTGTGCATGCCCGAGAGACAAAGTGTTAGAGACCTATGTTGGGGTCCGGACTTTACAAGAGAGAGGGGTGTTAATGTGCTTGTGTGTTGGTGTTTGGGGGAGAGAACGACTTCTCTATGTGTGTGTGTGTGGTGGTGGTGGGGGGGGGGGGTTGACTTTAGATAAAGAGTGAGGTGTCTATATTTGAGGGACTTTAGCGTAATTGAGATATTGTGCACTCATGGTTGATCCATTTGTTTCACAGTTTGTACTATGAGATAATGATACTTTTGAACATGCGTGATATGCCTTGATGTACCCGAATTACAAACCTAAGATTGGAATTTTGGAATTCGACTCCATCATTAGCTTTTGTAATTCATTTGAACGGAGGTACATTTTTTAAGCCGGTATTTCGTGATTTCAAATTCATATATCAAACCTAGAGATATACACATACGGGCATGTTCAAACTTTATAATCATCCACTTTATTCATACACATACACATTTTTGCTTTTGTCATCATATTTAGGATAAACACATTTGGAATTTCATTTGAATTGGACCGTATGATGGTATTTGCTTGTAGTAGCTCAATGATCCATATTTGAATTGAATGGACAATCTAAGTTTCGAGTTGGAGACAATGATTTCCAAAACTTGCACATTTTTTTGCGTGCAAAACAAACAAATTGTCGGCCATGATATCATAGTCGGCCATACGAGAGCAGAATATTTATAATTTTAGGCGCCAAAAGCTTTCAAACTTCCCGCTCACATCGAAATATCACGCGCCCGAAAGTTTAGCCCTGCGATATTCCTGTTTTACCCCTGCCACATGAACGGAAAAGGGCTGCTTTGGTAACTCCATTGTTTTCCCCTCTTTGCCCCAACATTCTTCCCAGAGCCCTCCTTCCCTCCCGACCCCCCAACCACGGTAAGCCGCCGAATCTAGTCCTCCACCGCAGCGGTGGACCTCACACCTCGGCGGATCTACCTTCCGCACCTTGGAACCCCCAACTGCCAACTCACCACTTCACCGGAGCCGCTTCAGCGACTGGCTTGTCCACCGCTCCAGATCTCCTTGACCGCCATCATGGTCCACCACACCGGATCTGCTTAACCGGCGCCCTCCACCACAGCGTAGGCCCTTCACTCACTCCCTCGTCCGCCCCGTCGCTGGCCCTTCATACAAGCCCTCGTCCGACGCAACAGATCCACCTCAACGAAAGCACTATACAACGCGCCCGCCGAAGCCTTTGTCCACTGCACCGGACCCGCTCCACAGACGCCATATTCAACTCCACCGGCCCTGCTTTACCGATGCCGTAGCCTCATCAGGTTATTTCGATTTGTAGTCATTCGGTTTTTCTCTTTATCGTGCAACTGTTCACTTACCACAGATGAGCTTTCTTGTATGTCGACAGGCGCCGCAACCGTAGCACCGGAGCAGCTTCAGCGACGGCGACAGCCGGCCCAAACTCAACCGCAACACGAGCACCATCGACGATCCTTAGCTATCAAGTATGACAACGATACCCATACGCCGCCGAGAATCAGGTACTATTATCCAACGGCGGCGCCTCGCTCACTTTCCTAGCATAAGCACCGCACCTTTGAATTTCTTTAGGCATCATTCAGTTTTTCATGAGACGCGTTATTCGCTTGCACTTGTAGGGCCATACTTACGGCAAAGGAACATGTTACATGTGTTAAATTACATACCAAAGCACATATAGTTAATATGCTTTAGTTTTGTTATGATGCCACCTGTTGGTTCGATCAGACTGCTTAATGTTCTCTATGCTTAATTACACATCAGCAAACTAGCATGTGGTTCCGCTGCTTTTTGTTCGTTTACCCTACATTTTCTGATGCTAGCTATTACATCACTACTCCGAGCCTCTGTTCATTACTTGTTTGTGTGTTCTTGATCTTCCCAAGTTACATGACTAATTTGATGCTTCTATTAATTATGGAGCTGCCAACACCATCAAGCAAAATATTTGTTCTTTTGGTGCTGGCACCTCGAACAAGCATAAAAATAGAGGGAAGCAGATATATTGTCGTGTATGCACACACCCTTCTTTCATTAGTTTAGATGAACCATTGATGATCAATTCGGACCAGTGCATGCGATTAAAATTAATTTTACCTAAATAGATGGTGCAGAATAAACAACAAGCACTAGATTTGCAACCACGGGATGCTGACGATATATTCAAAGAACATTGCAACAGCAGCTAGGCTTCACTGCAACATATGGTAAGCCAGTGTGTTTTAGTACATGTTAAATGTAATTCGAGTGGGCTGCTTTCTTGGCTTGTGCCCTCAACGTGTAATCCTACCGAATTACAAATAGTTCAGTTGTCTGCTTTGCTGTATTTCTTGATTCGAATGCTTGTTTGTTGTTACGTTATACCTGAGTTGGCCAATATGTCAGTAGTGCCTGCTGTACTATTGTAAAGAAATGCATGCCTGTTTCATTTGAGTCCTTAACTTTTCCTCTCAACTTCATCACAAGACTGTCTTCGTAGTTTATATGAGGCCACACTGTTAAGTGCTTTCTCAGATTATTTCAACTGCTTAGATGCCTTGGCAACTTAAATATAGCGGTTGTACAGTCCCTTTCAACTTTCATCTTACCATTTTAATTTCTTTTTGGCTGATGCTGCTTTGAACCATTTAAATATAGTTTCCCATGCTCGGCAATAATTCGTCCGTCGTTTACCATGTAAGCTTACTACCTGGATCATACGATAACTATCTCTTACTTATGTCCAGCGGAAACCTTTCAGGATGCCGTTCACACTAGGACACAATGTACAACCCCAGAATCTATTTGTGGAAGCAGTGCACCATCCATGTTACCAGATGGTAGCAGTTCGGAGGCAACACCGCCGGAGAGCAGTCTGAGCACAGATATTATAGTGCTTGAGGCTCTACTAGAGGCAGAAAGAGATGGTGTGGCTGCCATGAATGAGGTAATCTTTATCTTGAGGCTGGAAATTACGGAATTAGCGGCACGCATTATGCAAGCAACCCAAGAATTGGAGGAAGTAAGAATGTTGCATTTGAAGACGGAGGAGGTCCTGCTGTTTTACGCTATCTGAAGCCCAAGGTAATCCGGTTCTTCTTTAGATACCAGTTGAAATTGTCATTAGATTATTGTACTTGCATGTTGTGTCATGTCTCTGAATGGATTATGTTGCAAGACCCCCTATGTTGTCCGGAATTCCATGTTGTCCATGTGTTGTAATGATCCAAATGTTTTAGGCGAGGTAATCCTCAGTACTTGTATGACTTACATAAGGTGAACTGTTTTTCGTGTGAGCATATTGTATTGGATGAAATAACTGTTTGAATCAGATTGTGTCCAACCTACTGAATTCGAAGATCACGACATTTCTAAATCATAATCATATATAAAGGTGGAATAAATATTTGTTGTGGTTTTGAAGAAATAAATACCAAACGTATAATTATCTGTGGATATTCGTAATCGAATACAAACTGGATTTGAATATAGTTTGCCAGGTCCCAGGGCAAACGTGAATGCTAATTCTCCGAAGTTTTGAACGAAGCGGCTAAACACCCACTATAATTTGTGGGCAGCCCGAAGCAAGTGTTTGCGAGATGGAAATTATTGTCTACCCCTGACACTTGACATCCTTATCAACCGGATTTACACTTCTGTCGATAGGGGTAGACTAGTAACTTCAATCAGACGTGACACGACGGCCTCTAAGCCCATTCAGACACGGTGGGCGCCAAAAGTGGGCGGCAAAACACATTTGATTCAAGCTCGTCTGAAAGACATGTGTCTCTTCCTCCATTTCCCCATTCATACACGGTGGGCGGTAAAACAAACTCTCCTCGTCCGAAATCGATGTAGGCTAATATTTTAAATAGGGGAAGATGTGTAACTTCCATTAGACATGACACAACCGCCCTACCTGTCAGCCCCATTCATACACCGTGGGCGCCAACCGTGGGCGGCAAAACACCCTCTCTTCGCCCAAAATATTTAACGGCAAATATTTGGGAGATGCGAGATTACCGTCCTATCCCCAACCGACGCGATGTCTGATATTTTAAACGGGGGATAAGTACGTAACTTTCCCCCATTTCAGAGAAGTGCGTCCCAAAGTTTGAGATCGCCCCCCTCCCCTCCATTTCCCCATTCATACACCGTCGGCGGCACGACAACCTCCGCACTGCGGCCAGCCTCCTCCGTCCGCCACCCCATCCTCCACCTTGCCGGAGCTGCTACCCCTACCCCATCGTCCACTCCAAGAGATGGACGTCTCTCATCCACGACGCTGGACCAGGATCCTTTCACCGCCTCCTCTCGCTTCATCGGCGCCGTCGTCCACGTTGCCGTTGTCGCTCCTACGACCGCCTCATCCACGGCAACAGGATATATCCTCTGACCCGGCCGTCTGCCCGTCTAAAGTCTTCTTCCCCGCCGCCGACAGCCATCGCACCCGCAGCACCCTCAACGTATCAGCATAGGCCTACACGGCGTCGCAAGAGAGGTGGTACTCTTCCATATGTGCTTAAGTTATTGATCTCACCCGGAAAATAGATCGTAATTTGTTTATTGTACTTTTCTTGTCCGTACCAAATCGTAGTGGCTAGTTGAAAGAAAACATTGGTTGCGAAGTAGCTTTGTCTAGTTTGCACCTTCAGATCCGCCATGGCACGGGCACTATACTCGTAAAGCTTATGATTTCCCCCCTTTACATTCACTAGCATCATCGTAGGTGCTTCGTGTCATGCTAGCACTGCTCCTCAAGACCTCAACCCAAAGCTTACGTGTTCAAATACGAATCTGATATGATGCTCATATAACTAAAACAGAGAACGTTTAATTGGTCACCTAATGTTCCTATACTCGTTTAGAAAAGCATGTGCGCCACCCACTGGTCCAGCTAGTTCCACATTTCTGATTTTTCTCTTGATGCTTAGGGTTTTCCCCTTTTATCTACTCTACTATGATCTCCGTAGGTGCTTTCTGTCGTACTAGCATTACTCCACCCTTCAAGCTAAACAACACAACACTCAGAATTCGAAAGCTTAGTTGTTCAAATATGATTGTGATATGATACTGACATTAGTTAACCGACACATTTAATTTGTTAGCTAAAGGTCCCACTTGAGTTTCTAAATGCATGTCGCGACATATAGATAGACAGCATAATTGCATTTCTTTGTCACTTGTTGACCGTACTTTCTTGTCCATACCAAATCTTAGTTGTTATTTCAAAGCAAACATCGGTTGCTAACTACCCTTCTTGGGTTTGCAGCTTCAATCTGCCATCCCACCGCCACGGTCAACACTGTCTCGATCATGCTTATGTTTTCCCCATTTTATGATGACCACAATCAGCCTCGTGGTTCATGTCGTAATAGCACTGCTCCACCCATCGAGCTAAACAAGCTTAGTTGTACAAATTCATATATGATATTATTGCTGATATTAGTAAAACTGAGAGATGTTTAATTAGTTAGCTAAATGTTCCTACTTTAGTTTCGAAATGCATGTGAGCCACATATGGAGAGACCGAAAAGAATAGTATTTCTCTGTGCGCTCTAGTTCATCATGGGTGGCCAACCGACATTGTATTGAAACACTTGTAATATCTTCAATCTGCTTGCTCTTCTGCTCTTCTTTAAGATGATACTCTTCTCTTGCGGTCGATCGTCAGTCGAGTTGTTCTCCTTAGTACATTTTGAATCTGTCGGTCAGTCGACTTGTTCTTCTTTACTATATGTTGAAGCTATCATCTGCAAGTGTCATCACTACGAGCTCTCATATTTTGAGTAGTAGGCCACATTAAATTAATGCACACAACAAACTACAACATGCATGGCATCTTTTAAAAGAATTGCAGAGATAGCACAAAGGGGTTTACAGGGAGGCAGTATTGGATTAGAATCACTTCTCCATTAAAAAGAAAATCTCACTTGTTTTTATGTTTTCATGCATGTCAGATATTGAACATTATCAAAATGAATATGAGAATGGGAGCACGAGAGGAATATTGCGGAACGATCCATTGGCTAACAAACTTGGCATGGTGGAGGATGGCCCATCAAGGTGCTTGCTCTAACTTTGCAAAGTTGTATTGGTCGCACATATTTTACATATGACCTCTTGCATTTCTTCTACTTTGTTACACCATCTGCTTAGTTTAAGCATCATATATGAGTATATGCCATAACTATCCATTTTATGTACCTATTCCATGTGTCGTCACACTATGTTTTTCCTGTCAAATGTTGTTCTTTCGTGATAGATGTCCAAAAGGAAGAGGGTGAGTGCAGATCCTCAAGGAGTACAAACTAGGTATTTGGAAAAGGTAGTGGTACCTGTTAAATCAGATAGATCAGCAGCCACAGAAAACACAGCCCAACTGTACCACACTTTACCCCTACTCCAAAGGCCAAACCCTATTAGAACTGCTGGGAGCCCAGCGTCAGTCTGTCTATGATATCAATTCAAAATTTGAACTCCTAAATTTTTGCTTGTGCCTTACCTTCTCTCTTGTATGAAAACTAATTTCAGATGAATCGCCTTGCTCAAAGGATCATACGATCTCAAAACAATAATGGGCTCTGCATTGCTCTTGTCAGTACCTCTCTCCCTTTTGCCTTGTAACGCTGTACTTAATTAATTGCTATTTGATTATGTATCATCGATGCACTTTTGAGCTTCATTATCCTCTGTTTCTTCCAATATTATTTGATCTATATTTAATCTTTGCAAAATGTAGAATAATGGCAACGCTTATAAAGAATTTTCTTTGGGGAATTTATTGAATTATCCTTCCATCCACATGGAGAAGGGCTTTGTCCAGCCCGTGTTAACATGTAATGTAAGTTCATCCTTCTCAAGCCTTCAAACTTTGTTCTAGTATAGATTTGGATAGGCATCATTTCCTCCACTGCTGTTTGCTTTGCTGTTTACATCTGATTGGATGTTTGCAACAACTACCAGTTTCAAATTGTAGTTGTAAAAACATGTTCCTTATGCAGAACAGATCCATTTATTTGCTTATATAATTTTGAAACCTGTTACGTGTCTCCTTGTTTCTCTTTCAAAGTCGTATCTCTTACGCCAGGCAGAACTTTAGGGAAGATAGTGAGCCAAACCATCTTGAGGACAGCCAGATGACCCCAAGGTCCTGCCTTGATGAAGACAGTGAGTTGAAGTTACTCACCAGCAGGTGTGAGACAACCTATGTGCAGTCGCTGCCTCAATCAGTTCGACTTCTTTAGTCTCAACTTAAAGCGGAAAGGCTTGCTTCAGCTCAGCTCCGACTTGAAGTCAAAGATGCAATGAAGATGTCAGAGGACTGCCGTGCGCACCATCATGCCTTAAATCTAGTGTTGATGCATCTATCGTTGACACAACTAAGGTCTACTCAACTTCTTTAGCTGTTTGGGGGGGGGGGCGACCTGGCCAGGCCTAGTGCCTTCTGAAGTGCTCTCAGTTTTGTATATTCTTTTGTCGGTGCATTTATTTGCACTGGTGGCGAACTTTGATGCCCAGTGGATGTAATATGTGCGATAGCCGTGATAGCCTAGCGTAAGTTGCTTGCTTATTTATTTCCTTGTTGTCTTGTTTATTTGTTTGCTTGTAGTCATTGCATTTCTTTTTCCGCGGTTTGCTAGTGGCTGCAATAACCTATTTTTTAAAACTAGGCCACAATAACCATGGGCTAATATTTACTGTAGTGACACTGGGCCTCCTACGGGTCGTAGAAACAGTGGGCCTTCTACGGGCCGTAGAAACAATGGGCCTTCTACAGGCCGTAGAAACAGTGGGCCTTCTACGAGCCATAGAAACAATGAGCCTTCTACGGGCCATAGAAACAATGGGACTTCTACGGGCCGTACCATCAATGGGCCTTATACGGGCAATATGATCGATTGGCCAAACATGGGCCAATAACAGGCTGCATTATGGACGTAAACGGGCTAGAGTTGGAATCGTCCGTTCATGGGCCGACCATAACGGGCCATCGTTAATAGGCCGTATTTCATGACGCTATGAATACGGCCCAACGTGTTAACGGACCACAAACGGGCTGACTGTAACCACGGGCTGAATTTGGCCCATAAGCAGAAAATGACAGTAACGGGCCGTAAGTAAACGAATGCTGGAAATGAGCCCAAGAATAAATGGGCTCTGAGAAGGCTGAAAGATAACATGGGCTGGAAACGGCCCAACGGAATAACGGGCCCTTAATGGGTATAAAGTGATACACTTTGTTCATTACGGGCCGCCACCACGGCCGTTAATGGGTGTAAAGTAATACATTTATTCATTATGGGCGGTTTCACCACGGGCCGTTAATAGGCCAAAGTTACATAGGGCCTCATATGGGCGAAGACGCGTCATGGGCCATACATGGGCCAGAAGTGAAAATGGGCTGGAATCATATTGGGTGGCCCAGATGACGGTACTGGGCCTAATTCGGATAGGGCGTAACGGGCCTTGGGTTAGCGGGCTGTAAATGGGCTATATGCGAACAGGCCGTTAACAGGCTTTACATGGGCCGGCCCGCCACCTTTTGACCAAGTCAAACGGGCCAGCCTTTTCACAGGAATGGGCCTCTGTTGGGCCGTGCCACGTGTTGACGTATCATAAGCGCCTTCTGTCCGATGAGTGGATGACATCTGTCCCAACGGTGAGCCGACACGTGTTTCCTCCAGCCAATGATGATTTTACATGTGGAAAATCCCCATTGGTCGGGGCTGTTAACGGGTTATCGGATCCAAAACCCGACCCGATAGCTTAACAGCGTTCCGTTACGGTGGATGCCACGTGTCGGTCACCCTTGACGAAAGCACTTCGGACGCGATTTATCGTCATGGAAGTGGACACTTCGTGATGATAATTTTGGTAATGTCATGGAACACTTCTACGACAAAGACAGTATGACTATCTTGATCTCGTCATAATTTGTCATGGATGTACATGCATGAAAAAAAACGCGACCTACTGTGACAAACACGTATCATCACGGAAGTGTATTTTTTTTGTAGTGTAACGTGTAATATTGTACTCGTACGTACCAAATCAATTCGCACTTCCCTCAATGAAAAAATCAAAAAAAATAAAACTATTCATACCACACAAAGAAAGAGTCTTGTCTCGTTTTACTATACAAATGCTATTCAAAAGTATGAATCCATGTTATGTCCAATTAATTTTTTTCGCTGGCTGTATAATGCATATAACCTACTTATACCAACATTTTAGTGCATTTCAAATGTCTATACTACCTCTGCAATTCGAACTAAATTTGAATTCGTTTATTTGAATAAGAATCTACAATCATGAATGTTGCCAACTTAAACCATCATTCGTGTATTACCTTAACAACACACCACATGATTACTATAGAGATAGATATGAACTATGTGTACGATATGAACTCGAATTCAATTTTTTGAATACACTTGATGTTGATTCCAAATAATAGTACATTTTATGTACTAACTAGATATTCATAATCTAAACTATGTTCCATACGTACACTGTGTTTATCACACAAAGTATAGTGCCCCACGCCTACATTATGACAAATATTTAGCCCTGAATTGCAAAAGCCAGACATTATCCCAAATTGTAATCAATGTTCTACATTATGATATCTTCTTCAAATATCTGAATCCACGTTTTTATAATGAATTATGATCTTTGTCCATCTTTTACACCTTCAAGATCCTCTTCTCTTTGTAGCTAGCTAGCGCTAACTTTCTGTCATGCATGCACACGCCCGCCCCCCTCTCACCCTCCCTCAGTGTCCCCTCCATCGCGCACATTCTCTATTTCTCTTTAGATTGTTCACCCACGGTTTGTGTAGGCCTCCCGGCTCCTTCTTTCCGGCACACACCGGTCGATATACCTCTCTAGCCAAGTGTGCCTACCGCAAACACACACTTCCCCTCTTCTCTTCTCACCGTCCATGCCCCCCTATGTCCAATACGGTTCCACGGAGGTGCACACTCCCGCCCCTGTTTTCATCAATGTCATACTCGCACACTCCTGCCCCCTCGACAAAGTAGGTCTCTCGCACCACCTCCTAGCCGCACCCCTCTCCCCCTGTCCGTCTCTCCGGACCTTATTTGCTTCTAACACATGCATGCATGTATATGTACCGATCTCTCTACATATACCTAGGTCGACTATAATTCTTTTTCCCCACGCATCGTTAGACTTACCTCACTAATTATGTCTCTCCCTTTCTCAGACACACGACGGTTGATCTTCCTAAGTAGTTACATCTGCTTACCACAACCATATCGTCCCCCCTCATCATCCTTGCATACCTCCCAATCTGTGCTACCTCTTGAGCTTGCGTTGGTTTTTTCCCTTGAATAGGAAAGGGTGATGCAACAAAGTAGAGTAAGTATTTCCCTCAGTTTGAGAACCAAATGTATCAATCCAGTAGGAGACAATGAACAAGTCACCGAGTACCTGCACAAACAATCAACAACTTGCATCCAACACGATAAAGGGGTTGTCAATCCCTTCACGGTTATTTGCAAAAGTGAGATCTGATAGAGATAGATAAACGGTGAAGTAATTTTTTTTGGTATTTTTGGTTTATAGATCAAAAAGTAAAAGATTGCAAAGGAAGTAAATATGAAACTTATATGATGGAAAATAGGAGATTATATAATGGAAAATAGACCCGGGGGCCATAGGTTTCATTAGAGGCTTCTATCAAGATAGATAATATTACAGTGGGTGAACAAATTACTGCCGAGAATTGATAGAAAAGCATAAAGTTATGACGATATCTAAGGCAATGATCATGAATATAGGCATCACGTCCGTGTCAAGTAGACCGACTCCTTCCTGCATCTACTACTATTACTCCACACATCGATCGACTCCTGCCTGCATCTAGAGTATTAAGTTCATAGAACAGAGTAACACATTAAGTAAGATGACATGATGTAGCGGGATAAACACAAGCAATATGATGAAAACCCCATCTTGTTATCCTCGATGGCAACAATTCAATACGTGTCGGTTCCCATTCTATCACTGGGATCAAGCACCGCAAGATTGAACCCAAAGCTAAGCACTTCTCTCATTGCTAGAAAAACCAATCTAGTTGGCCAAACCAAATCGATAGTTCGAAGAGACTTGCAGAGATATCAAATCATGCATAGAAGAATTCAGAGAAGATTCAAATCATATTCATAGATAAGCTGATCATAAATCCACAATTCATCGGATCTTGGCAAGCACACCACAAAAAGGTATTACATCGAATAGAGCTCCAAGAACATCAAGGAGAACATGTTATTGATAATCAAAGAGAGAGAAGAAGCCATCTAGCTACTAGCTATGGACCCGTAGGTCTAAGGTAAACTACTCACACTTCATCGGAGAGGTAATGGTGTTGATGTAGAAGCCCTCCGTGATCGAATCCCCCTCCGGCAGGACACCGGAAAAGGCCCCTAGATGGGATCTCATGGTACAGAAGGTTGCGGCGGTGGAGAAGTGTTTTCGTGGCTCTCCTCGTTGGTTTTCGAATATTTGAGAATATGTAGGCAGAAGAAATAGGTCGGTGGAGTCACGAGGGGCTCACAAGGGTGGGGGCGCGCCCTCCGTCCTTGTGGTTGCCTTGTGGCTTCCCTGAGTTGCACTCCAAGTCCTCTGGTTGTCTTCTGGTCCAAGAAAAATCATCATGAAAGTTTCATTCCATTTGGACTCCGTTTGGTATTCCTTTTCTGAGAAACTCTAAAACAAGGAAAAAACATAAACTGGCACTGGGCTCTAGGTTAATAGGTTAGTCCCAAAAATAATATAAAATAGCATATTAATGCATAGAAAACATCCAAAACCGATAATATAATAGCATGGAACATTCAAAACACAAAACCACATCTAACCAGAGCCTAGATGAATTATTTAATGCAAAACATAAAGGAAATATATTGGGTTGTCTCCCAACAAGCGCTTTTCTTTAAAGACTTTTAGCTAGGCATTGATAATTTCGATGATGCTCACATGAAAGATAGCAATTGAAATAAATAAAGCATCACAAAACATGTGACAAACAAATTTCAGTCTAACATGCTTCCTATGCATAGGGATTTTATAATCAAACAAATTATCGAGACAAACAAAAACTACCATATGCAAGGAAGGAGAAAGAAACAATAACAATCTCAACATAGCGAGAGGTAATTTAGTGACATGAAAATTTCTACAACCATATTTTCCTCTCTCATAATAATTACATGTAGCATCATAATCAAATTTAACAATATAGCTATCACATAACATTTTCTATTCATGATCCACATGCATGCAAAGTTGACACTCTTCCGAAATAGTCGGATTATCATAAAATAAAGTCATGACCTCTCCGAACCCACTTTTATCAAAAACTTCATAAGATTGAAAATTATCCAATATGTGGGATCTAAAGTTGACACTCTTCCAAACCCACTTTTAGTATTATTGCAAACATTATTATCAATCTCATATTCATCATGGGATTTAATAAATTTTGAAGATTGTAAGAAGAATCACCCCAATCGTGATCATTGCAAGTAGTGGACATAGCAAAACTAGCATCCCCAAGCTTAGGGTTTTTCATATCATTAACACAATTGACACTAATAGAAATTATAATAACATGATTGCAATCGTGCTTTTCATTCAAGGAGCTATCGTGAATCACTTCATAGATTTCTTCTTTTAATACTTCATCACAATTTTCAGATTCACGAATTTCAAGCAAAACCTCATAAAGATAATCTAGTGCACTCAACTCACTAGAAATTGGTTCATCGTAATTGGATCTCTTAAAAAAATTAGCAAGTGGATGAGGATACATAAATCTTCGCTTCTTATTTTCAATAAACACACAATTATACCAAGCAAACGAGAAAACAAACCAAGTAAGACATAAGGGCAAACGAAAAGACGAACGGAAGAAGGGCGAAGAAAAGGGCAAATCTTTTTGAAGATCGTTTTAGAAGTGGGAGAGAGGAAAATGATAGGCGAATGATAAATAATGTAATGCAAAAGATGAGAGTTTATGATGGGTACTTGGTATGTCTTGACTTGGCATAGATCTCCTCGGCAACGGTGCCAGAAATTCTTCCTGCTACCTCTTGAGCTTGCGTTGGTTTTTCCCTTGAAGAGGAAAGGGTGATGCAGCAAAGTATAGTAAGTATTTCCCTCAGTTCGAGAACCAAGGTATCAATTCAGTAGGAGACAACGAACAAGTCACCGAATACCTGCACAAACAATCAACAACTTGCACCCAACGCGATAAAGGGGTTGTCAATCCCTTCACGGTTATTTGCAAAAGTGAGATCTGATAGAGATAGATAAACGGTAAAATAAATATTTTTGGCATTTTTGGTTCATACATCGGAAAGTAAAATATTGCAAAGGAAGTAAATCGGAAACTTATATGATGGAAAATAGAAGATTATATGATGGAAAATAGACCTGGGGGCCATAGGTTTCACTAGAGGCTTCTCTCAAGATAGAAAATATTATGGTTGGTGAACAAATTACTGCTGAGCAATTGATAGAAAAGCGCAAAGTTATGACGATATCTAAGGCAATGATCATGAATATAGGCATCACGTTTGTGTCAAGTAGACCGACTCCTTCCTGCATCTACTACTATTACTCCACCATCGACCGACTCCTGCCTACATCTAGAGTATTAAGTTCATAGAACATAGTAATGCAATAAGTAAGATGACATGATGTAGCGGGATAAACTCAAGAAATATGATGAAAACCCCATCTTGTTATCCTCGATGGCAAAAATTCAATATGTGTTGGTTCCCCTTCTGACACTGGGATCAAGCACCGCAAGATTGAACCCAAAGCTGAGCACTTCTACCATTGCAAGAAAAACCAATCTAGTTGGCCAAACCAAATTGATAGTTCGAAGAGACTTGCAAAGATATCAAATCATGCATATAAGAATTCAGAGAAGATTCATATAATATTCATAGATAAGCTGATCATAAATCCAAAATTCATCTGATCTCAGCAAACGCACTGCAAAAAGGTATTACATCAAATAGATCTCCAAGAACATTGAAGAGAACATGGTATTGAGAATCAAAGAGAGAGAAGATGCCATCTATTTACTAGCTATGGACCCATAGGTCTGAGGTAAACTACTCACGCTTCACCGGAGAAGCAGTGGTGTTGATGTAGAAGCCCTCCATGATCGAATCCCCCTCCAGCAGGACACCAAAAATGGCCCCTAGATGGGATCTCACGGGTACAGAAGGTTGCGGCGGTGGAAAAGTGTTTTCGTGGTTCTCCTCATTGGTTTTGGAATATTTGAGAATATATATGTGGAAGAAATAGGTCGGTGGAGTCACAAGGGGCCCACAAGGGTGGTGGCGCACCCTCCGTCCTTGTGGCTGCCTCGTGGCTTCCCTGACTTGCACTCCAAGTCCTCTGGATGTCTTCTGGTCCAAGAAAAATCATCGCGAAAGTTTCATTCCGTTTGGACTATGTTTGGTATTCCTTTTCTAGGAAACTCTAAAACAAGGAAAAACAGAAACTGGCACTGGGCTCTAGGTTAATAGGTTAGTCCCAAAAATAATATAAAATAGCATTTAATACATATAAAACATCCTAAACAGATAATATAATAGCATGGAATAATCAAAAGTTGTAGATACATTGTAGACGTATCAACCCATCTCTCTCACACACGTGCATAGACATGCAGACAACCTCGGCCCTCTCTTATAGATATTGTACTCGTGCCCTATGTTTTTCTAGCAGGCCTCTCCCACCATTTGTGAGAAGCAACTCCACCACCAACCCTCCGACACTCTACCTTTGTCTTTCTCCCAACCTTATTCCTCTGCTACACATATGCATGGATGCCGATCGATCTCCCCCAATACATAGCTAGGTCTCTCTCCTTCTCCACACATATACTAGTCAATCTACCTCTCTATAGTTAGGTCTCTACCCCCTCCCTCCTCCCTCCCCCCCCCCACACACACACCAATAGTCGAACATTGTAGGTAGGTATCCATGCCACAGAGAAAAACTGCACCTCTGCCCTCTCAAATTCCAGTAGGCCAGCCGCCCTGTATCTTTGACATGGGCAAACACAAATTTGATGGCACTCTTTATCGAGTGCACCCACACACTTCATCCCTATTTTCAATTCTATCGATATCTCACGCTGATGATCCCTCCACTCTCTTCTCGTGGATCGCTCCCTCTATATATGATATATCCATGACTCTATTTCACACACATTGCATATGTTACTTTTTTGGTTTGAGATATCACCGACACATTGCCTCTGTTTCACACAAACCATCTCTCTCACCCACCCACGTACGTACCAGCACCTAAAGAAGAGGTGCACGCACGATGCACGTACTCACGTCTCGTTCCCGGCCACACCCGCGCCGGTACACAGTGGAGTTCATTTCTATACGAAAAGGCAGCCCATGTGATAATTTGATGCGTGTACCAGTTGTTTACTTGAAGGAGCCTTGGGTACCATGCGTTGACGGAACAAAGTTCGACTTGACGCGTTAGTATTAAATAAAGTTATATTCCTCAATGGCACGTACAGAATATAAAACGGTTGTTGTCGGGAAAAAAGAAAAAGCCGCTCCACTATATACAATGGAGCCTGCCTGCCAGGGTTTGTCTCTCGTCACACCATCTCACACAAGGCGGCGGTGGCCTCTCTCTCTCTCACCGTTGGTCACTGATCCGGCTGCATCCCGTCCGCCGGCGGAAAGGGAGGATGTGCATCGTTTCTCTGTTCAACGGCGTTGAGGCAACACGTCCCGATCTGCGGTACCCGTCGTTCTCTGTGACCAAACTCCGGCGTGGTAGGGCCTTCGCCACTTTCTCGCTGCCACAGTATGGGCAGATCCCGGCCACCGGTGCCCTCCAAGTTACATCCCGACGACCCTTAGGTACATCTTCCTCCGGCCTTGCTCCATTGCCCATCCTCCCACGTTGTTGCATGTGGATCTTCTTTAGTTGTTTCGTTAAAACGTATCTCGGCCAGCGTACTTTCCATCTTGCAATCTCGTCCTCAAACCATTTTTAATAAACCACCATGCTGCTATCTTTCCCTTATTACATGGAATATGCTTCTTTTTTATCGGCGTATGTGTCTTCAACTCGTGTTATTGGCAGTAATTGTTTCCTTTCTACCCCCTTTTGCAAACAGGGATATCCATTTCACCTCGTTGCTATTTCAACCTTTTGGTGAACTGCACATATCACTTTTTTTTCTTAAGAGTGTTTTGTGCAGTTTCGTCAAAATGTCACACAGGCAACGTTTTTACATTTATGTGGGACTTCAGAAAGGGAGATTGGTTTCGCTATCCTCCCGATCCAACTCCGTGCCTAATCTTCTCCTACAAGTAGTTAGTCCTAAAGAGAGATCGCAAAGTGATGGGCTTCTATTTGTATGTGTTATGTTTCATCATCTAGTTCCACGTACCCTTGTAGACCGAAAGCGGAAGCGTTTGACAATGCGGTTGATGTAGTCGAACTTCTTCATGTTCTGACCGATCAAGCACCGAACATACGGCACCTCTGAGTTCTGCACATGTTTAGCTCGATGACGTCCCTCGAACTCTTGATCCAGCAAAGTGTCCAGGGAGAGTTCCGTCAGCACGATGGCGTGGTGATGGTGATGATGAAGTGATCCGCGCAGGGCTTCGTCTAAGTACTACGTGAATATGACCGGAGGCGTAAATTTGGAGGGGGCGCCACACACGACTAACAATGTTTGTTGTGTGTTCTAGCGTGCCCCACCACACACACACACACACACACACACACACACACACACACACACACATATATATATATATATATATATATATATATATATATATATATATATATATATATATATATATATATATATCCACTATTTTGATCACGGGATCAGAATAATATTCTGATCACAACATGAACTTCCCGAGTAACGCACCTGACCTTCCCCGAGTACTAGGTTGAACTTCAGTTAAAAAGTGTCCAAATGGGTCTTGCGATATACGGTTGGAAAGCTATGGACACGACTATCATGACCCAAGTTGAATTTTTGGCAAAATGTAAGCGGTTTAAGAGCAGTTTTGAAAATTGTTTTTCCTTCATACAAAAAACATGAATCGTATTTTGGATCGCAATTCTAAACCGTTTATTAGAATGAGCCAAATAATATGGCGTTGGAAAGCTGCTGCAAAACCGCTCCTTCCACATGTTGATAGTTTTCTGTAATTCCTTATGGTTAAAGAGTAATTTGGAAAATCGTAAAATTTTGCAAACCGAACAGCCGAGTTCGTATTTTCGATGGCATTTCTAAACGGCTAATCCAGTTGAGGAAAATGATATGGCGTTGGAAAGCTTATGAAAATTCTCTACTTTTTCATGTTGAAAGTTTTTTCTAATTTTGAACGGTTTAAAAGAAATTTAGAAAACGATACAAGTTCCATCGAGTTTGTATTTTCAAGCTAATTTTTTAACCGTACGTCCGAATGCAACAAATGATATGGCGTTGGAAAGCTCGAGGAAATGCAAAACTTTTTTGTATATATTTTTCCTCTCAGTTCCTTATCTTTTTAAGTAAATTTCAAAAATAGCTAGAAACGTATTTTTGCCATAATTTCTACAAACTTTATCGGAATGGGGCAAATAATATACCTCTGAAAAGCTACGGAAAATGCGAAACTTTTTCATGTTGATGGTTTTCTCTGATTCCTAGCCATTTTTATGTAATTTCAAAAACAGCGAGATCATGCGTTCTGCCTTTATCGCGAAACGAATTCTTCGAAAATGCACCGCGTGAAGAACTTGAACTTCTCGGCGTGTATACCTGAACTTCACTGTGTTTTTCACGTGTTTTTTTTGCTCGTAGATCTCCATCCACTGCCCTTAGCTCTCCATCTATCCACCGGAATTGAGCACGTGATATACCGATGGAAAGCTGTTGTAAACACGCAACTTTCCCGTGTTGATCATTTTTTCATACTCGTGACGATTTTAAAAGTTTTGCATCTGAAATTCATTCGGTGTAGTAGTTGAACTTCCTGCTGTTTTCACGTTGAACTTCTGTGACGTGTTTTCGTTTGCAATTTTCTCATCTATTCGTCAATGTTATACAAATGATATTCTTTTTGTACAGACCTCTCTCACAATAATTTTTTATATTTCTCCGACCGAGGACTTGAACTTATAACAACAAAACTTTCAGTCTTTGCTTTTTTATTCTTTTTTAATACGAAATGCAAACTGTGTAGTACGTGAACTTCTGGCAGTTATCAATTTGAACTTCTGAGATCAGGCGTTCTACTTTCATCGTAAAAACAGAGTCTCCGAAAATGCGTTGTGTGAAGAGGTTGAACTTCTGGAGCGGTTTTGTTTGAACGTCACTCTGTTTTTCACGTGCTGCTTTTTGACCGTAACTCCCAAACCACTTCCCGGAATTGAGAAAATAATATATCGATCGAAAGCTGTTGAAAACACACAACTTTTTCATGTTGATCATTATTTCATACTTGCAACGGTTCAAAATATTTTTTTGAATGCGTAAAAATGTGTTTTATTGGTATACATAAAAATTTTAAACCATTTATCGGAATATAGCATATAATATATCGTTGGAAAGCTTATGAATAGGAGCAGCTTTTTCATCAAGACAATCGTTAGAAATTCGTTGCCGTTTCAGAGCAGTATTAAAAATGGCAAAAACAACATCTTTTTTCCTTGTTTTTAACATGTAATTGAAGGTTGGACGTATCACACTAGAGATCTCGAACTGCACAAAGAGGAGCACATGAATTTCTTGCAACAAACCTTTTAGGATTTTAGTTTTTGTTCGTTTTATTCTCATCTAAAACACATTATGTGTAGTAGTTGAACTTCCTATTGTTTTCACTTGAACTTCATCCACGTATTTTTGTTCATAATTTCTCACCCGTTCATCGGAGTTGCACAAATGTCGTTTACCTCTCTCACAAGAAGTTTTGAATTTTCCTTTGCCGAGCACCTGAACTTCTAGCAATGAAATTTTTATAATGTAACTTTTTATTCTATTTTCTCATATGAAAACACACAACATA
This sequence comes from Aegilops longissima, assembly GCA_021605205.1. Classification (NCBI taxonomy): domain Eukaryota; kingdom Viridiplantae; phylum Streptophyta; class Magnoliopsida; order Poales; family Poaceae; genus Aegilops; species Aegilops longissima. Next base: position 45,189,553 of record CM038676.1, on the reverse strand, counting down.
CAATACGTGAACTTCTGACAGATATGAATTTGAACTTCTCTTTGTTTCACTTTAGTAACGAAAAAAACTAAGTTTTTTATAGACATCGAATCGCTCTAACTTTTCTATTTGAACTTATTTGTGTTTTTTTTAGAAATGTGAAAATGGAGTTTTTTTGAAACATCAAACTTCTTCGTTATTTCGAATAGAGCTTATTAGTTTTATTCTTTAGTAACTGGGAAAAAAAGTGTTTTCAAATAAATATCAAACTGCTCCACTTTTTAAAATTGAACTTCTTTGTTTTATTCTTCAGTAACGAGAAAAAACTGAGTTTTCTATATGCATTGAAACAATTCCATTTTTTAAAATTGAACTTCTCGATTTTAATCTTTAGTATCGGGGAAAATTTGTGATTTTTATAAACATCAAACAACTTCATTTTTTAATTAGGGGTTCTTGGTGTTACTCATTAGTAATGGAAAAAGTCTAGTTATACAAAAAAATCAATAATGGGAAAATCCATGGGATGTTTTTAGTACAGCAATAGCATTTTCTTCGAACTCTCTATTTTATCAAATTTAAACTTCTCAAGTTAACACTTTATAGTTGAAGCTTAGTTTTTCTTCATGGTATGTAACCATCGAACTTCCATGTTATCTTAATTTGAACTTCTTGATTTTTATTCTTTAGGAACTTAAGAAATCTAAGTTTCTTTAAAAACACAGAATCACTTTGTTATTTTAATTTGAACTTCTCGGTCTTTTAGAAATAGGAAACTTGTGTATTTAAAAAAACTGCACTATATTTTTAGTTTCACCTTCCCGACTTTCTAATATCTATTGAACTTCTCCATTATTTAAATTTGAACCTCTAGTTTTTTAGAAATGAGAAAAATCCATTAACTCCATTCTTTTTGAAATGCACTATTTCTTAAATTTGAACTTCTTGGTTTATTCATTAAGTAACAGGAAAAAAATATAGTTTTGTAATAACATTGAACTGATCTATTATTTAAATTTGACTTTAGGTTTTGTGAGAAACAAGAAAAAAATCTTATTAAAATTTTATTCCGTTATTTTGTTTTAACCTTCTTGGGTTTTTAGAATTAGAAAAATATATGTTTGTTACAACATGAAACATCTCTGTTATTTTAATTTTAATTTTGGTTTTGAAAAAAATACCAATAACACATGGCTCACTACATTTTTTTAATTACACTAATTTTACTATATGCGAACTTGCCCTTATTTTATATTTGAACTTCTCACGTGATACACATGTTCTTTTTGTACAAAGAATGTGTTGCTAGCTACATTGGCGAGACACAGATACATAATTTTGTGTAGAAAAGCATTGAAACCCAAACCACTCTGTATCTCTTAAAAGAATGCGTCAGTAACCTTTTTCTCTCACAAAATGTCTATGAGGTACATAGACATAAAAGAAACATGAACGGTTTCCTCAATGTCTCCATCTATGTCCCTAAAACACGAGCATCTATTGAAGCACACAAAAAGAATTAGCACTCCATAGTGGTGACGCATTTTGGAGAAGAAAACTCCTTTTTGCCATTTTTTGAAGGACCCATGAAATCGAACCAAAGTATCACAATACCGACTCTTTTGCACCCACAGATACACTACCGAACGTCAGATAAAAAGTCATTTAGAAACAATACATAAGCAGCACACCCAGCGCACTCACAAACGCCAGCACGCACACACACACACATTTTCCCATAGAAGCACATATGATCCTCTAGTCTGACATTCAGAAAATATAAGCTGATAGTGAGACTAGGAAGATTTTGTTATTCATACAACATTGACTAAAAAACCATATGAAATACAAAGAGAATTTCAAAGAAAAAACACAACAGGTCTTTGATTATCAATACTTAAGTGGTCTACCTCATAAAGAGTTATATATGCACAAGATATGAACAACTGTGCACTCACTCAAATTGCATACAAAATGAATACCCTTCATTATCGATTCAGTTAGGAGGACACATGGTACAGGCTACCAAATTAAAGTGACATGGGCAAATGAAGCATGCAACATCTCTGTACAGGTTAACAGTGGGCCTTGTCGCTTCGGTGGTGAGCCGCCGTTGCGAAGAAACTACCTTAGGAAGTTCAAGGTGGCTGTCACGAGGAGAATAACATGTGCATGCTAGTGGCCAGAATGGTGTGACAATTGTGGTGGCGTGGAGCTTCACCCGAAGGGGGCACTGAAGGAGGGATGGCGCACCTCGCCGGAGATGGAGGGGCGGGAGCGGCCGCTCCATGGATGAACCTTCCTCCAGGAAGGTTAGGGTAGCGGTCAGTGTGGCCGGCCATGACGGCGCGGGGGCGGGGGAGGGGGATCTCGGACCACATCAGCTCCGGCGAGGAAGAAAGGCACGCGTGGAGAAGAGGCACTGGGGCAGGCAAGCTCCACTGTGGCGCAGGCTTGGGAGGTTCCTCTCCAGGGCGGCGGCGAAAGGAAGAACGCGGTGGGGTTGCCGTAGCGAGCTCCGCCGGTGGGATCCGGTAGGAGGCTGCGGCGCGGGGGTTTCAGTGGCGACGGTCTGCGAGGTTGGCCGGTGGTGTGGTGGCGTCGAAGAGGATCTGGGGGAGAGGGTGGCGCTGTCGGCCGGAGGCGATGGTGCTGCCGGTTGGGGGCGGGGTGGCGGGCGCGTTGCCAGTTTGGGCTGGGAGGTGCGGGAGGGAGGTGGGGGATCTGGATCCAGAATGCGGTGGATCGGGATTGCAGGAGGGAGGTGGGGGATCTGGATCCAGAATGTGGTGGATCGGGATTGCGGGAGGTGGGGTGGTTTTCTTCTTTTGCTTGTCGCTGCTGGGATTCGGGATGGCGGCGGCGGGCGGAGTTGCAGGGGCGGGCGGTGTTGATGGGGATGGTGGCACGAGGGGTTGACGGGGGCGGTGGTGGTCTGGGTTGCAAGGGGCGACGGCGGGCGGGGTTGCAGGAGGATGGCGGCACGGGAGGTGAGGGCGGCTCGGCGGAGGACAGCTGTGGGGGCTCGCCGGCGGAGGAGAAGCTAGGGCCGGCGGCGGTTGCCCCGCGGGGGGAAGCGCTGTATTGGGGAGGTTGGGATCGGGGAGGGGAAGTGGTGGGCGTGGGGCGTGGCATTTTTTTCATCTGCATGTTCGGGAAGTTCGGGAGGGAGCTGTCGGGCCCTTATAGGCTGGCTGTGATCCAAATAACTATTCTACTACCATGATTAGAATAGTATTGTCCTATATATATAATATTATATTTATATATATATACATATATATATATATATATATATATATATATATATATATATATATATATATATATATACATATATATATATATATATATATATATATATATATATATATATATATATATATATATATATATATATATATATATATATATATATATATATATATATATATATATATATATATATATATATATATATATATATATATATATATATATATATATATATATATAGGTTGGAGGGTAGGAGAGGCAGCCAAGGGGGCGCCCCAAGTAGGAGGAATCCTACTTGGGATCCTCCCAATTCGTCCTCCCCCTTTCCTATTCCTATTCGGAGTAGGAAGGGAAGAGGGGGAAGGGGAAATCCTATTCTCTTTTTCCTTTCCTTCTCCAATTTGGCCAGACCATATGGGGGGTGGGCGCACCAGCCCCTTAGTGGCTGGTGTGTTTCCCTCTTGGCCCATTAGACCCACATAGCTTGTCGGGGGTTGCCCGAACCCCTTGCGATGACCCGTTACGTACCTGGTACCCCTAGAACACTTCCGATGTCTGAATACTATCGTCCTATATATGAATCTTTACCTCTCAATCATTTCGAGACTCCTCGTCATGTCCGTGATCGCATCCGGGAATCCGAACAACATTCGGTCACCAAATCAGATAACTCATATAATACAAAACCATCATCGAACGTTAAGCGTGCGGACCCTACGGGTTTGAGAACTATGTAGACATGACCGAGACACATCGCCGGTCAATAACCAATAGTGGAACCTGGATGCTCATATTGGTTCCTACATATTCTACGAAGATCTTTAACGGTCAAATCGTAATGACAACATACGTTATTCCCTATGTCGGTATATTACTTGCCTGAGATTCGATCATCAGTATCTTCATACCTAGTTCAATATCGTTACCGGCAAGACTCTTTACTCGTCCTGTAATGCATCATCCCGCAACCAACTCATTATTCACATTGCTTGCAAGGCTTATTATGATGTGCATTACCGGGAGGGCCCAGAGATACCTCTCCGATACTCGGAGTGACAAATTCAAATCTCGATCTATGCCAACCCAACAAACACCTTCCGAGATACCTGTAGAGCATCTTTACAATCACCCAGTTAAGTTGTGATGTTTGATAGCACACAAGGTATTCCTCCGGTATCCGGGAGTTGCATAATCTCATAGTCAAAGGAATATGTATATGACATTAAGAAAGCAATAGCAATAAAACATAAAGATCATTATGCTAAGCTAACGGATGGGTCTTGTCCATCACATCATTCTCCTAATGATGTGATCCCGTTCATCAAATGACAACTCATGTCTATGGTTAGGAAACTTAACCATCTTTGATTAACGAGCTAGTCTAGTAGAGGCTTTACTAGGGACACTGTGTATTTGAAGGAAATATGCCCTAGAGGCAATAATAAAGTTATTATTTATTTCCTCATATCATGATAAATGTTTATTATTCATGCTAGAATTGTATTAACCGGAAACATGATACATGTGTGAATACATAGACAAACATATAGTCACTAGTATGCCTCTACTTGACTAGCTCATTAATCAAAGATGGTTGTGTTTCCTAACCATAGACATGTGTTGTTATTTGATTAATGGGATCACATCATTAGGAGAATGATGTGATTAACATGACCCATTCCGTTAGCCTAGCACTTGATCGCTTAGTATATTGCTATTGCTTTCTTCATGACCTATACATGTTCCTGTAACTATGAGATTATGCAACTCCTGCTACGGAGGAACACTTTGGTGCTACCAAACGTCACAACGTGAATCGGGTGATTATAAAGGAGTACTACAGTGTCTCCAAAGGTACATGTTGGGTTGGCATATTTCGAGATTAGGTTTTGTCACTCCGATTGTCGGAGAGGTATCTCTGGCCTCTCGATAATACACATCACATAAGCCTTGCAAGCATTGCAACTAATAAGTTAGTTACGAGATGATGTATTATGGAACGAGTAAAGAGACTTGCCGATAACGAGATTGAACTAGGTATTGATACCGACGATCAATCTCGCAAGTAACATACCAATGACAAAGGAACAACGATGTCGTTACGCGGTTTGACCGATAAAGATCTTCGTAGAATATGTAGGAACCAATATGGGCATCCAGGTTCCGCTATTGGTTATTGACCGAAAATAGTTCTAGATCATGTCTACATAGTTCTCGAACCCGTAGGGTCCGCACGCTTAACGTTACGATGACAGTTTATTATGAGTTTATAAGTTTTGATGTACCGAAGTTTGTTCGGAGTCCTGGATGTGATCACAGACATGACGAGGAGTCTCGAAATGGTCGAGACATAAAGATTGATATATTGGAAGCCTATATTTGGATATCAGAATGGTTCCGGGTGCAATCAGGATTTTACCGGAACACCGGGGGGTTACCGGAACCCTCCCGGGGATAATGGGCCTTAGTGGGCCATGAGGGAGAAGAGGAGGGCCGGCCAGGGCAGGCCGCGCGCCCCCTCCCCCCTAGTCCGAATAGGACAAGGAGGGGGGGCGGCGCCCCCCTTCCTCTTTCCCCTCCCCCCTTTCCTTCTCCAACAAGGCAAGAGAGGGGAGTCCTACTCCCGGTGGGAGGTGGGAGTAGGACTCCTCCAGGCGCACCCCTTGGGGGCCGGCCGCACCTCTCCCTCCCTCCTTTATATACGGGGGCAGGGGGGCACCCCAGGACAACACAAGTTGATCTACGGATCGTTCCTTAGCCGTGTGCGGTGCCCCCCTCCACCATATTCCACCTCGGTCATATCGTCGCGGAGCTTAGGCGAAGCCCTGCGCCGGTAGAGCATCATCATCGTCACCACGCCGTCGTGCTGACGGAACTCATCCCGACACTTTGCTGGATCGAGTCCGGGATCGTCATCGAGCTGAGCGTGTGCTGAACTCGGAGGTGCCGTGACGTTCGGTACTTGGATCGGTCGGATCGTGAAGGCGTCGACTACATCAACCGCGTTGTCATAACGCTTCCGCTTACGGTCTCACGAGGGCGTGGACATACACTCTCCCTCTCGTTGCTGTACCATCACCATGATCTTGCGTGTGCGTAGGAATTTTTGAAATTACTCGTTCCCCAACATGGCATCCGAGCCTGGTTTTATGGGTTGATGTTATATGCACGAGTAGAACACAAGTGAGTTGTGGGCGATACAAGTCATACTGCTTACCATGTCATACTTTGGTTCGGCGGTATTGTGAGATGAAGCGGCCCGGACCGACATTACGCCAGACGCTTACGCGAGACTGGTTTCACCGCTGTGAGCACTCGTTGCTTAAAGGTGACTGGCGGTGTCTGCTCTCTCACTTTAGTTGAACCGAGTGTGGCTACGCCCGGTCCTTGCGAAGGTTAAAACAGCACCAACTTGACAAACTATCGTTGTGGTTTTGATGCGTAGGTAAGAACGGTTCTTTCTCAGCCCGTAGCAGCCACGTAAAATTTGCAACAACAAAGTAGAGGACGTCTAACTTGTTTTTGCAGGGCATGTTGTGATGTGATATGGTCAAGACGTGATGCTATATTTTATTGTATGAGATGATCATGTTTTGTAACCGAGTTATCGGCAATCGGCGGAGCCATATGGTTGTCGCTTTATTGTATGAAATGCAACGCCATGTAATTGCTTTACTTTATCACTAAGCGGTAGCGATAGTCGTAAAGCAATAGTTGGCGAGGCGACAACGATGCTACGATGGAGATCAAGGTGTCGTGCGGTGGCGATGGTGATCACGACGGTGCTTGGAGATGGAGATCACAAGCACAAGATGATGATGGCCATATCATATCACTTATATTGATTGCATGTGATGTTTATCCTTTATGCATCTTATCTTGCTTTGATTGATGGTAGCATTATAAGATGATCTCTCACTAAATATCAAGAAGTGTTCTCCTGAGTATGCACCGTTATGAAAGTTCTTCGCTCGAGACACCACGTGATGATCGGGTGTGATAGGCTCTACGTTCAAATACAACGGGTGCAAAACAGTTGCACACGCGAATACTCAGGTCAAACTTGACGAGCCTAGCATATACAGATATGGCCTCGAACACGGAGACCGAAAGGTCGAACGTGAATCATATAGTAGATATGATCAACATAGTGATGTTCACCATTGAAACTACTCCATCTCACGTGATGATCGGACATGGTTTAGTTGATTTGGATCACGTAATCACTTAGATAACTAGAGAGATGTCTATCTAAGTGGGAGTTCTTAAGTAATATGATTAATTGAATTTAAATTTATCATGAATTTAGTACCTGATAGTATTTTGCTTGTCTATGTTTACTGTAGATAGATAGCTCGTGCTGTTGTTCCGTTGAATTCTAATGCGTTCCTTGAGAAAGCAAAGTTGAAAGATGATGGTAGCAATTACATGGACTGGGTCCGTAACTCGAGGATTATCCTCATTGCAGCACGAAAGAATTACGCCCCGAAGCACCGCTGGGTGCCAGCCTGCTGCTTGATGCAACCGACGGCGTTAAGAACGTCTGCGAGCAAAGTGATGACTACGATAGTTCATTGTGCCATGCTTTACGGCTTAGAACCGGCCTTCAACGACGTTTTGAACGTCATGGAGCATATGAGATGTTCCAGGAGTTGAAGTTAATATTTCAAGCAAATGCCCGGATTGAGAGATATGAAGTCTCCAATAAGTTCTATAGCTGCAAGATGGAGGAGAATAGTTACACGGTGAACACATACTCAAAATGTCTGGGTATAATAATCACTTGATTCAACCGGGAGTTAATCTTCCGATGATAGTGTCATTGACAGAATTCTTCAATCACGCCACCAAGCTACAAGAGCTTCGTGATGAACTATAATATGCAAGGGATGGACAAGTCTATTCCGAGCTCTTCATAATGCTAAAAGCATGGAGGTAGAAATCAAAAAGGAGCATCAAGTGTTGATGGTTAACAAGACCACCAGTTTCAAGAAAAGGGCAAAGGAAAGAAGAAGGGGAACTTCAAGAAGAACAACAAACAAGTTGCAGCTCAAGTGAAGAAACCCAAGTCTGGACCTAAGCCTGAAACTGAGTGCTTCTACTGCAAGCAGACTGGACACTGGAAGCAGAACTGCCCCAAGTATTTGGCGGATAAGAAGGATGGCAAGGAGAACAAAGGTATATGTGATATACATGTTATTGATGTGTACCTTACTAATACTCGCAGTAGTACCTGGGTATTTGATACTGGTTCTGTTGCTAATATTTGCAACTCGAAACAGGAACTACGGATTGCGAAGATTGGCTAAGGACGAGGTGACGATCTTGGCGTGGGAAATGGTTCCAAAGTCGATGTGATCGCGGTCGACACGCTACCTCTACATCTACCATCGGGATTAGTTTTAGACCTAAATAATTGTTATTTGGTGCCAGCGTTAAGCATGAACATTATATCTGGATCTTGTTTGATGCGAGACGGTTATTCATTTAAGTCAGAGAATAATGGTTGTTCTATTTATATGAATAATATCTTTTATGGTCATGCACCCTTGAAGAGTGGTCTATTTTTATTGAATCTCGATAATAGTAATACACATATTCATAGTGTTGAAACCAAAAGATACAGAGTTGATAATGATAGTGCGACTTATTTGTGGCAGTGCCGTTTGGGTCATATCAGTGTAAAACGCATGAAGAAACTCCATACTGATGGGCTTTTGGAATCACTTGATTATGAATCACTTGGTACTTGCGAACCGTGCCTCATGGGCAAGATGACTAAAACGCCGTTCTCCGGAACTATGGAGCGAGCAACTGATTTGTTGGAAATCATACATACTGATGTTTTGGTCCAATGAATGTTGAGGCACGCAGCGGGTATCGTTATTTTCTCACCTTCACAGATGATTTGAGCAGATATGGGTATATCTACTTGATGAAACATAAGTCTGAAACATTTGAAAAGTTCAAAGAATTTCAGAGTGAAGTGGAAAATCATCGTAACAAGAAAATAAAATTTCTACGATCTGATCGTGGAGGAGAATATTTGAGTTACGAGTTTGGTTTGCATTTGAAACAATGCGGAATAGTTTCGCAGCTCACGCCACCCGGAACACCACAACGAAATGGTGTGTCTGAACGTCGAATCGTACTTTACTAGATATGGTGCGATCTATGATGTCTCTTACTGATTTACCGCTATCGCTTTGGGGTTATGCTTTAGAGACAGCCGCATTCACGTTAAATAGGGCACCATCAAAATCCGTTGAAGCGACACCTTATGAACTATGGTTTAGCAAGAAACCAAAGTTGTCGATCTTAAAGTTTGGGGCTGCGATGCTTATGTGAAGAAACTTCAACCAGATAAGCTCAAACCTAAATCGAGAAATGTGTCTTCATAGGATACCCAAAAGAGACTATTGGGTACACCTTCTATCACAGATCCGAGGGCAAGATTTTCATTGCTAAATTCGGATCCTTTCTAGAAAAGAGTTTCTCTCGAAAGAAGTGAGTGGGAGGAAAGTAGAACTTGATGAGATAATCAGATCTGCTCCCTTATTGGAAAATAGTTCATCACAAGAACCAGTTCTGTGACAACTACACCAATTAGTGAGGAAGCTAATGATATTGATCATGAAACTTCAGATCAAGTTTCTCTTGAACTCGAGGTCAACTAGAGTAAGATCCGCACTGAGATGGTACGGTAATCCTATTCGGAAGTCATGTTACTTGACCATGGTGAACCTACAAACTATGAAGAAGCGATGGTGAGCCCAGATTCGCAAAATGGCTGGAAGCCATGAAATCTGAGATGGGATCCATGTATGAGAACAAAGTATGGACTTTGGTTGACTTGCCCGATGATCGGCAAGCCATTGAGAATAAATGGATCTTTAAGAAGAAGACCGACGCTGATGGTAATGTAATCTGTTTATAAAGCTTGACTTGTTGCGAAAGGTTTTCGACAAGTTCAAGGGGTTGACTACGATGAGACTTTCTCACCCGTAGCGATGCTTAAGTCTGTCCGAATCATGTTAGCAATTGCTGCATTTTATGATTATGAAATTTGGCAAATGGATGTCAAAACTGCATTCTTGAATGGATTTCTAGAAGAAGAGTTGTATATGATGCAACCAGAAGGTTTTGTTGATCCAAAAGGTACTAACAAAGTGTGCAAGCTCCAGCGATCAATTTATGGTGCAGTGCAAGCCTCTCGGAGTTGGAATAAACGCTTTGATAGTGTGATCAAAGCATATGGTTTTATAGACTTTTGGAGAAGCTTTGTATTTACAAGAAAGTGAGTGGGAGCTCTGTAGCATTTCGATATTATATGTGGACGACATATTATTGATTGGAAATGATATAGAATTTCTGGTAGCATAAAGGATACTTGAATAAAAGTTTTTCAATGAAAGACCTCGGTGAAGCTGCTTACATATTGGGCATCAAGATCTATAGAGATAGATCAAGACGCTTAATTGGACTTTCACAAAGCACATACCTTGATAAAGTTTTGAAAAATTTCAAAATGGATCGAGGCAAAGAAAGGATTTTACCGTGTTACAAGGTGTGAAATTGAGTCGACTCAATGCCCGACCACAGCAGAAGATAGAGAGAAATGAAAGATGTTCCTATGCTTCAGCCATAGGCTCTATCATGTATGCAATGCTGTGTACCAGACTGACGATGCTTAGCAATAAGCTTGGCAGGAAGGTACCAAAGTAATCCAGAGTGGATCATCGGACAGCGGTCAAGAACATCCTGAAATACCGAAAAGGACTAAGGATATGTTTCTCGATATGGAGGTGACAAAGAGCTAGTCGTAAATGGTTACGTCGATGCAAGCTTTGACACTGATCCGGACGATTCTAAATCGCAAACCGGATCGTGTTTTTATTAAACGGTGGAGCTGTCGGTTGGTGCAGTTCTAAACAAAGCATCGTGGCGGGATCTACATGTGAAGCGGAGTACATAGCTGCTTCGAAGCAGCAAATGAAGGAGTCTGGATGAAAGAGTTCATTTCCGATCTAGGTGTCATACCTAGTGCATCGGGACCAATGAAGATCTTCCGTGACAATCTTGGTGCAATTGCCTTGGCAAAGGAATCCAGATTTCACAAGAGGACCAAGCATATCAAGAGATGCTTCAATTCCATCGGGACCAAGTCCAGTGGGAAACATAGAGATTTGCAAGATACATACGGATCTGAATGTTGCGAACCGTTGACTAAGCCTCTTCCACGAGCAAAACATGATCAGCACCAAGACTCCATGGGTGTTAGAATCATTCTTGTGTAATCTAGATTATTGACTCTAGTGCAAGTGGGAGACTGAAGGAAATATGCCCTAGAGGCAATAATAAAGTTATTATTTATTTCCTCATATCATGATAAATGTTTATTATTCATGCTAGAATTGTATTAACCGGAAACATGATACATGTGTGAATACATAGACAAACATATAGTCACTAGTATGCCTCTACTTGACTAGCTCATTAATCAAAGATGGTTATGTTTCCTAACCATAGACATGTGTTGTTATTTGATTAATGGGATCACATCATTAGGAGAATGATGTGATTGACATGACCCATTCCGTTAGCCTAGCACTTGATCGCTTAGTATATTGCTATTGCTTTCTTCATGACCTATACATGTTCCTGTAACTATGAGATTATGCAACTCCGTTTACGGAGGAACACTTTGGTGCTACCAAACGTCACAACGTAAATCGGGTGATTATAAAGGAGTACTACAGGTGTCTCCAAAGGTACATGTTGGGTTGGCGTATTCGAGATTAGGTTTTGTCACTCCGATTGTCGGAGAGGTATCTCTGGGCCCTCTCGGTAATACACATCACATAAGCCTTGCAAGCATTGCAACTAATAAGTTAGTTACGAGATGATGTATTACGGAACGAGTAAAGAGACTTGCGTAACGAGATTGAACTAGGTATTGGATACCGACGATCGAATCTCGGGCAAGTAACATACCAATGACAAAGGGAACAACGTATGTCGTTATGCGGTTTGACCGATAAAGATCTTCGTAGAGTATGTAGGAACCAATATGGGCATCCAGGTTCCGCTATTGGTTATTGACCGAGAATAGTTCTATGTCATGTCTACATAGTTCTCGAACCCGTAGGGTCCGCACGCTTAACGTTACGATGACAGTTTATTATGAGTTTATAAGTTTTGATGTACCGAAGTTTGTTCGGAGTCCCGGATGTGATCACGGACATGACGAGGAGTCTCGAAATGGTCGAGACATAAAGATTGATATATTGGAAGCCTATATTTGGATATCGGAATGGTTCCGGGTGAAATCGGGATTTTACCGGAACACCGGGGTTACCGGAACCCTCCCGGGGATAATGGGCCTTAGTGGGCCATGAGGGAGAAGAGGAGGGCCGGCCAGGGCAGGCCGCGCGCCCCCTCCCCTAGTCCGAATAGGACAAGGAGAGGGGGCGCGCCCCTTCCTCTTTCCCCTCCCCCCTTTCCTTCTCCAACAAGGCAAGAGGGGGGAGTCCTACTCCCGGTGGGAGTAGGACTCCTCCAGGCGCACCCCTTGGGGGCCGGCCGCACCTCTCCCTCCCTCCTTTATATACGAGGGCAGGGGGGCACCCCAGACAACACAAGTTGATCTACGGATCGTTCCTTAGCCGTGTGCGGTGCCCCCCTCCACCATATTTCACCTCGGTCATATCGTCATGGAGCTTAGGCGAAGCCCTCGCGCCATGAGAGCATCATCATCGTCACCACGCCGTCGTCTTGACGGAACTCATCCCGACACTTTGCTGGATCGAGTCCGGGATCGTCATCGAGCTGAACGTGTGCTGAACTCGGAGGTGCCGTCGTTCGTACTTGGATCGGTCGGATCGTGAAGACGTCGACTACATCAACCGTGTTGTCATAACGCTTCCGCTTACGGTCTACGAGGGTACGTGGACATACACTCTCCCCTCTCGTTGCTGTACCATCACCATGATCTTGCGTGTGCGTAGGAAGTTTTTTGAAATTACTACGTTCCCCAACAGTCTTGTCTATATATCCACACATGTATCAAGTTTACGATTAATACAATTCTAGCATGAGTAATAAACATTTATCATGATATAAGGAAATATAAAATAACAACTTTATTATTGCCTCTTGGGTATATTTCCTTCACTAACAACTTTGTCTTCAGTTGTGATGTGAATATTGGCACTCATCCGTGAACCATTGAGATGCATTAGCAGCCATGGTAGTTTCTTTTGTATTTGATGGAATGTTGTAACGACACAATCTTGGGGCAAGAGGACACATGAATCCTAAGTTGAAACCTTTTTTTTTCCTGCGCGAATCAAAGTTGAAACCTTCATAGCATCAAATTACAATTTCATTAAAACTATGCGTACATATAAACAAATCCTAAAGGATTGATTGTAATGCCGAAAACAATTCAACTTCGTTTAGCCGACATGTGGGACATCCTTCATCCGGCTCCACCTGCCATGCAGCAATATTGGGTGCACAACTGCAGGGAAAGATTCACCCCGGTCGTTGCACCACAGTAATAATGACTAGTGAGCAGTCAAATCATAGAGCCCCACCTTCGCCACTGTAAGTTGCTCAGACGAAGCAACCATCATTTCTCTGTTCGTTGAATCCGGTGTTACTCCAATATTCCCATAGTAATAAGTTGCTCGGGCGAAGCAACCATCACTTCACCTTTCCCACAGTAAGTACTACCTCCTTTTTTATTCTAAAGACAACCACACACCAATATTGGACGGTAGCAGCAGAGCAACTGAATCAAAAATCGAAACCAACCAAGGAACTACTACTAATGGTGAGCGTTTGCTAGCATCGTGTACTCCGTTTGTCCATGCATATAGGCTTAATGTGTTTTCCGAGACTAACTTTGGCTATGTTTGGATCCATGGATTAGAGTTAGTTTGAGCTAGTTGGGGCTCAAATAGCCCTAAAGTATCCAAACATGAGGATTAAATTGAAGCAAGTTACACCAAACCCATCAAAAAAATATCCCACCCAAGAGGTTTTAATTGGAGGTAGTTTTCATTGGGCCCACTGAAAAATTACTTTTCTCTCTCTATCCCGTCAGCCAAGTGGTGCTAATTGGAGCTAGTTAAAATCAGTTTTCTCTCTCCATCAAGTGCATTTATTGTCAATATAACCCTATCATCCAAACACCTCTTTGGCTACAGTTAGTTCAGGGTTAGTCTAACCTCTAGCTAAGTTAGAGTATTCAAACAGGAGCAGTATAGGACATGCAAGTTGCTCAAAGCATACCATCAAATTCGTACCATCAAATTCGTATGAATCAAACAATCAACATAGGAAAAATTCTAAGGATTCCAATCCTCCAAAATTCCTATGCAAATCGTTTGAATAAAAGGAGCCCTTATTTGCCGAGTACAAAAGCCCCTAGAAAGAACTTGATGTTTGCTCTGTTCCATCTACACCATTTATTTGCTGGATGCAAAAGTCTTTGAAAGCATTTGATGTTTGCTCCGTTCCGTCTACACCATTTATTTGCCGAGTACAAAAACCTCTGGAACTCGGCAAAGGCGGCGATTCCAGTAGTGGCACATGTATTTAGGTCGTCAATTTTACCAGTGAAACATGTGTTATATCCGACTAAAAGTATACAATTGTAATTCATCGCTGAATGGAGTATCTAAACATATTGTTTTTGTGGCATATTGCATAACTATAAATATAACATTCGACATACAGTACAACCCTTACTCTTATATCAGTTACAAACTTAGGAAACCAGTGCCCGAACCAGTGGTTCTCATACCTTGCAGAAACAACAACCATAGTACTATACTCATCAATTATGATCTAGTTATATACGCATATATGTTGTTAATTAGTTAAACCATATATATGACTGTGTGCAGGAGCAGAGCAGCAGTCATGTCCATCAGTGAGGTATAGGCTTGAAGCGAGGCCTGGAGAACGCTGGAGTTGGGTCGTAGCGGCCGTAGTCATTCGTCTTCACCATGAGGTTCCTTGGATGGCTGCCTGGAGCTGTCGTTCCCTCCTTGTGTGCAGCGTTGCGATGGTCCTGAATTTGCGAGATGAGAACAATCTAAGACTTCATTTCGTGATAAAGATAGCTCCAAATATATAGAAATTTAAACTTGTCCACATGGAACTTGGAAACATACTCAGTTTTTATTATCAACTTTGTAATTCAAACAGACCATTTAGTTCTCAAAGAAGTCTACACTTGTGCGGGGCCTGAATGGATGGATAATCAAGTAGATGGGCATATATAGCGTATACCTTCTGAATCTTTTCTTCGGCCAGACCCCTGCCTCCTACAAAGATCACAGCAGAAGATCCAAGTTAAAAGATTAGCTCCAAGCAGAAGACAAAATACGTTTTCTTTTCTAGCACAATAAAATCAAACGGGTGGGAACCGAGGAAACAACCGACCTGCGGCGCAAACCGAAACGACGATGAGCAGTAGAAGAACAAGGGAAACTGTGCCTACTCTAATGGAGCCCATTTTGCACTTCTTTCTCTCAGCTCCCTCCCTCTAGCTCTAAACCCCTGTGGAATTGCCTCGAGCGCTGACTGAAGCATCCGAGCAGTACACAACTTGGTTTATATAGATAGTTGGCCTGGATGTTGGCCTGATCGGCGCGGACGAAATTCTCCTTAGAATAACGGAAAGCGACCGAGAGGTGGATAATGGCCGGGCGCTTAATTTTGTCTCCATGTCTTTTGAGCATGCATATGCACAAGTGCGTGCTAGTGCGCTGCTAATATCCCAAGGCGATCAAAAGGAAGGAACAGATTAGGCGTT
This sequence comes from Aegilops longissima, assembly GCA_021605205.1. Lineage (NCBI taxonomy): Eukaryota > Viridiplantae > Streptophyta > Magnoliopsida > Poales > Poaceae > Aegilops > Aegilops longissima. The sequence goes on along the minus strand of CM038676.1, from coordinate 45,173,490 downwards.
AGTGGAACCATATATTGGTTGTCTACCGCGCTAGAGCGGATGACAAGGAGAACCACTTGGGCTTGGTCGGGAGCACCATGGAAAGTAGAGGCCGGGGCTGCATAAACAAACTGCACTGTGGTTTCCTAGTCAGTGTGCAGAACTAGTAGCGACAAATGTCGACCGCACTGTGTTAACTAGATGACACTTCGCGTGTTGATCCTTTCTTTTGAACTAGACGTTTCTACGATGGGTCCAGGTTCTATGTCCAATCCTAAATCAAGGATTTCTCGCCCCGGACCCCTAGGGCGAGCCCGGATAAAAGCAAAAATCTAATAATAACAAGGTCGATGAGGAGTGACGGGAACGAACGAGGAAGACCTCTGTGGTAATTTTGTTAAAAGAATGCATAATTAGATGCTACATAAACAATTAAAACTAATAAAAATAAAATATAAGAGTATTTCTCTGATATACACTTTGAAAACATAAAAAAATGGAAATCAACAAGATCACACCGAAATTATTTACTGTTGCCCCAGCGCCGCCCACCTCTGGCGACACAGGGAACCCTAACCGCCGCCGCCCAGCTCCCCAGCGCTCCTCCGTGATCGCCGCCGCCGAAGGCTGGCAGGCGGCCTGCCGGACCCGGGATGGCGGCGGCGGGCGGATCTGACCCCCTCCCTCGCGCTCCGCCACCACCACCCCTTCCCCGATCCATGGCTTGGGCCACCCCACCCCGGCGGCCGCCTCCTCCTGCTGGGCGGCGAGGGCTGCAGCGTGCCCTGGCCTGGCGCTGCTCTGAGCTCCCCACGCGCGACTCTGGCCCCCTCCTCGTGCGCTCCTCCTCTTGGCGCACTTGGCGGAGGCTCCCGCGGTGCCTGCTCCTGCCGGCTGTCATCGGCCGTGGTGCCTTCAGCCTCCGCCCCGCCCCGCTCCGGGACACCACGCGCGACTCCGGCTGACTCCTCGTGCGCCCCTCTTCTGGTCGCACTTGGCGGCAGCTCCCGCATTGGCTGCTCCTGACGGCTTCCCGCGGCTACCCTTGGGCCGCGTTGCCCTCCGCCTCCGCCCCCACCCCCTCCCCCGCGCAAGATGTAGTGATGGCAGTGGCGTGGCATCCGTGGAGGTTCTCCGGTGGTACCCCTATGGCGTGGGCGCGCTAGTTTTCCATGGCGGCCTTTTCCCCCGCGAGTCTGCTCCGGCTCACGGCCCTGCTGGCCATGGACCTCGTCCCCTCCTGTGTTCATGGTCGGCGGGTTCCACGCTGGCGCGGCTCTGACCCGACATGCTCCAGGACCTGCGTCCCTATTCCAGCTTCTTCACAGCGGCGTCCCTGCTGGCTTGGCTCCGGCAGGCCCGGATCTGCGCTTCTCTCCAGATCTTGGCCCGTCCGCGTTGTCAGCCACCTTGCCTCGCCGTCGCATTCCCCTCCGCCCCGCCGCCCAACCCTGTTCACCTCTGCGCCTCGCTCCCTCTACTGCCAGATCTATGGCTTGCTCTCCCGGTGGCGTCCGGTGTTGGCTTCGGCGGCGGACGTTGCTCCCCTCCCTGTGATTGGCGGCCTCGACCTGTGTCTCGACTTCCTCCTCTCCGAAGTCTACCCCGGGGCATGGGATTGCTCAGATTATGGCCAAGGCGAAATCCTTGCTCGGCTTTCCGGTGCTGGCACCGGCGACACCCATGGGTGCTATCGTGGTTCTAAGTCTGACAGTAGAATGGGGGGTAGGTATGGAGAGGCAAGGTACTAGCTATGGAGTAGTTGGTACGCACGAGTTTACGAGTTCAGGCCCTTCTCGGAGGAAGTAACAGCCCTACGTCTCGGAGCCCGGAGGCGGTCGACTGGATTATATGCGTATGAATTACAGGGGTGCGAACCCTTCTACCTGTGGAGGGGGTGACTTATATATAGTGCGCCAGGACCCCAGCCAGCCCACGTAGCGGAGGGTTTAAGGTACATTAAGGCTAGGCGTTACTGGTAACGCCTTACATAAAGTGTCATCATGACCATAAAGACTACTTAATCTACAGACCGTTTGGACACCGAGTGGCTCTTGAACTCCTGGTGGTCGAGTGGGTCTTCATGGTCGAGTGTCTTTGAATCTGTCGAGTGGAAACCTACTAGGTCGACTGGTAGGCAGTTTACTCTAAGGATGACCTTGGGGAGGGTATCTTGGACAGGTCCATGACCCTACCCTAGGTATATGACTTCATCATCAGCCCCCGAATGGATTGAGGTTTGAGTGAGGAAGGAGTTGATAATCTTTTCGACCTGCTTTTCGCGCTGCGAGTGTGCTTTATTCTGGATCAGTGACCTTTCAGTGACGGTGCCAACTTCTTTTTCAGTCGCCTTGATCCATTCTCTACATCTGTCAAGTGAACTTTATGAACTTGGAGATTTCCGAGTGACGCATCGGAGGGAATCTGCCGTCTGACAAGTTGCTCTGATGTTAGCGGATTTAGTGGGATCCGAATTTTGAGAAGCGCGCGAAGCGGAGAAGGCAGCGACACACGGATGGATAAGGCAAGGACGCCTCGATCTCCGCGCCACCTTTTTCGCCACGTATCGCGCGCGCGACTGTTGCGGCATTTGACAGGATTGCCCGGGCCTACTAGTCAGCCACTCGGAAGCGTCTTCATATAAGGCGCCGGGCGGGGGTATTTTGAACAGTGCGCCCTCAATTTCCCCTCCTCCGCACTCAGATTCATCCGCCGCGCCCGTAACCTGCTCAGCACCACTGCCCCGCTCCTGTCCCGCCGGCGACAATGGTGAAGGAGAAGACGACGGCCTTGGAGAGGGCGAAGAAGGCGACGGCAAAGGTGAAGGGGAGAGCGCCCAGTCGGGGCGGATCCTCGTCGCGGTCCAGCCTGCCGCAAGGTTGGGTCCAGGGAGATTGGATCCACTCGACCATCACCCAGAAAGACCTCAACGACCTGGTCAACGAGGGACTGATCCCCCACGGGTCGGCAAGGCTTCCGGGGACAGAGTGGCAGCCGCAGCCTCAAGAGGGTGAGTGCGTCCTCCTAGCCACACATGTGTATCGCGGCTTTTCTCTTCCGCTGAATCTTTTCTTTCGGGGTTTTCTGAACTTCTTCGGAGCACAACTCCATCACTTTACACCCAACTCCATTGCCTATCTCGCCGCTTTCGTGTCTTTGTGTGAAAACTTCTTGGGTTGTCGACCACACTAGGGCCTCTTCAAACACATATTCACTTGTCGCTCTCAGACGGTGAAAAAGACTAGTCCGAATGATGAAAGAACCCAAGTAATCCAGATGTGTGGGGGTCTTGGGGTCCAGATGAGGGGTAAAAGTGCCTTTCCAGCCATGATTCTTCCCGATTCAGTCAGGGGGTGGCAGTCGACCTGGTTCTACTGCCAAGACCAGTCGACTGGACTCCCTCCTTTCTCCATGGATCGAGTGAACAAGCCGTCCTCTCTGAAGGTTCTTCCGGAGGAGAAGGCCCAGGTTAAGTTATTGATGGAGCATGTAGTTCAGCTCATTCGCGAGGGAGTGACCGGCATGGATCTTCTGGAGGTTTTCCTTCGACGGTGCATTCAGCCGCTCCAATACCGAGGTCATCCGATGTGGATGTACTCCGGTACCGAGGACACCACCCGGGTCCACCCAGAGGAGGTCGACGATGCCACATTGGAGAGGTGGATGACGGCCATCACAGGGAACAATGATAACCCTCGTGGAGCTAGGAGGATCCCACCACTCGACCAAACTTACGAACCAGACAAGGTATGACCACTGATCTCTGACTGTGATCATGTTGCATTTGCTCTGTTCCGCTGCGAATCGGCCGACTGACTTTCGTCTTGTTTTTTTGTCTTCTAGGTCACCACTGAGATGTACTCGACGCCCAACGGGGCGCAAGAACCAGTCGAAGAAGAAGAAGGAAGCGGAGGCGAAAGCCAGGAGGAATGGGAGTCTGAGGAAAACGACAGCTCTGATGAAGACGAGGAGGAGGATGAGGAAGAGGAGGGAGACGTGGATCCACCCCACTCGGAAAGGCGATCCAAGGCGGCGCATGATCCGGTGGTCGGCGAGGTAAGGCTATCGCGCCCATCGGGCGTTCAACGAAGCGCACTCGGACGACTTCTCTAGTGCCAACTGAGAAACCGCCAAAGCAACCCCGAGCAACGTCATCAAAGCCGGCGAAGGCCTTTCCCAAGATGAGGATGGTCATTCCCACCATTTCAGGGTAATCAGCAGAACTTGTGATTTCCTGTCTACCATGAGTGCACTTTTGGTCGACTCGTTTTGGCTGACCCATTGACTTCTGAAATCTGCAGTGCTGCCACCTCCGAGACCTCAGCTAAGCACGAGGATCAGGAAATGGAAGATGCCGCCACCTCCAACCTTGGTATGATCTCTGCAGTTTTGCTTTGCGGTCGACTGGATTTTTGTTTTTACCTTTGAACCTTGCTTGTAGTTCCACCTCATGTCATTGATCTTCTTGATTACGAAGATGAAACACCACTGAGGAAGAGGAAGGACAAAAGGGTGCCTGCTGGCAAGGCTACTCCAGTTGTATCACTGCCTGAGACGCTAGCTCACGAGGGAGGCGACACCACTCGGACTTCGGTGTCCTTTGCTGTGACGCTGACGAGTGTCCGGCCTTCGTCGTCGACTGCTGACCCGCCATCCCTTTTTGCCACACACCACGTCCCGGAAGACCAAGTGAGTGCTGTCAAGGAGGCCATACGCCAGGCAGGGATCATGATGGAGCAAGTGAAGGTGGTCCGGGAGGCCAGCCAGGCGGCTTATGATGCAAGCTCGGCTCTTCAGAGCAATGTCCAAGTAAGTTGCTTGTTCTGTTAGGATATGCTACCTGAAATTTCTTCTTTCTGAAGATTTCCATATCTGCATCTGTACACCCACTGGGTGTTGGTAGGTGTGTCGATTGAGTTTTTGAACTGGTGGAGGCATCGCTGAGTGCACCCACTGGTGTAGTCCCCGAGACTATGGTGGATCATGCAGCGATCGACTATAGTCTTTATACTTTGAATTTCTTCACTCGGTCTGGTCCGGCCATGTCGAATGGATCTTTGGAACCGGTGGGGGCACGCTGAGTGCACCCACTGGGTGTAGTCCCCGAGACTATGGTGGACTGCGGGCAGTCGACTATAGTCTAAGAACTTCTTTTCTTTTTTTTTTTTTTGCACAGCTGACTGCTGACTGCTGACAGTTAGCTATGTTTTTAGGATCCTAACCTTTTTGCCTCTTTCGGTCAACTGGTCGAACCGAATTGGTAAAAACCAGTGGGGGCACGCTGAGTGCACCCACTGGATGTAGTCCCCGAGACTACTGTCGAATGTTTTGATTCGACTGTAGTCTTAGAAATGCTACGATTTTTCTTAAGTCACTCGGAAGTGACTTGTCTTTGACGTTTTGTCAATTGACTCTTCGCAGAAATCTTGCGAGCTCGTGACCCGCTATACTGAATTGGAGAACAAGCAGATCCAGCTCAACCTTGACTCGAAGCCCGCTCAGGAGAACTTGCAAAAGGCGAGAGACGAAGCAAAAGGTATGGCTGGTGAGAACTTGACGACCGTCTTTGTCTTTCTACCCATTCTCAACTCTGGACTTATTGTTATTTTGCAGACAAACTGGAGGAGGCTCTGAAGAAGAAAGACCAAGACCTTGCAGAGGCACAGAAGGCGGCTTTGGAGAAAACAAAGCTCATGGAAGAGAAATTGGCCTCGATCGGAAAACTTCGAGAGGAGAATACCAACCTGAAGGCTGCTCTCGACGCGGCCAACAAGGAGGCTAGCCGATCAAGAATGACAAAGTTACTCGATGACAAGGTTGGCGAATCGGCGGGGAGGAGGAGCGATTTGGAGGTTTATCCGGGAGGGCTCGCCAAGAAGCTATTCCTCATGCTTGAAGGTAAATCCTCTTATCCGACTGACTTGTCATCATCGACTCACCATAGAACCATTATCTTGAACTTGAGTCGTATTTGCAGAATTCTGTCAGAACTTCGAAGAAGAGACCAGTCGAGTGGAGACAAGCCTGGACCCCATCAACTCTCCCGTGAAGGATGAAGCCGCTATGAACATGCTCCGACTGGAGTCTCGCATCGCTGGAGTGGTGGACTATCTCGCTCGACTGAAAGCTGCGGTGTCACGGATCGACTCAACCCTCTGGCCGGACCAGACGCTTCAGAATGACCTTGAGTCCTTAATGAATCGACTGAATGAGGTTCCAAGTCGAGTGCAAGAATGGAAAAAGTCTTCGCCAAAAGTGTCTTGATGTTGCTTTGTCTCGGTTCGTGTCCACCGCAAGGAAGCGGGAGGACAAGCTGGCGGCCCTCAGAGTTGCGAACACTAAGAAGTATGATTTCCAATCTTTCATGGAAACTTTCATCGCCGCTGCCACCCGGATCGCCGATGGGATCGACCTTGACCAGTTTGTGGCTCCTTCCAGTCCTCCACCTAAGGAGTAAAAAACTTTTATGCTCTGCCTTAAATTTGCCTCGGAATGCCGAGTGATTTTTGTAACCGATAAACCTTAGCAGGCTTGAGGCCTGGGTACTTCTGCATCCTTAGGATGCTATCCGAACTTTACTTTTCGTCAAAATATGCTTTTGTTTGCCTTCGAGTGAACTTTGCTCTTCACTCGGATTATGCTTCAATGTTTGAGATGCAGCTCTGAGGTGGATCCAGTCGACCTACACTTTGTGGCTATTGCAGGTGCAGGAGAAGGAAGTAGTCGACGTGTACCTCGTCGTCCTTGCGGATCGGGATGGAGCGCACGTTGTACTTGTGGCGCAGGTCCGAAGGAGAAGGTAGCAGTCGACCTGCACCTCATCGTCCTTGCGGATCGGTATGTTTTCAAACTTAGGCGAGTCCCGGCCTGCAGGTAAGCCCCCGAGTGGGAGGTTTGCTCTCCACTCGGTAGAATTTTTCAAACTTAGGCGAGTACTGGACTGCAGCTAAGCCCCCGAGTGGGAGGTTTGCTCTCCACTCGGTAGGATTTTTCAAACTTAGGCGTGTACTGGACTGCAGCTAAGCCCCCGAGTGGGAGGTTTGCTCTCCACTCGGTAGGATTTTTCAAACTTAGGCGAGTACTGGACTGCAGCTAAGCCCCCGAGTGGGAGGTTTGCTCTCCACTCGGTAGGATTTTTCAAACTTAGGCAAGTGCTGGACTGCAGCTAAGCCCCCGAGTGGGAGGTTTGCTCTCCACTCGGTAGGATTTTTCAAACTTAGGCGAGTACTGGACTGCAGCTAAGCCTCCGAGTGGGAGGTTTGCTCTCCACTCGGTAGGATTTTTCAAACTTAGGCGAGTACTGGACTGCAGCTAAGCCTCCAAGGAGGATTTTTGTGTCATAGCTTTGAAGGGGAAGGCAACAGTCGACCTGTACCTCGTCGTCCTTGCAAAGTGCACATTGTATTAAATACTTAGGCGAGTACTTGGACTGCAGCTAAGCCCCCGAGTGGGAGGCTGGCTCACCACTCGATAGGATTTTAAACACTTAGGCGAGTACTTGGACTGCAGCTAAGCCCCCGAGTGGGAGGTTGGCTCACCACTCGGTAGGATTTTAAACACTTAGGCGAGTACTTGGACTGCAGTTAAGCCCCCGAGTGGGAGGCTGGCTCACCACTCGGTAGGATTTTAAACACTTAGGCGAAACGGATTCGCTGCTAAACCCCCGAGTGAGAGGCGAAACGTATTCGCAGCTAAGTCACCCACTGGGGGGGAGGGGGATTTTAACAAAAAGTAATAACAATCACTGGGAAAATTATAATATTCTTGATTTAGATAGACAAACTACAGAAGTACTTTTATTACATCTCACCCGAGTGAGCTCTTAAGTGTAAAAGGGGCGGAGCAGCTCCGCATTCCATGCCCGAGGCTCATCGACCTAGCGTTCGATGTTGTAAAGATGGTAAGCCCCATTGTGAAGAACTCTGGTGACGATGAAGGGGCCTTCCCAAGTGGGAGCGAGCTTGTGTGGTTTCTGTTGATCCACTCGGAGGACCAGATCTCCTTCCTGAAAGGCTCGGCTTTTCACATTTCTGGGGTGGAACCGACGCAAGTCCTGCTGATAGATGGTCGAGCGGATCAGGGCCATCTCTCTCTCCTCTTCAAGGAGGTCGACTGCATCTTGACGGGCTTGCTCTGCTTCAGCTTCAGAGTAGAGTTCGACTCGGGGGGCATTGTGAAGCAGGTCACTCGGCAGAACTGCTTCAGCTCCATAGACCATAAAGAATGGAGTTCTCCCAGTCGAACGATTAGGAGTGGTCCTCAATCCCCAAAGAACCGACGGAAGTTCGTCGACCCACGCTCCTGCTGCATGCTTGAGATCACGCATCAGTCGAGGTTTCAGTCCTTTGAGAATTAGACCATTTGCTCGTTCAGCTTGTCCATTCGACTGGGGTGGCGGCGAAGCATAGTCGACCGCTTGCCTCATGTAACGCCCGGATCCGATCGCGCCCAGTGTCGCGATTATTCACCGTCGTTGCCATGTCATGTGCTTGCGTGTTGCACTTTGCCATGTCATCATATGCATTTCATATCATGTCATCATGTGCATTTCATTTTGCATACGTGTTCGTCTCATGCATCCGAGCATTTTCCCTGTTGTCCGTTTTGCAATCCGGCACTCCTATGTCTCCCGGCGCCCCTTTTTGCCTCTTCTTTTGTGCGGGTATTAAACTTTCTCGGAATGGCCCGAGGTTTGCCAAGCGGCCTTGGTATACCACCGGTAGACCGCCTGTCAAGTTTCGTGCCATTTGGAGGTCGTTTGGTACTCCAACGGTTAACCGGGTAACCGTAAAGTCTCCTTCTCTTTGCAGCCCAACACCCCTTCCAAAGTGGCCCAAAACCCACCAAACTCCCCTCCATGCTCTCGGTCGTTCGATCACGATCGTGTGGGCGAAAACCGCACCCCATTTGGACTCTCCTAGCTCCTTCTACATATAAATATGTGGCCTCCCCCGAAATTCCCGCAGTCCAAACCCTAGCCCCGCTCCTCCCAGCGCCGCCGGACGCGTCCGCGTCGCGCCGGACATGTCCATCCCCGCAGCCACGTCGCTCCGGCCAACCACACCGTGCCACGTCACCCCGCTGCCGCCGCCAGCCACTCCCGCGCCGCCACCTCACCCGCGCCCTCCTTCTCTCTCCGCGCGCGCCGCCCGCCCACCGAGCCCATCGTGGCCCGCTTCGGCCGTTGCCACCATCACATACCATGAGCCGCCCGCGCCGCCTTGCTGCGCCGCCTGCGCTTCGAGCTCCGCTCGTCCCGTCCCGCCGCTTTGTCTTCCCCTCGGCAGCTGCGCCCGGCCAGCGCCAGCCAGCGCTTGGCGCGCCGCCGCCGCCTCCTGCTGCCGCCCTCGCCGCCGTGCTCCCTCCGGCCTCCTCCGCCTCAGCCGGCCTCTGCCCGGCGGATCCGGGCAAGGGCACGGATCCGCCGCCCGGACCTCTCCGCCCCGGCGCTTCGCTCGCCGCCGCCCTCCAACGCCGCGGCCGCCCTGCGCGCGCCCTCGCCCGAGCTCCGCCCGGCCCGATCCACGAGAGTGGACCAGATCCACCGGGAGTCCAACCAAACGCGCCCTCGCCCCGCCCGGTTCTCCTCATCCCGGATCCTCCTCGTCCCGTTTTCGAAGGGTAAAAATCCACTAAGTCCCAGATTTTTCGTTATTTTCATGCCATATTCATCATGACGTATCTCTGCATCTGTAGCTCCGTTTCGTGCGTGTAATATGTCAAATTGTTCGTCTCAACGAGTAAATCATTTCATCTCATTGCATCATTTACATTTGAGCTCATCTTAATGCCCGAAATGCTGTTAGAAGAGGGTATGTGATGTTAGTTTCAGATTCTTATCAGAACATGCACTTTTGTCATTTTTGCCATGATTGATGTGTGCACCCTATGAACTTGAGTCCTACATGTGTTTTGTAATATGCCATGCCATATTTACAGGGGTGTATGCCATGTATTTTTGTGATCTCTGTGGTGACTAGCACAAGCATGCAAACTAGCTTCATGATGTTGCTGATTTCAGCCTGATTACTCATATATTTTTATGCCATGTAAACTTGATGCTACCGAGAGATCCATGCTTATTTTGAGATACTTCAGTAAGGATGTTTTGAACATATGGTTATTCGATATCCATCCATGCCCTTGTTTGCAATTATGGAGTGCCATAGCTTGAGCCAATCGAGCTCTACTTTTGCTACAAAATGTTTCCTGGCAGGTTGTTTACATGTTATTCAATTTTGCCAAGGTTGTTGTAGTGGATCTGTGTATGCTATGATGTTGTTCTTGCCATGCATAGCTTCTATGACATGTCTTCTTACTGTTGGTTGCCTTTCCATGCCATGTATTGCTCTGTGGTGAGTGGTTGAAGCTCACCAACATGCCTACTTATTGTTGTTCCTGCCATGTATGAATCTGTCATATAACTTGTCATGTTTACATGGGTGCCATCATATTTTCTGGTCCTTTTTGGCTCATGGTCAGTAAGGGACTTTTGTTCTATGCAATTAGTAGATTCATGCCATGCCTTTGGTTGCCATTATAAGTTACTGTAGCATGTTGTTTGATAGCTCTAAACTTGTTAACCTGATGTTATTTCTGCCATGTCCTGAATTTCTGCTAAGGCTGTGAACCTGTTATCATTTGCAATCTTGCCATGTGTGTTTGACCATGTTCTAGTGATTTCTGGAGATAGCTCAGTGTTCATGTTTTGTTATGCTTTACCTGTACATCATGCCCATGCCTTTTGTTCTCATGTTGAGATGCTGTAGCTTAATGTTTTGATGCTTGCAATATGCCTAGTTGCTGTTTTGGACAGCTTGTCCTTTAAACTTGTTTCATGTGTATGTGTTGAACCGTTGCTCCGTTTTGAGTGTGCTCTATATGAAACTTGCTTGATTTTTCATGTAGTTTCATATTATCATGTTGCATCCTTGTTTTGAGGTGTTTGCTTGATGTGTGGATGCATTTTGCATCAATGCCATGCTTATCTTGTTTTGCTCATATCTTCTAGGTCGTAGCTCCGAATTAAATGAACTTTATATGTAACTTGACTAGAATTTCGTGTAGATCATCGTGGTGCATCTTAAATTTCTGTTTAACAACTTGAACATAAGGTTTATTCAGATCTGGACCAATTTCGAAATTTGCATATGAGGACTTACCGGATTTGTGATATGTTGTTTCCGGCCTCATTTAAACTTGCTTTGATGTGTTGCTCTTGTTTGCATCATCCCTTGCCATGAGTAGCTTCATGTAGCCGTGTCATGCATCATGCTTGTTGTGCATCATGCCTTGTTCATGTGTGGTGTGTTTACTTTGTTGTGTGCTTCTTCTCGATAGTTCCCGTTTCGTTGCGATCGTGAGGATTCGTTCGTCTACGCTTGGTTCGGCTTCATCCGTTCGTCTTCTTCATGGACTCGTTCTTCTTCCTTGCGGGATTTCAGGCAAGATGACCGTCACCTTGGATCTCACTACTATCATTGCTATGCTAGTTGCTTCGTTCTATCGCTATGCTGCGTTACCTACCACTTGCTTACCAAGCCTCCCAAATTGCCATGTCAGCCTCTAACCTTTGACACCTTTCCTATGCAAACCATTGTTTGGCTATGTTACCGCTTTGCTCAGCCCCTCTTATAGCGTTGCTAGTTGCAGGTGAAGATGAAGTTTGTTCCTTGTTGGAACATGGAGATGTTGTTCCTTGTTGGAACATGTTTACTTGTTGGGATATCACAATATATCTTATATTATTAATGCATCTATATGCTTGGTAAAGGGTGGAAGGCTCGGCCTTATGCCTGGTGTTTTGTTCCACTCTTGCCGCCCTAGTTTCCGTCATATCGGTATTATGTTCCCGGATTTTGCATCCCTAACGCAGTCGGGTGATTTATGGGACCCCCTTGACAGTTCGCTTTGAATAAGACTCCTCCAGCAAGGTCCAACATTGGTTTTACCATTTGCCTCACCTATGCCCTTTTTCCCTTGGGTTTCCGGAGCCCAAGGGTCATCTTTATTTTACCCCGGGCGGTGCTCCTTCGAGTGTTGGTCCGAACCGAGCAACTGCTTGGGGCCACCACGGGCAACTCGAGGGTTGGTTTTACTCGTAGCTTGACTTATCCGTGTGCCACGAGAACGAGGTACGTCGACTCCTATCGGGATTTGTCGGCACATCCGGTGGCTTTGCTGGTCTTGTTTTATTGCTGTCGAAATGTCTTGTAGCCGGATTCGAGACTGATCGGGTCTTCCGGGAGAAGGAATATCCTTCGTTGATCGGGAGAGCTTATCATGGGCTAAGTTGGGACACCCTGCAGGGTTTGAACTTTCGAAAGCCGTGCCAGCGGTTATGTGGCAGATGGGAATTTGTTAATATCCGGTTGTAGTAAACTTGAAGTAAACTCTTCTAAAATACACCAACCGTAATGCGTAACGTGAGTGTCTCTTTTCGGGGTTGATCGAGAGGAGAACACGGTTTCTGGGTTATGTCTGACGTAAGTAGGAGTTCAGGATCACTTCTTGATCATTACTAGTTCTCGACCGTTCCTTTGTTTCTCTTCTCGCTCTCATTTGCGTATGTTAGCCACCATACTTGCTTAGTCGCTGCTGCAACCTCACCACTTTACCCCTTCCTTTCCCTTTAAGCTTTGCTAGTCTTGATACCCATGGTAATGTGATTGCTGAGTCCTCGTGGCTCACAGTTTACTACAACACCAGTTGCAGGTACAGGTGTGCGATGATCATGACGCGAGAGCGATGCTTGCTTGTCTTGAGTTCTTCTTCTGCTTCTTCGATTAGGGGATAGGTTCCAGGTCGGCAGCCTGGGCTATCAGGGTGGATGTCGTTTGAGTTTCTGTTTATGTTTCATCCGTAGTCGGATATTGATCTTGTATATGATGTTGATGTATTCTTGTGGCATTTGTGCCTTTTGTATGTATCCCCATCTATTATGTAATGTTGATGTAATGATATCCACCTTGCAAAAGCGTTTCAATATGCGGGTCTATCCTTGGTGGGACCTTCGATTTCCTTTTGGATAGGGTCGCATATTGGGCGTGACACCCTGAGAGGCGCAAAAGGCTTTGAACTTGTCGGAATCGAAATTTGACCCATTGCCCATGATGATGCTGTGCGGAACTCCATATCTGAATATCAATTCTCTGACGAAACTGACAGCAGTGCACGCATCAAGATTCTTGATAGGTTTAGCTTCGATCCACTTCGTGAACTTGTCAACTGCCACAAGCAAATGAGTGAAACCACTCCTGCCAGTTCTCGCGGTCCAATCATATCCAACCCCAAACAGCGAAAGGCCGACGAGTGGAATGGTCTTCATTCTTTGAGGCGGGCTTGTGTGACATATTGGAGTAGAACTGACATCCTTCACATTTGTCGACTATTTCCTTTGCCATTTCATTTGCCTTTGGCCAGTAAAATCCCGCTCGGTATGCTTTAGCCACGATGGTCCGAGAGGACGCATGGTGACCACAGGTTCCCGAGTGGATATCATCAAGGATTATCTGACCCTCTTCTGGCGTTATGCACTTCTGGCTGACTCCAGTCACGCTTTCTCTAAATAACTGTCCCTTGATCACAGTAAAGGCCTTGGATCGATGGACGATCTGTTTAGCCTCTTCTTCATTCTCCGGGAGCTCTTTCCTCAGGATGTATGCGATGTACGGTACTGTCCAGTCAGGAGTGATGACCACGACTTCCATGACCAGGTCGACCACCGCTGGGACCTCAACTTCAGTCGGATTAGTGGCACTTTTTGGCTGTGGAACTTCTTCGGTGAAAGGATCCTCTTGAATCGACGGTGTGCGGATGTGCTCCAAAAACACATCACTGGGAATGGCTTCCCTCTTGGACCCTATTTTCGCCAAATCATCAGCAGCTTGATTTTTCAGTTGGGGTACGTGATGGAGCTCTAACCCCTCAAACTTCTTTTCCAGCTTCCTCACTGCATTACAGTAGCCAGTCATGGCTGTACTTCTGACGTCCCACTCCTTCATCACCTGATTAACCACCAGGTCTGAGTCGCCATAGACCATGAGGCGACGGACGCCGAGTGAAATGGCCATATCAAACCCATACAACAATGCTTCGTATTCTCGCTTCATTGTTGGAAGAATCAAAGTGAATCTGGAGCACATATCTGAGCTTATCTCCTCGGGGAAACCAATACTACCACAAAGACGGAACCATTCAGCATCTTGGAACCATCAAAGAACATAGTCCGATGCTTCGAGTGAACTTGAGTCGGTAATCGTTGTTCAATCCACTCGGCGATGAAATCTGCTATTGCTTGGGACTTGATGGCTTTCTTTGCCTCAAACTTGATATCACGGGAAGAAGTTCAATCGCCCATTTAGCCACTCGACCAGTTCGTCTCACAGTGCAGAATCTCTGATAACGGGGCGTCGCTGACGATTATAATGGAATGATCAGAGAAGTAGTGAGCAACCTTCTTTGCGGTCATATAAATCCCATACACAAGCTTCTGATAATGAGGGTATCTTTGCTTCGACGGGGTTAACACTTGGAAAGATAATATCTTGGGCGCTGAACTTTGAAGGCTTTTCCTTCCTCTTCCCGCCGACCGTAAATCTTGTCTTGACGACTTGTCCTGTGGTTGCAATGTAAAGCAGCAACGGCTCTTTGCTGATTGGGGCAGCAAGCACCGGCTGGGTAGATAGCAGAGCTTTGAGCTCTGCAAACGCTGCATCAGCTTCAGGAGTCCACTCGAACTTGTCTTACTTCTTCATCAGTCGGTAAAGAGGCAATGCCTTTTCACCGAGGCGAGAGATGAATCGACTTAAAGCGGCCAAGCATCCAGTAAGCTTCTGGACATCGTGCACACGCACAGGGCGTTTCATTCGGAGAATAGCGCCAACTTTTTCTGGGTTAGCGTTGATTCCTCGTTCAGAAACGAGAAAACCGAGTAACTTTCCACCATAAACTCCGAATGTGCACTTTGATGGATTAAGCTTGATATCATACCTCCTGAGATTGGCAAATGTTTCAGCAAGGTCAGTCAACAGGTCGGAACCTTTCCGTGACTTGACCACAATGTCATCCATGTATGCTTCCACATTCCGACTAATTTGAGTGAGTAAACACTTCTGAATCATCCTCATGAGCGTGGCTCCGGCATTCTTGAGGCCGAATGGCATGGTGACATAACAGAAGCACCCGAATGGAGTGATGAAAGCTGTTTTGATCTCGTCGGGTCCATACAGACGGATCTGATGGTACCCGGAATATGCGTCCAAAAAAGACAACCGCTCACATCCCGCAGGCCCGATTGATATGTTTGAAGTCGATGCACATTCGCAGTGAATTGTCCTTCTTAGGGACCATGACCACATTGGCGAGCCACTCGGAGTGGTAAATTTCTCGGATAAACTCTGCTGCTAAGAGCCGAGCCACCTCCTCGCCAATGGCCTTTCTCTTCTGGACGGTGGCCGTCGAAGATGTTCTTTGACAGGTTTGACTTTTGAGTCGACTCGCAGACGGTGCTCAGCCAGCTCCCTGGGAACACCCGGCATGTCGTGAGCTTCCATGCAAAGATGTCCCGTTCTCACGGAGGAACTGGACGAGCGCTTCTTCCTATTTGGAGTCGAGTGTTGTTGAGATGTTGGTCGGAGCAGCATTGGGGTCGGTCAGGTGAATATGAACCTGCTTCGTCTCACCGGACGACTGAAATGCCGACTCCGTAGCGGGCTTCTTTGCTCGCAACAAATCACTCGAATCTGCAGTCTTCTGATATTCTTGCAATTCTACCACTGCCATTTGAGCATCAGCAATCTTAGAGCCTTTCTGGAAACACTCTTCCGCTCTCTTCCGATTGCCAGTGACAGTGATCACACCCTTGGGGCCGGGCATCTTCGGCTTGAGGTACACATAACATGGTCGGGCCATGAAACGGGCATACGCCGGCCTTCCCAGAATAGCGTGATAAGCGCTCTGGAAATCCACGACCTCAAAGGTCAACTTTTCTTTGCGGAAATGCTTCGAATCACCAAAAACCACATCAAGAGCAATTTGACCGAGTGACTCAGCCTTCTTTCCAGGAATGACTCCGTGGAAACTCATGTTACTGGTGCTGAGTCTGGACATCGGAATGCCCATCCCTTTCAACGTCTCTGCATACAAGATGTTCAGGCCACTGCCGCCATCCATCAAAACTTTGGTCAGTCGAGTGCCTTCGACGACTGGGTCGACCACCAACGCTTGCCTCCCAGGGGTGGCAATGTGTGTCGGATGATCGGACTGGTCGAATGTGATGGCGGTCTGGGACCATTTCAGATAATTGGGCGTCGCCGGAGCGACCATGTTCACTTCTCGGTTGATAACTTTCAATCGACTTTTGCTTTCAACGTCAGAAAAAATCATCAGGGTGGAATTGACCTGGGGGTATCCACCATCACTATCTTCCTTGTCCTCAACTTTATCCGACCCTTTTTCCTTATCCTTGGGCTGCTTCCCTTGGAACTGCTGAATCAAGAGCCGACATTGTCGAGTGGTATGCTTTGGGTAAATGAGTTTACCCTCTTCATCTTTCTTCGTGTGAATGTGACATGGCAAGTCTAACACATCATTCCCATCTTGGTATTTCACCTTCTTGGGGTTCCATGGACCCTTGGGTTTCCCCTTGAACTTTCCTGGGGTCACAGCCAAGGCTTCTCCGGGAGCGGCTGGCTCGGCTTTACGCTTCTGCTTCCGACTGGAATTTCCTACGCCGGCTTCATTAGCGGCTGACTTGTACTTACCACTCCGGAGCCGATCCTCTTCTTCACCATTAGCATACTTGGTGGCAATCTCCATCATCCGACTCAGGGTCATATCTCCTGTCCGACCGAATTTTAAACTCAACTCTCTGTTCTTGACACCTTCCTTGAAAGCACAGACTGCCTGGTGATCAGACACATTCTCAACTGTGTGGTGCAAGGTTATCCATCTCTGGATGTAATCTCTCAAAGTTTCATTCGACTTCTGCACACACGACTGCAGCTCTGTCAATCCTGCTGGTCGCTTGCAAGTCCCTTCAAATGTCCTGACAAACACTCGGGACAGATCTTTCTGGAACCCGTGGCCGCGTGCGCTTGTCGAGAACTCGCTGGAGATTCTCCAGTCGAGTGCGCTCAGCCAAGTTGGCCAAGCGCGAATACTCCAAGGCACGAGCCTCGGGGGTTTCTCCAACGATTGGAGTGTGAAGCGCATCCATGTTTGGCGGCGGTTCCTCCCTCTGCAGCGGGTGAGGGCTCGGGTTAGTACTCTTCGTGATCTTGCGCAGATCACCTCCACCGTCGCCTCCATCGGTGCGGGGGTATCGGGGAGGACTGCGTGGTCGATCGACCATCGAACCTCTGCCACGGATCGCTGCTATCGCACTTTCGATCACGATTCTGCGAGCCGCCGACGATCGAACAGGCCGTAGAGATTCGTCGGGCTCGATTGCGCGACTTGGGGCGTGGCCGATCGGCGAAGCCACCGCATGTCTCACCCACCGCTGAAGCCTCGACCGACCGGGCGCTTGCGCCGGGGAGAGCGGGAGGAGGACGGCACAAGAACCGACCCATCTGGGTCGACGATTACCGCAGGAGGACGCCATGAGACGACGCCTGAAGTCGCGTTGCCCAGCGGACGGGGAGCGCGTCGACGTCGAGAGGAGCCTCCTGAAGCCAAGTGGAGTCGTCGGCGATGAACGTGAGCGAACCGAGACGGATCTCGCGGCCCTCGACTAAAACTCCACCTGAAACCATGATGTAGGAGATCGAAAGAATCCCAGCTTCTCTAACAAATCGCTAGAACACCCGTCCCACGGTGGGCGCCAACTGTCGTGGTTCTAAGTCTGAAAGTAGAATGGGGGTAGGTATGGAGAGGCAAGGTACTAGCTATGGAGTAGTTGGTATGCACGAGTTTACGAGTTCAGGCCCTTCTCGGAGGAAGTAACAGCCCTACGTCTCGGAGCCCGGAGGCGGTCGACTGGATTATATGCGTATGAATTACAGGGGTGTGAACCCTTCTACCTGTGGAGGGGGGTGGCTTATATAGAGTGCGCCAGGACCCCAGCCAGCCCACGTAGCGGAGGGTTTAAGGTACATTAAGGCTAGGCCTTACATAAAGTGTCATCATGACCATAAAGACTACTTAATCTACAGACTGTTTGGACACCGAGTGGCTCTTGGACTCCTAGTGGTCGAGTGGGTCTTCATGGTCGAGTGTCTTTGAATCTGTCGAGTGGAAACCCACTAGGTCGACTGGTAGGCAGTTTACTCTAAGGATGACCTTGGGGAGGGTATCTCGGACAGGTCCATGACCCTACCCTAGGTATATGACTTCATCAGGTGCCGTTCCCTTCTTGGAGGCGTTGCCATGGTCCACATCTTTGCCCCTCTTCGAGCATCAGGGGAAACCCTAGGTCCGAGCTCTTGGACCGGACGACGACGGCGTCCTTAACGTCGTTCCCTTCATGAAGGTGTTGTCTTGATCACTCGTGGCGTCCCCGATGGTGGAGTAGGATTTGATGGTTGTCTTCATTAGGTCCGAGTTGCTTCTTAGGGATGGGAGAGTTATGCCGTGGTGTTTTTCTTTGTTTGGGTTGAGCACCCCATGTCCCTCTGCTCCGGGCACCATGTCATGCCGTCTTGCGTTCGTGTATGTGTTGTCCCATACCTTGTATTATCTCTTTTTCTATCAATGAAATGATACACAAGCTTTGTGTATTCGCAAAAAAAACATAAAAAAATGAAGCACATAACAAAAACATGTACAAAAGAGAGAAAAATATTACTGTTAAAAGAGTGTCATTCTAAAAAAAGTGAAAGATCAACTATATACTTATGCTCCAAGCGTCCAATACATATATCGTGTTCATGAGCGCACAAAGCTTAGTGCAATTTTTCTTAACTCATAACGTACATGCATGAACAGGTGATATGACATGGCAACCCTACATGGACATACTCATAAAAAAAATAACGTATAACTTACATGCATGGCTTGCAGATGTGCCATCATTGTATGTATGGAAAATAGATAGTGTGTTGTAGCTTTTTTTTAAAAAAAGGAGGATCACCTCGACCTCTGCTTCAAAATGATGTATGCAGCCCCTCTATTAAGCGAAGTATCCGAAAAGTCTGCAGTCCATTACAAGCTCTCTGAAAGCTGAAAAGTTAAAAAAACTGCAAAATGCCACAACCGAAAAAAATAGGACGAGATGATTAAACACCTAGCCTATTACTGGACTGTCATCCAAACTAGTAGTAGATATCCCGAGTTACCATCTTTCATCAAGTAGACCCAGTAACCAAAGGCTACCTGGATTCCTCAGGAGTGAGTAACAACTAACAACCATGTACAGATCCAAGCAGCGACCTTGTAGATAACCTGTAAAAAATTAATACGAGTTTGTCTGTTAAAAAATATATCATCTCTACATTTCCATATAGCCCATAGTAGTGGGCACCTATCCGAACATGTCTTGCAGTATTTGACTCTACTTCATATAGCCACGTCCCAAATAACGTGTGAATACTATTTGGAGGGGTAATGTCAAAGGCTATATGAATTGAACGCCATAGAATTTTGGCCATCAGGCAGTTAAGAAAGAGGTGTTTAATAGTTTCATCTTGATCGCAACAGCAACATCTTTGACTCCCCTTTCAATTACACTTTGCCAAGTGATCCTTAGTTGTAGCTATTTAGCAATACAGGAAAGAGTGTCGTTTTAAAAAAAATTAAAGGATCAACTATACAGGTATGCTCCAAGCGTCCAACACATATACCATTTCTATGAGAGCACAACGTAATCCAAAAATTTAACAATAACTTGCATGTTTGAACTGATCATGTGGCAGTGCTGCGCCGATATGCCAATGCGAGAAATATAACTTAACCTATATGCATATATAGGCTGGAACTGGAAACCTTCTACTACTCCTTTTTTTTTTCTTTTTTTTTTTAGGATTTCTACTCCTTCTCTTGATTGGTACTCTGAGGCACACTTCCGGAGGATTGCTTCTAACGTGTCCTCGTACATTGCTGCGAAGTTCAAGGAGTGCACTCGATTAATTACCTGGCCGTGTGAGGGTTCTTAGCCGACAGGGAAAGAACCCTCGTACCCAGCTGCGGCTAGGGTTCCTCCTGCCTTCCATTAGTGCAGGCGCTGGTCTATCTCGTCTTCTATGAGCTTAGGGCCATGGAGGCGTGGTGAATTTTGGCCCTGGAAGAGCTTCATTTTTTTATGTTTCTTTTAACTTTTCTAGGTTTTGTGTCCTGCTCAGAAAAATAAGGAGGCGCGGCCTTCTGAAGATGGAATAAGATTACTCTCGCCTAACCCCTATCGCAATGGTGCTTCTAGCATCATCAGAGGTCGTGTGGAGGTTTGTCGCCGGTAGATTTTGCGGGATTCAGTTGGCGTTTGTTTTCGGTATATCCACGTGGATCTGGTCTTTATTTGTGTATGTTCGTGTGTCTACAGGTCTGTGTAGAAATACAGGGCCCAGAATGACATTCTCGTTGACTAGATGAATTAGGACGCGCGTCACGATATTGAAAAAGGAGGGTGGGAACACCAACTCGAAACTGACAAGACATTGCGTCATATCACTCCTTAACCTTGGTAGGATTTCTGGATCTACCACCTTCTGAGAGATTGCATTGAGGAATGCACATAGTTTCACAATGGCTAATCGAACGTTTTCCGGTAAAAGCCCCCTCAATGCAACTAGAAGCAATTGCGTCATAATCACGTGGTAGTCATAAGACTTTAGGTTCTGAAACTTTTTCTCTGGCATATTTATTATTTCCTTTATATTCGACGAGAAGCCAGACGGGACCTTCATACTAAGCAGACATTCAAAAAAAATCTTCTCTTCTTTGATAAGAGCGTAGCTGGCAGGACCTTCATACTGCTTTGGAGGCATGCCATCTTTTTCGTGCAAAGATTGTAGGTCCTCCCGTGCCTCCGTTGTATCTTTTATCTTCCCATACACGCCCAAGAAGCCTAGCAGGTTCACGCAAAGATTCTTCGCCACGTGAATCACGTCGATTGAAGAGCGGACCTCTAAGTCTTTCCAGTAGGATAGGTCCCAAAATATAGATTTCTTCTTCCACATGGTTGCGCGTGTCTTAGCATCATTCGGAACAGATAGTTCGCCGGGACCCTTTCCAAAGATTACTTTTAAATCATTGACCATAGCAAGTACATGATCACCTGTACGCATGGCGGGCTTCTTCCGGTGATCTGCCTCGCCTTTGAAATGCTTGCCTTTCTTTCGACATTGATGGTTGGTCGGAAGAAATCGACGATGCCCCAGATACACATTCTTCATGCATTTGTCCAGGTATATACTTTCGGTGTCATCTAAACAGTGCGTGCATGCGTGGTATCCCTTGTTTGTCTGTTCTGAAAGGTTACTGAGAGTAGGCCAATCATTGATGGTTACAAACAGCAACGCATGCAGTTCAAATTCCTTCTGTTTGTGCTCATCCCACACACGTACACCAATTCCATTCCGTAGTTGTAAAAGTTTGTGACGCCCGGATAATCATGCTACAGTAATCTCACGTTAACGGTGCCACGTCACCCCGGTTACTGTTGCTAATCTCGCGTTGGATCAAAAACTTTTCAAATTCAAAAGTTTAAATAAATGTCAGACGTCAAACTTTTCAAAAGTCAAAACAAAATTGTTCGGGAGGTGCCATATTTTGCATATGTAAATATGGTGTAATAAACACATTTTTATAAAATGCCTATATGATTTAAAATGAAATAAAACAGAAAAGAAAATAAATAAATAAAAGAAAATAAGAAAACAGAAAACAAAACAAAAACAAAAAGGGAAACACCCCTCCCACTGGGCTCAGGCCCAGCAGGCCACCAGCCCAACCGGCCGCGCCCCACCCCCACTCCCTTATCCTCACACCCACTCCCCCGAACCCTAGCCCACTCCCCACTCGCCCCACATCTCCCTCTTGTTCCCCTCCCCCCTCTCTCGTTGGATATGGACCGGGAGGGCCCGATCCCGTCCCCGACGCTGCCGCCCGGATCAAACCCCGCCGTTGCCGCCGTCCGGAGCTCCCCCGCCGGACTGCCTCTTCCCCCACACCGGCCTGCCTCCTCTTCGCCGCATCGTCCCCGTCTCTCCGCCACGACAAACATTACCCCGTCCCTACGAACACCTCGTGAGCTCCCCTCCTCCTGTCTCCTCGCGCCGCGCCACGCGCCACGCCCGCGCTGCCTCGTGATCTTGCGCGCCCGCGCCGTTCTCCACGCCGCCGCCGCCAAGCAGCCTGCCTCCCCACGCCGCTCGCGCTCCGCGCGGCGTCCCGGCCGCGGCAGCGCGATCGCCGCCTGCCTCGCCCACACCTCACGCGCCGCTCGCCGCCGAGCCGCCACTACCACGCATGCTCGGTCGCGGTGCCCCGTAGATGCCCTCGCGCCAACCCCGCTGGCCCCGCTCCCGCCGTCGCTCGCGTGGCCTCGTCTAGTGCCCCGCCTACGCCACAGCTCTAATGCCACACCGTCCGGCCGTGCCCGCCGCCTGTGTCGCCACGCCGCCGCCCCGCGCCGCTCCGGCGCCCTCGCTGTTGTCGTCCGCTTCATCCGGCGCCGCTTCGCCGCATGCCGCTCCACCCACCATCTGCTGCGGTATTGCTACGCTGTTGCCCAGCGCCGCCGTCTTGGCTCACCCTCGCCTGTTCGCTCCACTCGGCGGGCGGAGCCCTACTCTCTGCCGTTAACCCAAGACGCCCATGCGCCCTGGCCCGAATCGCCAGTGCCCCTTTGGCAGGGCCAATGACAAACGGGGCCTACCAGCCCCAGAACATTTTTATTAAAAAAAGGAATTAAAAATATAATAATGAAATTAATTAATTAATTAATTAATTAAAGAATTAATTAAATTAATTAATTTTGATTAATTAAACTAGTCAAATAACTAAACTAATTAAACTGTTAGGTAATTAATTAATCAGTAAATGATAGTGGGGCCCACCCCTAATTAATCCTGATTAGGTTAATTAATATGTTTAATTAAAAATGTCATTGACTGATGGGGCCCATCGGTCAGTTGACCACCAACCCTGTTTGACTGCTGACGTCGACATGACATCATGCTGATGTCACAAATCTATTCAAATCAAATTAAATAATTAATTAAATTCCAGAAATTAATAAATTCTTTTGAAAATCATATCTTTTAATCCGTAACTCAGATGGAAAAACTTTGTACATGAAAGTTGCTTAGAACGACGAGACGAATCCGGATAGGTGGCCCGTTCGTCCGCCACACATCCCTAACCTATCGAACTTGCAACTTTCCCCTCCGGTTCAGCTGTCCGAAAACGTGGAACACCGGGAATACTTTCCCGGATGCCCCCCCTTCGCCGGTATCACCTATTACCGTGATTGGGCACCCCTAGCATCACGCTTTGTCATGTCATGCATCGTCATGCATTTGTTTGCATTGTATTTTTTGTTTCTTCCCCCTCTTCTCTCGCTAGACACGGAGACCGACGCCGCTGCTACCCAGTATGACTACGGTGTTGACGACCCCTCCTTCTCGGCTGAGCTTCCAGGCAAGTCCCCCGATCACGAGATATCGCCTATTCTTCTCTATACTACTTGCATTAGAGTAGTGTAGCATGTTTCTGCTTTCCGTTAATCCTATCCTGATGCATAGCCTGTCCTTGCTACTACGGTTGTTACCTTTACCTGCATTCCTACATGCTTAGTATGGGATGATAGTATTCCATCTGTGGCCCTACATTCTTGTCTGTCTGCCTTGCTATACTATCGGGCCGTGATCACTCGGGAGGTGATCACGAGTATATACATTATACTTTACATGATACCTGTGGTGACTAAAGTCGGGTCGGCTCGTAGGAGTACCCACGAGTGGATCTTGTGGCGGATCCACAGGGCAGGTTGAGACCGCCTAGGTGAGAGGTGGGCCTGGCCCTGGTCGGTGGCCGCGGTTACATCATTAACACGCTTAACAAGATCTTGGTATTTGATCTGAGTCTGGCCATTTGGTCTATACGCACTAACCAACTACGTGGGAAAGATATGGGCACTTTCGGCGTTGTGGTATCGGCCGAAGCCTTCGTGACGTCGGCCGATCGAGCGGCGCTACGGATTGGAACGTAAGCTCGCTCTTGTATTAAGGCGCTAGTTACGCTTCGGCCGCCCGCATAGCGTCTTGGTGTGCTAAGGGCGATGGGCCCAGACCCCTATGCGCTTAGGTTTAGACCGGCGTGCTGACCTCTCTGTTGGCCTAGGTGGGGCTACGACGCGTTGATCTTCTGCGGCCGGGCATGACCCAGGAAAGTGTGTCCGGCCAAATGGGATCGAGCATGTTGGGTTATGTGGTGCACCCTGCAGGAAGTTTATCTATTGAATAGCCGTGATCTTGATAAGGATGACTTGAGTTGTACCTTGACCTTATGACAACTAGAACCGGATACTTAATAAATCACACCCTTCCAAGTGCGGATACAACCCGACGATCGCTCTCTAACGGAGACGACGAGGAGGGATTGCCGGTAGGATTATCCTATGCGATGCTACTTGGAGGACTTGATCTACTCTCTTACGCATCTTTGCAAGGCGGAGGCTGCCGAGCGTAGTCTTGACGAGATTAGTTATCCCCTCTTATTACGGCATTCTGCAGTTCACCATCGATATGGCCCTTTACACATATACCCATGCATATGTAGTGTAGCTCCTTGCTTGCAGTACTTTGGATGAGTACTCACGGTTGCTTTCTCCCCCCTTTCCCCTTTCCTTTCTTTACGGTTGTCGCAAATAGATGTTGGAGTCCAGAGCAGACGCCACCGTTGATGATGACTCCTACTACCTTTGGAGGTGCCTACTACTATGTGCAGCCACGACGATGACCGGAGTAGTTAGGAGGATCCCGAGCGGGAGGCTGCGCCTCTTCGATCAAGATATCATAGTTTGTGCTAGCCTTCTTAAGGAAAACTTGTTTAACTTATGTCTGTACTCAGATATTGTTGCTTCCGCTGACTCATCTATGATCGAGCACTTGTATTCGAGCCCTCGAGGCCCCTGGCTTGTATTGTGATGCTTGTATGACTTATTTTCATTTTAGAGTTGTGTTGTGATATCTTCCCGTGAGTCCCTGATCTTGATCGTACACGTTTGCGTGTACGATTAGTGTACGATTGACTCGGGGGCGTCACAAAGTTCTTCAACTAATGGCCTTAGGTACACATCAATGGCGTTGTCGCGTTGCTTAGGGCCTTGGATGAGAACTGGCATCATAATGAACTTTCGCTTCATGCACAACCAAGGAGGAAGGTTATAGATACATAGAGTCACGGGCCAGGTGTTGTGATTGCTGCTCTGCTCCCCAAAAGGATTAATGCCATCCGCGCTTAAACCAAATCATGCGTTCCTTGCGTCACCTGCAAACTCCTCCCAGTTGTGTCATATTCACGTGCAGTCATGAAACTTTAGGTTCTGGAACTTTTTCTCTGGCATATTTATTATTCCCTTTATATTCGACGAGAAGCCAGATGGGACCTTCATACTGAGCAGGCATTCAAAAAAGATTTCCTTCTCTTCTTTGGTAAGAGCATAGCTGGCAGGACCTTCATACTGCTTTGGAGGCATGTCTTCTTTTTCGTGCAAACGTTGTAGGTCCTCCCGTGCCTCCGGTGTATCTTTTATCTTCCCATACACGCCCAACAAGCCTAGCAGGTTCACGTAAAGGTTCTTCTTCATGTGCATCAAGTCGATTGAAGAGCGTACCTCTAGGTCTTTCCAGTAGGGTAGGTCCCAAAATAAAGATTTCTTCTTCCACAGGGTGCGCGTCCCTTAGCGTCATCCGAACAGATAGTCCACCGGGACCCTTTCCAAAGATTACTTTTAAATCATTGACCATAGCAAGTACGTGATCACCGGTACGCATGGCGGGCTTCTTCCGGTGATCTGCCTCGCCTTTGAAATGATTTCCATTCTTTCAACATTGATGGTTGGTCGGAAGAAATCGACGATGCCCCAAGTACACATTCTTCATGCATTTGTCCAGGTATATACTTTCGGTGTCATCTAAACAGTGCGTGCATGCGTGGTATCCCTTGTTTGTCTGTCCTGAAAGGTTACTGAGAGCAGGCCAATCATTGATGGTTACAAACAGCAACGCATGCAGGTCAAATTCCTCCTGTTTGTGCTCATCCCACACACGTACACCGTTTCCATTTCACAGTTGTAAAAGTTCTTCAATTAATGGCCTTAGGTACACATCAATGTCGTTGCCGGCTTGCTTAGGGCCTTGGATGAGAACTAGCATCATAATGAACTTTCGCTTCATGCACAGCCAAGGAGGAAGGTTATAGAAACATAGAGTCACGGGCCAGGTGCTGTGATTGCTGCTCTGTTCCCCAAAAGGATTAATGCCATCTGCGCTTAAACCAAACCATACGTTCCTTGCGTCAGCTGCAAACTCCTCCCAGTACTTTCTCTCGATTTTTCTCCACTACGACCCGTCAGCGGGTGCTCACAAGTTCCCGTCTTTCTAACGGTCCTCTCTGTGCCATCGCATCAACTTGGCATGCTCTTTGTTTCTGAAAAGGTGTTTCAACTGTGGTATTATAGGAGCATACAACAATACCTTGGCAGGAACCCTCTTCCTGGGGCGCTCGCCGTCAACATCACCAGGGTCATCTCGTCTGATCTTATACCGCAATGCACCGCATACCGGGCATGCATTCAAATCCTTGTACGCACCGCGGTAGAGGATACAGTCATTAGGGCATGCATGTATCTTCTGCACCTCCAATCCTAGAGAGCATACGACCTTCTTTGCTGCGTACGTACTGTCGGGCAATTCGTATCCTTTCGAAGCTTCTTCTTCAATATTTTCAGTAGATTCTCAAATCCTTTACCAGGCACACCATTCTCTGCTTTCCACTGCAGCAATTCCAGTACGGTACCGAGCTTTGTGTTGCCATCTTCGCAATTAGGGTACAACCCTTTTTTGTGATCCTCTAACATGTGATCGAACTTCAGCTTCTCCTTTTCACTTTCTCACTGTCTCTTTGCATCAACAATGACCCGGCAAAGATCATCATCGGGTATATCATTTGGTTCCTCCTGATCTTTAGCTTCCCCCATTGCAGCATCACCGTATTCAGGGGGCACATAGTCGTCATCATCTTCTTCTTCTACATTGTCTTCCATCATAACCCCTCTTTCTCCGTGCTTGGTCCAAACATTATAGTTTGGCATGAAACTCTTATAAAGAATAGATAAGTGACCAAATTAATAGAAGTTCATCATCACATTAAAACCAAAGTACATACATAGTTCTCATTAAACAACATATAGCTCTCCAGAGCATCTAATTAAACCATGCATTGAAACTATGTAAAACGTTTCAATGCAACAACAAATGCGATCATAACCGTAACCAAGGTAACAATTGATCCAACAGCATAATGATACCAAGCCTCAGTATGAATGGCATATTTTCTAACCTTTCTAATCTTCAAGCGCATTGCATCCATCTTGATCTTGTGATAATCGACGACATCCGCAACATGCAACTCCAATATCATCTTCTCCTCTTCAATTTTTTTGAATTTTTCCTTCAAGTAATTGTTTTCTTCTTCAACTAAATTTAACCTCTCGAAAATAGGGTCAGTTCGGATTTCCGGTTGACATACCTCCTAGATAAAAAAATCTATGTCACATTGCTCGGCATAATTGTCATAAACACTAAATGAAACTAATAGTTATAAAAGAATATATATATACCACATCTGAATCATAGACAGGACGAGGGCCGGTGGAGGCGGATACCAAAACCATCGCACTATATAATAACAAACAATAATAAGTAAGAAAACTAAACAAGTATCTATCTAAATTATATAAGTAAGAACTTTTTTCTTTTAGAAAGAAGATAAGATCAGGAGGTTCACCACGGCGGTGCAGGCGACGAGATCGGCGCAAGCGGTCAACGGCGGTGAGGACGGGGACGGGACAGGACGGACCGCCAAACCTAGACAAATCTCGAGGAAAATGGAGTTTGGACAAGGAGCTTCGAGAGGAGAAAGCTTAAGTGTGGCTCGGGCATTTCGTCGAACACCTCATGTGCATATGAGGTGAGCTAGAGCACTACAAAGCTCTCGAACGGCTGGCCGGAAAAACAGAGCAGTGGAGTGCTCTGCTCGCGGGCGAGGGGGTATATATAGGAAACTCATTGGTCCCAGCTCGTGGCTGGAACCGGGACTAAAGGACACCCTTTGGTCCCGGTTCATGCCACCAACTGGGACCAATGGTGGTGGGCCAGGAGCGAGGCACATTGGTCCCGGTTCGTGCCTAGAACCGGGACTAATGCCCCACGATGGCCCGGCCGGCCCCCTGGCCTCACGAACCGGGACCTATGCCCCCATGGGTCCCGGTTCTTGACTGAACCGGGACTAATGGGCTGGTCCGGCCTGAACCAAAGCCCTGTTTTCTACTTATGGGGTTGGATCATTCTGACTAAACTTCTCTTCAATGGCAGCGGTTGATTTTCTGTTGCACTGGTCTTATAGGGTCTTAGCACGACGACTTCCCGACTATCTACTACAACAAGTTTTGCCCGGCTCCGGGGGGCAGGGGCGATGACGGCGGCGTGCCTTAGTTCGCTTCAGTGTTTGTAGTCGTCGCTAGGTATATGGATCTTGATGTAATTTTTATTACTTCTGATATTCGTTGTACTATCATGGTTGATGATGAATAGATTGAAAGTTTTCTCGGAAAAAATGTGTCCTATTCATTGGCATGCTATTTGATATGCTGAAGAATATTATTCACTGTCAAGTCCAGGAAGCCAAGCGGTGCAAGTGGGCAGTAAATATGTGGGTGTCCTTTTTGTTGTCTAACTATGTTCATTTTTCTCCTTAAAGTCGTCTCAGATATGTTGATGTGGCATGCTTGCATATCTAAGAAAAATAGGTAGTGGGTTGTGTTGCATTAATTCAGTGTGATTTAAACCTACTTAAAGTCCACCAATGCATGTTGCATTGTAGATAATTCTCATGCGTAGATCAGATGGATGCTAGTGGATCTTGATAGTGGATCTAACGACAATAACAATTTTGACGACATGGAAGCATGCATGTCGAGATAATTAAATGTAGTGGGGGTCACCTTCTCTTAGGTATATAGGATTTGTGTGTCGGAGTAAGTAACCTATTTGTACCCAACACGGGACGGGATGGAATTAACGTCAAAGTAATATCCCTGACTTTATTCTTCATCACTATGTAGACGACCTTGCTATTATTTGATGAATAAAGTTGTTATGATAAAAAAATCATCAAGTAGCAAGCAGAAAAAACACATCCTGCTAATAGCACGGGTGGAGGAGGGGAGCATCTATGTCTCGCTCAACTGCGAGCATACTACAGCGAGCCGGTCGTGGGCCAGGCTAGTGGAGATATGGGTGATCACGCTAATGTCACTTGATTTTTTTTCTTATTTCATATTTTAACTTGTATTTATATTTTAAATGCATGTATTCCAAAAACTTAAATTTACTTTCAAAACTAAAACTATTACTTTGAAGAAATATTAACATAGTAAAAAAAATGTTAGTGCAGTTTTATAAAATGCCAATAACTTTTCAAC
Organism: Aegilops longissima; assembly: GCA_021605205.1. NCBI lineage: Eukaryota > Viridiplantae > Streptophyta > Magnoliopsida > Poales > Poaceae > Aegilops > Aegilops longissima. The sequence continues at coordinate 45,143,867 of CM038676.1, read as the reverse complement.
AAAATTTTTGTAACAATAAGAAAATCTTCTCGCATTTCAAAAAAAAAGTACGTGGAATTTTGTAAAAATGTCTATACAATGTAAAAAGAATGTTTTGTAATATAAAGAATGTTTTCTAGCATTAAAAATGCACGTGTCATTTTAAATAAATGTTTCCTCATTTTAGAAAAATAGTATGCGAATTTTTTCGAAATGTGTATACAACTAAAAAAGGCTTAGGGTAAAAAATATTTCATACAATTAAAATAATGTACACGACATTTTAAATAAATATTTGCAACTTTCAAACAAATGATCATGACATTTAATATAATGTTTACACAATGTAAAAAATGAGTCACTTTGGTGAATTTTTTCCCTTAAAAGAATTGTATGTGATATGTTAAATAAATATTCATATGTTTCCAAAAATATTAGTGAACTTTTAAAATGTTGTATAATGTAAAATAGTTGGGTGCTTAAAAAATGTTTAATTAAGAAAATGAGCAACATATGTGTGAAAATTATTGCCGCGTATTACAAGTACATCAGGTATTTTGAAAATGATCAATGTGTATAAATAAAATGTTTCACGTGTGCACTAAAGTTGAACATTGTGTACTGAGTAAAAATAGACATGTGTTAAAAAACAAATAGATAGAAAAAATAGAAGAAAACAAGAAAACCAAAGTATAAGGAAGAAAGAAATACAACACAAAGAAAGCCAGTAAAAACGGATGAAACCAAAGTATAACAAAGAAAAAAGAAAATCCTATGAAAAACAAAAACAAGTAAGGAAAAAACCAAAGAACTGGAGCAAAGCGAACCTTACGACTCGAGCGACAGTGAGTGACCAGCACTAATGAGCCAACCCGATAGTAGCCCGACGGTATGCGATCCCACTTAGAGACGAGAAATAGCTTATTAACGTGCAAATTTTATTTCGCGCTTTAGGCGCCACTTATAGGCATTTTCGTAGATGGCGGATAGCTTCCCATTTGCACTGTGTATGTGCACTTTTCGCGTACCACACGCGTATTACGAGTTTGAAAGCTTATGATGCTTTCTAGGCTAGTTTTATTCCATATTCCCTTTTTTCTTTTTCGTTTCAGTTTTTTCTTTTCTATTTTCTCTTATTCTTCTTTTTTTTTCATTCTTGTCATTTTTTTCAAATCCACGAATTTATTTTATTAATGAAAATTTTAAAATTTGTGAACGTTTTCAAATGTTGGAGTATTTTAAAATTCATGAACTTTTCATATAAATGAAACTTTTTGAAATTCGTAAGTTTTCTAAATTCATAAATATTTTAAAAATTCTAGGACTTTTTATCAAGCTTGATTTGTTTCAAATTTGTGATTTTTTTCAAACCGATGAAATTTTTGAAATTTCTGAAAAAATAATTCATAAATATTTTTTCAAACTTCATGATATTTTTATAATACATGAAGTTTTTTGAAATTCATGAACTTATTTTATATTCGTGCACTTTTTAAAATTCATAACTTTTTTTTTGAAAAGTCAATGGTCAATGGGTGTATGGGTGAATGGTGAAGGTCAAAGGGACGACCAAGCGGAGAGACTCATGGTGTCTTGCTAGTGTTGCTCCAGTCAATTGCCTACTTTTAGTTGTTGTTCGTTTTTTTCATGAGAAATTTCCAATCTATTCATCTTCAACCATGGCGGTACAAGGAACATCAAAGGTAATAAAATTAGACAAAAAGTCCATTTTACTACCCTAAAGAAAAAGGCTGGTTCACATAACACTCTAATCATTTTTTTTGTTCCCTTACCCCCCGACCTGTCCAATACAATTCAGAAATTATCCTGGGTGGGTTTGCTTAGCTGGTTTGCTGATGTGGACATGGTCAAAGCAATATTTGACCTATGGGTGGGTCCCCCTCGTCAGGTGATCAGATGTGTCATTAATAGGTGGGACCCACATGGGGTCATTTAAAAGTTTTCATGACAGTAGGAGGCAGAGGGCTGTGGCGGCGCTCACCGACGAGCTTGGCAGTGCTATAGGGGCCCAACGAAGCTAGGCCCGGACGCTGTTGTGCTCGGGAGGGCTCGCGGACCAGGAGAATGTTGTACATGGAAACATTGGTGGTGAGGACAACGTCTTCTCTGGCGAGGGCGGCTGCAGGACGAGCTCGTTCTCCTCGGCATGCGTCTGGGACTTGCACAAACGACCGCGCATCAGCACGAGGGCATCAACCAAATCTTAGTCTCTCTCTCTCTCTCTCTCTCTCTCTCTCTCTCTCTCTCTCTCTCTCTCTCTCTCTCTCTCTCTCTCTCTCTCTCTCTCTCTCTCTCTCTCTCTCTCTCTCTCTCTCTCTCTCTCGCTATATTCTCCGAGGGCAAGATCGACGCCCACAACCGCTCCACCGTTGGCAACAAGTGTCTTCTACGTGGCCAGGGGCCATCCCGAGTTTCCACGCAGTCGACTACATCTTCCGAGCAAATTAATTGGACTGGTATGGCTCGAATCGACCGCGCCCAAGGTTGTCAGAATCACGATTTTGTTGTACGATTCTACGAATTCATGATCCAAACTAACCCCTCTGATTCTACGATTTTAGTTCATAGAATTCACGTTTCTACAACCGCGAGCTCTCTCTGGCGTAGCTCCCACAAGTCAAATACCACTTTGACCATGTCCACGTCAAAAAACAACATGAGCAAACCCACCCATAATGATTTCTTAACAGTGTTTGATAGATCAAGCCATCAAGGGGTTAAGGGAGCAAAAAAAATGATCAGGGGTGATGTGAACTAGCCATATTCTTCAGGGTAGTAAAATGGATTTTTTTTTCTAAAAATTACAACCAGGTTCATGGACCACCTACTGACGACTACAAGTACTGGAGCGAGCCGAAGGCGTGCCACTGTCATCGCCACTGCCTCGCCGGAGCCGACCAAACCTTGTTGTAGTAGACAGCAAAGAAGTCGTCGTGCTAAGGCCCCATACGATCAGCGCACCAGAGCAGAAACCATCGCCGATGAAAAAAGTCATAGATTAGAAGATCAAATCAGTAAACACCCAAAAAAGATGAACAAAGATAGGATCCAAACAGATCCACTCAAGACCAGCACCAGCTGAATCCTGCGAGATCCGACCGAAACGCACCTTCACACGCCCTCTGATGACGTTAGCGCACCATGGGACGGGGATAAAACATGGGAGACATTATTTGTACTGAGGGACATCGTCGGCGCCACAAAGCCCCAACCAGAACGTTAAATCTAACAAGAACGAGAACGGGTCCCTCCAGCCGGCGGGGTACCGAGGTCCTGCACACCTCCATGGCCCAAAGGCCATCGGAGATGGGGTGGACCGGCGGTGGCGCCGACTGGAGGAGGAAAGACTGGGATCTTTTCTTTCGGACGAGGGAAGAGGAGGAGTACTTGCCACCCAGTTTTAGAGTGTTGAATTTTGCGTTTGTATTGTAAAGTGTTTTGTGTCTTCATGTTCTCTGCCCCCGGGGGCAATATGGTTTGTGGCCGGATTTTCCAGATAAATTAGATCAAGGTTTTCGATCCCGTCTATTTCAGAAACCAGATAACGGTTTTCTACTTGGTTTCCCTCGTAAATAGGGATCAGTATTTTAGGCGTGTATTTCTCCGTTGGTGACGTGTTAAAAGAAATCATGGAATACGGAGTATCGGAACCGAACGAAATCCCACGATTATCGCAGGAGGCGATCAAGGAGGCGACCAGGTTTCCCTCACGTGCCGCCGGTGACGCCATCGGTTCCCTCTCTCTCCGTCGGCCGCTCCGGCGGCGGGAGGTGTGTGGTAGGGTTAGGGTTGAGGGAGACGCTGCCGAGGCCGTTGCGGTGGTGTCGCGTCGGAATAAGTTTCTCCGGGCTTCGTTCGCTGTCAGGCGAGGCTTTTGCCTGCGTCTAGGAGCCAGCGGTGTTGGGGATCCACGGATCTCGTCGAGGTCGCGGGCTATGGTGGCTGGAGGTCCATCGGCACTGGCCGTTTGGGTCCTCAGATGGGCGATGGATGTAGCGAGACGAAGAGCTTTATTCTTCCTTGTTGGTATGATTTGCTGTTGTTGCTGTTCTTCTTCTTCCTCTGCGCTGATGCTGGTGGGAGACCCTGCTTTGCCTGGGCGGATGGCCCGGCCGCGGTGCTAGACCGGTCGGATGACTCGAGTTCTCTTCCTTTCAGAAGAGACACTTTTCGCGGTACTCAAAGCCAAAGATGGCGACGGCTGTTGCAGGTGTGTTGGATTGATGTCCATGCCCTCTCAGCGCTGGTGTCAAGAAAGGAGGACGCGGCATGGCGGCACTTGTACCGTGGTCGAAGATGATGACCTATTTGCGACTGGTTGCAAATCCTTCTGCTGCAGGGGTCTTCTTTCAAGATTCAGGGATGATGACACTAGGCTCCGGAGATCTTCTTGTGTTTTGATTGTCTTAGGGTACTCTAGGTGTTCATGGTCCTTTGTGTTTGCGTTTCAGTGTGCCTGTAAGGGTCAACTACTTTTTACTGATTCGTGATATGAATGAAAAATTCTCTCAAAAAAATCATGGAATCTTTCGTGAGGCGAGCGTACACATGCACCCACGGAGTGAATTGCAAGAAACCACCACATCTGGGGCTTCTCTTGCAGAAAACAACCTGGTCACTAATTATTTGCAAAAGCCACCGCGGATTCAGTAAACGTTTTGCAGATTGCACTGAACATGTCATTTGACGCGGTTGAGGGCGTTTCCAACAGGTGGGGCCCAAAATCTGTTACGTGGCCTAACGGACGCACGGACGACGCCGTTTGCACGTAGATCTGGTCGTTCCGGACAGACCGACCGACCGCGCCCGACCAGACCAGATCTGCTCCCTCCTCTCCCTCCAGCTCCAATCCATGGCGACGACGAAACCTGGCGGCGTGGACGGCGGCGGGGGAGTTGCTGCCGGTGGGGATGCTTCGGGCGGCGGTGCTGGAGATCCACCGGAGTTCTGCGGGAGCTCCAATCCCTCGAGCGCGCTGCCTCTTCCCCAACCGTCGTCGCCGCCGAAGTCGTTGGAATACGCGGCGGCTACTGCATTCGCCCAGGCGGTGAAGGCCAATCCGACGGGCAGCCACCATTTTGCCTCCTCCTTCGGCGGTATGGAGTAAGTCATCCTCCTCCTTCTTTGTCATTTCCCCGATTGGTATTCTAGGGTTAGGGTTCTAGGGCTAGGGTTCTATGGTTAGTGTTCTTGGGTACGTGTAGTATGGTTAAGGTTCTAGGATTATGGTTTCTAGCATTAGGGTTAGTGTTATATGATATCCTCTCTGTCAACTGATTGTTTGTCTCATAGAAATTAATTATAAAATGAGTACTTTGACACAATTCCTCTGTGTCAGTTGTTTGATCAAATACTCTCTTTCACCAACTTTAGTATTGTAAATTGAATCAGAAATTTCTGTTGCCACCAATTTTAACTCTGTTAACTGAATTTTGTGAACATTGTTAGCTGTTAACTGAATTTATTGAACACCGTATACTGTTAACTGGATTTTTTGAACACTGTTAAGTGGATTTTAACACTATTAACTGAATTTTTGTTGCCAACAATTTTAACTCTCTTAACTGAATTTTGTGAACACTGTTAACTGTTAACTGAATTTATTGAAAACTGTATACTGTTAACTGAATTTTTTGAACACTGTTAACTGGATTTTAACACTGTTAACTGAATTTCTGTTGCCACCAATGAGACCTCTTAACAATAATTTTAACATTGTTAAATGAATTACTTAACAGCAACATTAAATGCATTTTATCTGAATTTGTAGCTTGGATGATGAAGAATGGGAAGTGAGGTTCCATTTCCTAGACAGAGATAACTTGGAAAGAACAATCTGTTTATCAGACATAACCTTCTGGAATCTCATTGCCCTAATAGAGGTAGAAGGCTATAGTTCAAGGGATTATATGTTTTATGTTAGAGATCCAGGAGTTGGGGTGTCAGGAATGGAAGAATTAACTGATGATGACAAGGTGGAATAAATGTTGGATCACATAGCTAGTAAAGGAAAGAATGTTGTTAACATTACAGTTATGAGAAGTGATGCACCTAGACCAGTTGATTTGAACATTGGTCATGCTTATGAAGAGCAGGTTCCTTTGTCAGAAATAGGTGTACCAGTTGTCTATGAGGTAGACAATTCAGGAGTTCTTTTCCCCAGTCCAGTGAAACCCCAACCACAGCCAGTCCAAGTAATGAACACACAGGAGAGCTCTTGTTTGTTGAAGCAAAAGGGCCCAAGTGAACCTGAGTTTTCTTTGGACAGTGGTAATGAGAGGCATGAGTATTTCATGGAGACAGAGCAAGAGCAAGAGCACATTGAGCAGATGATGGAGCAGAAAAGAAATGAAGAAATTCAGACGTACATGAGTAATAAGATACAAAGAGAGAAGTACAAGGCGGCAAAAAGAAAACTCCCACAGCTGCTTGCTGACGAGTTCACTGATAGTGAAAGTGAGGATGAAGATCTAGAAGATGAGGACATATTGGCTAGGTTGGAGGAAATGAAGAGGCATAGGGATGATCCACTACATCACTTTGAAGGAGACACTGATGTAGAAGAGCTATATGGACCAGATGAGGAGGAGGAGGAGAATGAAGGAAGAGATGAAGAGGAAGGACAGGAGGAGCCACTAGATGAGGGCTTGAGAGGAGGAAGCAGTGTATGAGGAAGCAGTGCAGGAGGTAGCAGCAGCACAGGAGGAAGTAAGAGGAGGGGAAAGGGGCCAACAACAAGATCCCATGCAAGTTTGGATCAAATCATAGAGCAAGACTGGGCACCTTCATCTGATGAGGAGAGCAACCCAGGTGACTTAAGTCAGGAAGAGAATGATTGGGCTCAGCTTCCGCCATTTAAGCTACCAAATGGTAGGAAGAGCTGGGCCAAAAAGAATAAAGTTAGGGTTTGGTATGATGAGGAGAGGTAAAACCCACAAGAACAATTTGTCAAGCAACTTTGTTCCTAGATGTCCAGCAGTTCAGGAGGGCACTCCTTACATTTCACATCTCACAAAACAGGAACTACTCATTTCAAAGGAATTGCTCAGATAGAGTTATTGTAGTTTGCAGTACAGATGACTGTCCTTTTTTCATTGCTGCTTCCAAAATTGCACATGAGAAGACATTTTAATGAAGAAAATGAACTTGTACCACAACTGTCCTGCTGTTGGAGAGAGCACCAAAGTGACTGCAAGATGGTTGGCACATGAGTGTGAGCAACAGTTAAGGTCTGACAAAAACACACCAGTCCAGGCAATAATTGACAATTTGAAGAAAAAACATGGAATTGAAGTGTCCATTCACAAGGCCTACAGGGCAAGGAAAGCAGCTAAGGAAGTTGTCCAAGGAGATCAGAGGGCACAATACACTAGGATAAGGGATTACCTCCAAGCTGTGCTGGATACCAATCCTGGAAGTAGATGCATTGTCACAACAAAGCATTTAAAGCTTCATCCTAGCAAAAACCCTAGATTTCATGGCTTGCTCATGTGCCTCAATGCTTGCAAAGAGGGCTTAATGGTTGCAGACCCTTCATAGGTACTTGCATAATTATTTTCCCAACATATTTGCCATTGCATATGTTTATGTTTGGTGCTAATGTGTTATGTTTGGTTGTAGGTGTTGATGGTTGCTTTGTTAAGTTGACAACAGGGCAACAAATATTGCCAGCAACTGGAAGAGATGGTAATAACAACATCTTTCCCATTGCATTTGCTATTGTTGACAAGGAAGACACTGCCAGCTGGTCCTGGTTTCTAACCCAGCTCAAGTATGCTCTTGGTGGTGAGTCAGGGAAGTATGGCAAGTACACTATCATATCTGATAGACAAAAGGTACCTCATACATCATCATTCTTATTTTTACTAAAGTTTTACCATGCTTACTACTGTCAAATAGTGTGTTGTTATACTATATTTTAAACACTAGTGAAAGTGCAATCATGCCCTTACATTATGTTTTTGTTGTTTATGACAATCTACATGTAGGGGACTAACAATGACTGCCAAGTAGATTTCAGGTGTTGGTCCCGGTTCACAAAAATTGTGTGGATCAAGAGCATACTGAGTGAGTTCTCTCAAGGTTGAAGTGGTAAAATGATGTTTCATTTTATGTTTCTTGAGTTATAGGGATCCCGACTATTAAGAGGGGATCAAAGGGATAGTGCTAGATTTGCTCAAGTCGACATCTTCTATTTCTACTTCCTCACATCATATTCCAACATAGGCATATTTCACTCCTATCCAACAAAATTCCACTCATATCCTATATACCAAATAAATCCATAGCCAACTAGGTTCCCCAAAATATATGATCTAACCTTTGCATACTTTGCATCCTCCATTTTGGTTTATCTTGGGTGGTTCTCTAAGTGAGGACCTAGAGCTTTTCCATAGCTTCAAAACGATCCCAAGATCATCAAAATCGGAGTCCGGATGAGAAAGTTATGGATGTTTTATTTTGGGGGCGCCTGCAGTTTTTTTGTTGGCCGGATATCCGAGACTTGGCCCGGAAATCCGGCCGTAGATGTCCAGAACCGCGTGAAATGCTGGTTTGCCCTCCGGATGTCCGGCGATCTTCCGGATGTCCGGGCTTTCCTTTTTCGCGGATGTCCGGCTTGACCCCGGATGTCCGGCTCCCTATTCCTACTGCTTACGCCTGTTCTCCAAGTGGCTTGACAGGTCGGATGTCCGCCTCCAGCCGGATGTCCGCCTGCCCGGTCACTGCACTACAACGGGCATATTTGAGCACACACTATATATATGCCTCTCCTCCCCACGAGAGAGGTTGACCATTCACTTTGAACAAACCCTAGAACACTTCTCACACTCTCTCTCATTTCTCCACACCAAATCTTAGATCCCCAAGGGATTTGAGATCTTTGAAAAGGAGTTGACCAATCAAGTGATAGATCCATTTCTCCTCCTTCTTTGCACCCAAGGAATTCGTGATTTGAGCAAGTCTTGAGCAAATCCCCATTGATCTTGTTACTCTTGGAGGTTGGAGACTCCTAGGCGGTAGGAGTCTTTCGGAGAGGAATCGACCTTTGTGATTACCCCCGAATAAGTTTCTGAGGGTTTGGAGACCACCCCAAGGTCTACCACTAGTGGTTGAGAAACGCCTTCGTGGTGTTGTCTCAAAGGGAGAATAGGGTGAGCCTTCGTGGCGTTGGTGTGCCTTCGTGGTAACATCCACCTCTCTAACGGTGACTAGCTTCCCTCCAAGGAAGTGAACATCGGCATACATCCTCGTCTCCCGGAGTTGCGGTTATTCCTAACCCTAACTCTATACTTGTGGTTACTTGTTTTGGTTTGCACTTACTTACAGCATATTGTGCTTGCTCACTTATATGCTTGTGTTACTTACCTAGTACTTCATACTTACTAGCAATTGTTAGGCTCACCTTCATATTCCGCACTATTGCCTAAAATTGCTAAGTAATAATTAAAATTTGTAATTGTACCTATTCACCCCCCTCTAGGTCCATCTCGATCCTTTCAATTGGTATCAGAGCCTCGTGCTCTATTCTTGTGGCTTAACCGCCCTAGAGCGAGATGAACCCAGATGGGACTCCCTTGGTTGTAGTTCCTAAGGATAAAGGCGGGGCTTCTTCTGAAGTCAAGTCCTTTACGTCGGAGGATCTAGAACGGGCCCTTGCTAAGCAAAAAGAGGAGCATGATGCTTCTCTTGAGGCCTTGGTCCAAATGAGACTAGCCGCGTTGTCCTCGGTGCTTGCACCACTCTCGGGTGGTGCTGCCTCAAGGCCAACTGTGCCTACTCCATCACTTGGTCAACAACCTCCTAACAATGAACACGCCAGTGTTCCTTGGCTTTATGCAAGACCTCAGGTTGAGAAACCAAGATATAATCCTCAAGGCAGTCCTCCTTTGCTTCGTGCCACTTCCGATTTTCCTTTGTGGAGAGTTGCTATGCAGGACCATCTTCGACATGGAAACGATGAGATGTTGGAGATCTTGGAGTATGGCTATCATGTGGTTGATCCAAAGAACCCCACACCAAGAGAAATATATGACAAGAACCTCAATGACACTGCAATCATGTGGATAAGGAGAGGTTTGGATGAAAAGCAAAGGAGACTGTTCATACACATCACAAGTGCCAAGGAACTATGGGAAACTGTTTCTGATCCAAAACGGCACTTCTACCCTCCGGAGTGCTCAATATGAAATTGCCAAGGGGCAATTGAAAAACTTTTGTATGGAGAAAGGTGAAACCCCCAATCAACTCCATGAGCGTCTCATGACACTCACTGCCAATATTGAGTCATGTGAGTGTGACAAGACACAAGATGGATTCAACATGACTAAGAGGTTCCTTGTGGATAAGTTACTTCATGCTCTTGCTCCATTTCACCATCAAATGGTGTGGGACATAAGACAACACCATACCTTCAAGGAAATGACTACAGATGACATCGTATCCACCTTTCAACTATTTGAAGAGTCAAAGACTAATGCCACAAAACATCTTGCCATGCATGGTTCCCCATCATCAAAGATCAATCTTTCATTGAAGGCCAAGCATGTATGTGAAGATGAACAAAGTGAAGAAGAAGAAGAGGATGACGAAGATGGTGATGAGATTGAATCCAACGAGGGCCCTACATATGAAGACATGGCTCTTTTTGTCAAGAAGTTTAGCGCGGGTAAATTCAAGGGAAGATTTCAAAAGAAGAAAGTAAGAAAATGCTACAACTGTGAAGAAACCAATCACTTCTCCAACGAGTGCCCTTATGAGAAGAGAGAAGATAAACCAAGGTTTCCCAAGACCTTTCCCAAGAAGAAGTTGCCAAATCCTTTGAACTCCAAGCTCAAGAAGAGAGATGGAAAGGCAATGGTTGCTCAAGAAGAATCTGATCCGGATGATGTTAGTGGTGTTGCCGGAGTTGCTCAAGACTCTCAAAACACCTTGAGGTTAGTAAACAAGAGTGGTGACGTGGTCACCTACAACTACATGAAAGATTACAAGGGCAACGCTCGCAAATGCCTAATGGCAAAGGCCATGGTTGAAGAAGAAGAGGACCAAAGCTCTTCTGACAAGGTCAAGGTAACTCCATGATCAAATCCTCCTCTTTTCACGCCTTCTACTTCTAGTGATGAGTATCTTGATGCGGAGGATAGTTATGAGGATGATGATCTAACTGATCCTATGCTTGCTAAACTTAATAAGTTCATGTGCTCCCTCAAAGGAAAGAAGCTCACTATGTTTCAGATGCTTATGGAGATGGTGAGTAAGCACACCATCTCCATTAAGGAACTCAAACCTTCGTCATCGAGGAAAAGGAAAAATGTGAAATCCTTGAGCGAAAGTCAAATATGAGGAAGCACGAAATGATGAACTATGCTTAAAAATTGGTGCAAATATTGATGTTCATACTAAAGATCTTGCCTCCTTGAAAAAGGCTATTGGCTCTTGTGAAGAGTTGATGAATGATAAAAGTAAGCTTGCAAAGTCTCATGCTTCTCTCACTAAGGATTGTGAGCTTCTATCCGTGTCTCTCAAGACTAAGGAAGAAGAGCTCACCCTTCTTACAAAGAGTTTTGAGACACTCAAACTTACTTATCTTGAAACTCTAGCTAAGGCTTACACATCTCCTATTATCAATGTTGATGCATGTTCTACTAACTCTAGTAGTGATCTAGCATCCATTCTTGAGGAGAATCGGTTTCTCAAAGCTCAAATCGAGAAAGGGCTCATGACATGTGCTCAAGGGCAAAAGAACCTTAATGAGGTGTTGAGCCAACACAATGAAGCGTTAACCAAAGAGGGACTCGGGTTTGACCCAAGCACAAGCAAGAAGAAGACGCCCTCCCAAAAGTGCACCACCCCTTTAAAAGAAACCTTTGTACGAGAAGGACACAAGGAGAAAGGTAAGGTTGTTAGTGGAAGGCCACAAGGGCATGCCCACTCTCAACAAGCCAAAGAGTTCATGCCTCCATCCTATGTACTGCGTAAGACTAAGGATGGAGAAGTTTATGCAAAGTTTGTTGGTCCCCAAAAGGCATTTCGTTTTTATGCTATTTGGTTCCCTAAGACCCTTGTGACTAACTTGAGAGGTCCCATTGTAAAATGGGTGCCTCTAACCAAGTAATAATTGTGTGTAGGTAGCTTTCTCCGCTGGAGTAAAATGGGTGATTGATAGTGGATGTAGCAATCATATGACCGGAGATAGCAAATTGCTCTACGATTTCATGGAAGCTATTCAACCATTTATGAGCATTATGTTTGGTGGAGGATCAAAAGGACAGGTACTTGGGTTGGGTAAGGTGGCTATCACAAATGACATGTCTCTTGCAAATGTCATGCTTGTCCAATCCCTTAAATATCATTTGCTTTCTGTCCGCCAATTGGCTTCTGTTGGTTATGATACACTATTTGGACTAACGGATGTGAAAGTCTTTAAGAGAGATACTCTCGAAGTGGCCTTTGTTGGAGAGTTGGATGGCAACCTTTACACGGTTGATTTCTCGAAAGAGAGCACATTCCATGCAACTTGTCTAATGGCCAAGGCCGACAAGGGGTTGCTATGGCATCGCCGGCTAGCCCATGTCGGCATGAGGAATCTTCAAGATCTCTTAAAGGGGAATCACATCCTTGGACTAACAAATGTCTCTTTTGAGAAAGATCGTGTGTGTAGTGCATGTATAGCCGGGAAGCAACATCAATCAAAGCACCCACCCAAGAATATTGTGTCTACTTCAAGGCCTTTGGAGCTCCTTCATGTGGATCTCTTTGGGCCTCCTTCATGGGATAGTCTTGGTGGGAAAAAGTATGGACTTGTCATTGTTGATGATTACTCAAGATATACATGGGTGTTTTTCCTCAAGTCCAAGGACGAAATGAAGATCACTTTCATTGACTTTGCCAAGCAAGCACAACGCAAGTTTGACAAAGAAATCTTGGCAATAAGAAGTGACAATGGATCTGAGTTCAAGAACTATACCTTGGAAGAATTCCTTAGTGATGAAGGGATTGAGCATCAATATTCAGCTCCATACACTCCTCAGCAAAATGGTGTAGCCGAAAGGAAGAACCGCACCCTTGTGGAGATGGCAAGGTCCATGTTGGATGAATACAAGTCACCACATAGTTTCTGGGCCGAAGCTGTCAACACCGCATGTCATGCATCAAACCGGCTTTTCCTCCGCACTATTTTGGAAAAGACTCCATATGAGCTTCTAACTGGAAACAAGCCAAATGTCAAGTACTTTCGTGTATTTGGGTGCAAATGTTTTATCCTCAACAAAAGAGAAAGGTTAGGAAAATTTCAATCCAAAACAATTGAGGGTATATTTGTTATTATGGATCAAACTCTCACGATATAGAGTCTACAACAAATCCAATGGATGTGTTGTAGAAACTTGTGACGTGGTGTTTGATGAATTTAATGGCTCCCATGGGGAGCAAGTTGATCTAAGTGATGTAGGTGAAGAAGATTCTTCTCAAGACATTTTGACCATGGGTGTTGGTGCACTTCTTCCTATGGAACAAGAACCTCATGATGATGAAGAAGAAGATAGAAGTCTCACGCATAATCAAACTACTTCAACATTCATAACACCACAAGCCCCTATTGCTCAACCGATACCTTTAGGCCAAGTTGAAGAGGATGATCAAGCTCCTCCTCATGACAATCTCCAAGAACAAGAACAAGAAAGTCCAATCATTGATGATGAACCTCAACAAATGCAATATGAACAAGAAGATCTTCCTCCACACATTAATGATCCATATGTTGAGGATGTGGATGATGGACATGAAGTTGAACCTCGTGAAACCCTTACCTCTATCATGCCACAAGTGGCCGGTCGTGTTGATGTTGACAAAATACTCACCGGCATATCGGAAGGTAGAGTCACTCGTAAACACTTGACCAACTTTTGTGCTCACTTCTCTTCTGTGTCTAGTTTTGAACCCATCAAGGTACAAGATGCATTGATGGACAACGATTGGCTAGTTGCTATGCAAGAAGAGTTGAACAGTTTTGAACGCAACCAAGTGTGGTCATTAGTCAAGAGGCCACCTACCGAACACAACGTCATTGGAACAAAATGGATTTTCAAGAACAAACAAGATGAGAATGGTGTAATCATCCGAAACAAGGCAAGGTTAGTGGCACAAGGGTACTCACAAGTTGAAGGTTTGGACTTTGGTGAGACCTTTGCCCCCGTTGCCCGTCTTGAATCCATTCGCATCTTACTTGCTTATGCTGCTTTCAATGGTTTTACTCTACATCAAATGGATGTGAAGAGTGCTTTCCTTAACGGTCCTCTACAAGAAGAAGTATATGTATCACAACCACCTGGGTTCGTTGATCCCGATCACAAAGACTATGTGTATAAACTTCATAAGGCTTTGTATGGCCTCAAACAAGCACCTCGTGCTTGGTATGATCATCTTAAGAAGTTTTTACTCGATGATGGTTTTGTGAGAGGGGTGATCGATCCTACTCTTTTTACTAAGAGGGATAAGGGTGATTTGATCTTATGCCAAATCTATGTAGATGATATCATTTTGGTTCTCCTAACATTCATTTGTGCAAGAAGTTTGCGGCTTCAATGACCAAGAATTTTGAAATGGCACTCAATGCGGATTTGAAGTTCTTCCTTGGTTTTCAAATTCAACAATTTCAAGAAGGAATTTTCTTGTCCCAAGCAAAGTACCTCAAGGATATCCTAGAGAAGTTTGGTATGTCGATGCTAGTCCATGTAAGACACCAATGCCAACCAAAATAACACTCATCAAGACACAGACGGTATCCCTTCGACCCATCTAAATACCGCTCTATGATTGGTTCATTGATTTATCTTTGTGCATCTAGACCAGACATCATGTTTAGTGTATGCATGTGTGCTAGATTTCAAGCTTCCCTAGGGAAAGTCATCATAAAGCGGTTAAGCATATTCTTAGATACCTTGTTCACACCCCAAAGTTGGGTCTATGGTATCCCAAGGATGCTAAGTTTGATCTCATTGATACACGGATGCGGATTGGGCGGAGACAAAGTGGATCGTAAGTCCACCTCCGGTGCATGTCAATTTCTTGGGCGCCCTTGGTAAGTTGGTCATCGAAGAAACAAAATTGTATTGCCCTCTCTACCGCAGAAGTTGAATACATTGCTGCCGCCAGCCAGTAACTCAGTTATTATGGATGAGGCAAACTTTGAAGGATTATGGTATCACCTATAGACATGTGCCTCTTCTATGTGATAATGAAAGTGCTATCAACATTGCCGAGAACCCCAAGGATCATCTCCGCACCAAACACATTGATATTAGATATCACTTCTTGAGAGATCATGTTGAGAAAGGCGATATTCACATTGATCACATTGGGACAGATTTGCAACTGGCAGATATTTTCACCCAAACCATTGGATGAAGCAAGGTTCATCGACTTAGGCGTGAACTTGGTATCTTGGAGCTTGACAACATTATGTGAAATCTAGTACTCATCCATGCTTAAACTTAATGTCTTGTCTTGATGTAGGCATATATTTAGGGGGAGACACTCAATCCATGAGTTCTCTCACCTTACATAATGCATAAATTGAACAAACACTCTCAAAGTTATCATAGTTTTTTTTAAACTAGGATACTTTAATATGATGGAGTAGTGACCATGTGCTCAAAGTTTATATCTTTGTGGTACTATGTTCCATATGCTCAAACATGGTGACCTCACCACCGCTTGTACAATGCTTATATGGACCCTTCTTCCTAATCATGTTTGGATTATTTATGTATCTTAGCATGGCCTTAGACGTCTCAGGTTGTCCTCCTTATTAATCTCATGTAAACCACTTGGCGGTGTCTATATAAAATTACTCGGTCGGCCCCCTCCTTCACATCTCCCCTCGCGTGTCGCTCATCCAAAGGACGGACATCCGGTCTCGCGCGGACATCCGGCTCTGTGAAAAATTTCCTTGCCCATCAAAACGACCATGAACTGCCGTCAGTGGCCGGACATCCGGGCCTCAGCCGGACATCAGGGCGCTGCTTCTCTGGTCTCTGTTTTCCACTCGCCGGATATCCGGGCCTTGCCCCGGATGTCCGGTCCGTCGCCCGCAAGTCGCGTATACCTGGAAGGGGTGTGGGGTTTGGGGGGGCAGTTCCATTTTCCTTCCCTTCGTCCCTTTCCTCATCTCCCCTCACAGCCGCCGCCGCCTGGCCACCACTCCGGTACTGCCCCGGCCATCTCCTCCGACCTCCGGCCCTGATCTCCTGCCAACGGACTCTTCTCCTCCCGATCTACGATTCTATCCAATCCATTTCTTGGATTGTGGCTTGAGTCTCTCGGGAGGGGCCGGTGTTCGGTGGGATTCACCTCCGGAGTTCTTCATGGCTCGTACCAAGAACTGCGGTCCCAAGCGTCCCGAGGTGTCTACTCGGGGTAAGGGTGCTATCTCTTCTCATCTCCCCTTGCTTGTGACTAAATCTTATTGGGTTGCATTATTCTCAATGTACATCTTGCCATATCTATTGCTCCCGCGTTTAGGTTCTGTTTACCTAAGCCTACAAACAACTCTATATGTACTCGGTTACTCAACTTAACCATGGGAATGTAATTTGTTCATTCCACGGTTAAATTTGGTGTATCCCTGTTCATGTTCTTTGGCTCCTTCTTACTGGAAACCATTCATTGTCCATTCCAGTTGATCGCCGGCAAGGCCGCACCGACTCCGATGAGTATGCGCGGCCCAAGAAAAAGAAGGTCTCCACCAAGAAGAAGAAGCGAGCACCATCCACCAGTCCGTCGGCCTCGGATCCAGATGATGCGGACTATGTTGGAGAGGAAGAGGATGCCAGTGCGCCACGACAGTCTGTTGGACAGTCCAAGCCCGGTACTAGGAGGGCGCCGATGCCTCATGTTCGTGGTTCTGCAATACCCATTGCCCATGGTCGTCGCATCTCCATGGAGCTTCCTGATAGTGGAGGTCGCCCCACTCACGACTTCACAACTGTGGGGGCAGGGCAATATCTTCAGTTCCGTCGGGATGTTAATCCCTATGAGATGGTGGCGGATGCCAAAGATCCTCGGTTCCGGACTCGTATGCAGCAGGATCTCTATTCCAGCTTTGTCCATGGGCGTGGCCTTGCTCCTCACTCATACTTGGATCTAAACTTCCTGCGTGATAATCCTACCATGTTCCCTAACGATCCAGTCAAGATCATTGATGACATGACTCTTGGTCCTGCAATGACCTTCAGGCGTGATTGGAGTGAAGCTGCCATTCTACAGTTCTATGCCACCTGTTTCTTTGGTCCGGACAACACCCTCACTTGGATGACCGATGACACTACACTGAGCATCACCTATGACAGGTTTGTTTAGATTTTGGGTCTCTTAGGTGTTGGCCATTGCATCCACAGTATGGATCTAGAGGGCAAGCCCAAAGGGATTGATGCTTGCTTGCCTCTTGTAAAACCTACCTCTCAGCTAACTGACGAAGAAAAAGCATATCCAGTCAATGAGGTATCCATCTTCCGTGCTCCCTTCTTCATCCTCTTTCAGTGTGTGCTTCGCACTTTGTATCCTAAGAAGGGAGATCGCTCGAGGGCTCGCAACTATTGTATTGACTTGATGGTTCATATGCATGAGAAACCCACTGTGCCTCTGGACACTGCCAACTTCATTTGGCATGAGATCCGTCTTTGCAGTTTTATTCAGACGCGCCAGTTCCCTCATGCCCCATATATTCAGGCTCTGATTGATCACACTGCTCCCTTTGAGGTGGTTAAGTCAGCTGTGCACTCCATTTGGAAACCTCCTCCTCACATGCGTGTGACAGCTATGGCTTCTACTCAGCCTAGGAGGTCTGCTGGTGAGAGGACAGCTGCTCCTACTCAGCCCACTGGTTCTTCTGTTCCATCTTCCTCGAGCGGTCCTCGTAGCCGTTTTGAATCATTCTTGGGTAAGGCTCAGTCTGCTATCATGAAGGCAATCACCTTCAGCTGTCAGCAGAATCATGATGTTCAGAAGCGCCTTGTCATCTCCAAGAATATACTCAAACAGCGCCTCCGTGACCGTGGGAGTCCTGTTAGTGATGATGATCCTCTTCCCGCAGCTCCATCCTCGTCCACTTTCGGTTTTCCATCTCATGCTGACTACCCCGAGTTTCTTGATGTTGATGATGACATCCGTCCAGAGTGATTGAGACTGTTTTAGTTTTCGCCCCTTTTTCCTTGTTGCTGGCAAAGGGGGAGAAGTAGTATCGTAGTAATGTGGTCATGGTATGATATGTTATTCCAACCTATGGTACTTGTTCGCTTGAGACTATGTTATGATTATGTTTATGCTGCTACCTATGGTACTTGTTCGCTTGAGACTATGATATGATTATGGCATGGCCATGAAATGTTCTCAGTCTATTTAAAGTGTTATGATGATTTCATATTCTATTTAAAGTGTTATGATGATTCCATATTTTATTTAAAGTGTTATGATGATTTCATATGTGGATTTCATATGTGTTCGTCTCTTACTTCTTTAATTCTTTAAGTTACATATGGAATCATACTAACCTTTGTGTTGGTTATCCTAATATATTCATCGCATGCACACAATGAGGGGAGCTAAAAGCAAATTGTAACTAAACATATTCTCAGATCCGTTTTGCTCCCATGATTATCATTGCTAAGACTATTTATTACATCTATGATACTACATGTATGATTGTCATCAACAAACAAAAGGGGAGATTGAAAGTGCAATCATGCCCTTACATTATGTTTTTGTTGTTTATGACAATCTACATGTAGGGGACTAACAATGACTGCCAAGTAGATTTCAGGTGTTGGTCCCGGTTCACAAAATTGTGTGTGGATCAAGAGCATATGAAGTGAGTTCTCTCAAGGTTGAAGTGGTAAAATGATGTTTCATTTTATGTTTCTTGAGTTATAGGGATCCCGCACTATTAAGAGGGGATCAAAGGGGATAGTGCTAGATTTTCTCAAGTCGACATCTTCTATTTCTACTTCCTCACATCATATTCCAACATAGGCATATTTCAGTCCTATCCAACAAAATTCCACTCATATCCTATATACCAAATAAATCCATAGCCAACTAGGTTCCCCAAAATATATGATCTAACCTTTGCATACTTTGCACCCTCCATTTTGGTTTATCTTGGGTGGTTCTCTAAGTGAGGACCTAGAGCTTTTCCATAGCTTCAAAACGAGCCCAAGATCATCAAAATCGGAGTCCGGATGAGAAAGTTATGGATGTTTTATTTTGGGGACGCCTGCAGTTTTTTTGTTGGCCGGATATCCGGGACTTGGCCCGGAAATCCGGCCGTAGATGTCCAGAACCGCGTGAAATGCTGGTTTGCCCTCCGGATGTCCGGCGATCTTCCGGATGTCCGGGCTTTCCTTTTTCGCCGGATGTCCGGGCTTGACCCCCGGATGTCCGGCTCCCCTGTTTCCTACTCTGTTCTGCCCTGTTCTCCAAGTGGCTTGACAGGTCGGATGTCCGGCCTCCAGCCCGGATGTCCGGCCTGCCCGGTCACTTGCACTACAATGGGCATATTTGAGCACACACTATATATATTGCCTCTCCTCCCCACGAGAGAGGTTGACCATTCACTTTGAACAAACCCTAGAACACTTCTCACACTCTCTCTCATTTCTCCACACCAAATCTTAGATCCCCAAGGGATTTGAGAGCTTTGAAAAGAAGTTGTCCAATCAAGTGATAGATCCATTTCTCCTCCTTCTTTGCACCCAAGGAATTCGTGATTTGAGCAAGTCTTGAGCAAATCCCCATCGATCTTGTTACTCTTGGAGGTTGGAGACTCCTAGGCGGTAGGAGTCTTTCGGAGAGGAATTGACCTTTGTGATTACCCCCGGATAAGTTTGTGAGGGTTTGGAGACCACCCCAAGGTCTACCACTAGTGGTTGAGAAACGCCTTCGTGGTGTTGTCTCAAAGGGAGAATAGGGTGAGCCTTCGTGGCGTTGGTGTGCCTTCGTGGTAACATCCACCTCTCTAATGGTGACTAGCTTCCCTCCAAGGAAGTGAACATCGGCATACATCCTCGTCTCCCTGAGTTGCGGTTATTCCTAACCCTAACTCTATACTTGTGGTTACTTGTTTTGGTTTGCACTTACTTACATCATATTGTGCTTGCTCACTTATATGCTTGTGTTACTTGCCTAGTACTTCGTACTTACTAGCAATTGTTAGGCTCACCTTCATATTCCGCACTATTGCCTAAAATTGCTAAGTAATAATTAAAATTTGTAACTGTACCTATTCACCCCCCCCCTCTAGGTCCATCTCGATCCTTTCAACTAGTTATTTAAACAGGGCCTTCTTAAAGCCATAAACAATGTCTTCCCAAATTGCCCTCAAAGATACCGCCTTATACATATTTATCAGAACTTTCAAATAGCTGGCTTTAGAGGTGAAGAGTTAAAGAAGTATATGGATCAGGCTAGTTATTCATATACTGAGCATGGTTTTGATCAAGCAATGGAAGGCATGAAAAGAGAGTGTGAGGCAGCTTGGAAATGGCTTAGAAAGATACCCAAGCATACATGGGCTAGTCATGCCATGGACAAGAATTGTAAAACTGATTTGGTTGTTAACAATATTAGTGAAGTGTTCAACAAAATGATACTTGATGTGAGAGGGAAACCAATTAAAACCATGGTTGATGGCATCAGAACTAAATTGCTAGTTAAGTTCAATGCCAAGGACCAAGACTGAGACAGCCAAGTGGCAGATATGCCCAACATATGCTGAGAAGCTAGAAGAAGCAAAACACCATGCTAGATATTGCCAGTCCATCAAAGCAGGACCTGATCTATACCAGGTTAGCAGTGGAGAAAGCACATATGCAGTAAATCTGCAAGTGCACACATGTGGGTGTAGCAAATGGGACATGACTGGTGTTCCTTGCAAGCATGATGTTTCTGCAATTAACAAGGCAAAACTTCATCCAGAAGATTTTGTTAGTGATTTCTTCAAGAAACCAATGTACCAAGCAGCCTACAATCCAATTGTGTATCCTGTGCCTGGGCCTGATTTATGGCCAAATATTGGGACCCCTGACATAGAGCCACCAGTTTTCAGAGACAAGCCAGGAAAGAAGCAGACTAAGAGGAGAAAGAATCAGTTTGAGAAGCCAACTTCCAAAGATACTTCAAGGATGGCAACAATAACCTGCAGCAATTGCAACTTGACAGGGCATAGGTACACTAGCTGCCACAAAAATCTGAAGCCAGCCCTAGCAATGAGAAGGAACCAACACCAGGTTAAATCTTGTGTATATATGTTGTCACTGCAGGTTAAATCTTGTGTGTATTTAATACTATGTTCTAATCTATCTATATGTTGTCACTGCTGGAAAACAGGAGAGTTGATGCACCAATGGCAGCTCCATCTGCTCCACCAGCAGCAAGGGCAAGAGCTCCTGCTGCAACCAGTGCAACACCAAGGACAGCTCCATCAGCTCCAGCTGCAACTAGGGCTGCACCTAGGGTAGCTCCTTCTGCTCCTGCTCCAACAAGGCCAAGTTCATCTTCTGCTGCTGTTGATAGGCCTAGTTCATCTTCTGCTACTGCTGCTAGGTCAAGGGCAAAGAAAACATTCATACCACCAAGACTGTCAGGTACTGGAAGAGTGAGAAAGCCATAATACAAGATGTCTGAATGGTTCAATTGTTCTCAAGGCAGCAAGAAGTGATGTCATGTTGAAACATGTTTAATTCAGCCTGTTTTGGCTAGTTTGTGATGAAGAATATTAAGAATTTCATGTTGAAACCAGTTAGTTCAAGTCCAAGTGGTGGACTATGTAATGTACCTAATGGTTGTGATGCACTATGGTACTCTGGTTATGATGATATGATGATGAACTTATTAGTTATGATGTTTTCAAGAAGTTTTCATTCTGTTGTTGTGATGATGATCATAGTTTCATAGTTGATATGATGATGATCTTAGTTTTCATGGTGTTGATATGTTGGTGATCATAGTTTTCATAGTTGATATGATGTTGATCATAGTCGACAAAACCCAAAATGGGTCCACTTGGGCATTTTGGGTGCCTCGGCATCGACAAAACCCAAAATGGGTCCACTTGGGCATTTTGAGTGCCTCGGCGTCGACAAAACCAAAAATGGCTCCACTTGGGCATTTAGGGTGTGTCGGCGTCGACAAAACCCAAAATGGGTCCACTTGGCATTTTGGATGCCTCGACGTCGACAAAACCCAAAATGGCTCCACTTGGGCATTTAGGGTGCCTCGGCGTCGACAAAACCCAAAATGGCTCCACTTGGCCATTTAGGGTGCCTCGGCGTCGACAAAACCCAAAATGTTAATATGAAGCAGAAGTAACTGACATATTAATTTTAGAAATCCAAAAAAAATTGCACAAACATAGTTTGGCTTGGGGCTCGAACCCAGGACCAGTGGGTAGTAACCATGGGTTCTATACCAATGGGATAGTGCTAGTGATCTTGTTTGAGTAGCATCCGCAATTTTACTTATATTTAGTTAGGAACGCACTGTGTTGAGAGTGCGTTGAGGCCGGCAGCGTGGTGAACCTCCGTTTAGTATAACTCGTCGTTTCGGTTTCTGCCTTTAATACGTGCCCACCCACCGCTCTCTCCGATCACTCGCCCACTCGCCGCCCGCACCGCCCACTCCTCTTCCCCCTCTCTCCTGTCGAAACCACCGCCGACAGCCACCCCCACCGCCGTCTCCATGGACTGACAGCTGGCCATCGAAGAGCTCACCGACAACAACCAGAAGCTGCGCGCGCAGTACAGGGAGACCGCGCGCTGGTTCCCCAGTCTGGCGATGCTGAGGAACCATGCCCACGGCCTGGTGAAGGTTATGACACATGCCGAAAGGCAGCATGCATTCCCTGCTGGCCGCACCGTCCCGCCGGTGACCATTCTCCTGTGGGCGATGCGCGAGGTGCGGCGCTCCCCTGACCCCAGGCAACGCGCCTGTTGGTGGATGTACCGCTCATCCACCACGCCGCCGGCCGCCACGGATGACATCACCGGCGCCGTCCTCGCTCTCCCAGCCCCCATCAACAACGCCTACTGGAAGAGGCGCAATCCATGGGTGCTCGGGCCAGACGACGACTCTGACGCCGAGTCCGAGTCCTCTGACGGCTACTACTCTGACGAATCTGACGGCTACTCCTCTAACGACGAGGTGGACGAGGTCGTCGTACTCTCCGACGACTCCTCCTCCGACGAGCCTGATGTGCAGCTCCTGGCGCCCGTCCTTGATGCCGTGGAGGGGCAGAAGAACAACCCAATTGATGTGGATAAGTTGCCGGAGGTCGCCGACAACCAAGAGCTCGTCGTCGTGAAGAAAGAAGAGGAGGGCGGCGGTGAAGATGTGGTGGAGCCAGCGCCGGCCAAGAAGAAGAGGGCGGCGGTGAACAACAGTGACGTGTGGCGCTCCCAACGCCTGAAGATGGTGAAGAAGGAGGAGTGACATGATGTCTTCAGTTTCATCAGTAGAAGAAAAAGTTCGGTTTCGTCAGTATGTTAGTATGCTAGTTCTATCTATGTCAGTTCTATCTATGTCAGGCTATCTATGCAGGTACTATCTATGTATGCCAGCAGTATGAACTTGCTATCTATGTCAGACTATCTATGCAGGTACTATCTATGTATGCCAGCAGTATGTTAGTATGCCAGTTCTATTTATGTCAGTTCTATCTATGCCAGCAGTACTATCTATGTATCCAAGCTGATAATTCATCACAAACTGAACTTAATCCAAGTTGATAATTCATCACAAAGAGAGTACTCTCACAAACAACATACGATCCGAGGTTCATTGCTACAGAAATAATTGAGTTCACCACAATAAAGCTTAACACATTACAAGCTTTCCTCCATAGCTACTACAAAAGACATCATTGACACGCATGGTCAGACAACAACACAACTTAGTCCTCATCACAAATAGCCTTGATCTGGTGAAGCTTCCTCTTGTTGCTATCACCTGCTGTCTTGAGCTCAACAATGCAGGAAGCAAGAGTACTCTTCTCCATGGTCAACTTCTCCTTCACTTTCATCAGCTCAGCAATGCAACAATCCAGCTTATCCTTCTCTTTCTTCAGGTCATCCTTCTCTTTCTTCAGGTCAGCATAGCAAATCTCCAAAGTCCTTTTATCAGAGCTCAACTTTTCCTTCTCTTTAAGATGGTTGAACTTCAAATTCCTAATGACCGTGGCTTGAGCTACATGAATTTGCTTTAACTGGTCAACAACAACCTTCAATTTTTTGATCTCAACATCCTTTGTCATGCTGCTTTCCACACTCACTGAAATGTTCTCAGCATCATTCTTCTGGTTTACCTCAGGCTGGCTATCCTTATAATTCAAGAGGTTGTTCACATCTTCAACAAACTTCTCATATGTCTCCTGCAACTCTTTTTTCTGTTGTGTGAGATTGTGTACAGTGCTTGAATGCTATAGGCATGCCATCTTGTTATCATGCTGGCTATGCTCATACATAAGCCACAGCTTATGAATAGCATTCTGCAGATGCTCTGGCCAATGCTCATCTACCCACTGCACTAATCCACAATTTGCAACACCCTACAATAGAAAAAAATCAGTTCAAAATTACAGACATTACTTACAGATTCAGTTAAATAGTTGATTCAGTTAATGTACCAGAATCAGATTCATTTAATGATGAATAATTATGAAAACTACAACTAAGAACAGTACCTATGAACCCTAGAACATGAACAGTATCTATGAACCCTAGAACATGAACAGTATCTATGAACCCTAGAACAAGAATTGGAATGCTACAAAGACAACTTGAAACTTACTTCAGTGGCACAGGCAATGAACCTCCTACCAGTGCTTATCCCCTCAAATGCAACATATTTCCTCCCTGGATTCCCATGCTCACAAATCACATTCAAGTCGTCAGCAAGACCCTCGAACGACGGCTCATCAATTGTAGCTGGGATCTGAGAAATCCAACAAAAACTTGTTCAAATCGAGCAAATGTTGAACCCTAGAAACCCTAGAACACAAATGAGCAATAGAAGGTTCTGACCTTGAGAGGGGAGTCGTCGGAGGAGATGTACTGCACGGCGGAGCCCTCAGTGCTCTCACTGTCGCTCCAGGACACCATGCCGGACGGCGGACGGCGGCGACCGGAGAGGAGAGGAGCAAATGAGAGGGGAGCGAGCGAGCGTGGGAGCAGAGAGAGCGAGCGTGAGAGCAGAGAGAGCGAGCGAGATGTGGTCGGGCGCGGGCGGTCTGTCTCTGGCGACCCGACCGCGTCTGCCTTAAGCAAACGGCGTCATCCGCGCGTCCGTTAGGCCACGTCACAGATTTTGAGCCCCACCTGTCGGAAACGCCCTCAACCACGCCAAATAACATGTTCAGTGCAATCTGCAAAACGTTTACTGAATCTGCGGTGGTTTTTGCAAAAAATTAGTGACCAGGTTGTTTTCTGCAAGAGAAGCCCCAAATGTGGTGGTTTGTTGCAATTCACTTTGCACCCACGCCGTTTGAGAGCGTGATCGTCCAGTACAACTGGCAAAAATCAACGTACTACCCTATCAGCATGTGATGTGCTCTACATTACCGAACATGTGCCCGGCTCCGGCCGCGAGCATGGGTACCCGTACGCCTCGACGGCGGCAACAGTAGGGTAGTGCTGCTGCTCGTAGAAGACGTTCACAGGCGCCGGTTGCGATGGGTAGTAGTAGCCGTACGGGCCGGTAGGAGTACCCGGAGTGCGGGTAGCATTCGACCACGGCGGCCGGCGGCTTCTTCCCGTCCTCCTTCTTGACGTCGCCGACCTGCAGCAGCTCCGCGTGGCCGACCTTCCTGCGGAGCGCGCTGGTGAGCTTGACGGAGTCGACGCCATCGCCGACGACCACCAGCTGGTCCTTGCCGTCCCCGGCCAGCGCCACCGAGTCCACCCCCGGCGTGGCCGCCACCAGCGCCAGCGCCTTGGACCGGCACCTGCTGCTCGCCATCTGCACTGCGATCACGATCCTCTGCGTCATTGCTGGCTGCTGCTGCGTCTGGTTGTGCGTGGAGGTGGAGCTTGCAGTTGCAGTGGATGAGATGCAGAGTACCCTTCGATGCAAGGCTGCAATCCGTATATATATAGCGAGAAAGCAGAGTAGCAGCTTCGTCGGATGTTTGGACACTGATGAAGACGCGGTGCAGCAAGAAGACTTGTTTTGTTTATAGGACTTGGGCTTTTAGACTGACACTGACTGCGCTTTGTCTCGTTGCCTCGGACGCGTTGTCAGTTTTGTCCCGTTGCTTGCCGGGGGAACTAGCAACCACGAGAGTACTCCACTTGTACTCATACTACTACAAAAAAGGTACTCAACGGCGACTACGCATGTGCAATGGTTTGGACTTTGGACTGAGCGTCCAGCTTGGTGATTTTCCCCTTCGATCAGCTTGCAGGTTTTGACGATTTCGTGCTAGGTTGCTGGGTGGCTACAAAATCCTCCGCTATGCGATAGCATGTGTGCTTAATTATAGAAAAGAGGTAGGTAATGCTCTTGGTAGCTTCAGAAGTGTCGTTTGCATTGAGTGGTCAATTCAGTTATTAGAATTTTGTTATAATTTTTTTTACACAATATCAAAATTATGGTCCTGATTTAAAAAAAAAATCAAAAGTATCACTTCGTCGGTCCCATGTCGAACGAAGAGTGACTCTTCATCTGCTTATGGGCCAAAGATGTCCTTTTCGTATGGTCACGAGGCAATCTTCCTTTGCTTTGGGCCCGAAACAAAAGGACTACACTTGTCGGATTTCGGGTTCCGGTAGACCCTCTAGGTTCAAACACTGGGGTGCGCGCGGAGATCTCGCCCTCTACCTACCTGCACCTCGCCGCCTCGCTAGGATCTAAGCTATGAAAAAAACAACACAAGAGACACATGGTTTATACTAGTTCGGGCCACCATTGTGGTGTAATACCTTACTCTAGTTTATGGTGTGGTGGATTGCCTCTTGGGCTGATGATGAACAATACAAGGAAGAACAGCCTCGCGAGGGTCTGTTCTTGGCTGGTGCGATGAACTGCTAGGGGGAGTTCAGTCGCTCTCTCTCTGCTGATTCAAGGTGCTGGATCCTCTCTTGGATGCCTCTACCCTGCGGGTGGCTAGTCCTATTTATAGGCAAAGCCCCTCGGCCTCTTTCCAAATATTGAGCGGGAAGGGCGCCAACAATTGGCCACTTTGAAGGGGAACATCTAGTACACTTATCCTGACTAAAGTTGGTCCTCGCCTGTCAAAGGCTCTGGTGGTGATGCCAGCTTGGGCTCCACGATGACTTCCTTTCAGCCGTTGCGACGGTCTTGCTCTTGTTGCACCGAAACGGATGCCTTTGCTTGATACTCTTGCCTGTGCTTGCTCCCTTTGCACCAAAGAGGAAAGGAGGACATCGCTGGCCGACGCCTCGCCGGCGCCCTTGGTCGTCATGGCTTGCGTCATGGGCACCTCGTGAGGTACCCCGCCTTGATCTCTCCGCCTCCTCACGAGCCAGCCTGACGAGGCGTGCCTGAGGAGGCTTCCTGTTGTCCGCCCCGCGAGGCTTGGCCCCTCGCGAGGGTCTTGAGCTTGTGCTGATGAAGATGGGCGTCTGGCCACCTCGAGCCACGCCGCAGGCCACAGGCCGCAGGCAGTCAAGTCTGGGTACCCCCGTTCCCAGAACACCGACAGTAGCCCCCGGGCCCAAGGCACGCCCGGACTTGGCTGAGCAGAGAAGCGAAGGGGCAAGTGCGAAGCGCCGGGGCCCTAACAGCCTGCGGCCTCGGGTGCCGCGTGGCGGTTGATTGGACGTGGGCGGCCCTGTTCCCCCACGCCTCCTTATTTTGCGCCCAGCTAGGCGGACACGTGGTTGCACACAGTCGCCCCTCTTTTCGCCGCTTCGACCGTCCCCTGCTCTTCCTCCTTTCGAGCTCCAGTCTCCGCTTCCAATCCAATCTCGAATCCTCCCCTTCTGTCGCCATGGCTCCGACGAAGAAGGGGAAAGGGAAGAAACCCGTGCCTTCGCCTCGCTCGCCGTCGGCGGCGACTCCTGCCGTCGATCGGTCGATCATACTCAACCGAGAAGGCTTGGGCAAGGTCAGCTCTGCTCTGGCCACTATCTTCAACGAGTGCGAGAGGACGACGGCCTGGCCCGCGTCACACTTCTCCATCGACAGAATAGTCACCGAGGTCTGGTACTTTGCCGACGCCCTGTGGGCGGGACTGGTTCCCCCCTTTTCCAATTTCTTCAACGTTGTGCTTTCCCATTACCATATCCATATGATGCATTTGGGTCCTAAATCCATTACTCTTCTTGCCGTCTTTGCCTTTGTCTGTGAGGCAATGATGGGCATCCCTCCTTCAGTTGCCTTGCTGCGTCACTTCTTCTCTCTGCGCCTTGTCGACCCCACCCAATGCTCGGGGTGCGTGAGCTTCATTGCCGCACCAGAAACATCGGCTTCAGGGATTGATTTCAGTCTTCCTCAGCCCGCGCCTGGGTTCCGCGAGCGGTGGCTGTACGTGGATGTCGGGGTGCCCAGCCCCCTGCTTTCGGAGCCAACATCTCCCGCTGTCCCCAATTCAGGCTGGGGCCAGGAGACGCTCACGAGCCCCCGGCTCGTCTTCGTCTGGCGCCGCTTCGCGTTCCTGAGGGCGCTCGACGTGACGGCTCCCAAGGTGGTGAAGGAGTTCCTGTTATGCCGCATTGCCCCTCTCCAGCGTCACTCCCGCCGGATGTGGGCCTTCGGCGGGCGTGAGGATCACATGAGGCTCCAGGAGGAGGACCTGACGCCCGAAGCGCTGAGGAAGGTGCTCTTGGTCTTGACTGGGGACCCATCCCCCGGCAGCATCCGGCAAGGTGGGGCTTTGCTGTACTTTTGCTAAAACAGGGGCGACTTTGTGAATCAGATGCCTGGCTCCGACGAATGGGGGCTGCGCCCCGCTGGCCTCCTGGGGCCTCGCGAGAACCCAGTGGTGGTGACTGCCCTTCCAGTCGCCCACGGCGGCCCTTCCTTGAGTGGCGGAGCAGGGAGGCACGGGCCGCTGGAGGCTGAGGGGGCCCCCGCCGGGATGACGACGCCAGGCAGCACTCCTGAGGGGGCAGCTCCTGAGGCCCGTACTGCTGCGGCTGGAGGCGTTGAGCCGCTGCCCGCGGCGCCCGTGGTTGAGGCCCCTGAGGCCCCAGCTACCCTTCTTGGTGGGGCGACCGGCGTCGTGCATCAGGACGACGCCCCTGACGCTGGTCACCTCGATGCTTCTTCCTCGTCGCAGGCTGACCCCTGCGCTCAACTCCTGGGCCGCTTCCGCGTGGACTTCGAGGCTCTCCGGAAGAGAAGGGAGGCCTTGGGTGACGATTACCCTTGCCGCCTGCTGAAGCGCAGGAAGTATTTCGCCATTGATGAGTAAGCCTTCCCCTTTCCTAGCTCCTGATCCTCCCATTGCTTTGGCTGATCCTTGCTCTGCAGGGCCCTTCCTGCCGAGCGCACGGAGATGGCTGAGGAGCCATCCCCCCAGGCTCCGCCCTCTCCACCGTCTTCGAGCGCTCTGAGCTCAAGTAGAGCCCTTGTGGTGAGGCCGGTCGGAGAGGTGAGCCATCCTGTGGCGCATCGCGGCTCGGCGCGCCTCGAGACCCTCCTTCACGAGCCTTCTCGGGGCATAGCCAGCCTGCCATGGGCTTCTCGTCTGGTCGTGGATGGCGATTGGCTGAGGTCAGCCCTGCGCTCTTCATTTGGGGATGGGCTGGCTCCAGGCCGGGCTTCTGGCGAGGCGTGCCCGGCCATCGCGAGGGCGCCAGCCCCCAGCCCCCTGCCCAAAGGGGGAGTGTTGATTCGTGCCCCCCCGCGCTTACTTGGGGTGGATGACGACGCAGAAGACGTGCTCGAGCGCGCCAGGGAGCGCCGCGCTCTTCGCCAAGGGTTTCTTCGGAGGGCGACTGACGCGGTGAGCCTGCTTGGTGAAGAGCTCGCTGACGAAGACGCTACGCTTGAGGCCGAGGGCTGCGCTGGTGAAGAGAGGCGCAAGCTGAAGGCGGTTGTTGCCCTTGCGCGCCACCAGCGTGACCTCGACAATGAGGAAGCCGAGGCGTCGCTGGCGGCCTCTCGGGAGGCCCGTTCCTGGGTCGTCGAGGAGGCCCGAGAGGCTGACCGGCGGCGTGAGGCGGTGGAGGAGCGGGCGCGGGAACTCCAGGCCCGGTGCCATTCCCTAGAGCAGCAGGTGGAGCTACGTGAGACGGCCCTTGCGTCGATGAAGGTGGCTTCGGTCGACCAGGCAGAGCTCCAAAGGCGTGAGGAGGCACTGACGCTGGAAGCTGCCGAATGTGCATGCGATCTTGAGCGTCTGGAGACGAGGGAGCGCTTGGTGACGCAGGCGGAGGATGATGTCGCTGCGCGGAAAGCCCGCGTCCTGGAAGAGGCTGGACGTCGGGTGGCGACGACCCGCTTGAACCTTGAGCACGAGTTCAAGGAGAGGCTGGGGTTGATCCGGGTCGAGGCTGAAGGCAGGACCGCCGCCCTGAGGGCCAAGCTGGATGAAGTGACGCGGCGGGCCGATGCTTCCCAGGCTGCCCTTGGCGTGGCGCAGGAGGAGCTGACTACCTCGCGCGCTGAGGCGCTTCTTCTCCGTCAACGGGTGGACGAGGCCGAGGCTGTTGCGCGGCAGAACGAGGACGAGATACGCCAGCGGCGGATCCTGGAGCACGAGCATGGCCCCATGCTCACCACGCTCCGGGAGAGAGCCAACACGGCCTTGGGTAACATCTGTGAGGCGGCCGTCGGCGAGCCCCACGCAGTCAACTATGCTGGCAACCTTCGGTTCTTCACCGACGTGGTGACGCAGCTGGAGGTGCGATCGGTCAGAGCCAACAGGTTGGTGGAGGAGAGGAGCCGCGCCCTGCTCGGGCGCGCCTTTTCTCGTGTCTTCAGCCATCTTCGAAACATGGACCCCAACCCGACTTTGACGCCGCTTATCGCCCAGCACCCCAGGCCGTCCGGGACGACCTGGCGCATTGGGTGAAAGACAACGTGGATGCCCTCGTCAGGGCCTTCGCTTCAGATAACGACGGCGTGCTCGTGGCTGCTGATGAAGGCGGCATGGTGAACGGCCCTGACGTCGCTCACGGCAACGCGGAGAGCGATGGCGAGGCCAGCGACGATTCAGGAGGTGCCCCTGAGGATGCATTGGGGGATTTATCCGACTGACCGTGTGTTGTCCCTGCTTTCTTACCCTGCGTAGATAGAGTTCAGGCTTTGCCCTGAAGGTTGTAACAGCATTTTGGAAGGGGGAGACCCTCATGTAAAAACTTGTGTTCAGCGTATTAGTAGATGCTATATCACCCATACGCCTGCGCCAAGTGGCTGCCTTTGCGACGAGCTGGCTGGCTAGTTTACCTTTGACCCGTGTGGGCCCTGAGATAGCCTGCGGAGGGCTGCGGTGTCTCGATTGTCTCCTGATCGAGCCCATAGGACCTGTAATAAAAACCTCCTGAGAGGGCGCGGCGACGGCAGTCTGGGCTGCACGCAAGCTCGGCCTGACCCGGCTCGCGAGGGGCTCACGAGGGGAGGCAGCTGAGGCAAAGTGGTAACCAGAACGCAAGAGATTGGTCGAACGATACTAAACACCCCTCTGTCGGGTAACGTAGTAATTTCAAAAAAATTCCTACGCATACGCAAGACCATGGTGATGGCATAGCAACGAGAGGGAGAGTGTCCGTCCACGCACCCTCGTGAGACCGTGGCGAAGCGTTATAACAACGCTGTTGATGTAGTCGTCGTCTTCACGATCCGACCGATCCAAGCACCGAACGTCACGCACCTCCGTGTTCAGCACACGCTCAGCTCGATGGCGATCCCGGGCTCCGATCCAAAGAAAAAGCGTCGGGGATGAGTTCCGTCGACAAGACGACGGCGTGGTGGACGATGATGATGCTCCACCGACGCAGGGCTTCGCCTAAGCTCCGCGACGATATGACTTCACGGCGCGGGGCTTCGCCTAAGCTCTGCGACGATATGACCAAGTGGAATATGGTGGAGGGGGCACCGCACACGGCTAAGGAACGATCCGTAGATCAACTTGTGTGTCATGGGGTGCCCCTGCCCCGTATATAAAGGAGCAAGGGGGTGCGGCCAGCAACCCAAGGGGCACGCCGAGGAGTCCTACTCCCACTCAACCCTTGAACTTGTCGAAACCTTTCGCAACAAGTCGAGCTTTGTAGACAGCTACATTACCATCACGCCACTTCTTCTTAAAGATCCATTTATTCTCAATGGCTTGCCGATCATCGGCAAGTCAACCAAAGTCCATACTTTGTTCTCACATGGATCCCATTCAGATTTCATGGCTTCCAGCCATTTCATGGAACTGGCTCACCATCGCTTCTTCATAGTTTGTAGGTTCGCCATGGTCAGTAACATGACTTCCGTAATAGGATTACCGCATCCACTGTGCGATTTTATTCTCGTTGACCCACGGTTCAAGAGTAACTTGATCTCAAGTTTCATGATCAACATCATTAGTTTCCTCACTAATTGGTGTAGTTGTCACAGAACCGCTTTCTTGTGATGAACTACCTTCCAATAAGGGAGCAGACACAGCTTATCTCATCAAGTTCTACTTTCCTCCCACTCACTTCTTTCGAGAGAAACTCTTCTAGAAAGGATCCGAATTTAGCAACTAAAATCTTGCCTTCAGATCTGTGATAGAAGGTGTACCCAACAGCCTCCTTTGGGTATCCTATGAAGACACATTCGATTTGGGTTCGAGCTTATCTGTTGAAGTTTCTTCACATAAGCATCGCAGCCCCAAACTTTAAGAAACGACAACTTTGATTTCTTGCCAAACCACAGCTTCATACTTGTCGCCTCAACGGACTTAGATGGTGCCCTATTTAACGTGAATGCGGCCGCTCAAAGCATATCCCAAAACGATAGCAAATCAAGAGACATCAGATCGCATATATCAAGTAAAGTAATGACATCGCTGCACACACCATTTCAAATTTGTTTCAATGCAAACCAAGACACTTGACACTTTTTCAATGGCTCCATTTGTACAAATTGCTCTTTCCGTGTCAGAGAACGGCGTCACTGACTGTATCATGGTTCACCATGTTATCATCAACTCATGCGCCTTCCTTATCATGGTGTTCTTCACTTCATGCATTCTTGTTAAACATCAGTTTCAAACACTCTGTACAGATCTGCTCTTCTTCAGGAGTTTATCTTTCTCTTTTGCTTCCTCTTTCTGCAGACTTATGAAACATTGAGCATTTTGACTTGAACATTCGACATCACGCAGCTGTCATGATTTCAAAGACTGCACAATCCAGTAATTGATGGTTCACCTTTCAGGCACCTTTCGGGTTTTAGCCTAAGGAACTGCGTGGTGTTCAGAGCAACTGCTCATGTGATCTATGTCATGGTGCCTTCATGCCTCTGCTGCCCAAGGGGGCTGAGGAGTCCTACTCCCACCGAGTAGGACTCTTTCCTAGTTGGAATAGGGATCAAGGGGAAGTCAAGGCTTCTTCTCTCAATCCATCGGGATTCACTTGCGCCGTCTTTCCTGGGTTCATGGCCTTCGACTGGCTGATCTGAAATTGACCTGGCGTTCCCAACCCCCGGTTCCCATCCCCTTCATAATGAACTAGCCTTCAATCATCATGACCTAGCCTTTTCCTCATCACGGTTCATAAACTGTTTATCGGTCAGCACCAACTCGCCCTTCATTATACAACCAACCCATCAATAAGGTTCAACGTTATGTGGTTTAACTTATTCCTTGCATCGGGAGTTAAAAACTTAATTGAATACACTCAAAAACCAATCTCGCAGGTATCTTGAGACTCACTTTATAATCACCCAGCCATGCTATGACGCTTGGTAGTACCATAATGTTCTCATAATTATAACTCATAGTTACAGAACATGTATAGGTCATGAAGAAAGCAATAGCAATATACTAAACGATCAAGTGCTAAGCTTAACGGAATGGGTCATGTCAATCACATCATTCTCCTAATGATGTGATCCCATTAATCAAATGACAACACATGTCTATGGTTAGGAAACATAACCATCTTTGATCAATGAGCTAGTCTAGTAGAGGCATACTAATGACTATCTGTTTGTCTATGTATTCACACATGTATTATGTTTCCGGTTAATACAATTCTAGCATGAATAATAAACATTTATCATGATATAAGGAAATAAATAATAACTTTATTATTGCCTCTAGGGCATATTTCCTTCACCCTTTCCCTGGACACACGCAAATCTCATGCTCAAATCCAACTTAAATCCAACTGGGGAAAACGACAGCCAAGGGAAAAGCAATGAAAGCAGAAAAGGTCAAGTCCTGCACCTAGTCTAGTCTTGGACATATTCTCACCAACATGAGCTAAGTGCTGCCATCAAGCGGGGAGGGAGCCCTGTGGTTCGAGGCCGCACCCTTCGACTCGGGGCGTACAACCCCACTCATTATTACGTGAGAGTGTCACGGGCGGCGAAGCTTCACAGCACCGGCCTTCTTCATGTGTACTGCCTTGCTTCAGACGCCATACGAGGGCCCCGCCTTGCGCCACATGAAGGAAATATGCCCTAGAGGCAATAATAAAGTTATTGTTTATTTCCTTATATCATGATAAATGTTTATTATTCATGCTAGAATTGTATTAACCGGAAACATAATACATGTGTGAATACATAGACAAACAGAGTGTCACTAGTATGCCTCTACTTTACTAGCTCGTTAATCGAGGATGGTTATGTTTCCTAACCATAGACATGAGTTGTCATTTGATTAGAAGGATCACATCATTAGGAGAATGATGTGATTGACTTGACCCATTCCGTTAGCTTAGCACTTGATCGTTTAGTATGTTGCTTATGCTTTCTTCATGACTTATACAAAGTTCCTGCAACTATGAGATTATGCAACTCCCATTTACCGGAGGAACACTTTGTGTGCTGCCAAACGTCACAACGTAATCGGGTGATTATAAAGGTACTTCACAGGTGTCTCCAAAAGTATATGTTGAGTTGGCATAATCGAGATTAGGTTTTGTCACCCGATTGTCGGAGAGGTATCTCCGGCCTTCTCGGTAATACTCATCACCTAAGCCTTGCAAGCATTATAACTAATGAGTTAGTTATGAAATGATGTATTACGAATCTAGTAAAGAGATTTGCCGGTAACTAGATTGAACTAGGTATTGATACCGACGATCAAATCTCGGCAAGTAACATACCAATGACAAAGGGAACAACGATGTTGTTATGCAGTTTGACCGATAAAGATCTTCAGAGAATATGTAGGAACCAATATGAGCATCCAGGTTCCGCTTATTGGTGATTGACCGAGAACAGTTCTAGGTCATGTCT
This sequence comes from Aegilops longissima, assembly GCA_021605205.1. Classification (NCBI taxonomy): domain Eukaryota; kingdom Viridiplantae; phylum Streptophyta; class Magnoliopsida; order Poales; family Poaceae; genus Aegilops; species Aegilops longissima. The sequence goes on along the minus strand of CM038676.1, from coordinate 45,108,479 downwards.
ACATAGTTCTCGAACCCGTAGGGTCCGCACGCTAACATTACGATGACAGCTTTATTATGAGTTTAAAAGTTTTGATGTACCAAGTTTGTTCGAGTCCCTGATGTGATCACGACATGACGAGGAGTCTCAAATGGTCGAGACATAAAGATCGATATATTGGAAGCCTATGTTTGACTTCGGAAAGGTTCCGATGAAAACGGATTTTGCCGAACACCGGGGTTACTGAACCTCCTGGGGGTCAATGGGCCTTGATGGGCCATAAGGAGAAGAGGAGGGCCGGCTTAGGCAGGCCGCGCCCTCCCCCCTAGTCCGAATAGGACAGGAGAGGGGGCGCGCCTCTTCCTCTTCCCCTCCCCAAGTCCTAATCCAACTAGGAAGGGGGAGTCCTACTCCTGGGAGTAGGACCTCCGCGCCTCCCCTAGGGCCGGCTGCACCCCTTGCTCCTTTATATACGGGGCAGGGGGCACCCCATGACACACAAGTTGATCTACGGATCGCCTTAGCTGCAGCGGTGCCCCCTCCACCATATTCCACTTCGTCATATCGTCATGGAGCTTAGGCGCGGCCCTGCACCGTGAAGTCATATCGTCATGAGCTTAGGCGGCCTCGCGCCGGTGGAGCATCATCATCGCCACCACGCCGGCATGTCGACGGAACTCATCCCCGACGCTTTGCTGGATCGGAGCCCGGGATCGCCATCGAGTTGAACGGTGCTGAACTCGGAGGTGCCGTGCGCTCGGTACTTGGATCGGTCGATCGTGAAGACGCACGACTACATCAACCGCTTGTTATAACGCCCGCCACGGTTCACGAGGGTACGTGGACATACACTTCTCCTCTCGCTATGCCATCACCATGATCTTGCGTGCGAGGAAATTTTTGAAATTACTACGCTCCCCAACAAAGGCATCCGAGCCTGGTTTTATGCGCTGATGTCATATGCACGAGTAGAACACAAGTGAGTTGTGGGCGATATAAGTCATACCGCTTACCAGCATGTCATACTTTGGTTCGGCGGTATTGTGAGATGAAGCGCCCGACCGACATTACGCAGACGCTTACGCGAGACTGGTTTCACCGCCGAGCACTTATTGCTTAAAGGTGACCGCGGGTGTCTGCTTTCTCACTTTAGTTGAACTGAAAGTGCTACGCCCGTCCTTGGAAGGTTAAAACAGCACCAACTTGACAAACTATCGCTGTGGTTTTGATGCGAGGTAAGAACGGTTCTTGCTCAGCCCGTAGCAGCCACGTAAAACTTGCAACAACAACAAAGTAGAGGACGCCTAACTTGTTTTTGCAGGGCATGTTGTGATGTGATATGGTCAAGACGTGATGCTATATTTTATTGTATGAGATGATCATGTTTTGTAACCGGTTATCGGCAATCGGCAGGAGCCATATGGTTGTCGCTTATTGTATGAAATGCAAAGCTATGTAATTGCTTTACTTTATCACTAAGCAGAGCGATAGTCGAGAAGCAATAGTTGGCGAGACGACAACGATGCTACGATGGAGATCAAGGTGTCGCTACCGTGACAATGGTGGTCATGACGGTGCTTCGAGATGGAGATCACAAGCACAAGATGATGATGGCCATATCATATCACTTATATTGATTGCATGTGATGTTTATCCTTTATGCATCTTATCTTGCTTTGATTGACGGTAGCATTATAAGATGATCTCTCACTAAAATTATCAAGAAGTGTTCTCCTCGAGTATGCACCGCTGCTAAAAGTTCAGAGTACCCGCACACCACGTGATGATCGGGTGTGATAAGTTCTACGTCCATCTACAACGGGTGCAAGCCAGTTTTGCACACGCAGAATACTCAGGTTAAACTTGACGAGCCTAGCATATGCAGATATGGCCTCGAACACGGAGACCGAAGGTCGAGCGTGAATCATATAGTAGATATGATCAACATAGTGATGTTCACCATTGAAAACTACTCCATCTCACGTGATGATCGGTTATGGTTTAGTTGATTTGGATCACGAATCACTTAGATGACTAGAGAGATGTCTGCCTAAGTGGGAGGTTTTAATATGATTAATTGAACTTAAATTTATCATGAACTTAGTACCGATAGTATTTTGCTTGTCTATGTTTATCGTAGATAGATGGCTCGTGCTGTTGTTCCGCTGAATTTTAATGCTCCTTGAGAAAGCAAAGTTGAAAGATGATGGTAGAAATTACACGGACTGGGTCCGAATTTGAGGATTATCCTCATTGCTGCACAGTAAGAATTACGCCCCGAAGCACCGCCGGGTGCCAGTGCCCATCAGAGAGCAACGCCGTGTTGTGAACGTCCGCGAGAGCAAAGCTGATGACTACTCTATAGTTCAAGGTGCCATGCTTTACGGCTTAGAACCGGTCTTCAACGACATTTTGAACGCTATGGAGCATATGAGATGTTCCAAGAGTTGAAGTTAATATTTCAAGCAAATGCCCGGATTGAGAGATATGAAGTCTCCAATAAGTTCTATAGCTGCAAGATGGAGGAGAATAGTTCGCCAAGGAGCACATACTCAAAATGTCCGGGTATAATAATCACTTCATTCAGCTAGGAGTTAATCTTCCGGATGATAGTGTCATTGATGAATTCTCCAATCATCGCCACCAAGCTACAAGAGCTTCGTGATGAACTATAATATGCAAGGGATGACTAAGACAATTCCTGAGCTCTTCGCAATGCTAAAAGCCACGGAGGTAGAAATCAAGAAAGAGCATCAAGTGTTGATGGTCAACAAGACCACTAGTTTCAAGAAAAAGGGCAAAGGGAAGAAGAAGGGAAACTTCAAAAAGAACAGCAAGAAAGTTGCTGCTCAAGAGAAGAAACCCAAGTCTGGACCTAAGCCTGAAACTGAGTGTTTTACCGCAAGCGATCGACATCGAAGCGGAACTGCCCCAAGTATTTGGCGGATAAGAAGGATGGCAAGGTGAACAAAGGTATATGTGATATACATGTTATTGATGTGTACCTTACTAGAGCTCGAGTAGCACTGGTATTTGATACTGGTTCTGCTAATATTTGCAACTCAAACAGGACTACGGAATAGGCGAGCACCGCAAAGGACGAGGTGACGATGCGCTGGGAAACGGTTCCAAAGTCAATGTGATCGCGGTCGGCACGCTACCTCTACATCTACCTTCGGGATTAGTTTTAGACCTAAATAATTGTTATTTGGTGCCGCGTTGAGCATGAACATTATATCTGGATCTTGTTTAATGCGAGACGGTTATTCATTTAAATCGAGAATAATGGTTGTTCTATTTATATGAGTAATATCTTTGTGGTCATGCACCCTTGAAGAATGGTCTATTCTTGTTGAATCTCGACAGTAGTGATACACATATTCATAATGTCGAAGCCAAAAGATGCAGAGTTGATAATGATAGTGCAACTTATTTGTGGCACTACCGCTTAGGTCATATCGTGTAAACGCATGAAGAAACTCCATACAGATGGACTTTTGGAATCACTTGATTATGAATCACTTGGTACTTGTAACCGTGCCTCATGGGCAAGATGACTAAAACACCGCTTCTCCGTTGTATGGAGAGAGCAACAGATTTGTTGGAAATCATACATACAGATGTATGTGGTCCGATGAATGTTGAAGCTCGTATGGATATTGTTATTTTCTCACCTTCACAGATGATTTAAGCAGATACGGGTATATCTACTTGATGAAGCATAAATCAAACATTTGAAAAGTTCAAAGAATTTCAGAGTGAAGTTGAAAATCATCGTAATAAGAAAATAAAGTTTCTACGATCTGATCGTGGAGGAGAATATTTGAGTTACGAAGTTTGGTCTACATTTGAAGCAATGCGAATAGTTTCGCAACTCACGCCACCGGAGCACCACAACAGAATGGTGTGTCCGAACGTCAGAATCGTATTTTACTAGATATGGTGCAATCTATGATATCTATTTCGATTTACCGCTATCGCTTTGGGGTTATGCTTTAGAGACGGCCGATTCACGCTAAATAGGACACCGACAAAATCCATTGAGACGACACCTTATGAACTGTGGTTTGGCAAGAAACCAAAGTTGTCGCTTCGAAAGTTTGGGGTTGCGATGTTTATGTGAAAAAGCTTCAACCTGATAAGCTTGAACCCAAATCGAAAAATGTGTCTTCATAGGATACCCAAAGGAGACAATTGGGTATACCTTCTATCACAGATCCAAGGCAAGACATTCGCTGTTAAGAATGGATCCTTTCTAGAGAAGGAGTTTCTCTCAAAGAAGTGAGGGAGAAAAGTGGAACTTGATGAGGTAATAGTACCAGCTCCTTATTGAAAGTAGTTCATCACGTAAATCGGTTTCGTGACACCTACACCAATTAGCGAGGAAGACAATGATAATGATCATGAAACTTCAGATCAAGTTGTCACCGAATCAGAGATCAACCAGAATAAAATCCGCACTGAGTGGTACGGTAATCCTATTCGAAGTCATGCTACTAGATCATGGAGAACCTACGAACTATGAAGAAGCGATGGTGAGCCCAGATTCGCAAAATGGCTTGAAGCCATGAAATCTGAGATGGGATCCATGTATGAGAACAAAGTATGGATTTTGGTTGACTTGCCCGATGATCGGCAAGCAATTGAGAATAAATGGATCTTTAAGAAGAAGACCGACGCGATGGTAATGTAACTCGTTTATAAAGCTCGACTTTGTTGCGAAAGGTTTTCGACAAGTTCAAGGGTTGACTACGATGAGACTTTCTCACCAGAAGCGATGCTTAAGTCCGTCCGAATCATGTTAGCAATTGCTGCAATTTATGATTATGAAATTTGGCAAATGGATGTAAAACTGCATTCTTGAATGGATTTCTAGAAGAAGAGTTGTATATGATGCAACCGAAGGTTTTGTTGATCCAAAAGGTGCTAACAAAGTGTGCAAGCTCCAACGATCAATTTATGGTCTGGTGCAAGCCTCTCGAGTTAGAATAAACGCTTTGATAGTGTGATCAAAGATATGGTTTTATATGACTTTTGGAGAAGCTCAGATTTACAAGAAAGTGAGTGGAGCTCAGAGCATTTCTGATATTATATGTGGATGACATATTATTGATTGGAAATGATATAGAATTTCTGGATAGCATAAAAGGATACTTGAATAAAAGTTTTCAATGAAAGACCTCGTGAAGCTGTTATATATTGGGCATCAAGATCTATAGAGATAGATCAAGACGCTTAATTGACTTTCACAAAGCACATACCTTGATAAAGTTTTGAAAAGTTCAAAATGGATCAGCAAAGAAAGGTTTTTACCTGTGTTACAAGGTGTGAAATTGAGTCGACTCAATGCCCACCACAGCAGAAGATAGAGAGAAATGAAAATGTTCCCTATGCTTCAGCCATAGGCTCTATCATGTATGCAATGCTGTGTACCAGACTGACGATGCTTAGCAATAAGCTTGGCAGGAAGGTACCAAAGTAATCCAGAGTGGATCATCGACAGCGTCAAGAACATCCTGAAATACCGAAAAGGACTAAGGATATGTTTCAGATATGGAGGTGACAAAGAGCTAATCGTAAATGGTTACGCCGATGCAAGCTTTGACACTCGATCCGGACGATTCTAAATCGCAAAACGGATACGTATTTTTATTAAACGATGGAGCTGCTCGCTTGGTGCAGTTCTAAACAAAGCGCCGTATGGATCTACATGTGAAGCGGAGTACATAGCTGCTTCGAAGCAGAAATGAAGGAGTCTCGATGAAAGAGTTCATTTCCGATCTAGGTGTCATACCTAGTGCATCGGGACCAATGAAGATCTTCTCGGACAATATCGTGCAATTGCCTTGGCAAAGGAATCCAGATTTCACAAGAGGACCAAGCATATCAAGAGACGCCTAATTCCATTCGGGACCAATTCCAAGTGGGAGACATAGAGATTTGCAAGATACATACGGATCTGAATGTTGCCAAACCGCTGACTAAGCCTCTTCCACGAGCAAAACATGATCAGCACCAAGACTCCATGGGTGTTAGAATCATTACTGTAAACTAGATTATTGACTCTAGTGCAAGTGGGAGATCAAGGAAATATGCCCTAGAGGCAATAATAAAGTTATTATTTATTTCCTTATATCATGATAAATGTTTATTATTCATGCTAGAATTGTATTAACCGGAAACATAATACATGTGTGAATACATAGACAAACAGAGTGTCACTAGTATGCCTCTACTTTACTAGCTCGTTAATCAAGATGGTTATGTTTCCAACCATAGACATGAGTTGTCATTTGATTAACGGGATCACATCATTAGGAGAATGATGTGATTGACTTGACCCATTCCGTTAGCTTAGCACTTGATCGCTTAGTATGTTGCTTATGCTTTCTTCATGACTTATACAAAGTTCCTGCAACTATGAGATTATGCAACTCCTGCCACCGGAGGAACACTTTGTGTGCTGCCAAACGTCACAACGAATCGGGTGATTATAAAGGTACTCTCAGGTGTCTCCGAAAGTATATGTTGAGTTGGCATAAATCGATATTAGGTTTTGTCACTCCGATTGCCTGGAGAGGTATCTCGGGCCTTCTCGGTAATACTCATCACCTAAGCCTTGCAAGCATTATAACTAATGAGTTAGTTATGAAATGATGTATTACGTAACGAGTAAAGAGACTTGCTGGTAACGAGATTGAACTAGGTATTGATACCGACGATCAAATCTCGGGTAAGTAACATACCAATGACAAAGGGAACAACGATGTTGTTATGCGGTTTGACCGATAAAGATCTTCAGAGAATATGTAGGAACCAATATGAACGCCCAGGTTCCGCTATTGGTGATTGACCGAGAACAGTTCTAGGTCATGTCTACATAGTTCTCGAACCCGTAGGGTCCGCACGCTTAACGCTACGATGACAGTTTATTATGAGTTTATAAGTTTTGATGTACCAAGTTTGTTCGAGTCCCGGATGTGATCACGGACATGACGAGGAGTCTCAAAATGGTCGAGACATAAAGATCGATATATTGGAGGCCTATGTTTGGACTTCGGAAAGGTTCCGGATGAAAACGGGATTTTACCGAACACCGTGGGTTACTGAACCTCCCGGGGGTCAATGGGCCTTGATGGGCCATAAGGAGAAGAGGAGGGCCGGCTAGGGCAGGTCACAGGCCTCCCCCCCTAGTCCGAATAGGACAAGGAGAGGGGGCGCCTTTCCTCTTCCCTCCCCAAGTCCTAATCCAACTAGGAAGGGGGAGTCCTACTCCCGGGAGTAGGACTCTCCGCACGCCCCCCTAGGGCCGGCCGCACCCCCTTGCTCCTTTATATATACGGCAGGGGGCACCCCATGACACACAAGTTGATCTACGGATCGCCTCAGCCGCAGCGGTGCCCCTCCACCATATTCCACTTCGTCATATCGTCATGAGCTTAGGCAAAGCCCCGCGCCGTGAAGTCATATCGTCATGAGCTTAGGCGAAGCCCCGCGCCGGTGGAGCATCATCATCGCCACCACGCCGTCGGTCGACGGAACTCATCCCCGACGCTTTGCCGGATCGGAGCCCGGGATCGCCATCGAGCTGAACGTAGCTGAACTCGGAGGTGCCGTATGCTCGTACTTGGATCGGTCGGATCGTGAAGACGCACGACTACATCAACCGCGTTGTTATAACGCTCACATACCACGAGGGTACGTGGACATACACTCTCCCTCTCGCTGCTATGCCATCACCATGATCTTGCGTGCGTGCGGGAAATTTTTGAAATTACTACGCCCCCAACACCACACTCTAGTGCCACCGACGACGACCGAAAACCAGGATGCCGCCGATGGGGTAGAGCGGTTGCCAGCGGTTCCCCCGACAACCACGGGTCCTCTGCCAGGGGCAGGCCCTGAGGCACCTCCCCAGCAGAGGGCCTACCTCCGAGGACGCCTTGTTCAACGCCGCGGTGGTGATGCCGATCTCGCCCCTCTCCCCGCAGCCCCGACGCCTCCTTCCGATGGGTAGGAAATCGCCGGAGGGGCAGCCGCCGCGCGGCGACCTGCACCTCCCCGCGATCCATGGTTAGCGATGCCTGCTCCTCGAGGAATTAGCGGTACCGATAATCGCCGCCCAAAGATGGCCGACGGGCCTTCCCGGCTCCCTGGAAGAGCTCAGCTTCGGTGCCTCGTCCCCGGCTTGGGCCGAGGAGCGAGCCTTGTTCGCCCTCATGCGCGCGCCCTTGGTCCATCATGTGGAGCACGATTTTCTAGGGCCGCCATCCCGGCGGTTGCGCCAGAGTGCTCGTGTGCCACGCAGCTCGCTGAGGCGCCCACCGGGGTGGTAGCGGCGCCCATCGGGCCGTGGGTCGTGACGAGTCCTTCTTCGCTGGTCGGCGGCGGAGGCAGCGCCATTGCTGCCCGTGGCCGACGGCCTCGGGCTGGCGCTAGTGGCCTTGGGGTCCGCTGAGCTGCACGGGCGCGTGGAGCCTCCGCGGCCGCCTGACCTGAGGTGGGAGTTGGGTGCGTAGGGGTGAGCCCGCGCGCGCGGCCCGTGAGCTCGCCACCCGCTCTAGCAAAGACGTCGCTGCCACCTCCAAGCTCTGCATTGCAGAGTTTCGCCACCGTGAGCGCGCCCTTGAGTTCGCCTCGCCCTGCCGGGTGTACGCGCCATGGCTGCATGGCGTGGTTGGAGGCCTCGCCGCCGATCGCGCCGCTGCGGGCGTGAGAGCTGGCGTTGATCGTCTGTCGCCGCTCACGCAGCTACCCATGGGACCGCGAGCTGCCTGGGCATGGGTCGCCGGGCGAAGCGGCTCAAGGGGGGGCCAGCCGCCAGGATCGAGGTTGCCCGCCTGGTCGCCGTACATGATGGTGACGATGCGACGGGCGCGGGCGGCAGAGCAGGCGGATTCCGCGCACTCTACCGGGCGCGCCAAATGTCGGTTTCGGGTTCCGCACCTCTAGGTTCAACACTCGGCGCGCGAGATCTCGCCTCTACCTACCTGCACCTCACCGCCGCTAGGATCTAAGCTATGAAAAGAACAACACAAGAGACACAGGGTTTATACTAGTTCGGGCCACCATTGCGGTGTAATACCCTACTCTAGTTTGTGGTGTGGTGGATTGCCTCTTGGGCTGATGATGAACAATACAAGGAAGAACAGCCTCATGAGGGTCTGTTCTTGGCTGGTGCGATGAACTGCTAGGGGAGTTCAGCCTCTCTCGCCGATTCAAGGTGCTGGATCCTCTCTTGATGCCTCTACCCTACGGGTGGCTAGTCCTATTTATAGGCAAAGGCCCCGGCCTCTTCTCAAATATTGAGCAGGAGGGCGCCAACAATTGGCCACTTTGAAGGGGAACATCTAGTACACTTATCCCCGACTAAAGTTGGTCCTCGCCACAAAGGCTCGTGGTGATGCCAGCTTGGGCTCCACGATGACTTCCTTCCACCCGCTATGACGGTCTTGGTCTTGTTGCAATCAAACGGATGCCTTTGCTTGATACTCTTGCTCGCGCTTGCTCCCTTTGCACCAAAGAGGAAAGGAGGACACTGCTCGGGCTGGCGCCCGCCTGGCGCCCTTGGTCGTCATGGCTTGCGTCATGGGCACCTCGTGAGGTACCCCGCCTTGATCTCTCTGCCTCCTCGCGAGCCAGCCAGGCGAGGCCGTGCCTGAGGAGGCTTCCTGTTGTCCGCCCCGCGAGGCTTGGCCCCTCGCGAGGGTCTTGAGCTTGTGCTGATGAAGATGGGCCGTGCTGGGCCACCCCTCAAGCCACGCCGCAGGCCGCAGGCAGGCAAGTCTGGGTACCCCGTTCCCAGAATGCCGACAACACCTACAGTAAGCTATGGCAAACTTGCATCCCTGCCATGCCGTCAGGACCGTATCAATGATGAGAAGTTTTATTCAGACCAAACTTGAATTGTGCATCGTGGAAAATAAGGGAGCGTTCGGTTCATCTCCGCTCCTCTAAGTTCTCTCCCGGAGCGGACGAGACTGCAGCTCACTTTGACAGAGCTGCCAAAACCGAGCTCCACAACTCCGCAGATCGGATCGATTCCGAATAGGGCCTAAATTTTGCCTTTCAATGTACATCGCCCGTCACAACTCACAAGCCTACATCGTGCTCGGTGAGAAATTTTCCAATTACTCTCATCTATCTATTCATCTAGATGTTCCTAACTTGTAAACATTGTGTCTCACCCTATTGTTGTCATTGGTCGCGCGCACCATAATCTGTGTCGTCCGTGGGCTAGAAATAAAGAGTGCCTCTTGAGCTTGTGTGCAAATAAAGAGTCACTATTCAGCCTATACGTGGACGAAAAGGGCCTCTTCAGCCAGGCCACGGGATGAAGAGTTACTGTTAGTTCAACACGGGAACAACGATGTGATACTTCTAAAATTATTGAACCCGCGATATTACATCAGAATCAGTTGATCAGTAAAAATGAATAAAACACGTGTCAATTATTAGGTAGAAAGCTCCTTCTAAACATATTGTGTACTCCAGATTTTTCTATTTAGATATATATCTAATTATAAACACGGCTATCAAATACTCCCTCCATCCAATAATGTATGATGTTTTTTTACACTACAATACACTTTTAGACCACAATATTTAGAATTATTTATTAAGATAGTAAACGATACATACATATACCTATATTACTTCAAGATTCATAAATTAATTCAAAAGGCATGCAATTTTCCTGTTCTGATTTTAGCACATTTAAGTGGAATTGATTTAAATATTTTAAGCCATATTATATTGAAAAATGTAAAGAAAAATGTAGATTAATTTACCATAATAATTAGCTACAACTGTAAGTCTGTAATTAAAAAGGACTTTTAAACAAGTATCAAAGTTTATTATAAATAGTGATTCTGCACGTGAGTTTGGCGGTATAAATTGTTACGTAATTCTATTGTATAAGAGTAAAGAAGTGGGTGATCCCTCAAGGCCATTTCGTTCTGAACTACTACCCCTACTTGACAACCAACTTACGTCCAAATTTTCACTCGGTCTTAGACTAACAGAGGCCGAAAACACACCCTCACATCTCTTGCGTTCCTCTCCGCCTCGCGTTCGTCTCACCGTACCAGCCACGTGAGCCCTCGAGCTAGGGTTCCCGCCTCCAACCGGCGACCCTGACCTACAGCTGTCAAATTTCATTGGCAGCAGCCACCCTACTCCGCCGCATCGCCCTGTACGCCCTGTTACTTGTCTTCACCGTGTCCGCCCGCGCGTCTCCTCTCCGCCCGGCCCAGTCTTCACCAAGCCGGCAGACAATATTGTGGGCAGATTCCCAGAATCAGATTTTGGAGAATTTAAAGGTGAAACAAACTGGCCTTGAGGCAAGGCTCTTTTAGGTGCTGATAAAAAAAGCAAACTGATTTCCTATGTACAACAATGAATATGATTATCCCACACCTTCATCAAATGTTCCAAGAGTTGGACTGTTGGAGTCAAGGATTGATATCCAGGATTTGTGGTCTTTCCCTGCTAATAATATATCTGTGGTTTCTTCACCATGACCTTAAGTATGATCTTCTCATAAAGACCCCTAAGAAATGGTCATCCCAGGTAGATTTTATTTTATCCAGCTTCCTTCTAGTTTTTTTCATGATAACCTTAACGAATAACAACATCTTTCCAATTAATTGGTTATAATAGTTCAAACAGCGACAGTTTTATTTTAATTTAGAATGATGAAATTGCTCTCGCACGGAGCATAGCACCTCTGCAACTACATGCAGTGTTAGTCGTTTGCAGCACGGATGTTTTTCACTATTAAGCAGAGTACTCGTTCTTGGCCATCCTTTTTAATTTCTGCAAAGTGCTTGGCCATTTTGGTATATATTGCCCCTGAAGATCATGTTACTCCCTCCGTCCTAAAATAAGTGTCGTAATTTTGTATTAGCTCTAGTACAAAATAGTATAAAATTATACAAAACTTGAGACAGTTATTTTGGGACGGAGGGAGTACAAAACGAGAAATGTGGTGTGGTGTGATCATACTACGAGCACGAGACATGCCGGCATATTCTTGCAGGTCCGGTTCGAAGCATCTTGAAGCAATAGCGACACATTCATCTTACAGTGTGATGTTGCATACTTGCATGACAAGACACCTGTGAACCATCCTTCTGTCTCCATAACGTGTGAGCTTCTTGTTTTTTTTCTTGTTTTTTCTTTTTTTTTTTGTGGAAAAAACTTTCATTCTATTCATCTTCAATCTTAGTATTACAAAGAACAGTAGAGGTAATAACGTGTGATCTTGGCAGCTGAAACATCTAAAATTGGTAGAATTCTTTGCCAATGTCAAACTTTTAGCAAACTTGATTACTTTGTTTCCCCGTCTCCAGATAACCGTTGCCATTATACAGATTTGTTGTAACCATCTGAATAGACCAGCGCTGAGGTTGAGGGCTGCCGCCTGCCGATTACGGAGTTTGAGTTTTTTCTTTTTCTGAGAACTGCCGATTACGGAGTTGAGCACAAGATTTGTCACGCACCATGTCGTATAACTCATATTCATTTTCCGGGTGCGTGACAGATTTTGTTGGACTCGAAACCGGACTTGTCATGCTGACGGTCCGCTTGTTTTTTGTCAGAAACTCTGCTCTTTGACAACACAAGACCTGAAATCGAAGCAAGCTTAACTAACTGAAACTCGACACAGTAGCTAGCTGAACCTTAGTAGATACTCCTTCCTCAACTCCGATACCACCATGAAAACTTCAGAGGTGCCGAGCTCTTGATCGTCAAGTACGACCGGCAAAAGTCCATGCAAGTAATCGACGCGCTACCCAATCAGCATGTGATGTGCTCTACATTACCGAACAGGTGCCCGGCTCCGGCCGCGAGCATGGGTACCCGTACGCCTCGACGGCAGCAACAGCAGGGTAGTGCTGCTCGTAGAAGAAGTTGACCGGCGCCGGTTGCGATGGGTAGTAGTAGCCGTACGGGTAGTATTCGACCACGGCCGCGGCCGCCGGCTTCTTCCCGTCCTCCTTCTTGACGTCGCCGACCTGCAGCAGCTGCGCGTGGCCGACCTTCCTGCGGAGCGCGCTGGTGAGCTTGACGGAGTCGACGCCGTGGCCGACGACCACCACCTGGTCCTTGCCGTCCCCGGCCAGCGCCACCGAGTCCACCCCCGGCGTGGCGGCCACCAGCGCCAGCGCCTTGGACCGGCACCTGCTGCTCGCCATCTGCACCGCGATCACGATCTTCTGCGTCATATTAAGCTGGCTGCTGCGTCTGGTTGTGCGTGGAGGTGGAGGCGTGCAGCTTCCAGTGGATGAGAAGCAGAGTGCTCTTCGCTGCAAAGCTGCAATCCGTATATATAGCTGGAATCAAAGAGGGCGAGCGAGAAAGCAGAGTGGCAGCTTCGTTGGAGGTTTCAACACTGATGAAGACGCGGTCCAAGAAGACTTGTTTTGTTTAGGACTATTAGGGTCTTGGGCTTTGAGACTGACTGCGCTCTTGTCTCGTTGCCTGGGCCGGACGCGCAAGGAAACGCGTTGTCAGTTTTGTCCCGTTGCAACTAGAGTAGTCAGCGACGACTGTGCATGTGCAGTACGTTCGGACATGGTCACCATCCAAGTCTTCCCCTTCAGCTTGCAGATTTTGTCGATTTCCTGCTGAGATTGTTGGTACTACAAAATCCTCACAGCAATGTACAGACGCGAGCGCTCATATAGAGGTAGATACTCATTTTGTTAGCGGTGCTCGTGGTAGCTTCACAAGTCTTGTTTTCAATTTAGGGGTCCATCCAGTTTTTCTCTTTTGAAAAGGAGGTTCAAAATAGGCCTCTGCATCATAGTGATGCATATAATTTTATTATTAAAGTTGATGCAAAGTGTTAAGCTTCATGCACTCGTCAACGCAATAAGTCTGACAGATGGAAAGAGCTTCATGCACTTGAACACTTTCTCTCACGTGTAACTTACACGTGAGAAGTCAGCAATGGCTCACCAAACCTATACGTGGACAAAGAGGGCGGCGGCAACAATTTTTGAATAAATTGCGAGAGCCAAAACCTAAAAGCAATCGTATAAAGAAGTTACAGTTAGGTGTTTTCTTTTTTTTTTTGGTCTAGATACAATTTTATTTTAGGTTTTAGGTGAGCTAGGAAAAATATAGAATGAGTGTTATATGGATTTATTTGAGCATACGTATATTAGCTTATATAAATTCCTAATTCAGTGCATATTCCTAGTGGTGTTGTACTAATCGATAGATGATGCTCCCTCCGTCACATAATGTAAGATGTTTTTTCATACTGTAAGATGTTTTTTGACGCTAATCTAGTGTCAAAAAATGTCTCACATTATGAAACGAAGGGAGTAGTTCATAATTTTGATTGATGTATTCTTAATGGTGTTGTGACGGAGTAGATGTTCTCTACACAACAAAGCATAGAGGAAGTTCTGCCTGGCGTGGTCTCCCGTTGTCCGTCTCCTATCCAGGCCAGACGCTGAACCCGTGTCTCCGGCTTGCCTGCTCCCTCCTCATGCTCCCATCCGTGCTCCCACTTCATCCTACGGTTGTCCTTTTTCCTTTTTCCTTTCTAATCTAATCATCTCCCCCCTGATTTTAAGGGGGTGGAGCCGGGTCTTATTTTGTTCCAATCAAATCATGCCACGTATGCGGGAGCACGGACGGGCACACACGCGGGAGCAGGCAAGTCTCATCCTCTAACCAGCGCCTTAAGCGCCACTTAGGCCAACTGGCGCGCCTGCTGGCTGGCCCAGCTATGCCTGGTGGATTCACAAGTGGACCTTTGATGGGTTGCCAGATGGATCAGTTGACCGGCAGACAGGTGGACCTTTTCACAGCCTAAAAAAAAATGGACCTTTTCACCATTGACTAGTTGACCAACGACTCTTGACTTTTGAAAAATTCGTAAAATAGTTCATAAATTTCAAAAAAGTTCACATATATAAAAAAATTCTAAAAACGTTCATGGATTTTGAAAAAAGTTAAGGGTTTTTGAGAAAAAAGAAAAAGGAAGAAAAATACAAAGGAAAAATGATTAAAAAATTGATTTTTTTAATTCTTTAGGATTTTGAAAATGTAGGAAAATTTTGAAAAAAAACACGAATTTTGAAGAAGAGTGGAAAAATTGAAAAAAAAGAAAACATGGAAAAAAGCAGGGAAACCACTCTAGAAAAAACCGGCGAGAAAAAAAGTAGCTAGAGCAGTCGAAGAACTTGGCTTGTGCGAACCGAGCCCAAGGGGGAGGGGGGTGTGCGCCGGTTTGCCCAAACACCTCCTATAACCAGCGCATAAGGCGCTGAATATTGGTTTAATGGAGGACATGTATTTCTTTGCTTGACATTATAACGCTCGGCAGTTTAAAGGGCTTAACCTTGGCTTAATGGAGGGAGCATATTTCTCGGATGACAGTGAACAAATGACACGCGTGGCGTGACAACTGGCAACACAGAGCAGACTATCTTGTATCTTCAGTTCAGAAGCCAACTCAACCAATACTCTAGTAGCCGCATTTCATCATCAAAGAAAACGAGGAAGGAAAGCAGCACCAGGAAGGCAGTTACAGTTCAACCTCCAACACTCATTAGCCAGGACCGGATAAAAGTTTCAGCATAATAATAGACGCTAGTCAGCAACTTAGGCGATTAAATTCCTACAAGCACACTGTCTGCACAGTTCAGTTAACCTGTTCCAGGAAGGCAGTTACGAGTAGTACGAAGAGGGACCACGCCAAATGGTCGCAGCCAAACAAGCCATTTCTGCATCTCGGCCACACGGAACAGAAGAGCCTACGCCCAACAAGCCATCACTGCACCTCCTTGATTCCTGCGGAGCATTAATCATTTAGTACTTGATCAAGACTAAATTGGCTATGCAAGTGTTCCACTTGTAGCAATTTATACTGCCTTCATTCAAAAGGTGAGATTTATTTGGATGGAACTGCTCCTTGTTCGGTCATGACTCACCCCAATGATGACTGCCATGTACAGCAGGTTACATTGTGATACGTATGGTTAACTAAAGAGTCAAGAATAGCAGATTCCGTATCAATTCAGAGGTGATATATAGGGGTTGGCAAATTCCTAAAGTCAAGAATAGGCCTTTGTTCTTCAAGTCCGATGATAAGGTTGACAACGAAATTCCAATATGCAAGCAGCGATGAGATGCGGGAAGGATTTCTGCTCCGGATTTTAAAGGCTCCTCTAATTGAACTAAAACCACAGACACTTATTTTGGAATAGAGGGAGTAGAAAATATAAGAGATGTGCCTCTGCCGTCTCAATGTTTCGAAGGGAGACTCCAAGCTTGTTGGAATAACTCTGTGAAGCCTGGGTGGTCAACCCAAAAGTTCTCGAGGTAGAAGACCTTTGATTTAGGTACTTTGGTCTGAATGGAGAGACCATAAGGGATGTATTCAAGGTGAATCTTGGAAGAGGTTTAACAAAGGTATTAGGGAAGACCATAGTCAAGGCAGCCAAGGTAAAAACAAAAACTATGTGTTCAGATTTATTATTCTCTTATGAAAAAATGTAAACATAAAACCTTAACGTAGTATAGTAAACAGTTCTCACTTTGGATTTAGAAATCTGATATGTAAATTTTAGTTACAAACTGAGGGCGAAAAACTATAGTGAGAATGTTATAAGTTCGATACTATCTCAAAATTGTATTTGCAAGACTTAGCTTTAATGTTTTGCATGTTTTCAATCTCAAATACTCCCTCCGTTTCCTAATATAAGACCTTGCAGCTTTTTCTTGATCCGTATGTATCTAGACACATTTTAGTATGTATGTTCACTCATTTTAGTATGTATGTAGTCAATATTTTGAAATACTCCCTCCGTTCCTAAATATAAGTCTTTGGAGAGATTTCACTATGGACCACATACGGAGCAAAATGATTGAATCTACACTCTAAAATGCATCTATATACATCTGTATGTAGTTCATAGTGGAATCTCTACAAAGACTTATATTTAGGAACGGAGGGAGTAGTTAAAAGGTCTTATATTAAGGAACAGAGGGAGTAATTAGTGAGGATGAGAAAAAAATAAACTATAGAGTTACTGAAAACAACCAGATATATCAAGTAAGATTATTAAAAAATTGCAACCAAGCACTCGGCATTACAACAATCCCAGTGAACAGCAATGTGAGATGGCAATTTATATAGGCCCTAGTTTAAAAAAACGAAGTTCAAAGCCAAATGCTCAGTATTGTTGGGCATCAATTACTCGTGTACAGGGGACAACTTACAAATCACGCTTGGATTCATAGCCACAAAAATAGCAAATGCAATGTTGCAACCCGTAAAAGTAAACAGAAATTATCAATGAAGCAAAAGAAAGGGAAATATGTCATTGTGCTACTATTTAAAGATAAGCTTACTTACTCTATTAATACACCACACTAGCATATCCATCTGACCAATCATCTTAGGTATTGTGCAAAAGTTTAATTCCATCATGTCCACCACCAATGCCCGTGCCTACAAGGGGGCATTCCAACCATTATGTATCTCGTCTTGAGAAACATCTGCACTGCAGCTATGCACTAATAGCACCATTCGTATCAGATTAAGTAGATACGAGGGGAAATCGATGAGATATTTGGATAAGCACACATATATAATTTGAGGAAAATAACTCAGGTTTAATATATCATGACGATGAGTAGATAAACATATACCCATCTACTATCAAATAAAGAGAATATTCTCAAAAAATAATTTACTCATTAGTGTCATAAAAATGAAGAATATGCGCACTCAGACTATTAGCTGACCTGACCTGAAGGGGCAAGTTACCTAAAATTATGCTTAAGCTCGCTCCATGCCATATCGGATAAAATAAAATATAGCCATACTAATAAACTCTAGCAATAAAAAGGATCATGACTATTCATATGTTCAAATACATTTAACCAGCAAAGGTGAAATAAACTCAAATTATTATTTTTCTAACTTGCCACTGGCAGAACAAATGTTTTTCAAGTATCAAACCAAGTCATTATTGTGGATGTAAGATTAGTAATGTTGAGTATAATGTATATTAGGAAGTATAGGATAGACTAGGATTTTGCTCCTACCTTGTCTTGTACTCTAAGTTGGTCATTGTACTCCTATATATATGCCCACGAGGCTCAAGCAATACAACGAACTATTCCACCGAATCCCTCTCTCCCTTCTAATATGGTATCCGAGCCAAGAGGTCTTGAACTCAAGACCTCTTGGCTCGGATACATTATACTATCGCAAGTCGATCCTAAACCCTAGTCAGCCACTGCTTCAAGACCGCGTCGCCGCTTCGGCGGTACCTAGGGTTCGTCCATGGTCGTGTTGACGGCTGCCCTAGAGAGTCTTTTCCCCGAGCCTTGCTCCGGGGTTTTCTCTCTACCGCCGGTCATCTTGATCGCGCGGTTTCTTTTTGGTTTTCCGATATATTCTTGATCGGTTTGTGTCGCCCACCGCCGCCGTCGACCCCGAGCACCTCTATTCGACCCAGCGCGACCAGCCGCCTCTCCTCCGACCCGGCGCCACGCGTGCCGAGGCGGCCCGTCAGAGCCAGCCGCCCGCCAGCGTCGGTCCGCCCGTCGCCTCGCGCCGCCGTCATCGCCTGCTCCGCCGACACTCAGATCTCTCGACCCGCGGCCTCGCGCCATCGACGGCCAATCATAGTTGCCGCCGGGCGCCGACCGCCATCGATCCACATCACCCGCCTGCTGGTCTCGCACGACGGCCGGAGGTCTACCTCGCCGCCTCGTCCTCGGCTGCGTCGGGGCGGCTGCGTCGAGCTTTGTCGGCTGCCTCAACTTCGGCGCCGCTGCTCGCTGGTCGCTCGGGCCTCTCGCCGGGCGCCGGTGTTGCTTTGGCAACCCGGGTGCCGGTGCTGACAAGCTCGTCCGCACGACGTCCCACGCCGTCCGTCGTCGCCGGCTTCATCTCGGACTCCGTCGCCACCACGCCTCCATCGAGCGGCGTCCCCGACCTCGCGCACGATCGGCTTGATCACCCGCTCGCCGCCGCGATCCGCCTCATCTACGCCGCGCGACCGACCTGGCCCGTCGGTTATGCGCGCCTCCGCAGGTCCTATGAAGATCGTCCCCGAGTTCAGCGCGCCTCTTCACCGATCGAGCATCGGGCTGCCGCTGCGTCGCCCCGTCGGGCCGCAGCGCCGCCGCCCCGTGATTCTCCTCACGGCTACATCGACTTCGTCGTCGCCATTGCGTCGCGATCGCTGTCCCGCCGCCGCTTCGAGGCCGTTCCTCGCGGTTGCACCGACTCGCGAACCGCTAGTTCGCTTCTTCGCCAGACGCGTTGTCGCGCTCGCGGTCCCCGCCGCCCCAGAGGTCTTCCGTCGTCGCCCGACCCTTTGCCGCCGCTTGCCGCGCCTTCGCCAGACGCTGCGGGTTCGCGGTCCGATCCGCCGTCACCGCTGTCGACCTCCGTGGTATGCGCCGCGCCGTTTTCCTTGGCGCTGAACGCCACCGCCCACGCCGGTCTTAAATCACGCTGTCGGGTTCTACACCTACCGAGCACCGCCGCGCGACTTCCTAACCTAGCCGCCGCCGCCGCTTCTTCTTTAGCCGCCGCCACCGCTACCTTTCAGAGCCGCCGCCGCCGCCGCCCACCCCTTCGTCTTCGTCCAAGCACCAGCCGCCGCCGCCGCCGCCGTCATCTACCCCGACCACTTCGTTTACTCCGACCACCGTTGGTGACATCGGCCACGCGTCGATGGACACCGCAATCGCCGCCGAGTTCTTCTCTCGCTGGCCCTCTAACTTCTCCGACATGGCGTCTACTCGTGCGTGTCCTCGTCTACACATGCCCGGTCTTGCAACACCGGCGCGCCTTCATCCACGACGTGTCCCGGGCTCGCAAGCTCGGTCGGCGCCGTCAACTTCGTCTTCGTCCGCTCACGCATGTCCAATGCTTGCAACATCGGTGCGTGCCTTCGCCCACGATGTGTCCCGGGCTTGGCAAACCTGCCGCAACGCTCGTCCAACAACATTTTCTTCCCGCCCGCCTTACTTCGACACCATCGCGCCCATACTAACTCGGCGCCTCCTTGCGCCATGCGGCTCCACGGCGACTTCTCGACACCGGCTACCCGACCGACATCGACCACGGCATTCTTCGCACGGCTACCTCGACCACGGCTCCACCACCCACGCGCTCGGCTACATCGACAACGGCACAAAGGGCTACCGCTTGAGCAACCTCGTCGGTTTTCACTCCACCACGACTTCGCGATCGCGGCCGACTCTACGATGGGGGTGTCCGTCGGCTTGCTTTCAAATCTTCTCCGCCTTACTGCTCTGCGTCGCCACTGCCAGGATCATGGGGATGTTGAGTATAATGTATATTAGGAAGTATAGGATAGACTAGGATTTGTTCCTACCTTGTCTTGTACTCCAAGTTGGTCATTGTACTCCTATATATATATGCCCACGAGGCTCAAGCAATACAACGAACTATTCCACCGAATCCCTCTCTCCCTTCTAATATGGTATCCGAGCCAAGAGGTCTTGAGTTCAAGACCCTGCCAACGCAGTATTAAATAAAACGATTCTGCGGCCTACATCGATCCCACGTCTAAGGACTAAAATAGCCTAGATGTGAGGAGGGGTGTTGAAATATACTGCCCACCTCCCTCCATCAGTTCGGACTTTTGGATGAGTTGGCTGGAGCATGAATTCAATAAGTAAGACCAATGATAACAATATTGAATGACTAAAAGCTTCGTAATGTGCCAACTGATCTACCTATTCAACATCTCACTTGGTTCATGCTGTTTTTTCTTTCATGTAGTTGTCTCAATTTCCAAACGTAACGTATCTCATCTTGAGAAGCATCTGCACTGTAGCTATGCATTAATACTAACATTATACAATTCTTGAATATGCCAATAGGCAGCCAACAATAAAATTTAGTTCAATTATTGTACAAAAAACTGTTTATCTTTTGTCATTGTTTCATTCTAGGATGACAACAGAGTAAACAGATAATGAATTTCACACCTCTGATTCAAACCATATAATTCCATAATAGAGTATGAGAATAACAAACAAAAACATTGCTACATTTTATCTTATTTTTTGACAAAGGAGGTCCACAGCCGGTTTGAACCAAGGGAACTAAAAATGACGATACACTAGAATCACCTCTCTAGAAAAGCGGAACTGGCTAGCTACCACTAAAAGTTGTTTTTCCAAATCATAACCATTACATAGAACACCACCACACAAACATCCAAAAAGAAACACTAGAACACCATCGCTATATGTTGAGAAAAGATCATCAAGTAGCAAAAGGAACAATTCATATGGCACCACTTAAAATTACTAGCTTAGCACGAAAGGATGTGAAAATGGCATTCAATCAACCAATTACAAATAATATTTGGATTTGTTATACCCACAACGTAAAGGCATACCTGCAGCATAGGCACTTTCAAATGGATGATAGCGAGCCAGCATGTGTGTTCTGGACACTTTCTTGAACTGCAGTGACTCAAGCTGGACTGTGAAGTTGTGGATATGTGTCCACAGGAAAACCACATTATTGTATTCAGCAAACCCTTGTATACCTGGGAATGGGAACTCGTTATCTTCCTCTTCTGAGCACTCCTCCTCTTCTGAGTTCTCTTCCTCTTCTAGATTCAGGGGAAGTAGCTTGTCCAGTTCAACGGTTCTTCCGAGCACCCATGATGCAACACCATCAGAATCGGTCTCCATCTTCCATAACTGGGCGCTGAATTTTAACAGAAAGAGAATACCAAGGCCACTGCCCTCTGCCCGCATAAGCTGGAATTTGCCCTGTTTTTCCTTGGCAATATCGACTGGCATCGATTTCACAGCTAGGATCTGCATCTCCAAATCAAACTCAACTATGCCATCCACTCTGCCAGTCGATATGTCCACGAACAACCAGTAAAGGGAATGCCCAACTAGCACACTCAGACTAAAGCCCATATTGGTGGGAAGTTTGGATGAACATGGTGTTGAGATGCGATCACCCCATGCGCCAGTCTCCGACGAGTAAACGCGGGCGATGACCTGTCTATGCTGAAGCTCGTCTGTCTCTGCGCTTACCAAGACCACCTGGAAGTGTTGGATGTCTCCGGCGGCGCGATACACCGCCCCACTGACAAAGTGCTTCTTCTCATCGAACCCTGGGGGAACGGCTACGCGGTGCTGGGCGACGTTGAAGGGGTCCCACACCAGGAGCTGGTTCCCTGTTCCGTGGAAGGTGAGTAGGAGGCCATGGCGGGATCCAAAATTCCTGAACATGCCGCCGGTGTCGATGCGCACGGAGAAGTGGCCATCCGGGACACGATTGGGGGGTTCCATCGTAGGTTGGAAACGGAAGCCCTCGAAGAAACCAAGGAGAGGAGGGTTGTGGCGGTGGTGGAGGCGGAAGCGGCGACAGAAGCCGGGTTCGGAGACGAGGCCGAGCCAGCGCTTGGAGACGAGGGAGGCGTGAGGGAGGGAGGACGGATCTGGCGGGAGGCGGAGGAGTATCTCGGAGAGCAGGTTGTCGTCCTCCAGCGGCGGCACCGGCGCGGGCGGCGGCGGCGGTGAGTGTGGGCGGCGGCGGCGGCTCATCTCGTCACAGCTGATGCGGGGAGGTGGTGGGGTCGAAGCAGCAGCAGCCCACGATGTGGAGTGACACTCCTTTCTTTGTCAATCCGGAGAGAGAAGAGACGGCCCACGAGAGCTCAAGTAAAAGAAAGCCCACTACACACAACCAGAACGCATAAACGAAGATTCTTTTGCCCTTTTGATTGATTTGCACAAGCTAACCGTATGTGCACAGAACCAACAAAAAATAGTAGTACAAGATTTTCAGTTAAAAAAAAAACTCCTACAAGATTCAACGGTCAGCCAAGCAAGATTTAGGCCACCCTAGAACGGCATGGCCACGACAAAACAAAGCCCACACATCAAAAGAAGAAAATTCAGCCGCCATTAACGTGATCATCATCACCCCACACTCACGGCCTAGCGATTCTAACTTCACGACAGACAAACAAATATGTGTTTTATGTAGTGGTTGGCCTTCCTATTTTCATGCCCTCTTTAGTCGAAGAGCCAAGTATGCATAGGAATTAAACAAACTTGCGTGAAGGACATTTTTCTTCTCTGCCCAGCCGCGAATGCAACGAGTTATGCGGACCAAACCATGGTTGCTTGGCCACATGCTAGGTATAGATAATTTCAGATGAAAATTGAAGTTCAAAAAAGTAATTCTTTTGATTCAACCATCTCTTTCTCAACTCAGCAAATTAAAGTATTAGTCTTATATTTAGAATACCAAGAAAGCACATCAGATCATAATATATATCAATACCCTCTCTTTTTTTGAATTTTCTTATTATCCTTTCATTTTCTTATCAGAATATAAAGAAGATATAGAATATATTCATGTGTGTGTATATTTATCTAAATTCTAGATTTATAGATAATGTAATCCTTCTCAAAAAACATATCCTTATTTTGAAGATGAGCTCAAAAGAAAAGATGTGGATGGCTTGTGTCTGATCTAATCCATTGTGACCTATCATCGCCTGAACGAAGCTACCACATCTCTGACTCCACCGTGACGCAATGAAAACAGATCACAGGAACCCATGGACACGTTGCGGAGCCCACTACCAAGCCCTTGGCGCGACCTAAGTGTCACATGTTACCATTTTATTTCCATGCAAGCCATCACGCCTTAACCCAAGTTAGATATATATCGTTTGAACTTTGCCATGTAACCCTGATTCCTAGACTAGATCTAGAAAAATTGGACCGACGATGTCCTCACCCCACCCATTCGCCTCCATGGCGCTGGCGGCTCCTAGCACACCAACTCCTCAACGATTTCCACATCGGCTCCTCCTGCTTCGATGGCGGTCGGGGTTGGGTGCATGGGGTCGATCCGCGTGCGGCGGATCGTGCATTGTTGTGGGAACCATGACGCCCTTTGAGATTCTGTTTGGATAGTGAAGGTTTCCTGCCTTTTCCCCAAGGAGCGACGCCGAGTTATAGAACCCACGAGAGGATGTGCACTATCAGAAAGGCTTTAACAAGTTCTTGTGAGAGGATTAAATTCTAGTTTTTCAACCGGGCCTTCAACAACCATAGGGGTGTAAACACTAGAATATAAAACATGCATGGGTATGAAGTCTTGATTCTTACAACCATATATTTGTGCCTGGATCATCATGATATTATTTTATACTCTGAAAGACACCCGTTAAGATGTGCTTGTGACACAATGAAGTGGGGGATGTGTCCAAATTACGTCTTGACCGTTGTGCGGCCTATATCAAGAGTCAGTTGTCCAAATGCACCACCTTATCGTCTCGTGGGGTTACCTCGATTATTAAGAATAAATATACATGAGGCTGATAGAGTAGCTTACAACGCAACACACACTAACAAGCACAAAAATAGTAAAATACAGCACAACTTGCGAATATCGCCGCCCACTACACATAGGGCTAGGGACAACCATATAGAGTAGTAGTAGAGGATCAACCGTCTCCTAAGGGGAGTACCAAGATTGTGTTTGCATCATCGGGCCGAGAAGGAACAACTCCTACCTCCTCTAATGCCGAAGAGGGCCAATGCCCTCTCGTCCTGGCTCGAGGGTGCCGCACCGTTGGCAAGAAAGACGCCCACTCGAGAGCTAGGACTAGAACTGACTTCACGGTTAAACAGACCGCACACAGCAGGAAGCACACCACGCCAACTACAATGCCGCTACCCACGAACACCCGACAAAGAGGGAAGACCACTTGGGGCGGTCGAAGGGGATGAAACTACACCAGGTTAGCCCACGACAACGAGCATCTGGAGAACAAAACCAAACATCACAGAGAAGAACCGGGTACTCGACGCCGCGGCTAGGCCGCTACCCCGGGAAGGGGAACCCAATCCCCTACCACCCAAGATTGGGGATGCCGACCCGTTGGGGCAGAAAGCCACACACCACGCAAGAAAGCACCACCCAAAGATGATGTCGGATCTACAGGACATGGCATCTCTCACCACCATAGAGAGAACCTCCCAGCTACCAGATGCCTCTGCTCCAAAGAACCACTCAACCATAACCACGGACCAGGACGACACCTAATCCGGAGTGGATTCTGAGCTTTCGCTCGGGAGCAGGTGTTGGGGAACGTAGCATGCAATTTCAAAAAATTCCTACGATCACGCAAGATCTATCTAGGAGATGCATAGCAACGAGAGGGGGAGAGTGTGTCCACGTACCCTCATAGACCGAAAGCGGAAGCGTTAGCTTAACGCGGTTGATGTAGTCGAATATCTTCGCCATTCTTATTATGAGAAGGGGTCATTCGAGCCTATGGTCCAACCGACGAAAGTATGGCACCTCCGAGTTCTGCACACGTTCAGCTCGATGACGTCCCTCAAACTCTTGATCCAGCAAAGTGTCGAGGGAGAATTTCGTCAGCACGATGGCGTGGTGACGTTGATGGTGATATTATCCGCGGAGGGCTTCGCCTAAGCACTACGACAATATGACTGGAGGTGTAAACTGTGGAGGGGAGCACCGCACACGGCTAAGAAACAACTGTTGTGCTTTGGGGTGCCCCCCTGCTCCCGTATATAAAGGAGGATGGGAGGCGGCCGACCACAAGGGGCGCGCAAAGGGGGGAAACCGACTAGGACTCCCAATCCTCGTTGCCCCCCCTTTCCTTTTTTTCAGAGGGGAAAAAGGGAAGGAGAGGGAGAGGGAGAGGGAGAAGGAAAAGGAAAAGGGGGTGCGCCTCCTCCCCCTTGTCCAATTCGGACTCCCTTGGGGGGCGCGCGCCACCCCTTGCGGGCTCCCCTCTCTCTCCCCTATGGCCCATGAAGGCCCATTACTTCCCCGGGGGGTTCCGGTAACCTCCTGGTACTCGGGAAAATACCCGAAACATTCCGGAACTATTCCGATGTCCGAATACCATCGTCCAATATATCAATCTTTACCTCTCAACTATTTCAAGACTCCTTGTCATGTCCGTGATCTCATCCGGGACTCCGAACAAACTTCAGTCACCAAAACACATAACTCATAATACAAATCGTCACCGAACGTTAAGCGTGCGGACCCTACGGGTTCGAGAACTATGTAGACATGACCGAGACACCTCTCCGGTCAATAACCAATAGCGGAACCTAGATGCTCATATTGGCTCCCACATATTCTACGAAGATCTTTATCGGTCGAACCATAATGACAACATACGTTATTCCCTTTGTCATCCGTATGTTACTTGCCCGAGATTCGATCGTCGGTATCCTCATACCTAGTTCAATCTCGTTACCGGTAAGTCTCTTTACTCGTTCTGTAATGCATCATCCCGTAACTAACTCATTAGTCACATTGCTTGCAAGGCTTATTCTGATGTGCATTATCGAGAGGGCCCAGAGATACCTCTCCGATACTCGGAGTGACAAATCCTAATCTCAATCTATGCCAACCCAACAAAACACCTTCGGAGATACCTGTAGAGCATCTTTATAATCACTCATTTACGTTGAGACGTTTGATAGCACAGAAGGTATTCCTCCGGTATCCAGGAGTTGCATAATCTCATAGTCAAAGGAATATGTATAAGTCATGAAGAAAACAGTAGCAAATAATACATAACGATCATTATGCTAAGCTAACAAATGGGTCTTGTCCATCACATCATTCTCCTAATGATGTGATCTCGTTCATCAAATAACAACACATGTCTATGGTTAGGAAACTTAACCATCTTTCACTACTAGGGAAAAGCCTAGCAGCAGCGCGGGTTTTAGGCCTATCAGTAGCGCGACCAGGAGCGCTATTGATAAGGCGCTACAGCTAAAGCTTAGCAATGGCGTGCTTCGACCCGCCATCGCTAAATTGATCTAGTAGTAGCGCTTCTCGAGCAGCACTGCTGGTAATTAGTAGTAGCGCTCCTCCTTGCCCGCGCTACTACTATTATTTAGTATTTTATTTCTTTTTTATTTCATGTTGTATTTCATACACCTTTACACAAGTTTTCATACAACAGGAATTTAGAGATTGTTTTTACATCATAATGAGTTATTACATCACAGGGTGAAAGAACGGTGGACTAGTTTCAAGTGGATGGACATCCACTTGAAACTAATCCGCGGTTCTTTCACCCAATGATATAATAAATATTATCATCATTATCATATCATTAACAACTTATCATCATAATACATCATTGTCATATAACACCTCCTCAAGATCATCGTTTTCATCAATGAGACATCACATAGCAAATTGGTCATTAGTCGTAATCACAAGTACTCCTCATCATCAACTCTAACACATTGTATCACATAATAAACATATTGTACCTCAAAGGACCTACTACATTCTCTTAGGACCTACTATATTCTCTAAGGTAAAATAGCAAAAAACAAGATAACCCCTGACTCTGCATTATGGAGAATGGAGATTATCCTGTCCCCAATTCTTGCCTTTCGCTTAATGTTACTTCCAAGAACCTCCTTGCGAATGTACAAACATTTTTTCCATTCTTTGATTAGCATGTGTTCACCGGTTTTAGAAATCCGATATGCAGGTGAGCTCCTTAGATTGACTCGGCTGTATGTTCGAATCGCAAGGCGACCATTCGATACATCGATGAGGCACACAATCCATCGGGATTTTCTGTTGAAAAACATAGTAATAACTTCGTAGTTAGCAATGATGTACTAGTTTTAGAAGTATGCAAAAGATGCACGAATGTCGTAATAGTAAAAAATCTTACCAGGGTATCTCCATAGAAGTTATAGTGGTTCAACACGTGCACTAGTGGCACGTATTCACCATAATTTGGAGGAGTTCGATAATAGGTGTTGTAATTCTCAAGATAAGTACAACAAGAAATCAGATGACTTTTCTCCTTATAAGTTAATTCGGAGCCATCAGTGTAGTGGGTTTTGTCTAACATCTTCTGCACATTCTTTGAAGATTCAAAATAAGCTGCCAATGGAAATAAGCTGTCAACTATTTTGAAATAAACAATATAAATTAGTTAATAACTATGTTTGAGAAACTCACATTGCGGTAGAATCGAAGCATATCAACAAGGACCCAAATGTCCATATTGTCTTGCTCGATGTCGATCACCAAGATCCATGGTGACAATCATACCTCATAAAAACCATACATTTTGCAAAGTGCTTCCCAATTTTGGCAACCAAAATGGGTTACGCTCTGAGCATTGTACAGATTTACTTCAAAATCCATATCATGATGGGTCCTTAGGTGTATTTTCTTTGTTTCAAAATTTTCATGGTCTTCAAAACCCATCCTCTCCAAGACATAGCGCCTTGCATGGCATGGGATAAGCTAGCCGAATTGTAAAAGATGAAAATTAGACGTTGAAATAGTTGAAGTCATGCTTAATTACGAAAAAAACTCTTGTCGTTGTTGCAGCGCGTTCAACATCGAAGGTCTCCTCGAGCTTAATGTCAAGCGCCGATCTTCGCCCAGCTCAATGAACTCGTCGCACATACCTCGATCGTCGTGGCACCAGCTTGCACTCCTCGAGACTATCGTCGTCCGAGTACGACATTTCCTACGTTCATAATTCAAAGATTAAACTTGTACAATTAAATATATGTACTAAAAAACCTAAATTAGATCATTATTTTTCGAGAAAATCCAGGCCACTCGATATTTCCTACATATTCTAGCACAAGTCATGCCAGAATTCACAGAAAAATCCGGCATGACCTTTGCTAAAAAAGGACATATCGAGCGCCTGAAATTTGCCGGAACGGAAATTAATCAACACTCCGGCAAAACATAGGCCACTCGGAGGTGTAAACTGAACATGAACGGCCACTTGGGCAACCACATATCCTATTTGAGCAACACAAGATATACATGGATATTTGGCTGGTCTCACCTCGATGTCGGAGGGGGTCGGTGACGGGGACGATAGCGGGGATGATGGAGGGGCTCCTTGATTTCTGCAAAAGCAAAAACCATATAAGTTATCACTAATACATCCCGAATAATTGCTTAAACTAAAAAATAACAACAAATATGACATGTTCAACTAGTTTTATTAATTCAACTAGTTCTTACTAAATATAAACATACTATAAATAGAAAAAAAACTAGTTCTTTCTAAAAATAAAGTAGTTCAACTAGTTATATTAATTATCTTACTAAAAATACATAAGTTCAACTAGTTTATTAATTTACTTACTAAACTAGTTCAACTACAACTAAAGTAGTTCAACTACAACTACTATTAATCATACTGCCCTAGTTAACTAGTACCATCACTACTACTAATTAACATCTACTACTAATAAAAATCATTATCTATGAACCCTAAATTAATATCTACTACTACTAAACAACATCTAGTACTAACTAAGAAGAGAGAAAGGGGGTGGGGGCGACGGAGAGGTAGGGGCGGCGAGGGCGGGATCGGCATCGGGAGGCGGCGGTGCTGGGTGGGCTCGGGTGGCGGTGGTGAGGTCGAGGGCGGTGGGAGGAGGGCTGCCGGCGGAGGAGGGAGGAGGCGGTCGCAGGCGGAGGGAGGAGGGCGCAGTGCGAGGAGGAGGGAGGAGGGAAGGAAGGACTAGGAGGGGAGTACCTCGGCGGCGGACGGACGAAGGCGGCGGCGGCGACACAAGACGACGGTTATCGGCGCACGGGCGAGAGTGACTGAGAGAGGGGGAGAGTGTGAGTGAGAGAGAGAGGATCGGACGCGCGCGTGGGGACGATAAGGTAGGGTTACTTGTAGCGCGTTTGCGAGAAAAGCGCTACAGCTAAGGAGAGTACCAGATTCTACTGGGCAAGATATGCTGCTCATCGCTAAGTTGGGCTAGCCATGTGCGCCAGTTCAAACATAGCAGCAGCGCTTTTTTCTATAATGCTGCTCTTGCTAAAGTCATAGCAGAGCGCGGTTTATTTATGTGCGCTGCTACTAAGTAGCAGCAAGTGCATGATTTTGTCCAAATTCCATCGCTAAGATGATGTGTATAAGGTTTTCCCTAGTAGTGTTTGATTAACGAGCTAGTCTAGTAGAGGCTTACTAGGGACACTGTGTTTTGTCTATGTATCCACACATGTATCAAGTTTCCGGTTAATACAATTCTAGCATGAATAATAGATATTTATCATGATATAAGGAAATATAAATAACAACTTTATTATTGCCTCTAGGGCATATTTCCTTCAGTCTCTCACTTGCACTAGAGTCAATAATCTAGTTAACATCGTCATGTGATTTAACACCGATAGTTCATATCTTTATGTGATTAGTTCACATCACCATGTGACTAACACCCAAAGGGTTTACTAGAGTCAATAATCTAGTTCACATAGCTATGTGATTAACACCCAAAGAGTACTAAGGTCTGATCATGTTTTGCTTGTGAGAGAAGTTTAGTCAACGGGTCTGCCACATTCAGAGCCGTATGTATTTTGCAAATTTTCTATGTCTACAATGCTCTGCATGGAGCTACTCTAGCTAATTGCAGACTCAGAGTCATCCGGATCGGTCTAAAAGCTTGCATCGACATAACTCTTTACGACGAACTCTTTATCACCTCCATAACCGAGAAATATTTCCTTAGTCCTCTTAGGTAACTAAGGATAACTTTGACCGCCGTCCAGTGATCCACTCCTGGATCACTATCGTACCCCTGCCAAACTCTTGGCAAGGTACACAATAGGTCTGTTACACAGCATAGCATACTTATAGAAGCTATAGCTGAGGCATAGGGAATGACTTTCATTCTCTTTCTATTTTCCGCCGTGGTCGGGTTTTGAGTCTTACTCAACTTTAGACCTTGCAATACAGGCAAGAACTCCTTCTTTGACTGTTCCATTTTGAACTATTTCAAAATCTTGTCAAGGTATGTACTCATTGAAAAATCGCATCAAGCGGCTTGATCTATCTCTATAGATCTTGATGCCCAATATGTAAGCAGCTTCACTAAGGTCTTTATTTGAAAAACTCCTTTCAAACACTCCTTTATGCTTTCCAGAAAATTCTACATCAGTTCCGATCAACAATAAGTCATTCACATATACTTATCAGAAAGGCTGCAGTGCTCCCACTCACTTTCTTGTAAATACAGGCTTCACCACAAGTCTGTATAAAACTATATGCTTTGATCAACTCATCAAAGCGTATATTCCAACTCTGAGATGCTTGCACCAGTCCATAGATGGATCGCTGGAGCTTGCACATTTTGTTAGCACCTTTAGGATTGACAAAACCTTCTGGTTGCATCATATATGTATAACTCTTCTTTAATAAATCAATTAAGGAATGCAGTTTTGATATCCATTTGCCAGATTTCTTAAAATGCGGCAATTGCTAACATGATTCAGACAGACTTAAGCATCGCTACGAGTGGGAAAAAATCATCGTAGTCAACACATTGAACTTGTCGAAAAAACTTTTTGCGACAATTCGAGCTTTGTAGATAGTAATATTATCATCAGTGTCTGTCTTCCTATTGAAGATCCATTTATTCTTAATGGCTTGCCGATCATCGGGCAAGTCGACCAAAGTCCACACTTTGTTCTTATATATGGATCCTATCTCAGGTTTCATGGCCTCAAGCCATTTTGCGGAATCTGGGCTCATCATCGCTTCCTCGTAGTTTGTAGGTTTGTCATGGTCTAGTAACATGACTTCCAGAACGTGATTACCGTACCACTCTGGTGCGGATCGTGCTCTGGTTAACCTACGAAGTTCGGTAGTAACTTGATCTGTTGGGGATATGACTATTAGGTATGACCCGCCCAGGAGGGGCCGGGTTATACCTATGGCGGTTCATCTAGACAAGCCCATGACGATATTGAAGATGGCGGTTCATGAAGCAGACTTACTAAGGGCCCAAAGCCCAGGAGGCGTAAGGCCCATAGGTGTAAACTGCCATATATATATATATATATATATATATATATATATATATATATATATATATATATATATATATATATGACTTGTGTTGTAAGGCAAGGGTAATTAGTCAATGAGCTAGACACGTTGTTTATGAGCCGGCCGGGACTCCAGAGCCACTGGGCGTCAACCTGTGTATATAAAGGGACGACCCGGCGGCGGTTTAGGGCAAGAGAGAACAGATCGAAAGCTAGGTTAAGCGTATGCGCTCCCTGGCAATCGAAACATAAGCAATACCACCTCAAACTGGATTAGGCCTTTACCTTCACCGCAAGGGCCGAACCAGTATAAACTTATGTGTCCTTTGTCCCGTTTAACCCCTTTAAGTAACCTAGTGTGATGGCTCCATGAGTAAGTCCTCACACTAGGACATCTGCCATGACAATTCCACGACAGTTAGCGCCCACCGTGGGGCCAGCGCACAGACTTCGAAGGGATCAAGGGATACACTGTGGGCCGGATGACCAAGAGTCGTCGCGGCAAGCTCTACATCAACGATGCAGGCTGGGGCCCCGAGGCCGGCTCAATTGAGTATGGGTACCGGGTCCCCTTCGGCGGAATCCACGTCTTTATCAGCAAAATCGGCGAACCGGGCCCTGAGCCGGACATCTGCACCGACATCATCGAGACGGCTCAGCGTGCGAGACCCGCTCGAGTTCAGCCCGCCGTGAAACGTGCCTTCGTGGGATTTATCCATGGGGCAGAATTTGAGGAAGGATCCATGTCTTGCAGTGAGACGGCCATCTATTCTGATGGTGAATCGTCCACGGGCGAGACAACTTCGTTTTATCAACTGCAGGACGGCAGGCTTGGGGGTTGTTCTGATGGCGATAGTATTCCGGACCCCTATGAGTCGCCGAACCGGGTCGCAATCTTCATGGCTGGTACACAGCCAGCGCAGAACTCTACGACTGCAGCGGCGATGATTTCCGGGTCAGCAACAGCAACAGAAGCCGGGGCAGGAGGCCCTGCGTGCCCACCGGCTCAGGTTTTGGCTGATTTGCTGGACAGTTTGACAACATTGTTAGCAGCATATGTTAACCCGGCGAATCAAGATCAGCACAACGCGGAGGTTGCAAAATTACGTGACGAGATAGCGCAAGCCAAGGAAGACCTGGCAGCGAAGGACGCGAGGATGACTACGGAACGAGCCGCTTTGGATGCTCAGGCGCAATGAATCCAGGATGATTCCTTCCGGCTCTCGTTGGATCAGAACGCTTCAAATGAAGTTTTGACGAGAAGGCACCGAAGTCATCTGCCTCCGGTTTACGAGGTGAGGAACCTTTTCAACACACCTGGTGCAGGGACCAGTGACCCCCCAAGGGTAAACCACTCGGTAGCCGCGCCTAGGACTGGAGCGCCGGCTCAACCACGCACGACGGACCCGCCCCGCCAGAATAATATCCCACCACAACACGTGCCAACACCACGGGGTCATTACTCTAACCCTTTGGACAACATGATCTCTGCGGCATCGCGATTGACGGCTCTCCCGGTTGAAGGCGAGTCTCCAGCTGTGGTTGAAACACGGAGGGCTAGAGAGCTTCTTCAGATAGCATTAGTTCAGCAGGAGGCTTACTCTTACAGTCGTGATAGGATCCATTCAACCCCTCGCCCAAGCCGGAGTTATAGCAGACACATGGACTCCCCAACGGTGTCAAGCAGTGAGCAGCGTCGTAACACGCCCCATGGACATGACCCGCCCCATAATACTCATGCCCTGATGGATCAGGATAGAGCTCGTCGGGAGGCTGAGCTAGGGGCTCAGTACACGGCTCATCAACCATCTCCGGTTTATCCGATAACTTCGGTGGAGGCAGGCGTGACCTCTCGAAGCACGGGTGTACCATGTTTAGTGCCGACTCTACGTAATGAGTGTCTGCCCAAAGATTTTAAAGGACCTCGTAAGGTGCCCAACTACACAGCCGACTTACCCCCTGAGGCGTGGATTTAGAGTTACGAGATGGCCATGGAGCTGCTGGAGGTCAGCGATGCCGCGTGTGCTAAATATTTCACCATGATGCTAGATGGGACGGCCCGTACTTGGCTAAAGGGCCTGCCTGCCAATTCCATTGGATCGTGGGCTGAGTTGAAGGCCCGGTTCATCCAGAATTTCAAAGATACATGCAAACAGCCCATGTCGATTGTGGATTTAGATGCCTGTGCCCAAGAGGAGGGCGATTCAACGACCCATTGGGTGCGCTGGGTCAAAGCCATCCTACATTCATCGGATAACATCAATGCCGGCTCAGCAGTCCTCATGTTAGAGAAGAATTGCCGCTTTTTGCCTCTTAAGCAGAAGTTAGGGTGGCTCAAGCGCCACTGCAATGATATGCGGGAGATGATGGCGGCTCTAATTAAATATGCAGACTCTGATAGTACCAAGGACCCCGAGTCTGATGATGAAAAGCCGGGAAAGGGAAAGAAGAGTGGAAACACCAAGGGCCAGCATCATAACCCGACGAGTCAGGGGGGCAACGGTAAACGCAAGGCTAATAATAATTCAGACTTTGTGGCCAATACCAACACGCAGAACAATGGTCAGCATCGTAAAGGAAAGCCACCTCCCCAAGAAGGAGGGTCAGGTATAAATCTGGAGCAACTGTTGAATCAGCCTTGCCCAAAGCATGGTTTGCGGGAAAGGCCATCTACGCACCTTTGGAAGGACTGCTAAATTTTGAAGGAGTTCAAAAATTCGGATTTGTTCCAGAACAATCATGGACCAGGCGACGGCTCAGGTTCCGGTTCTCATGGCCCGGGTTACGGTGGTGGCGGTTCTAATTCTGGTTTTCAGGGCCACCAAAGCAATCAGGGTGATTATCATCAACAGTCCAGTCAGGGGAATCAGCAACAACAATCTGGATATCATAGTAACCCGAAGCAATTGAATAGTGGGCAGTTGTCGGTGTCACAACCGGCGGATCTCGGGTAGGGGGTCCCGAACTGTGCGTCTGATACGTCTCCAACGTATCTATAATTTTTGATTGTTCCATGCTATTATATTACCTGTTTTGAATGATTATGGGCTTTATTATACACTTTTATATTACTTTTGGGACTAACCTATAAAGCGGAGGCCCAACCCATATTGCTGTTTTATTGCCTGTTTCAGTATTTCGAAGAAAAGGAAACGGAGTCCAAATGGAATGAAACCTTCGGCAGCATTATTTTTGGGAAGAATATGATCCTGGAGACTTGGAGTTCACGTCAGAAGATCCTCGAGGCAGCCACGAGATAGGAGGGCGCCCCCCCTGTAGGGCGTGCCCCCCTGTCTCATGGACCCCTCGAGGCTCCCCCGACCGACTTCTTTCGCCTATATAGTCCCACGTACCCTAAAAACATCCATGGAGAAGATAGATCGGGAGTTCCGCCATCGCAAGCCTCTGTAGCCACCAAAAACCTCCCGGGAGCCTGTTCCGGCACCCTGCCGGAGGGGGAACCCATCACCGGTGGCCATCTTCATCATCTCGGTGCTCTCCATGACGAGGAAGGAGTAGTTCACCCTCGGGGCTGAGGGTATGTACCAGTAGCTATGTGTTTGATCACTCTCTCTCGTGTTCTCTCTCGTGTTCCCTCTATGGCACGATCTTGATGTATCCCGAGCTTTGCTATTGTAGTTGGATCTTATGATGTTTCTCCCCCTCTACTCTCTTGTGATGAATTGAGCTTCCCCTTTGAAGTTATCTTATCGGATTGAGTCTTTTATGAGAACACTTGATGTATGTCTTGCCGTGTTTATCTGTGGTGACAATGGGATATCATGTGCCACTTGACGTATGTTTTGGTGACCAACTTGCGGGTTCCGCCCATGAACCTATGCATAGGGGTTGGCACACGTTCTTGACTCTCCGGTAGAAACTTTGGGGCACTCTTTGAAGTACTTTTATGTTGGTTGGATGAATCTGAGATCGTGTGATGCATATCGTATAATCATGCCCACGGATACTTGAGGTGACAATGGAGTATCTAGGTGACATTAGGGTTTTGGTTGATTTGTGTCTTAAGGTGTTATTCTAGTACGAACTCTTTAATAGATCGATCCGAAAGAATAACTTTGAGGTGGTTTCGTACCCTACCATAATCTCTACGTTTGTTCTCCGCTATTAGTGGCTTTAGAGTGACTCTTTGTTGCATGTTGAGGGCTTGTTATATGATCTATCTATGTTATTATTGTTGAGAGAACTTGCACTAGTGAAAGTATGAACCCTAGGCCTTGTTTCCTATCATTGCAATACCGTTTACACTCACATTTATCATTTGTTACCTTGCTGTTTTTATTATTTCAGATTACAAATACCTTTGTCTACCATCCATATTGCACTTGTATCACCATCTCTTCGCCGAACTAGTGCACCTATACAATTTACCATTGTATTGGGTGTGTTGGGGACACAAGAGACTCTTTGTTATTTGGTTGTAGGGTTGTTTGAGAGAGACCATATTCATCCTACGCCTCCTACGGATTGATAAACCTTAGGTCATCCACTTGAGGGAAATTTGCTACTGTCCTACAAACCTGTGCACTTGCAGGCCCAACAACGTCTACAAGAAGAAGGTTGCGTAGTAGACATCAAGCTCTTTTCTGGCGCCGTTGCCGGGGAGGCTAGGTAAGCAGCACTCACTCACACCCCGTCAACTAAGCTCTTTTCTGGCGCCATTGCCGGGGAGGTGAGTGCTTGAAGGTATATCTTTAGATCTTGCAATCGAATCTTTTTGTTTCTTGTTTTATCACTAGTTTAATTTATAAAAGAAAATTACAAAAAAATGGAATTGAGTTTGTCTCATACGCTTCGTCTTTTTAATATCTTTCGTGAGTATGATGGAAAGGAAAATTGTGCTCAAGTGCTAGAAGAAGAATGCATTAAAATGCTTGGTACTAGATCTTTGTATGATGAGCATGATTGCAATGTTGTTAGTATGAATTCCTTGAATATCCATGATGCTAATGATATGCAAAACCACAAGCTTGGGGAAGCTATGTTTGATGAATATGATATTTTTAGTCCCCGAACTTTTGATGAGAATATCTATTATGATGAAAGCATGCCTCCTATTTATGATGATTATATTGATGAAAGTGGGTTCGGAAGAGTGTCAACTTTAGGAAGTAGTGA
Source organism: Aegilops longissima (assembly GCA_021605205.1). Lineage (NCBI taxonomy): Eukaryota > Viridiplantae > Streptophyta > Magnoliopsida > Poales > Poaceae > Aegilops > Aegilops longissima. Next base: position 45,071,452 of record CM038676.1, on the reverse strand, counting down.
TCCCACTATTTTGGAGGATGTTGAATTTTATTGTGATGAACATGAAAGTGGATTTGGAAGAGTGTCAACTTTATTTAGTGATGATTCCACTATTTCGGAAGAGGTTCCAATTGATTATGAGAACAAAGTTGCTATCTATGATGATTATTGTGATGACTTGTATGCTATTAGGAATAATGATAACCATGAAACTTGTCATCTTGATTTTAGTTTTCAATTGGATTATGCCTCACGTGATAATTATTTTGTTGAGTTTACTCCCGCTATTCCGAATGAGAAGAATTTTGCTTATATGGAGAGTAGTAAATTTTCTATGCTAGTAGATCATGAAAAGAATGCTTTAGGTGCTGGTTATATTGTTGAATTCATTCATGATGCTACTGAAAATTATTATGAGGGAGGAATATATGCTTGTAGGAATTGCAATAATGTCAAGTTTCCTCTCTATGTGCTTAAAGTTTTGAAGTTATGCTTGTTTTGCCTACCTATGCTAGTTGATTATTGTTCCCATAAGTTGTTTGCTCACAAAATCCCTATGCATAGGAAGTGGGTTAGACTTAAATGTGCTAGTCATATTCTTCATGATGCTCTCTTTATGTTTCAATTCTTATCTCTTGTGTGAGCATCATTGAAATCATCATGCCTAGCTAGGGGCTTTAAACTTTAGCGCTTGTTGGGAGGCAACCCAATTTTATTTTAGTTTCTTGATTTTTGGTTCTGTTTAGGAATAAATAATCCATATAGCTTCTGTTTAGATGTGGTTTTATGTTTTAATTAGTGTTTTTGCCAAGTAGAACCTTTGGGAAGACTTGGGTGAAGTCTTTATGATCATGCTATAAAAAACAGAAACTTTAGCGCTCACGAGATTAGCTAGAACTTTTTACTGGAGAGTGCTATTTAGTTGATTCTTTTTGCAGATGATTACTAGACAAATTCCTCAGGTCCACCAATTTATTTTAGAATTTTTGGAGTTCCATAGGTTTGCGTTAGTTACAGATTACTACAGACTGTTCTGTTTTTGACAGATTCTGTTTTCATTGTGTTGTTTGCTTATTTTGATGAATCTATGGCTAGTAAAATAGTTTATAAACCACAGATAAGTTGGAATACAGTAGGTTTAACACCAATATAAATAAAGAATGATTTCATTACAGTACCTTGAAGTGGTGTTTTGTTTTCTTTCGCTAACGGAGCTCATGAGTTTTCTGTTAAGTTTTCAAGTTTTAGGTAAAGATTCGATGGACTATGGAATAAGGAGTGGCAAGGGCCTAATCTTGGGGATGACCAAGGCACCCCAGGGTAATATTCAAGGACAACCAAGAGCCTAAGCTTGGGGATGCCCCGGATGGCATCCCCTCTTTCGTCTTCGTTCATTGGTAACTTTACTTGGAGCTATATTTTTATTCACCACATGATATGTGTTTTGCTTGGAGCGTCATTTTATTTTGTTAGTATTTTCTTGCTGTTAATTAGATTAATGTTTTGCATGTTTATTTTCAATAAAAAAAGTCAAGGATAGCCTTTGCCATGCTTATTTTGCTACTATACATGTTGCTGTTTGAAAACAGAAAGTTTATCGCTGTTGCAAAAATTCCCTAGAAAAGTCAGAGAGTGGTATAATGTTGAAACATTTTGCATAATGAGCTCTGATAAATTTACTACAGTGGGAATTTTAGTTCATAATTTTTGGAGTGAGGGAAGTATTGATACTCTTGCATTCTTTACAGACTGTACTGTTTTGGCAGATTGCTGTTATGTTTACATTGTTTGCATATGTTTGCTTGTTTAATGATTCTATTTAAGGATAGGAGTTTTAAATATGCAGAGACATTTAGTATGCAATGTTGAATAATAATCTTAGTGATTTTTTACAGTAGAAAATGATAAGGTTTTGCATTGGTTTATACTAACCTATCTCACGAGTTCTTGTTGAGTTTGTTGTGGATGGAGCTTTTGATAAAAAGAGAAACCATGATATGAGAGGAATTAAGGAGACACAAAAGTTCAAGCTTGGGGATGCCCAAGGGACCCCAAGGTAATATTTCAAGAAGTCTCAAGCATCTAAGCTTGGGGATGCCCTGGTAGGCATCCCACCTTTCTTCTTCAACAACTATCGGTTAGTATCGGTTGAGCCTAAGTTTTTGCTTCTTCACATGAGTTGTGCTATCCTTGCAATGTCATTTTATTTTGTTTTTCTTGCTGTTTGAATAAATACCAAGATCTGAAATTCTTAAATGTTAGAGAGTCTTCACATAGTTGTATAATTATTCGACTACTCATTGATCTTCACTTATATCATTCGGAGTAGTTTGTCATTTGCTCTAGTACTTCACTTATATCTTTTAGAGCACGGTGGTGGTTTTATTTTGAAGAAATAGATGAACTCTCATGCTTCACTTATATTATTTTGAGAGTCTTAAATAGCATGGTAATTTGCTTAAATAATCCAAATATGCTAAGCATACAAGATTTGTAAGAATTCTTATGAGTGTGTTGAATACTAAGAAAAGTTTGATGCTTGATAATTGTTTTGAGATATGAAGATGGTGATATTAGAGTCATGCTAGTTGAGTAGTTGTGAATTTGAGAAATACTTGTGTTAAAGTTTGTGATTCCCGTAGCATGCACGTATGGTGAACCGTTATGTGATGAAGTCGAAACATGATTTATTTATTGATTGTCTGCCTTATGAGTGGCGGCCGGGGACGAGCGATGGTATTTTCCTACCAATCTATCCCCCTAGGAGCATGCGCATAATACTTTTCTTTGATAACTTCTAGATTTTTGCAATAAGTATATGAGTTCTTTATGACTAATGTTGAGTCCATGGATTATACGCACTTTTTCCCATCCTTCCACCATTGCTAGCCTCTCTAATACCGCGCACTTTTTGCCGGTATCATACACCCACCATATATCTTCCTCAAAACAGCCACCATACCTACCTATTATGGCATTTCCATAGCCATTCCGAGATATATTTCCATGCAACTTCCCACCGTTCCGTTTATTATGACACGCTCCATCATTGTCATATTGCTAGCATGATCATGTAGTTGACATCGTATTTGTGGCAAAGCCACCGTTCATAATTCTTTCATACATGCCACTCTTGATTCATTGCACATCCCGGTACACCGCCGGAGGCATTCATATAGAGTCATATTTTGTTCTAAGAATCAAGTTGTAATTTTTGAGTTGTAAGAAAATAAAAGTGTGATGATCATCATTATTATTAGAGCATTGTCCTAGTGAGGAAAGGATGATGGAGACTATGATTCCCCCACAAGTCGGGATGAGACTCCGGACGAAAAAAATAAAAAAAAAAGAGGAAAAAAAAGAGGCCATAAAAAAAAGAGAAAAGGCCCAAAGAAAAAAAAAGAGAAAAAAAATGAGAGAATAAGAGAGAAGGGGCAATGTTACTATCCTCTTACCACACTTGTGCTTCAAAGTAGCACCATGATCTTCATGATAGAGAGTCTCCTATGTTGTCACTTTCATATACTAGTGGGAATTTTACATTATAGAACTTTGCTTGTATATTCCAATGATGGGCTTCCTCAAATGCCCTAGGTCTTCGTGAGCAAGCGAGTTGGATGCAAACCCACTTAGTTTCTTTTGTTGAGCTTTCATATACTTATAGCTCTAGTGCATCCGTTGCATGACAATCCCTACTCACTCACATTGATATCTATTGATGGGCATCTCCATAGCCCGTTGATACGCCTAGTTGATGTGAGACTATCTTCTCCCTTTTTGTCTTCTCCACAACCACCATTCTATTCCACCCATAGTGCTATATCCATGGCTCACGCTCATGTATTGCGTGAAGATTGAAATTTTTTGAGAATGTCAAAAGTATGAAACAATTGCTTGACTTGTCATCGGGGTTGTGCATGATTTAAATACTTTGTGTGGTGAAGATAGAGCATAGCCGACTATATGATTTTGTAGGGATAACTTTCTTTGGCCATGTTATTTTGAGAAGACATAATTGCTTAGTTAGTATGCTTGAAGTGTTATTACTTTTATGTCAATATGAACTTTTGTCTTGAATCTTTCGGATCTGAATATTCATACCACAATTAAGAAGAATTACAATGAAATTATGCCAACTAGCATTCCACATCAAAAATTATCTTTTTATCATTTACCTACTCGAGGACGAGCAGGAATTAAGCTTGGGGATGCTTGATACGTCTCCAACGTATCTATAATTTTTTATTGTTCCATGCTATTATATTACCTGTTTTGAATGATTATGGGCTTTATTATACACTTTTATATTACTTTTGGGACTAACCTATTAACCGGAGGCCCAACCCATAATGTTGTTTTATTGCCTGTTTCAGTATTTTGAAGAAAAGGAATATAAAACGGAGTCCAAATGGAATTAAACCTTCGGCAGCGTTATTTTTGGGAAGAATATGATCCTGTAGACTTGGAGTTCACGTCAGAAGATCCTCGAGGCAACCACGAGATAGGAGGGCGCGCCCCCCCTGTAGGGCGTGCCCCCTGTCTCATGGACCCCTCGAGGCTCCCCCGACCGACTTCTTTCGCCTATATAGTCCCACGTACCCTAAAAACATCCACGGAGAAGATAGATCAGGAGTTCCGCCGCCGCAAGCCTCTGTAGCCACCAAAAACCTCTCGGGAGCCCGTTCCGGCACCCTGCCAGAGGGGGAACCCATCACCGGTGGCCATCTTCATCATCTCGGCGCTCTCCATGACGAGGAGGGAGTAGTTCACCCTCGGGGCTGAGGGTATGTACTAGTAGCTATGTGTTTGATCTCTCTCTCTCTCTCTCTCTCTCTCTCTCTCTCTCTCTGTTCTCTCTCGTGTTCCCTCTATGGCACGATCTTGATGTATCCCGAGCTTTGCTATTGTAGTTGGATCTTATGATGTTTCTCCCCCTCTACTCTCTTGTGATGAATTGAGTTTCCCATTTGAAGCTATCTTATCGGATTGAGTCTTTTATGAGAACACTTGATGTATGTCTTGCCGTGTTTATCTGTGGTGACAATGGGATATCATGTGCCACTTGACGTATGTTTTGGTGACCAACTTGCGGGTTCCACCCATGAACCTATGCATAGGGGTTGGCACACGTTCTTGACTCTCCGGTAGAAACTTTGGGGCACTCTTTGAAGTACTTTTATGTTGGTTGGATGAATCTAAGATTGTGTGATGCATATCGTATAATCATGCTCACGGATACTTGAGGTGACAATGGAGTATCTAGGTGACATTAGGGTTTTGGTTGATTTGTGTCTTAAGGTGTTATTCTAGTACGAACTCTTTAATAGATCGATCCGAAAGAATAACTTTGAGGTGGTTTCGTACCCTACCATAATCTATACGTTTGTTCTCTGCTATTAGTGGCTTTGGTGTGACTCTTTGTTGCACGTTGAGGGCTTGTTATATGATCTATCTATGTTATTATTGTTGAGAGAACTTGCACTAGTGAAAGTATGAACCTAGGCCTTGTTTCCTATCATTGCAATACCGTTTACGCTCACGTTTATCATTTGTTACCTTGCTGTTTTTATTATTTCAGATTACAAGTACCTTTAATTATCTACCATCCATATTGCACTTGTATCACCATCTCTTCGCCGAACTAGTGCACCTATACAATTTACCATTGTATTGGGTGTGTTGGGGACACAAGAGACTCTTTGTTATTTGGTTGTAGGGTTGTTTGAGAGAGACCATCTTCATCCTACGCCTCCTACAGATTGACAAACCTTAGGTCATCCACTTCAGGGAAATTTGCTACTGTCCTACAAACCTGTGCACTTGCAGGCCCAACAACGTCTACAAGAAGAAGGTTGTGTAGTAGACATCAGCGTCTAAAGCGGATGGTAACAGGAGGCGGGGGACACGATGTATACCCAGGTTCGGGCCCTCTCGATGGAGGTAATACCCTACTTCCTGCTTGATTGATCTTGATGATATGAGTATTACAAGAGTTGATCTACCACGAGATCGTAGAGGCTAAACCCTAGAAGCTAGCCTATGATTATGATTGTTGTTTCCCTACAGACTAAACCCTCCGGTTTATATAGACACCGGAGGGGGCTAGGGTTACATAGAGTCGGTTACAAGGGAGGAGATCTACACATCCGAATTGCCAAGCTTCCCTTCCACGCAAAGGAGAGTCCCACCCGGACTCGGGACGAAGTCTTCAATCTTGCATCTTCATAATCCAACAGTCCGGCCAAAGTATATAGTCCGGCTATCCGAGGACCCCCTAATCCAGGACTCCCTCAGTAGCCCCTGAACCAGGCTTCAATGACGATGAGTCCGGCGCGCAGATTGTCTTCGGCATTGCAAGGCAGGTTGTTCTCCAAATTCCGAGTACCTGTCGAGTAGTGTTCGGCTTCCCATGAATGTTGCACTCCTTGGCTTCTGCGCCTAATAATGGCTATCTTCCACGTGTCGAGCGAATGCGAGAAGTCGGGGCATTTTTACACTTGCCACCCTAACCATGTGAGCAAATCATCTATTTAAAGAGCCGAGAATCCCCAGATCCAGATCACACCATCCTCCCACAGCGAGTATCCATCGGAGCGCGCCCGGAAAAGCCCATCCCAACATGGCCGGCCATCGCAACTCCTCCTCTCGCTCCCGTAGCACTAAGCCAGGAAATTGGAAAAAGTGTTCCGTCCCCCACAGCCAACTAGTAGAGTTACAGAACCAGGGGTTTCTCCCTCCAGCGTATATGGTCCCCGTCTGAGCCGGACTAGCCACTTACAATGGCGGGGAGCAAGCGGAGAGCTTTCCCAACCCATCCATGGGGGAGCGGGTATGCCTTGTCCCTTACTTATTAAGGAGACTTGGATTTCCAATCCATCAGTTCCTCTGCGGGCTCCTGGTGTTCTACGGCCTCCAGCTGCATAACTTTACTCCCGCCTCCATATTACACATCGCTGGCTACGTCGCCCTTTGCGAGCTGTTTTGGGCTGCAAGCTCATTTCGAGCTATGGAAGAGGCTATTCTGCCTCGCACTCGCATACGAGGAGGGTCAATATATCAAGTGGGCGGAGCGAGATATGGCGATCGCCAGACCGGATACCTGTCCGGTACTCCGAAGAAGACATCCGAAGACTGGCCTTCGGAGTGGTTTTATATGGAGGACGTCCCCCTTCTGGACCCTATTCGGATGGGCCTTCCTGAGTTCAATAACGCCCCTTTGAAGAAACTCCGCGGCTGGCGGCCTCGGAGCCCCCAGGAGGAAGATAATAGAGAGGTCCTTTACCTGATGGTCCGGATAAAAACGCTGGCCAAATCAGGATTGACAATAATCGAGGTTATGTCAATATGTATAATGCGGGGGGTGCAGCCACTTCAATATCGGGGACAACCCATGTGGCATTTCAATGGAGAAGACGATGCCACCCGCTGCGGTCGTAAAGGTCCGGACTCCGTCGCTGCTCTAGCGAAAATACTGTCCGATTTATATAAAGGAGAGGAAGAGGAGTTCATCCGCATTAGGCCACGGGATGGATTCTCCATGTACAACCCCCCAAACTGGGTGAGTTGCTACTTTTTACTCCAGACCTTCCCGCATTCTTTGTCATAAGTATTTACCTTGCTATTTCACAGCAGGAACTGCGAAAAGCTGTGAGGGAGGTCCACAGCCCGTCTCCACAACCAGAGGACCCTGATCGGGCCCTCGACCCCGGACTCGAAGAAGATCCGGACACATTTGTGGAGCTCATCGACAGGACGTTCTATCAGTTAAGCTGCGACGGTGCCTTGGTGGCCATCATAGCCGATTATCCTGGACTGCTCCCTACATCGCATGTAAGTAAAACCGGAGTCCCAACTTCCAAGAAGGATCCCTTTTTTTGCACTTCACCTACCGCACACATACGGTGTCTTACAGGGAAGGCCCTCGGGACGCCATGCCGAACCCGTAGTGACTCACCATCAAGGGGCACCGAAACCGGGTAGGATTAAAAGGAAGGCGGTCAGGACTGAGACGCTGTCGCAGAGGTATGAAAAAGAAGCCTGCTCCGTGGTTGTCGTCTTGAAAATAGAATGACGTCCATGGTTCCTGGCAGGAAAAACGCTCGCCGGACCGTATCCGAAGAGCCTGTCGGCCACGCCTCCACCAGCCGGGCTCCAGAGCTGGACTTAGAGGCAGATGCTAATGTGGGGAAAATGTCGGATGTTCCTCCTACAGAGGATGCGGATAGGTTGTCCGCTACAAATTCCGAAGTGGAGAGTGCCATGAATCACAGGCGTCGCCGGGCCGTACTCTGCGGCCCTTGTTTCTCTGAAGAGGCGTTCGATGCCTTCAACTCAGGATACGCGTACATCCGAGCTGCTCAAAATGGTCTTGCCAGAGCCACGGACCAGTATGTAAAGGATATACGGGTAAGAAAATCTGATAATTATGTATATCAGTAGCCCCTGACAATTGAAACAGTTGGCACAACTGATTTAAGGATCATTATTTGCGTAGGTTCTTACGGAGAATAATACCCAGTTGTCTCAAGAGCTGGAGGAGTGCAAAGCCCAACTACGGGCCGCAGTTGCCGCCATGAAGGAGTCCGAGAAGGCCCCATCTGGTAACACTTGTTTCTATCGAAAAGAATGACATGTACCAGTTAGTATTCGACATGCATGCAAATTTAACCAAAGATTCTGCAGATGATCCCGAAGTGAATCCGAAGGTCGTACGGGGGGATGCGCAACATGCTCAACGACAGCTAAAGGCTGGCGAGTGATACGTCTCCAACGTAACTATAATTTTTGATTGCTCTATGCTACTTTATCTATTGTTTTGGACTATAATGGGCTTTATTTTCCACTTTTATATTATTTTTGGGACTAACCTATTAACCGGAGGCCCAGCCCAGAATTGTTGTTTTTTGCCTTTTTCAGTATTTCGAAGAAACAAAATATCAAACTGTAACACCCCGGATGTAACTTTCCATATTTGTAACTCCAACTCTTGCCATTTTCGGCATTGTGATATGATATTCCCTCCGTGGTTGGGTTTTTCTTCTTTTTTGCATTTTGTCCATGTCATGCATCTCATATCATGTCATCATGTGCATCTCATTTGCATACGTGTTCGTCTCATGATTCCGAGCATTTTCCCGTTGTCCGCTTTTGCAATCCGCACTCCTATGTCCCCCGCGTCCCCTTTTACGCTTTTTCCGTGAGCGGGTACTAAACTTTCTCGGAATGGACCGAGGTTTGTCAAGTGGCCTTGGTACACCACCGTAGACCACCTGTCAAGTTTCGGTCATTTGGAGCTCGTTTGGTACTCCAACGGTTAACCGCACTCGCAAAAGCCTCTTTTAAGTTGCAGCCCAACACCCTCCAAAACAGCCCAATAACCCATCTAAGTCACTTCCATGCTCTCCGTCGTCGGATCACGATCGTGTGGCGAAACCAGACTCCATTTGGAGCTTCCTAGCTCCTTCTACCTATAAATATAGGTCCTTCCCGAAATCCGGATCCCGAAATCCTAGCCCCGCTCCCTCCACATACGGACACGTCCGATCCATGCGGACGAAACTCCGCCGCCGCCCGGACGAATCACGCCGCCACGTGGCGCCTGCCGCCAGCGCGCCGCCCTGCCCTTTGCCCGGCGGGGCCCCATGCCCAGACGCTGGCCAGCGCCCGCTCCCCGTCCGCCGCCGCCTCGGGTCCCGCCGTCGCCCTCCGCCGCCTCGGCTGCCGCCATCACTGCCACCGCCGCCCGCCCGCCCCGCCCGCCAAGCCATGCCGCCGCCCGCCCGCCCGCGCCCAGCCGCCTGGAGCCACGCGCCATTGCCGCCGTCGCCCGAGGTCGCCGCCCGGCCTCTCCTCCGCCGGCCGCCGTCTCCGTCTTCTCTGGCGAGCCGGCCTCGCCTTGGCTTCCGCGCAGCCGGATCTATATCCACGCATCGGTTGACTTCTCCTCCCCCCGAATTTTCGTCTAAGTCCTTTAACCTATGATTATTTTGTAGCATTTTCATCATGCCATAACTTTGCACCCGTAGCTCCGTTTCGTGCGTGTAATATGTCAAAATGTTCGCCTCGAAGAGTAGATCATTTCATCTCATTGCATATTTTTCATTTGAGCTCATCTTGATGCCCAAAATGCTGTTGGAAGAGGGCTATGTGATGTTAGTTTCAGATTCTTATCAGAACATGCATTTTTGTCATTTTTGCCATGATTAATGTGTGCATCCTATGATCTTGAGTCCTACATGTGTTTTCTAATATGCCATGCCATATTTACAGGGGTGTATGCCATGTATTTTTGTGATCTCTGTGGTGACTAGCACAAGCATGCAAACTAGGCTTCATGATGTTGCTGATTTCAGCCCCTGTTTTGCTGATATTTTTATGCCATGTAAACTTGATGCTACCGAGAGATCCATGCATATTTTGAGATACTTAAGTAAGGATGTTTTGAACATATGGTTATGCTATATCCATCCATGCCCTTTTTTGCAATTATGGAGTGTCATAGCTTGAGTCAATCGAGCTCTACTTTTGCTATAAAATGTTTCCTGGCAGATTGTTTACGTGTTATTCAATTTTGCCAAGGTTGTTGTAGTTGATCCGTGTATGCTATGAAGTTGTTCTTGCCATGTATAACTTCTATGCCATGTCTTCTTGATGTATGCATGCTTAGTTTATCATGAAATGCTCTGTAGTGAGTGCATCGAGCTATTAAACATGCCTACTTGTTATCTGTTTTTGTCATGCCCTGTTGCTGAATCTGTTAACGAAACTTGCTATATTGACATGGGTGCTATTGCATTTTCTGATCCCTTTTGGCTCTTTGTCAGTAAGGGACTTTTGGTCTATGCTTTGATTAGATTCATGCCATGCCTTGTTTTGCTATTATAAGTTCCTGTAGCATGCTGTTTGATTGCTCTGAACATTGCTTCCTGATGCTGATTTCTGGCATGTTCAGTAATTTCACTAAGTCTGTGAAGCTGATATATTTTGCACTTTTGCCATGCTTGTTTGGACCTTTTATGGTGTGATTTAGCCGTAGCTCAGTGTTCATCTTTTGTCAAGCATCTTGAGTAGATCACTGCCATATGCTTTGTTATTACGTTTGGGTGCAGTAGCTTAATTTCTTGTTGCTTGCTAAGTGGTATCATGCTGTTAATGGCAGATTTGTGCCATTCTTGTTTTGCTTGTCATTTGCAAACCGTGCATCCGATTCCGGCGATCTTTATATCGATTTCAACCGAAATCATCTCACCTTTCCAGCGGCATACTTGGTTTCCAAGTTGATGCCTGGTTCATCATTTTCCTTCCGGAGCACGCATACGCATTGCATATCACATCTCGCATATCATGCCATGTTTTGCATCATGTTGCTTGTGCATTGCACCGTGATTTATTGTGGTTCCTTTGTTTGTTTTCTTGCTTTGGGTAGAGTCGGGAGACGAGTACGTGAACGAGGAACCTGTTGAGAACGCTTACGAGGATCAAGCTTTCGACAACTCTGAGAACTTTGCAGGCAAGATGACCATACCCTCGAAATCACTTCTATCTTTGCTTGCTAGATGCTCGCTCTTTTGCTATGCCTATGCTACGATGCCTATCACTTGCTATATCATGCCACCCATATTGCCATGTCAAACCTCTAACCATCCTTTCCTAGCAAACCGTTGATTGGTTGTGTTACCGCTGTGCTCAGCCCCTCTTATAGCGTTTCTAGTTGCAGGTGAAGATGAAGTTTGTTCCTTGTTGGAACATGGAGATGTTGTTCCTTGTTGGAACATGTTTACTTGTTGGGTTATCACAATATATCTGCTATAATTAATGCATCTATATACTTGGTAAAGGGTGGAAGACTCGGCCTTATGCCTGGTGTTTTGTTCCACTCTTGCCGCCCTAGTTTCCGTCATACCGGTGTTATGTTCCTTGATTTCGCGTTCCTTACATGGTTGGGTGATTTATGGGACCCCCTTGATAGTTCTCTTTGAATAAGACTCCTCCAGCAAGGCCCAACTTTGGTTTTGCCATTTGCTACCTAAGCCTTTTTCCCCCGGGTTTTCGCGAGCCCGAGGGTCATCTTTATTTAACCCCCCCGAGCCAATGCTCCTCTGAGCGTTGGTCCAAACTAGAGCCACTTGCGGTGCCGCCCTGTCTTGTAGTCCGGGATTCCGAGACTGATCGGGTCTTCCCAGTAGAAGGAATATCCTTCGCTGACCGTGAAGCTTATAATGGGCTAAGTTGGGACACCCCGCAGGTATTATCTTTCAAAGCCGTGCCATGTTATGAGGCAGATGGGAATTTGTTAATGTCCAGTTGTAGAAAACCCGAAATTGACCTTATTTAAAATACATCAACAAGTGTGTAACTGTGATGGTCTCTTCTCGGCGGAGTCCGGAAGCGAACACGGTGTTGGAGTAATGTTTGACGAAGTAGTTCAGATCACTTCTTGATCGCTACTAGCTTCACGACCGTGCCTTGCTCCTCTTCTCGCTCTCTTTTGCGAATGTAGCCACCATATATGCTAGTCGCTTGCTGCAGCTCCACCTCACAACTCTGTCCTTCCTATAAGCTTAAATAGTCTTGATCTCGCAGGTGTGAGATTGCTGAGTCCCGTGACTCACAGATTCTACCAAAACAGTTGCAAAGTGCGGACGATGCGGTCAGGTGGCCGAACCGAGCTCAAGTGGGAGTTCGACGAGGAACGTGGTCGTTACTATGTGTCTTTTCCTGATGATCGATAGTGGAGCCAGTTGGGACGATCGGGGATCTGTAGCATTTGGGGTAGTCTTCTTTTATTTTGGTTCCGTAGTCGGACCTTGAGTGTAATCTGAATGATGGATGTTTATTTATGTATGGTGTGAAGTGGCATCGTAAGCCAACTATGTATCTCTTTCCTTATGTATTACATGGGTTGTGTGAAGATTACCTCACTTGCGACATTGCTTTCAATGCGGTTATGCCTCTAAGTCGTGCTTCGACACGTGGAAGATATAGCCGCATCGAGGGCGTTACACAAACGGAGTCCAAACGGAATGAAATCTTCAGAAACGTGATTTTCTCATCACATAAGACCCAGGAGACTTGGACCCTCCGTCAAGAAATCCACGAGGCGGTCACGAGGTGGAGGCGCCTGGGCGCCCCTGCCTCGTGGCCCCTCAAGCTCCACCGACGCACTCCTTCCTCCTATATATACCTCACGCACCCCAAACGATCGAACAGAGCCAAAACCTAATTCCGCCATTGCATCTTCCTCAGATTCACGAGATCCCATCTTGGGGCCTGTTCCGAGCTCACGGAGGGGGCATCCACCACGGAGGGCTTCTACACCAACACCATAGCCCCTCCGATGAAGTGTGAGTAGTTTACTTCAGACCTTCGGGTCCATAGCTAGTAGCTAGATGGCTTCTTCTCTCTTTTTGGATCTCAATACAATGTTCTCCCCCTCTCTCATGGAGATCTATTCGACGTAATCTTCTTTTTGCGGTGTGTTTGTTGAGATCGATGAATTGTGGGTTTATGATCTAGCTTATCTATGAATAATATTTGAATCTTCTCTGAATTCTTTTATGTGTGATTGAGTTATCTTCGCAAGTCTCTTCGAATTATCCGTTTGGTTTGGCCAACTAGATTGGTAGTTCTTGCAATGGGAGAAGTGCATGGCTTTGGGTTCAATCTTGCGGTGTCCTTACCCAAAGGATGTAAAGGGTTGCAAGGCACGTATTGTATTGTTGCCATCTAGGATAACAAGATGGGGTATTTATCATATTGCATGAATTTATTCCTCTACATCATGTCATATTGCTTAAGGCATTACTCTGTTTTTAACTTAATACTCTAGATGCATGCTGGATAGCGGTCGATGAATGGAGTAATAGTAGTAGATGCAGAATCGTTTCGGTCTACTTGTCACGGACGTGATGCCTATATACATGATCGTACCTAGATAACCTCATAACTATGCTCAATTCTATCAATTGCTCAACAGTAATTTGTTCACCCATCGTAGAATATTTATGCTCTTGAAAGAAGCCACTAGTGAAACCTATGGCCCCCGGGTCTATTCTCATCATATCAATCTCTATCACTTTTATACTTGCTTTGTTTTTACTTTGCCTTTTACTTTTCACTTTGCATCTTTATACCAAAAATACCAAAAATATTATCTCTATCAGATCTCACTCTCGTAAGTGACCGTGAAGGGATTGACAACCCCTAATCGTGTTGGTTGCGAGTAGCTATCGTTTTGTGCAGGTACGAGGGACTTGCGCGTGGCTTCCTCTTGGATTGATACCTTGGTTCTCAAAACTGAGGGAAATACTTACGCTCTCGTGCTGCATCATCCTCTCCTCTTCGGGGAAAACCAACGCAAGCTCAAGACGTAGCAAGAAGGATTTCTGGCGCCGTTGCCGGGGAGTCTACGCAAAAGTCAACATACCAAGTACCCATCACAATCCCTATCTCTCGCATTACATTATTTTCCATTTGCCTCTCGTTTTCCTCTCCCCCACTTCACCCTTGCCGTTTTATTTGCCCTCTCTTTCCCAATCTCCTTCTCTTTTTCCCTTTTCCTTTTGTTTGCTCGTGTGTTAGTTTGCTTGCTTGTCGCTATGTCCGAAATTGGGGAAATTATCACCGATATGGGTGATAATAATATGGAAAATTCTGAAGCTCCTGCTGAAGAATCCCCTACCTATCATACAAAAAGATTTCGTATCGGTAGTGGTAATATTATTGGAAAAGGAGGTATTCAAGATTTCTTTACTTGTGCTGGTGCTTTACCCTCTATGGGTGGTTCTATTCTCCATAGAACTAGTAGTCTTGCAGACGCTATTGCCATGCTTATCGTTGAACTTGAAAGACAATTTATGCATATGCACCCTTCTATATAAAGAATTTTCCTAGAATTTTCTAATATTGAACACTCCTCTGTTAAGCGTGCCGCTACTGTCTTTTTGGCTCATGAATTCAGATTTATAATAAAAGAAGCCAAAGAAATCTTTGTGCATTATAGGGTGGACGCTGGCCGTCCTCCCATAGAATCTATCATTTTTGATCAAGAAGAAATAATGCGTTTTCAATCTATCGACTATGTTGCTTTCAATGAAAATCTTAGAAAAAAAGTGCCTAGCAATATTTTAATTGATAGAATCTCCGAGCTTACTGATGATTTGGCTATTTGAAATAATGAGCTAGGATGCTCTCTTGATTATAGGCTCACAAAGTTCTATCAAAAGAATGCTTATAACGATGAATTGGTTGTGCAATATGAAGGGCCGAAAGAGGAACCTATACCTCCTAAAATTGATCTTGGGGACTTTTCTCCTATTAAATTTAGCCCTTTTGATTACTTTTGCTTGCCTCAAAGAAAACTTGCTGCCGAACATAGAGAATATGAAATGAGTTTCACCGATCTATCTTATTACTACGGCACTACCTAGTTCTATCCTTGCTTTTATGCCTAGCTAGGGGCGTTAAACGATAGCGCTTGTTGGGAGGCAACCCAATTTTATTTTTAGTTTTTAGTTTTTGCTTCTGTTTAGGAATAAGTAATCCATCTAGCCTCTGTTTAGATGTGGTTTTATGTTTTAATTAGTGTTTGTGCCAAGTTAAACCTATTGGATCTTCTTGGATGATAGTTATTTGATCTTGCTGTAATTTCCAGAAACTTTGCGCTTAGTGCCCGAATTGTTAAAAATCACCAGAATGTGATAAAATACTGATTCCAATTTCTGATGATCAATAAACAAATTTTCCAGGTCTTCTAATTTTGGTAGAATTGTTTGAGTTCGAGAAGTTTGCGTTAGTTACAGATTACTACAGACTGTTCTGTTTTTGACAGATTCTGTTTTGTGTGTGTTGTTTGCTTATTTTGATGAATCTATGGCTAGTAAAATAGTTTATAATCCATAGAGAAGTTGGAATATAGTAGGTTTAACACCAACATAAATAAATAATGAGTTCATTACAGTACCTTAAAGTAGTTTTTTGTTTTCTTTCTCTAACGGAGCTCACGAGATTTCTATTGAGTTTTGTGTTGTGAAGTTTTCAAGTTTTGGATGAATTCTTTTTGATGGATTATGGAACAAGGAGTGGAAATAGCCTAAGCTTGGGGATGCCCATGGCACCACCAAGATAATCCAAGGACACCAAAAAGTCAAAGCTTGGGGATGCCCCGGAAGGCATCCCCTCTTTCGTCCACTTCCATCGGTAATTTCCTTGGAGCTATATTTTTATTCACCACATGATAAGTGTTTTTCTTGGAGCGTCTTGTATTATTTGCGTCTTTGCTTGTTAGTTTACCACAATCATCCTTGCTATACACACCTTTTGAGAGAGCCATACATGAATTGAAATTTGATGGAATACTCTATGTGCTTCACTTATATCTTTTTAGCTTGATAGTTTGGTCATAGTGCTTCACTTATATCTTTTGAGCGTGATAATTTTTGCTCTAGTGCTTCACTTAGATCTTTTAGAGCACGGTGGTGGATTTGTTTTAAAGAAACTTGATCTCTCATGCTTCACTTAGATTATTTTGAGTGTCGTTAATAGCATGGTAATTCGCTTAATGTTAATATACTTGGTATTCAAGATATGTGAAACTTTCTTTTGAGTGCGTTGAATACTAAGATAAGTTTGATGCTTGATAATTGTTTTGAGATATGGAGGTGATAATATCAAAGTCGTGCTAGTTGAGTAGTTGTGAATTTTAGAAATGCTTGTGTTGAAGTTAGCAAATCCCGTAGCATGCACGTATGGTTAAAGTTGTGTAACAAATTTGAAACATGAAGTGTACCTGGCTTGTGCATCCTTATGAGTCGCGGTCGGGGACGAGCGATGGTGTTTTCCTACCAATCTATCCCCCTAGGAGCATGCGCGTAGTACTTGATTTTTAATGACTTCTAAATTTTTGCAATAAGTATATGAGTTCTTTTGACTAATGTTGAGTCCGTGGATTATACGCACTTTTACCTTTCCGCCTTTGCTAGCCTCTTCGGTACCGTGCATTGCCCTTTCTCACCTTGAGAGTTGGTGCAAACTTCGCCGATGCATCCAAACCCCGTGATATGATACGCTCTTTCACACATAAACCTCCTTATATCTTCCTCAAAACAGCCACCATACCTACCTATTATGGCATTTCCATAGCCATTCCGAGATATATTGCCATGCAACTTTCCACCGTTCTGTTCATCATCATCATGACATACATTACTTTTGTCATATTGCCATTGCATGATCATGTAGTTGACATCGTATTTGTGGCAAATCCACCTTGCATTATTTTTCATACATGTCACTCTTGATTCATTGCACCATCCCGGTACACCGCCGGAGGCATTCATATAGAGTCATACCTTGTTCTAGTTTCGAGTTGTAATCCTTATGTTGTAATCAATAGAAGTGTGATGATTATCATTATTAGAGCATTGCCCAAAAAAAGAGAAAGGCCAAAAAAAGGCCCAAAAAAATAAAAAAATAAAAAGGGCAATGCTACTATCTCTTTTTCCACACTTGTGCTTCAAAGTAGCACCTTATTCTTCATGTAGTGAGTCTCATATATTGTGCTTCAAAGTAACACCTTATTCTTCATGTAGTGAGTCTCAAATATTGCGCTTCAAAGTAGCACCTTATTCTTCATGTAGTGAGTCTCATATATTGTGCTTCAAAGTAGCACCATGTTTTTCATATAGTGAGTCTCATAAGTTGTCTTTTTATACTAGTGGGAATTTTACGTTATAGAACTTGGCTTGTATATTCCTACGATGGGCTTCCTCAAAATGCCCTAGGTCTTCATGAGACAGCAAGTTGGATGCACACCCACTAGTTTTCTTTTGCCGAGCATTCATAGCTCTAGTGCATCCGTTGCATGGCAATCCCTACTCCTCATGTTGACATCAATTGATGGGCATCTCCATAGCCCGTTGATTATCCTCGTCAATGTGAGACTTTCTCCTTTTTTGTCTTCTCCACACAATCCCCATCATCATATTCTATTCCACCCATAGTGCTATATCCATGGCTCACGCTCATGTATTGCGTGAAGGTTGAAAAAGTTTGAGATTATTTAAGTATGAAACAATTGCTTGGCTTGCCATCGGGGGTATAGAAGTTGGGAACATCTTTGTGTGACGAAAATGAAGCATAGCCTAACTATATGATTTTGTAGGGATGAACTTTCTTTTGCCATGCTATTTTGAGAAGACATAATTACTTTGATTAGTATGCTTGAAGTATTATTATTTTTATGTCAATATGAACTTTTGTCTTGAATCTTTCGGATCTGAATATTCATACCATGATTAAGAAGATTTACATTGAAATTATGCCAAAGTATCACTCCGCATCAAAAATTCTCTTTTTTATCATTTACCTACTCGAGGAAGAGCAGGAATTAAGCTTGGGGATGCCTGATACGTCTCCAACGTATCTATAATTTTTGATTGCTCCATGCTAGTTTATCTATTGTTTTGGACTATAATGGGCTTTATTTTCCACTTTTATATTATTTTTGGGACTAACCTATTAACCGGAGGCCCAGCCCAGAATTGCTGCTTTTTTGCCTTTTTCAGTATTTCGAAGAAACATAATATCAAACGGAGTCCAAACGGAATGAAATCTTTGGTAACGTGATTTTCTCATCAGATAAGACCCAGAAGACTTGGACTCTCCGTCAAGAAAGCCACGAGGCGGTCACGAGGGTGGAGGGCGCGCCCCCCTGCCTCGTGGGCCCCTCGAAGCTCCACCGACGTACTCCTTCCTCCTATATATACCTACGTACCCCCAAACGATCAGAACAGGTTAGGCGGGAGAAAAATGAATGTCCAGGATGCCAATACCTGGCTGGGCATTGAACTGAAAGATGTTCGGGCCCAGCTTGCTGACTCCGTAAAGGAGAATAAGAGGCTTCGACGCAGCAGTTTTAGTAAGTGCTTGAACGAACTTTTATAGAGTTCGGCGAAGAAACCGGCTAACAGGGTTATATCTGTAGGTATGCTGACGGTTCATCCCGCAGAGGAGATGCCCGGGTCTGCGGGTGATCTTCTGCCAGAGCTCTCACAACTGCATGAACAAGTTCGGCAGGTGATGCAGGGCATTGCCCAGGCCTTGTGGCCATCCGCCTCCCTGCGAGGAGGCATGGGAGAGCTCGTAGAGATGCTCAAGGGAGCGCGGCGGCGCTTCCGATTATGGAAGATATCTGCCTGCCGACAAGGTGCAAGGGAAGACTGGGCCATGGTGAAGACTCGATATACCAAGGCTGACCCGAACCATATGGCCGAAGTCGGACCTGTGGGGTCTGATGGAAAAGAGATCCCCATCAGTTTGGTGTATGACCAGGTGAAATTAGCCGCAAAGTTTTCCCAGCAGGATTGTAGGCTAGATAGCCTGTTGGATGGTATAGAAGAAGAATTTAGTCATTCTAAATAACTGTGTACTTCAAGTGACATATATTGCCCCTAGACGGATTGTAAATCAGTTGTCATGGCGGACCTTTTCGCTTCGACCTCCGAACCCGACAGTCCGGAGTGTATCCGAATACCCGCTCAGTTATGTAAAAACCGGGGTACGCGTGGAAACTAGGAGTAGGGGTCACAAGTGCTTGAACAGACAAGTACCCAACTAGCTATGTTATATTACATGGATAGTAAGAAACATCTTCCATGGAGAATAGTTCCGTTAAGGGTTCCTTTCCCTGGGTACGCATGCATTAATGTGCATGCCCGAACTGCGAAAAGAGACGCATGATATAAACATATGGGGGCTTGTATTGAAATAAGTAAGTCATCTTTTGTTCACCGACCGAATATTCCCTTAAGAATGCTAGCTTTCGGCTTCACCCAGTCTGAGGTACACATCCGGATGACCCGGCAGTAACAATCGCAGAGGTGCTCCCCTTATGTCCTAGCCGAATTAATGGGAACGTAGGGCATAAACACAAGAGCCAGGCAACCCAGCTTGGCCAAAACTTAAGTCATATCGATGCATATAATGGCGAAGAAAAGGACATGTGGAAAAGTAACACATGTGCGGGGGGCATAGAGCCCGGAACATAGTTATATTAAGCTTCTATATAAGAAGCCCCCAGGTATAATGAGCACGCCTAGCGCGTCAAGATTTTGTAGTCAGGACACATTTTAACCTTTTAAGGTCGTGAAGAAAAAGGGAAGAAAGAAAGAAAAGCCGGGTAACATATATATATATATATATATATATATATATATATATATATATATATATATATATATATATATATATATATATATATATATATAAAATTGACGGAGGTAAGGAGACGAACACAGAGTCCGACACTAGGCGTAAAACCTTCGGAGTATGGCCGCGTTCCATGGGTTTGTCTCAAGTCGATTGTCCGATGCATCCTGCAGATGGTACGCTCCACCGGTCAGAACTTTATCAATAATGAAGGGACCTTCCCATTTGGGCTTGAGCTTGTCCTTTTTCTTCTTTGGTAGGCGTAGAACGAGTTCGCCAACGTTATAAGTTTTGGCCCGTACTTCTCTGCTTTGATACCGTCGAGCCTATTGCTGATAGAATGCGGAGCGGGCTCTTGCCACATCACGCTCCTCCTCCAGGCGCCAAACTGTCCTGCCGATCAAGCTCGGCTTCTTTCTCTTCGTACATGCGCACTCGGGGTGAGTCATGAATGATGTTGTAGGGTAGTACCGCCTCTGCGCCGTACACCATAAAAAACGGTGTGTATCCGGTAGTGCGATTTGGCATGGTCTGCAGTCCCCATAGTACGGAGTCAAGCTCCTCAACCCAGTGCGTATCTGATTCCCTCAAGGATCGCACTAATCTGGGTTTAATTCCGCCCATAATGAGACCATTTGCTCGCTCGACCTGACCGTTTGTTTGGGGGTGATAGACGGAGGCATAATCGAGCTTAATGCCCATGTTGCCGCACCAAGTTTTTACCTCGTCGGCTGTAAAGTTCGAGCCGTTATCGGTGATGATGCTGTGGGGGACGCTGTAACGGTGTACAAACCCGGATATGAAGTCTATCACTGGTCCGGACTCGACCGTTTTAACTAGTTTGGCTTCTATCCATTTGGTGAATTTATCCACCATGACCAATAGGTACTTTTTCTTATGGCTTCCTCCTTTAAGCGTCCGACCATATCAAGCCCCCAGACCGCGAAGGGCCAAGTAATGGGGATTGTTCAGAGAGCAGTAGGTGGCAGATGGCTTTGGTTTGCAAAAAGCTGGCAAGCGACGCAACGTTGGACGAGGTCCTGTGCGTCTTCTCGGGCCGTCGGCCAGTAAAAACCTGTACGGAAGGCCTTGCTTACAAGGGCCCGAGCTGCGGCGTGGTGGCCGCCGAGTCCAGCATGGATTTCCGCCAAAAGTTGCCGTCCTTCCTCTTTGGAGATGCACCTTTGAAGTACTCCGGTAACGCTTTTCTTATAAAGCTCTCCCTCGTGGACCTTGTAGGCTTTAGACCGCCGCACAATGCAACGTGCCTCGTTTGGGTCCTCAGGGAGTTCTTGCCTAGTTAGGTAGGCCAAGAAGGGTTCTGTCCACGGGGCGATGACAACCATAATCACATGGGCCGAAGGCGTTATTTCGGTGGCAGAGCCTCCGATTACGTCAGAGTGTTCGGTATATGGCGTTGTGGCCGGGTCCGGACTGTTGTTGCCGGTCTCCCCTTCCCAAACCACGGATGGCTTAAAAAGCCTTTCCAAGAAGATATTAGGTGGGACAGGGTCGCGCTTAGCACCGATGCGGGCGAGGATATCCGCCACTTGATTGTTTTCTCGGACCACATGGTGGAATTCGAGCCCCTCGAACTGAGCTGACATTTTGAGGATGGCGTTGCGGTAAGCTGCCATTTTCGGATCCTTGGCGTCGAAGTCTCCATTTATTTGAGATATTGCAAGCTTCGAATCCCCACGCACCTCTAGGCGTTGAATGCCCATGGAGACTGCCATCCGGAGACCATGTAACAGGGCCTCATATTCTGCTGCGTTGTTGGCGTATGTGTATAATATTTGGAGTATGTATTGGACTGTATCTCCGGTGGGGGATGTCAGGACGACGCCTGCCCCCAGACCAGCCAGCATTTTAGAGTCATCAAAGTGCATGATCCAATTGGAGTACGCGCTGTACTCTTTAGGGAGTTCGGTTTATGTCCATTCGGCGACGGAATCAGCCAGTACTTGTGACTTAATGGCTCGCCATGGTTTGTATGTTATGACAAATGGGAGGAGCTCAATAGCCCATTTAACAATCCGACCCGTGGCATCGCGGTTATTTATTATGTCGTTGAGTGGTACTTCAGAGGCCACCGTAATTGAACACTCTTGAAAGTAGTGTCGTAGTTTCCGGGATGCCATGAAGACTGCGTATGCTATCTTTTGATAATGTGGGTACCGTGATTTGCATAGAGTGAGGACAGTGGATACGTAGTATACCGGCTTTTGAAGCGGGAACTTATGTCCGTCCGTCTCTCGTTCAACGACGATCACTATGCTTACAACTTGGTGTGTTGCCGCTATATATAACAGCATTGGTTCGCCGATAGTTGGCGGCCGCCAAGATTGGGTTGCTGGCCAAGACGGCGTTTATTTCTTCCAATCCAGCCATGGCCGCATCCATCCACTCGAAGTGTTCACTGCGTGAAGAAGGCGATAAAGAGGTAGTGCCTTTTCTCCTAATCGAGAGATAAAGCGGCTTAAGGAAGCCACACATCCAGTTAATTTCTGGATTTGCTTGAGGTCTGTTGGGATAGCCAACTGCGACAGAGCTCGGATTTGCTTCCATTACTCTATTGGAGACGATGAAGCCCAAGAGCTTTCCGGCGGGCACGCCGAAAACACATTTTTCCGGATTGAGCTTGGTGTCAAATGTTCGGAGATTGTCGAACGTGAGCCTCAAGTCATCTATTAAGGATTCGACGTGTCTGGTTTTAATGACCACATCTACGTATGCCTCCACTGTTTTTCCGATTTGTGTTTCCAGGCATGTCTGAATCATGCGTTGATAGGTTGCACCGGCGTTTTTGAGCCCGAAAGGCATGGTGTTAAAACAGAAGGGGCCGTATGGAGTGATGAATGTCGTTGCGGCTTGATCGGACTCCGCCATCTTAATTTGATGGTATCCGGAGTATGCGTCGAGGAAGCACAATGAGTCTTGTCCTGCGGTAGCGTCGATAATTTGATCGATGCGGGGGAGGGGGAAGGGATCCTTGGGGCAAGCCTTGTTAAGGTCCTTGAAATCAACACATATGCGCCAGGATTTGTCCTTCTTTGGTACCATCACCAGGTTTGCCAGCCAGTCCGGATGTTTTATTTCTCTAATGAATCCGGCCTCGAGTAACTTGGCTAGCTCTTCTCCCATTGCTTGTCGCTTAGGCTCAGAGAAACACCGAAGAGTCTACTTGACCGGCTTGAAACCCTTTAGAATGTTAAGGCTGTGCTCGGCCAGCCTGTGTGGGATTCCTGGCATGTCTGAAGGATGCCAGGCGAAGATGTCCCAATTCTCGCACAAGAACTCCCACGGTGCGGCGTCTGTTGTGGGGTTTAGCTGTGCCCCGATGTATGCTGTTTTGTAGGGTCCGTTGGGTGGACCTGGAATTTGACTATTTCGTCCGCTGGTTTAAAAGAGGTGGACTTGGGTCTTTTGTCAAAGTATCACGTCATCCCTGTCCACTGTGGAGCGCAGCGCAGTTAGTTCCTCGGTCGCAAGGGCTTCGGATAATGCCTCGAGGGCCAGTGCGGCAGTTTTATTTTCTGCACAGAGTGCTATGTCCGGATCACTAGCTAGAGTTAGGGCTGGACTAACGAGCAGCTCGGCTCGTTAAGCTCGTGCTCGTTAAGGCTCGGCTCGTTAAGCTCGTTAAGATTACCGAGCAGAAAACCCTGCTCGGCTCGGCTCGTTAAGCTTGTGAGCACTCATTAACAGATTATAATGCGTTACAATATACATGATGAATGCGTAGGTATGGTTTTCAAGATAAAACATTATGACTAAGAAAAGAAATGAAGTAGTATGTTGCCTCATATGTCGATTAGATTAAATAGATAGGTTGAGGTGCTACAAAAAGTTTCACATAATATGAAAATATATGTTGTGTTGTTACTAACGAGCTTAACGAGCTACTCGTGAAACTCGTTAGCTCGCTCGTTAAGCTCGTTAAGCTTAACAAGCTAAAATCAATGATTGGCTCTGTTCATTAAGAAGCGAGCTACGAGCTTAACGAGCCGAACTATCGAGCGCTCATTAAGCTCGCGAGCTACGAGCTTTTGGTCCAGCCCTAGCTAGAGTGATGATTCCATTGGGCCTGGGAATTTTGAGCTTCATGTACCCGTAATGGGGTATAGCTTGGAAGATCGTGAATGCCTCCCGCCCTAAAAGGGCGTGGTATCCGCTACTGAACGGGGCCACTTGGAATGTGATTTCTTCAGACCTATAATTCTCCGGCGTACCGAATACCACATCTAGTGTGATTTTTCCCGCACATCGTGCCTCCCGACTAGGGATGATTCCTCTGAAGGTCGTGCTGCTTTACTCAATGCGGCTCTTGTCTATTTCCATTTTTCGAAGAGTTTCCTCATAGATGAGGTTTAATCCGCTGCCACCATCCATGAGCACTTTATTAAGCCAGAAGCCGTCCACAATTGGACTAAGGACCAAGGCGGCTGGTGCTCGGGCTGTTCGTAATTGAGGTTCGTCACTGGCATTGAAGGTTATGGCTGGATCGCTCCATGGATTTATTGTTGCAACGTGGCAGACTTCGGCAAGGCTGCAGAGTGCTCGCTTGTGAATATTATTTGAGGCGAAGGTCTCGAAGACTGTCAATACTGTATTGTTATTTTCCACGGGATGGTGCTCTGTGGTGTTGTTGATGAGGAGATCCTCGCCGCTCTTGGCCACCTGCCGAAGTATCCAACATGCTCTAAGGCTGTGTGTTGGCATGGTATCTGGTGTACTGTGAATTTTGCATGGCCCATTGAGTCATCCTTCCAATACAGTTCCACGCCCTGTAGTGGGCTTTGGTTTCTTTGTAATTAGATCGGGTGACTTACGAGAGTACACCCTTTTAGTTCGTACAGGGGGTTTAGTGAGAGCCGGAGGATCCCAGAATTTTGTTTGGGTTTTCCAGGCGCTTTCCATCCCACGGTACTTCTGTACTATGGCCGCCAAGTCAGCGAAGTGTGCTATGTCACAGTGACTTATGGCGTTGAGAATTCCCTTGTCCGTGCAATTTTTGCAAAATAATGAAATTGTGTCTTCCTCGTGACAGTCCTTGACCTTGATCATTGCAAGGAGGAATCTGGCCCAATAGTGATGTACTGTCTCTTGGGGCTTTTGTCTAATGTGGGAAAGATCACTTATGTCCAGGTGGGTGGGTAGATTTAGGTCCAAACCCTGACCCGATCTGAGACCCAGGGGTGGAGGAGTTTCCGAGCTTGGCAGTTCGGGCTCCGGGATGTTGCCCAATAGATCTGGCCCGCTGTCTGATTCTAGGTTTGAAGCTTGGGCCATGTCCTCCCATAGACGGGTATCCGGCTCGGAGAGCTCAGGAATCCGGACATAGTTTGTCCTCAAAATAGAGGAAAGCGCTGCATTGCTCCTCCACCACTGCTATATGATGGGTGACCGGCGGAGAGTTAATCTCCCTTTGGTCGGGTTTAAGCCAATCCTATCATAGTCCGTAGCGACTCCCAGGGCGGCGATGCGATCCAAGAGCTCGTTCAAGGAAGAGAGCTCCATTGGATCCATCTGCTCGGTGAATCCCGAGCCGACATGGAGGCTGTTTTTGATGACTCGAGAAGTCATCGTCAGTGCGACGGCCGAACGGGCGGTCATGACGAAGCCGCCTAATCAGAGAGTTTGGCCTACAGCCAGGGCTCCCCCAGAGGTAATGTTGTCCTTGACAACAAGACAAGCCATCAAGCCTTATGGTGACGACACAGTGGAACTCTCAATGAAAGCACTAATGTCGGTGTCAAAACCGGTGGATCTCGGGTAGGGGGTCCCAAACTGTGCGTCTAAGGCGGATGGTAACAGGAGGCGGGGGACCTCTCGAAATGTTTACCCAGGTTCGGGCCCTCTCGATGGAGGTAATACCCTACTTCCTGCTTGATTGATCTTGATGATATGAGTATTACAAGAGTTGATCTACCACGAGATCGTAGAGGCTAAACCCTAGAAGCTAGCCTATGATTATGATTGTTGTTTCCCTACGGACTAAACCCTCTGGTTTATATAGACACTGGAGGGGTGTCGGTGTCAAAACCGACTGATCTCGGGTAGGGGGTCCCGAACTATGCGTCTAAGGCGGATGGTAACAGGAGACAGGGGACACGGTGTTTACCCAGGTTCGGGCCCTCTCGATGGAGGTAAAACCCTACTACTGCTTGATTAATATTGATGATATGGGTAGTACAAGAGTGGATCTACCACGAGATCAGAGAGGCTAAACCCTAGAAGCTAGCCTATGGTATGATTGTTGTTGTATATGTCTATCGACTAGCCTGGCCTCGGTTTATATAATGCACCAGAGGCCTAGGATAACAAGAGTCCTAGCCGAATACGCCGCTGGGGAGGAGTCCTTTTCTTGATCGCCAAGTCTTGTGGAATCTTCCTTGTATGCGGCAACTGCCCGGACTGGCCCATGAGTACACGGCCATGGGGGTCCTCGCCCCAATCCAACTGATCAGGAGACGACGTGGTGAGTACCCCCTAGTCCAGGACATCGTTAGTAGCCCCCTGAACCGGTCTTCAAGTTAGGGACGCTCCTCGATTCTTCCGACCTGTTCTTCATCTTCGGTCGTCGGTCTTGAAAATTGGTTCAACAAATCTTCTCATCTTCGATCTTGAGGATCGCCGAAATGCATTCGACGAGTTTACACGTCGGGTATCCAAGGAGCCCCTTTAAGTTTCCAGCCTTTATCAATGCCTTTTTATTTTTATGCCACACCTCGGGTTTGAAGTTGTTCCCGGGCGGCAGCGTCCTCTTGCGTCCAAGCTCCAACGCCGGACTGCATTCGAGGTATCTTTTGCAGCCGAGCACCAACGCCGGACCACTTCCCAGCTCTAACGCCGGAATGTATCCGAGCTCCAACGCCGGACTATGTATCCGAGCTCCAACACCGGACTATATCCGAGCTCCAACGCTGGACTATGTATCCGAGCTCCAACGCCAGACTGTATCCGAGGTGTCATAAATCACCTTGGTTCAAAGAAGTTTGAAGGAGTTTAGCCGAGCTTAATGCCGGAATTGCCCTCTATGGAGCCAGCCACTAGCGCCCGAGCTTTATGCCGGACTGCTTCCGAGGTGGTGCACCACCCCGAATGTGGGCCGATTTTTGTCAGTATTTTTGATCGGTGCAATTTATTCTCTGCCGAGATACATAGCCAGTAGCCCTCAAGGTGGGTATCGGTCTAAAACCTGGGATGCACATGAAGGATGACATAAGACCGCTGATCCCGTAGCTCTTTGAGACTCGAGGTTGATTTGCAAAATCGGTCCGAGGATCAAGTCCTAGCTCGCGAATACTTTGGGACACAAAAGCGGCGTGCTCAGTCCTCAAGACTCAGGTTGGGTGCGACCACCAACCCGAGGATCAAAATCTCCTCGAGACTGTATTACACTTAAAATTTTCTGCATTGGACAGTAATGCATTAGCCCCGAGCCACCGGTCGGGTGGCAACACAAGATCGGGGATCGATGTGCCCTTTAATATTTGTAAATAATAAGCCCGAAGCCCAAGAGCCCCCGAGCCTTAATGCGGGCACGGGTGGCTGAATTAAGGATTGATATCCATAGTAAAATCACAAATTATGTGTAATGACTCTATGTATCCAAGTACTTTACGTCATTAATGCTCGGATCCGCATTGTACAAAACTTTGTTGACCGACCATCGGCTTCCACCTCCTCGGCCAATAGCCGAGGAGTGTTTGTCCTACTTTATAAAGCCTTTATGAGGGCAAAGATTTACAACAAACAAGGCAATCTGGCCATACGGCTTTATAAACAAAGGTACGCAGAGAGGTATGCTATATTACTGTTTAACAGAAGAAATGTCTTCCAAAGAAAATAGTCCGCTATCGGTTCCTTTCTTTGGGTTGTCATGCTAAGCATGATCATGAAACCTCAGCTCCAATATAAGAGCAAAATATCGAGGATTTAGTTTAGGAGGCCAGTTAAAAGCCCCCGGTAGTGTTCGGCGACAGTCGAGGTCAAGCCGTAAACACTTCAGCCATTGTTATGAATGGCCCGTCGTTTAAAACCGTCATCGGATCGCTGACCAGTTTACGTTGATTGTGACAGTCAGTTTTCGGCTTTCTCCACTGAGTTGCTTAACCATGTGAGCTGGAAGCACAATCGCAGTGGTTCTCCCTTTGCACACCTAACCGAACAAAGCGGAACATAGGAGGCAAGCGCAGGAGCCGGGCAACCCAACTATAGACCAAAGACACAATTCGAAACTGATGCATATATAGCAATATCCGAGAATGTTTTTGCCGAATCTCTAAAGGTGTCCGGCGTTGCACTGCGAGACTTGTGCTGAAAACACACAAATAGTTTAAAAGTGCCATAAGCTTGAAAACCAAGAAAAACGTCGAGAAAACTTGACGTCCGAACAAGATCAAGTGTTCGTGCCAATCCAAAATTGGCCTTAGCAAAAGAAGTGCTTCATGGTGCTTTAACATGATACATCTTATCTCAAGACTTTAAGCGGGTCAGCCTACGGCTTCAACCTCCTGCCCCGAGGGCGGAGTACTTCTCATTAGGCCAGTTTAGCAAACTAAACTCTAGCGGCTTTGAGAGAGAAATTAGGCTCCCCGGCTAGTGACCACACGCTTGTGTCGAAAAAAGGAGTGATAGATAATAATAGTAATAATAAAACTTTGCAACGACTAAGAAGTAGAACACTTATCATAAAACGGCTCATATAAATTTAAGAGCCCCCAAGTGACTTGGGTAAAAGAATGATTGCCTATACCGAAGTACTTATATCATATCTATGTTCAACCGAACTTTAAACGCGTCTTAACCGACCGTCGGCTTCTCCCTGTTCGGTCAAGGACCGAAAAGTGTTATGTACTCCATCTGTCGAGAATATCGACGGTGTTTCCACTAACCAGGCAATCAGGCCATAAGGCTGTAATGCATAAAGCGCTCGGGAACTTATGCTATATTACTTCAAAGTGTAAGAAGCATCTTCGAAGAAAATAGTACCCCCACCGATACCTTTCTTCGGTGCTCATTGTTATTATGAGACTTGTGCAATAGATTTTTTGTACTCATGAGTTCCGTTGTGTGCCGACCATTATTGAAAACAGTAAGAGCGCTAGCTTTCGGCTTCACCCAGTCGAGGTCCGCTCGGGTGACCCGATCGTGACAATCGCAGAGGTGCTCCCTTTACTCCCTAGCCGAACAATCGGGAACGTAGGGGTAAACACAGGAGCAAGGCAACCCAGCTTGCAAATCACTTAGGTCAATATGGTGCATATTGTGGCATAATACACGAACAAGGAACGAAGCCGTACAAGTATAATCATATGCAAGAGAAAAAGCTCCAGCAAGGGAGCCCCCAAGTAAACGGGGTATTTGAATTTGTACGTCACAAACAAAGTTTGGACAAGAAAAAAAAATTATAAGCAACATTTTTCCAAAAAAGTATAATGCTTGGTCGAACCGAACACAAGTTAGAAATTAAAGCTTTGAGCATGAAAGCGACTTAGCTGGTTAATGTGTCCGGTATTGATGACGCGGTCCGAGCTTGATACGGGACAAGGTTCCATCCCCCAAGCCGGTCCCGAGGTGGCGGAGCGGAGAGCTCGACACGCCGAAGTGGTGACATAGCATGGTCAATGCAGACCGGCAGAGTGACGCCGAAGTCCCGGGATCATTTTCTTGTGCACAAAAAATGGTGCAAACCGGAGATAATAATAATAATGATAATTAATTTAAAAAAATTGTTGCATAATAAATAATTTATGCAAAGTGAGTAATAAAAGAAATATGGCCTGGCGCCGAAGTCAATGTCGATGCAGGGCGTCGGTGTGATGCGGTAAAGGCGTGGCAAAGCCTGAATTCACAGGTCGGTCCGAGCTCCGGATGCGGCGTTCGCCGGACTATGTACGGAAACTGACCGAACCACCATGCAACTGTCGTTAATGCGGCCACCATTTGATAGACCTGTGTACATATGATGGACAAACCAGAATAATAATTCCTTGGGAAAAATAAACCCAAACAAGCAAAAAATACTGGGATTAATAGCACCTGGTTTACTTGTAGTAGAAATCTGAAGGAAGGTGATTCCCAAGATTGGGACTCGATCCGCGCACCCATTGCCTGATGGGCGATAAAACGACGACATGGCAATGCTGGCAAAGGTTGGCTCGCCGAGGCAAAGCCCTCGGTCCAGCTAACGTGACGGAGCTGGTCGGCTAGTGACGCCGAAGTGTCCGGAGTAGGTTGATGAAGAGGTGGCGGAGCCCCCGGTCCAGCCGAGATGTCGAAGTAGGTCGGCGTGATGGACACCAGCTTGAAGAAGCAATAGTGCGGCCCTGCTGATGCAGGTCGTGACGTGGTCGATGCCGGCTTGATGAAGCGACCGTGCGGCGATGCCGGTATGTCCGCTCCGTGTAATCCGTGGGGCGGCGATGTTGGTGATGATTTATCATTCGCGATGCTGGACTCTTGTTCGGCTTGCCGAGATGATGATCCGAAGAAGTTGAGCTCGGCTCAACAAAGTGACGACGTGTCTAGCGCAGGTCGGCAGCCGTGGAGCAATATTGCCGGACTGGTTTGACACCAGCATGATATTGAAGATCATGTTCAAAAGATTTTAAAGTTAGTGGGATGTGTTGGGAACAAAACACAATACCCCATACAAAACTTCCTTCAAAAGGATGTCCAAATCCGCTCATAGAAAAGACAAACTCGGTCGGATTCGCTTTCAGCGAGAAAACAGATCCGAAAAGTGATGCACTAATCGGAAGGTTCCCGGAGTTTGGACGGTCGGATCGAGCTGAAATTATGGGGGGTGGTAGGTATAGGAATTCCGCAACCGAAGAACGGTTGGATCTTCCAAAGGAAGTCCGAGCTAGAAGCTGGACACCACGCCCTAAACTCTTCCGGATTCTCGTCCAGATTCAATGCGGCTTCGGTATACCGGAGATTGCCAGAGATTCCTCCATCGGAACTCGACAAAATTTTCCAGGGTTGTTGTAGACTCAATTCCGCACAATTCCACGGAAGCAATCGTCAAACTGACGCTCGAGGAGGCGGTGACGGCGGATGCAAGTTCGTTGTCCAGAAAAACAGCACGGTCGCCCGAGGGCAATGTTGACGTTGAGCCCCCGGGCTCCCTGGATGATTCCTCCATGATCTTGATAGAGATCGGAGCTGATGTTGATGAAGGCCCTCATCCGAACATGACGATCGGAGATATGGCACAGTCCTTGGTCGAACCAAGGTGACCAGTCGAGCTGGTGATGAAGATGCCGAAGTCGTAGTTGATCTGCAGGCGAGCCATCGACCTTTTGCCGAACACACAGAGGAACTCTCAATGAAAGCACCAATATCGGTGTCAAAACCGGCGGATCTCGGGTAGGGGGTCTCGAACTGTGAGTCTAAGGCGGATGGTAACAGGAGACAGGGGACACGTTGTTTACCAAGGTTCAGGCCCTCTCGATGGAGGTAAAACCCTACTCCTGCTTGATTAATATTGATGATATGGGTAGTACAAGAGTGGATCTACCACGAGATCAGAGAGGCTAAACCCTAGAAGCTAGCCTATAGTATGATTGTTGTTGTATATGTCTATCGACTAGCCTGGCCTCGGTTTATATAATGCACCAGAGGCCTAGGATAACAAGAGTTCTAGCCGAATACGCCGGTGGGGAGGAGTCCTTGTCTTGATCGCCAAGTCTTGTGGAATCTTCCTTGTATGCGGCAACTGTCCGGACTGGCCCATGAGTATACGGCCATGGGGGTCCTCGGCCCAATCCAACTGATCGGGAGACGACGTGGTGAGTACCCAATAGTCCAGGACACCGTCAAGGGGGCTAGGGTTACACAGAGTCGGTTACAAGGGAGGAGATCTACACATCCGAATTGCCAAGCTTGCCTTCCACGCAAAGGAGAGTCCCACCCGGACAAGGGACGAAGTCTTCAATCTTGCATCTTCATAGTCCAACAGTCCGGCCAAAGTATATAGTCCGGCTGTCCGAGGACCCCCTAATCCAGGACCCCCTCAGCAGTACACGTCTTCACCACAAGTTTATGCAAGCGGGATCAGAAGCTCCATAAAAGGGTTGTGAACGCCGTTGAGCCGGCAGTTCCCCGTTACTTGCAATGGTCTGAGCAACCCATTGTGTGGAGTCGTGAGGATCACCCACCCCGGGTTGACAATCCGGGTCACTAGGCTTTGGTGGTAGTGCCTCAGGTTGGAGGATATAAATTCACTAAGTTACTCATGGACGGAGGTAGTAGCATCAATATCCTTTATTATGAAACCTTCTGTCGCATGGGGTTAACCGATAAAAATCTTAAGCCATCAAACACTGTCTTTCACGGCGTGGTTCCTAGTAAGTCGGCATACCCGGTTGGTAAAATAGCTCTGAAGGTTGCATTTGGGGATGATTATGATTCCAGGTCTGAGACGTTGACCTTTGAAGTAGTGAAGATCAAGAGACCTTATCATGCCCTGTTTGGACGACCGACTTACGCTAAGTTCATGGCAAGGCCTTTTTACGTCTATCTGCAGCTCAAAATGCCGGGTCACAAGGGGACCATCACGGTGCATGGAAGCCGGAAGATAGCTTCGGAGTGTGAAGAAGGTGACACGGCTTACGCTGAGTCGGTCTACACGGCAGAGGAGTTGAAGTTTTATAAAGACAATGTCGACTCGGCAGATATGACATCTTTGAAAAGTCCAACCATGGAGCATGACCCTGTCTTGAAGTTTAAGTCGGCAGACGACACCAAGCTGATTGACTTTGTTCCTGGCGATTCATCCAAGCAGTTCAGCATCAGTGCTAATCTGGATCCGAAATAGGAAAGCGCACTCATCGAGTTCATCCGTGAGAACCGGGACATCTTTGCATGGAAACCTTCTGACATGCAGGGTGTACCGAGAGAACTCGCTGAGCACACTCTTAATATTGATCCAAAGTTTAAGCCGGACAAACAGTTTCTTCGTCGTTTTAATGAAGAGAGGCGCAAGGCCATTGGTGAAGAAGTGGCCCGGCTCTTGGCGGCTGGGTTCATTGTTGAAGTGTTTCATCCTAAGTGGTTGGCCAACCCGGTGCTGGTGCTTAAGAAGAACGGCACTTGGCGTATGTGTGTGGACTACACGGATTTAAAAAAGGCTTGTCCGGCTGATCCTTTCGCTCTCCCTCGTAGGGTTGTGAGTGTTTGACTTTTTTGGATGCTGATGTCTACTACGCAACCTTCTTCTTGTAGACGTTGTTGGGCCTCCAAGTGCAAGGTTTGTAGGACAGTAGCAAATTTCCCTCAAGTGGATGACCTAAGGTTTATCAACCGTGGGAGGCATAGGTTGAAGATGGTCTCTCTTGAACAACCCTGCAACCAAATAACAAAGATTCTCTTGTGTCCCCAACACACCCAATACAATGGTAAATTGTATAGGTGCACTAGTCGGCGAAGAGATGGTGATACAAGTGCAATATGGATGGTAGATATAGGTTTTTGTAATCTGAAAATATAAAAGCATTAAGGTAACTAATGATAAAAGTGAGCACAAACGGTATTACAATGCGTTGAAACAAGGCCTAGAGTTCATACTTTCACCAGTGCAAGTTCTCTCAACAATGATAACATAATTGGATCATATAATTATCCCTCAACATGCAAAAAAGAGTCACTCCAAAGTCACTAATATCGGAGAACAAACGAAGAGATTATTGTAGGGTACGGAACCACCTCAAAGTTATCCTTTCTGATCGATCTATTCAAGAGTCCGTAGTAAAATAACATGAAGCTATTCTTTCCGTTCAATCTATCATAGAGTTCGTACTAGAATAACACCTTAAGACACAAATCAACCAAAACCCTAATGTCACCTAGATACTCCAATGTCACCTCAAGTATCCGTGGGTATGATTATATGATATGCATCACACAATCTCAGATTCATCTATTCAACTAACACAAAGAACTTCAAAGAGTCACCCAAAGTTTCTACTGGAGAGTCAAGACGAAAAAGAGTGCCAACCCCTATGCATAAGTTCACGAGGTCACGGAACCCGCAAGTTGATCACCAAAACATACATCAAGTAGATCACATGATATCCCATTGTCACCACAGATAAGCACATGCAAGACATACATCAAGTGTTCTCAAATCCTTAAATACTCAATCCGATAAGATAACTTCGAAGGGAAAACCCAATCCATTACAAGAGAGTAGAGGGGGAGAAACATCATAAGATCCGACTATAATAGCAAAGCTCATGATACATCAAGATTGTGCCAAATCAAGAACATGAGAGAGAGAGAGAGAGATCAAACACATAACTACTGGTACATACCCTCAGCCCCGAGGGTGAACTACTCCCTCCTCGTCATGGAGAGCGCGGGATGATGAAGATGGCCACCGAGAGGATTCCCCCTTTGGCGAGGTGCCGAACAGGTCTAGATTGGTTTCGGTGGCTCAGAGGCTTGCGGCGATGGAACTCCCGATCTAGGTTATGTTCTCGAGGTTTCTGTATGTATAAGAGGTTTCGTGTCGGGAACAAGTCGGGGGTCTCCGAGGCGGCCACGAGGTAGGGGGCCCGCCCAGGGGGGTAGGGCGCGCCCAGGGGGGTAGGGCGCGCCCCCCACCCTCGTGGGTGCCTCCGGACTCTTCTGGTCCATCTCCGATGCTCTGTGGGCTTCTTTTGGTCCAAAAATAATCTCCGTCAAATTTCAGGTCAATTGGACTCCGTTTGGTTTTCCTTTTCTGTAGAACTCAAAAACAAGGAAAAACAGAAACTGGCACTGGGCTCTAGGTTAATAGGTTAGTCCCAAAAATCATATAAAATAGCATATAAATGAATATAAAACATCCTAGATGGATAATATAATAGCATGGAATAATCAAAAATTATAGATACGTTGGAGACGTATCAGATGCTTATTATGGTTATCATCAGATCAAGATGGTGGTTTAGGACCAGGGGAAGACAGCTTTTATCACTCCCTTTGGAGCCTTCTGCTATGTGTCTATGCCTTTTGGGCTCAAAAGTTCCCAGGCGACTTACCAATGGTGTGTGCAGAACTGCCTTCATAATCAAATCGGGCGTAATGTTCATGCTTATGTGGATGACATTGTGGTGAAATCCAGAAAGAAGGAGACCCTGATTGATGATTTGAAGGAGACTTTTGACAATCTCCAGGTTTATAAGGTGATGCTTAACCCGGCCAAGTGTGTTTCTGGTGTGCCAGCTGGTAAGCTTTTGGGTTTTCTGGTTTCCAACAGAGGCATTGAAGCTAACCCGAAGAAGATCAAGGCCATCACTTCTTTGGCTAAGCCCGCGTGTGTCAATGATGTTCAACGTCTGGCAGGTCGTATTGCGGCCTTAAGCCGGTTCATAAGCCGGCTAGGTGACAAGGCTATACCGTTGTACCAGATGATGAAGAAAATAGATCACTTTGTCTGGAGTGATGATGCTAATCAAGCATTTGAGGACTTGAAGAAACAGTTGGCTGAGCCGCTCGTTCTTGCTGCTCCCATCGATAAAGAGCCTTTGTTGTTATATGTGGCTGCCAATAGCCGAGCTGTTAGTGTTGCCATTGTGGTAGAAAGGAAGGAAGCAAGCAAGGAATATCCGGTTCAGAGGCCGGTTTACTACATCAGTGAGGTGCTTATTGACTCCAAGCAGCGGTATCTGCACTGGTAGAAACTTGTATATGGGGTGTTTATGGCCATTCGGAAGCTTATTAAGCAGTATTTTTTGGGTCATCCCATCACTATGGTTAGTTCTGCTCCTTTAGGAGATATTATTCAAAACAGAGAAGCCACAGGTCGGGTAGCCAAGTGGGCCATTGAGCTTGGACCTCATGGTTTGAAGTATATGCCTCGCACAACCATCAAGTCTCAAGCTCTTGTGGATTTCATCAATGACTGGACAGAGCTGCAGATGCTTGAAGAGAAGCCGGATAATACACATTAGACTATTCACTTTGATGGGTCCAGGCAATTGGAGGGCTCGAGGGCTGGAGTTGTCTTAGCTTCCCCTCGAGGTGACAAGTTTTGTTATGTGTTAAGGTTGATGTTTCCCTGTACTAACAATGCAGCTGAGTATGAAGCCTTTCTCCGTGGTCTTCGGATGGCTAAGGAGATGAATTTAAGCCAGGTGAGATGTTTCGGCGACTCAGACTTAGTGGCTCAGCAAGTTTCAGGAAAATGAGATTCTAAGGATCCACTCATGGCGGCTTACCGCCGCGAGGTTGATGCTATTGCTGGGCACTTTAAGGGTTATCAAGTGGAACATGTTGATCGCAGGAAAAATGAGGCGGCTGATGCCTTAAGCCGGTTAGGATCCCAGCATAAGCCGGTGCCGCCTAACACTTTCCTGGATATTCTGCATAACCCTTCTGTCAAGTTGCCTACGGAGGAGGATCTCGCTATTCCTGACCCGAAGGCGCAATTGGTGGCGGCTCTTCATGCTATTCCTGATTAGACAGTGCGTTATTTGGCTTAGATGACCCGGGGCGAGTTACCTGAAGATGAAACTTTAGCCAGGTAGATAACCTGGTGGTCTAAGTCGATGACAATTGTCAATGGAGAGCTACATCATTGTAGTGTCACCGGGGCGTTTCAACATTGTGTTTCTCCAGAAGAGGGTCGTGAGGAGATTCATGAAGGAGACTGTGGTCATCATGCCGGCTCTAAATATCTCATGGCTAAAGCCTTTCGTCATGGGTTTTATTGGCTGACGGCTCACGCTGATGTGGAGGATCTGATCAGTAAATGTGATGGTTGTCAAAAAAATTCACGGCGAGCTCATGTGCCGGCTCAAGAATTGAGGATGATTCCAATTACTTGGTCGTTTGCAGTCTGGGGGCTTGATATGATTGGGCCTTTCAAAATGTCCAAAGATAAAAGGACACACCTCTTGGTGGCAGTTGACAAATTTACAAAGTGGGTTGAGGCAGAGCCGGTCAGCAAATGTGACGCGGCGACGGCGCTTCAATTCATCAAAAAGGTGATTTTCCGTTTTGGTTTTCCCCACGGTATCATAACTGATAATGGCACTAATCTATCCAAGGGTTCTATGAAAGAATTTTGTCAACGTGAGCATATCAGGCTTGATGTATCATCAGTGGCTCACCCCCAGTGTAATGGTCAAGCCGTGAGAGCCAATCAGGAGTTCCTGAGAGGCATCAAGCCCCGGCTTATGGTTCACATATAGAGAACACCGGGTTGTTGGGTGGAGGACTTACCCTCAGTGTTATGAAGTATCAATACCACCCCCAACAGATCCACGGGCTACACGCCTTTCTTCATGGTCTACGGAGCAGAGGCGGTTCTCCCTAGTGACATCTGTCATGATTCACCTCGTGCGGCGGCTTATGTTGAAGTTGATAATGAAAGAGCATGTCAGGATGCACTTGACTTATTGGATGAGGAGCTTGACCTTGCAGCGGCTCATTCGGCGATTTACCAGCAAGATCTGCGCCGTTATCACAGCCGCCGGGTTAAAACCAGAACTTTACAAGAAGGTGACCTGGTGCTCCGGCTTATCCAGGATCAAACTGATATGCACAAGCTATCCCCACCTTGGGAAGGACCCTTTGTGGTCAGCAAAAATCTGAACAATGGATCGTACTACCTTATCGACGTTCGAGTACACAAGGATTCACGTAATTTGGAGGAGGAGACCCACCGGCCGTGGAATATTGCTCATCTTCGGCCTTACTATACTTGAACCACCGGCTCTTACAATGTACATATTTTGACAATGTATATATTATGATGATTATAATAAAGCCGGCTGATACGTCTATTTTGCATCATGCTTTTATATCGATATTTATTGCATTATGGGATGTTATTACACTTTATATCACAATACTTATGCATATTCTCTCTTATTTTACAAGGTTTACATGAAGAGGGAGAATGCTGGCAGCTGGAATTCTGGGCTGGAAAAGGAGCAAATTTTAGAGACCTATTCTGCACAGCTCCAAAAGTCCTGAAACTTCACGGACATAGTTTTTGGGATTAATAAAAAATACTGAGCAAAGAAAGTACCAGAGGGGGGCCACCCACCATCCACGAGGGTGGGGGGCGCGCGCTACCCCCCTGTGCGCGCCCCCTGCCTTGTGGGCCCCCTGGTAGGCCTCCGGTGCCCATCTTCTGCTATATGAAGTCTTTCACCCTAGAAAAAATGAGGAGGAAGCTTTCGGGACAAAACACCGCCGCCACGAGGCGGAACCTTGGCGGAACCAATCTAGGGCTCCGGCGGAGCTGTTCTGCCGGGGAAACATCCCTCCGGGAGGGGGAAATCATCACCATCGATCCTCTCATCTGGAGGGGGTCAATCTCCATCAACATCTTCACTAGCACCACCTACTCTCAAACCCTATTTCATCTCTTGTATCCAATCTTTGTCTCAAAACCTCAGATTGGTACCTGCGGGTTGCTAGTAGTGTTGATTACTCCTTGTAGTTGATGCTAGTTGGTTTATTTGGTGGACAATCATATGTTCAGATCCTTTATGCATATTAATACCCCCTCTGATTATGAACATGAATATGATTTGTGAGTAGTTATGTTTGTTCCTGAGGACATGGGAGAAGTCTTGCTATAAGTAGTCATGTGAATTTGGTATTCGTTCGAAATTTTGATGAGATGTATGTTGTCTTTCCTCTAGTGGTGTTATGTGAACGTCGATTACATGACACTTCACCATTGTTTGGGCCTATAGGAAGGCACTGGGAAGTAATAAGTAGATGATGGGTTGCTAGAGTGACAGAAGTTTAAACCCTAGTTTATGCGTTGCTTCGTAAGGGGCTGATTTGGATCCACATGTTTCATGCTATGGTTAGGTTTACCTTAATACTTCTTTTGTAGTTGCAGATGCTTGCAATAGGGGTTAATCATAAGTGGGATGCTTTTCCAAGAAAGGGCAGTACCCAAGCACCGGTCCACCCACATATCAAATTATCAAAGTAACGAACGTGAATCATATGAGTGTGACGAGAACTAGCTTGACGATAATTCCCATGTGTCCTCGGGAACGTATTCCTTTATATAAGAGTTTGTCCAGGCTTGTCCTTTGCTTCAAAAAGGATTGGGCCACCTTTCTGCACCATATTTACTCTTGTTACTTATTACCCGTTACAAATTACCTTATCACAAAACTATCTGTTACCGATAATTTCAGTGCTTGCAGAGAATACCTTACTGAAAACCGCTTGTCATTTCCTTCTGCTCCTCGTTGGATTTGACACTCTTACTTATCGAAAGGACTACGATAGATCCCCTATACTTTTGGGTCATCAAGACTCTTTTCTGGCGCCGTTGCCGGGGAGTGAAGCGCCTTTGGTAAGTGGAATTTGGTAAGGAAAAATTTATATAGTGTGCTGAAATTTACTGTCACTTGTTACTATGGAAAGTAATCCTCTGATGGGCTTGTTCGGGGTATCTTCTCCCCGACCAGTAGAGCAAAGAGTTTCTCCTCAACCTACTGAACCTACTGAAAATGTTTACTTTGAAATTCCTTCGGGTATGATAGAGAAACTGCTAGCTAATCCTTTTACAGGAGATGGAACATTGCATCCCGATTTGCACTTAATCTATGTGGATGAAGTTTGTGGATTATTTAAGCTTGCAGGTATGCCCGAGGATGTTATCAAGAAGAAGTTCTTCCCTTTACCTTTGAAGGGAAAGGCGTTGACAAGGTTTAGGCCATGTGATGATATGGGATCATGGAACTACAACCGATTGAAATTGGAATTTCATCAGAAGTTTTATCCTATGCATCTTGTTCATCGTGATCGTAATTATATATAAAATTTTTGCCCTCACGAAGGAGAAAGCATCGCTCAAGCTTGGGGGAGGCTTAAGTCAATGTTATATTCATGCCCCAATCATGAGCTCCCAAGAGAAATTATTATTCAAATTTTTTATGCTCGGCTTTTTCTCAATAATCGCTCCATGCTCGATATTTCTTGTACTGGTTCTTTTATGATAAAGACTATTGAATTCAAATGGGATTTATTGGAAAGAGTTAAACGCAACTCTGAAGATTGGGACCTCGACGAAGGTAAGGAGTCGGGTATAACACCTAAGTTTGATTGTGTTAAATCTTTTATGGATACCCATGTTTTCCGTGAATTTAGCACTAAATATGGACTTGACTCTGAGATAGTAGCTTCTTTCTGTGAATCATTTGCTACTCATGTTGATCTCCCTAAGGAGAAGTGGTTTAAATATAATCCTCCTATTGAAGTAAAAGTAGTTGCACCTATTAAAGTTGAAGAAAAGATTATCACTTATAATGATCTTGTTGTTCCTACTGCTTATATTGAGAAACCACCTTTCCCTGTTAGAATAAAGGATCATGCTAAAGCTTTGACTGTGGTTCGCAAGAGTAATACTAGAATACCTACACCCCCTGAGCAAATTAAATTTGAACCTAGTATTGCTATGGTTAAAGATCTCTTGGATGATAATATTGATGGGCATGTTATTTACTTCTGTGATGAAGCTGCTAGAATTGCTAGACCCGACACTAAAAATAAACATAGACATGTTGTAGGCATGCCTGTTATTTCTGTTAAAATAGGAGATCATTGTTATCATGGCTTGTGTGACATGGGGGCTAGTGCAAGTGCAATACCTCATTCCTTATACAAAGAAATTATGCATGATATTGCACCTGCTGAGATAGACGAAATTGATGTTACAATTAAGCTTGCCAATAGAGATACTATTTCACCAGTTGGGATTGTTAGAGATGTTGAAGTCTTGTGTGGGAAAGTTAAATATCCTGCTGATTTTCTTATTCTTGGTTCCCTGCAAGATAACTTTTGTCCCATTATATTTGGTAGGCCCTTCTTGAATATTGTTAATGCTAGGATAGACTGCAAAAAGGATGTTGTTACTATTGGCTTGGGGGATATGTCTCATGAGTTTAATTTTGCTAAGTTTCGTAGACAAGCCCATGAGGAAGAATTGCCTAGTAAAGATGAAATTATTGGTCTTGCTTCTATTGTCGTGCCTCCTAATGATCCTTTAGAACAATATTTGCTAGACCATGAAAATGATATGTTTATGAATGAAAGAAGGGAAATAGATGAAGTATTCTTTAAACAAGGACCCATTTTGAAACACAACTTGCCTGTTGAAATCCTAGGGTATCCTCCTCCACCCAAGGGTGATCCCGTGTTTCAGCTTAAACCATTACCTGATACTCTTAAATGTGCTTATCTTGATGACAAGAAGATATATCCTGTTATTATTAGTGCTAACCTTTCAGAGAAGGAAGAAGAGAACTTATTAAAAACTCTGAAGAAGCACCATGCCGCTATTGGATATACTCTTGATGATCTTAAGGGCATTAGTCCCACTTTATGCTAGCACAAAATAAAATTGGAGAAAGACGCTAAACCGGTTGTTGATCACCAACGACGGCTAAATCCTAAGATGAAAGAAGTGGTAAGAAAAGAAATACTAAAGCTTCTGGAGGCAGGTATAATTTATCCTGTTGCTGATAGTCAGTGGGTAAGTCATGTCCATTGTGTCCCTAAGAAGGGAGGTATTACTGTTGTTCCTAATGATAAAGATGAATTGATCCCACAAAGAATTGTTACAGGTTATAGGATGGTAATTGATTTCCGCAAATTAAATAAAGCTACTAAAAAGGATCATTACCCTGAGCATGAACATGAACAGATCCTACTCAAGTGTCACTCCGAGGCTTATGGAGGACACCACGCTGGAGATAGAACTGCACATAAGGTATTGCAATCTGGTTTTTATTGGCCTACTCTCTTCAAAGATGCCCGTAAGTTTGTCTTGTCTTGTGATGAATGTCAAATAATTGGTAATATTAGTAGACGTCAAGAAATGCCTATGAACTATTCACTTGTTATTGAACCATTTGATGTTTGGGGCTTTGATTATATGGGACCGTTTCCTTCCTCTAATGGGTATACACATATTTTAGTTGTTGTTGATTATGTTACTAAGTGGGTAGAAGCTATTCCAACTAGTAACGTTGATCATAACACCTCTATTAAGATGCTTAAAGAAATTATTTTTCCGAGGTTTGGGGTCCCTAGATATTTAATGACTGATGGTGGTTCACATTTTATTCATGGTGCCATTCGTAAAATGCTTGCTAAGTATGACGTTAATCATAGAATTGCATCTCCATACCACCCACAATCTAGTGGCCAACTAGAATTAAGTAATAGAGAGATCAAATTAATTTTGCAAAAGAATGTTAATAGATCTAGAAAGAATTGGTCCAAGAAACTTGATGATGCATTATGGGCTTATAGAACTGCATATTAAAATCCATGGGTATGTCTCTGTATAAAATGGTTTATGGAAAAGTATGTCACTTACCTCTTGAACTAGAACATAAGGCATATTGGGCCATTAAAGAGCTCAATTATGATTTCAAACTTGCTGTGAGAAGAGGCTATTTGACATAAGTTCACTTGATGAATGGAGAACCCAAGCCAATGAGAATGCCAAACCGTTTAAAGAAAAGGTTAAAAGATGGCATGACAAAAGGATACAAAAGCGTGAGTTTTTAATGTAGGTGATGTGTTGCTATTGAACTCTCGTTTAAGATTTTTTGTAGGAAACCTTCTCTCTAAATGGGAAGGTCCTTACGTTATCGAGGAGGTCTATCGTTCCGGTGCCATAAAAATCAACAACTTCGAAGGCACAAATCCAAAGGTGCTGAACGGTCAAAGAATCAAGCATTATATCTCAAGTAATACCATCTAATGTTATTGAAACTGTAACCCCGGAGGAGTACATAAGGGACACCTTCCAGAATGTTTCAGACTCCGAAAAGGAATAGGTATGTGGTACGGTAAGTAAACCGACTCCAAAACAGTCCTAATTGCAATATTTCTCCGTTTTGGAATATTTAAGAAAATAGGAAAATAAGTAGTCCGAGAAGGACACGAGGCATCCACGAGGGTGGAGAGCGCCCTACCCCTGCCCCCGCCGCCTCATGGGCACCTCATGTGCTCTACGGACTCTGTTTTCTTGCACGATACCTCTTTTGGTTGGTAAAAATTCATTATATAATCTCCCGAAGGTTTTGACTACCGTATCAAGCAAATATCCTCTGTTTTTGTTTCGGGCTGTTTTCTGTCAGAGTTGTCGAGGCCAGGAATCATGTCGTCCCCCTCCTCCAACAATGAGGGCAACGATGCTTGGCTAATGAAGACAGAGCTGACGAGAGAAGAACTCGGGGAGATCAACAAGGGTGATGGAATCAAGAAGGCCGTGGAGGAGCAAGCTCCGGTAGCAGAAGAAGAAGACATCCTGCAACCTCATCACAATCTTGTTACCCCAACTGGGATTGAACCTTTCAAGATGATTGAGTTAGCTCGTATACAAAACAAGTATCTCACACGTGAAAATATTTTGTTGAAGGAGCATATCACCGCACTCAAGGGCATTATCTGCAAATTGGAGAATCTCCTACGCTCGATGTGTGACTATCCATCATCACCACCCCCGAAAGAGATATAATCACATGAGTATGGGCACTCCCCTTGGCAACTGCCGAGCTGGGGGGAGGTGCCCCAGTAGCGTATCACCATCACACTCCTATCTTTACCATTTTTTTAGTTCGATCCTTTTGGTAATATCTTGATCTAGCAGAATAAAGTTTTAGTATGATTTAGTTTCGAGTTTTGCTTTGTGATCCTTCTATGTAATCGAGTCCGTGAGCTATATATAATAAAGATTAGTTTTGAGTCAAGGGCTTGACTATCTTGCTATGATCTTGAGGGAATAAATAAAAAAGAAAGAATAAAAAGAAATAAAGAGATCATATTGATCTTATGGAGAGTAATGACTTCACATTTAAAGAGTATGATGAATAAAAGTTGTTGAGAGTTGACAAACATAGTTTTGGTCATTGTTGCAATTAATAGGAAGTAATAAAGAAAGAGAGGTTCTCACATATAAATATACTATCTTGGACATATTTTATTATTGTGAGCACTCATTAAAATATGACATGCTAAAGAGTTGATGTTGGACAAGGAAGATAACGTAATGGGTTATGTTCTCTTATATCCAAAATAAAGTATATTGTCATGGATCATCCAACATGTTGAGCTTGCCTTTCTCCCCCATGCTAGCCAAACTCTTTGCACCAAGTAGAGATACTACTTGTGCTTCCAAATATCCGTAAACCCAGTTTTGCCATGAGAGTCCACTATATCTACCTATGGATTGAGTAAGATCTTTCAAGTAAGTTGTCATTGTTGCATGCAATAAAAATTTGCTCTCTAAATATGTATGATTTATTTGTGTGGAGA
This sequence comes from Aegilops longissima, assembly GCA_021605205.1. Taxonomy (NCBI): domain Eukaryota; kingdom Viridiplantae; phylum Streptophyta; class Magnoliopsida; order Poales; family Poaceae; genus Aegilops; species Aegilops longissima. The sequence continues at coordinate 45,026,965 of CM038676.1, read as the reverse complement.
AAATAAGCTTTATACGATCTTGTGATGTGGAAGAAAAGCGATGGACTGCATAATAAATGTCCATATCACAAGTGGAAATATAAAGTGACGTTCTTTCGCATGAAGATTTTGTGCATCCAACCATAAAAGCACATGACAACATCTGCTTCCCTCTGCGAAGGGCCTATCTTTTATTCTTGTCTCATACTTTATACAAGAGTCATGGTGATCTTCACCTTTCCTTTTTACATTTTATCCTTTGGCAAGCGCATTGTGTTGGAAAGATCCTGATATATATCCAATTGGATGTAAGTTATCATGAACTATTATTGTTGACATTACCCTTGAGGTAAGAGGTTGGGAGGCAACACTATAAGCCCCTATCTTTCTCTGTGTCTGATTAAAACTCCTTACCCATAAGTGTTGCGTGAGTGTTAGCAATTGTGAAAGACTAAATGGTAGTTGAGTATGTGGACTTGCTGAAAAGCTCTTACATAGACTCTTTCCGATGTTATGATAAATTGCAATTGCTTCAATGACTGAGATTATAGTTTGTTAGTTTTCAATGAAGTTTCTGATTCATATTTGACATTGTGAATAGATTGTTACTTGAGCATAAGAAATCATATGACAATATATATATGTTGTTGTTATAAGAACGATCATGATGCCCGCATGTTCGTATTTTATTTTATCGACACCTCTATCTCTAAACATGTGGACATATTTTTCGTTATCGGCTTCTGCTTGAGGACAAGCGAGGTCTAAGCTTGGGGGAGTTGATACGTCCATTTTGCATCATGCTTTTATATCGATATTTATTGCATTATGGGTTGTTATTACACTTTACGTCACAATACTTATGCCTATTCTCTCTTATTTTACAAGGTTTACATGAAGAGGGAGAATGCCGGCAGCTGGAATTCTGGGCTGGAAAAGGAGCAAATATTAGAGACCTATTCTATACAGCTCCAAAAGTCCTGAAACTTCACGGAGACAGTTTTTGGAATTAATAAAAAATATTGAGCGAAGAAAGTACCAGAGGGGGGCCACCCACCATCCACGAGGGTGGGGGCGCGCCCTACCCCCCTGGGCGCGCCCCTGCCTCGTGGGCCCCCTAGCAGGCCTTTGGTGCCCATCTTCTGCTATATGAAGTCTTTCACCCTGGAAAAAATGAGGAGGAAGCTTTCGAGACGAAATACCGCCGCCACGAGGCGGAACCTTGGCGGAACCAATCTAGGGCTCCCATGAGCTGTTCTGCTGGAAACATCCCTCAGGGGGAAATCATCACCATCGTCATCACCATCGATCCTCTCATCGGGAGGGGGTCAATCTCCATCAACATCTTCACCAGCACCATCTCCTCTCAAACCCTAGTTCATCTCTTGTATCCAATCTTTGTCTCAAAACCTCAGATTGGTACCTGTGGGTTGCTAGTAGTGTTGATTACTCCTTGTAGTTCATGCTAGTTGGTTTAGTTGGTGGAAGATCATATATTCAGATGCTAGTTGATTACCTTAATACTTATTTTGTAGTTGCAGATGCTTGCAATAGGGGTTAATAATAAGTGGGATGCTTGTCCAAGAAAGGGCAGTACCCAAGCACCGGTCCACCCACATATCAAATTATCATAGTGACGAACGTGAATCATATGAGTGTGACAAAAACTAGCTTGACAATAATTCCCATGTGTCCTCGGGAGCGTATTCCTTTATATAAGAGTTTGTCCAGGCTTGTCCTTTGCTACAAAAAGGATTGGGCCACCTTGCTGCACCTTATTTACTCTTGTTACTTATTACCCGTTACGAATTACCTTATCACAAAACTATCTGTTACCGATAATTTCAGTGCTTGCAGAGAATACCTTACTGAAAACCGCTTGTCATTTCCTTCGGCTCCTCATTGGGTTCGACACTCTTACTTATCGAAAGGACTACGATAGATCCCCTATACTTGTGGGTCATCACCGGCATCCTGATAAAGCAGGGCCTCTATCGTTTCATTTCTAAGAGTAATGAGTCTTCGTCATTTCCAATGGTCACTTGGGGGCTTCCTTTTCAAACATAGGTGCATTCAGCAAAGAGAACATAGCATTACTACCCTCTTGATCCGTCGCAACACCATTCTTATAAATCACTTTGGGGCTTCCAGTTCAAACATAGGTGTCTTCACCAAAGAGAACATAGCATTACTACCCTCTTGATTACCTTGGTAATTCGGCTATCAAGCCAATATGATAAATTCATAAGAGCACAGCTCTGGTTATCTTGGTAATCTATCAAGCCAATATGATAATTTCATAAGAGCACAACTCTGGTTATCTTGGTAATTCGACTATCAAGCCAAGATGATAATTTCATAAGAGCACAGCTCTGATTACCTTGATAATTCGGCTATCAAGCCAACATGAAAATTTCATAAGAGCACAGCTCTGATTACCTTGATAATTCGGCTATCAAGCCAATATGATAATGTCATAAGAGCATAGTTCTGATTACCTTGGGATTTCTGCTATCAAGCCAATATAGTCACTTCATATGAGCATAGCTCTGGCCTACTTGGCAGGTTAATGACTGGGTTACACAGGCCAAAGAGAGTCTGTTGCACAGCACAACTCAAACATAGGTCTATGGTGAACCGACAGCATATGATAACATTAAGTACTTGGGAGTATTATCTTCTAAGTTTTGGGTCATCACCCTAACTGCTTTGGCATGGTAATCCAACAGTGTTCAATCACATATCACAGGTATGATATTTTATATATATATTTACTCGTGATTAAACTGGCCCTGGTTATGACCTATTTTAGTTGCCAGTGGTTTATATAGGGTATCATGACCCGCCCCGCAGTAAACCGCCGGGGCTCTTGTGATTTACTTGTGTGCAGGATAATCATAAATCTCTTCTGCATATATTGATGTTATCCTAAGTATCAAAAGATAGCTTTTCGACTGGCGGGTCAAGCATTGTTGCACAAAACAAAAACGTGCACGAGGGCACGGCCGATCAAAGTTTTACTAGCCTATTAGATGACTCAATGAGCCCAAAGGATCAAGTGTGTTCATAAGTTCAAATATTTGAGCCGCCCAGTGGATTAATCTTCCTGGTCTTGACGACTTGAAGCTTATGGATCATCCTTCTCCGGTTCTTCGTCCTCCGCCATCTGGAAGTTGGGTGATGACCAATCAATGCCACACAAAGATTGGAATTCAGCTTCATCATCTATAAGGTTGGACGGATCAACGTCAGGGGCGAAAGTATGCTTACGGATTGGGGGAATCAGATCCATCACTTTATAAGCCAGCGTGGGCATCTTCTGGTTTTCTGCATCATAAGCCGGTTGATATTTTGAGAGCGTCGTTTCATCAGCAATCAGAGTCGCTAGATGGCGTATCTCTTTAACACAGGCAGCAAAGTCTTTCTGGTCAAAAGAAGTGCCATCTTCTTTCAAGCTTGGATAACCAGTGGCTATCTCAGCCGAGTCTAGTTCTGGTAGCCATGCCTTAGCACGGCTCAATGCCGTCACTGCTCTGGCTCTTGCACATGACCGTTTTATCTCTTGAATCCTCACAGGCAGAATTGATAATTTTTTCAAGACGTCACTTAACAGATTGGGTCCTTGATTTGTTGGAGAAATTGAGGCTAGCGTGCGCTGAGTTCCGGTATATAGATGGTATCTGTTATCTTTGGTAAGCCGCCTCACCAGCATCAAAATTGAATCTCTTCTCTTTATATTCTGAACCGCCACTGACCACTCCATAATTGTTATACAGATCCAAGGAGCAGCAATCTTAATCAAGATCTGTTGGTGAAACTGAAAGCCATATATACGCTTGTTGAACAGCTAGGAGACACAGTGTTTTAAACCGGTCAGCTCAGTTGTCACCTCTTCAAGAGTCGTTTCTGCCTTTTCAGCTCGTTGCGTCAAAGCAGTTTTCTCTTCAGCCCAGGCGCTCTTTTCGGCCTCAAAGTCGGTCTTCAGCTTCTCCTTTTCAGCCACACTAAATTGGAATTTTGGATCGGCTTTCTGGATCTTAGATTCTTGATTCTTCAGTCGGGCTTGGCATCATCCAGTTGAGAGTGAAGTTGAGCAGTGGTGTTCTGCACAAGCACAGATTTGCAATTACATTAAATCCGGGCATAGGAATATAAGTCCCAAGCCTTTTGCACGCAATAACACTTGGCACTTGGGGGCTAATGCATGCCAAAACAGAAATTCTTCCTACAGCGGATTATCTGGTTAAGTCCCACGCACTTTGCAAGCAAGAGTACTTAGCACTTGGGGGCTAATGCATATTTGCTCGTGTTTTATTAACTAATTTATGATGACCCGGTTGTGCTACAGACAACCACAGCCGGCTCATGGGGGCTACACAAGTGAATTTTGATCTTTAATTAGTGATCAGTAATGGTTCATTCATACTGATTATACCGACCCTTGGGGGCTATGGATACAATGTTGATCATTAAAATCCGGTTTAAATGCTGAAAGTGAAAGACGGCTTTTGAAGGATTTTTTATCAAAGATACTTTATAATCATCGCTATTCTAATTCTACAGCCTATTCTATTCTATTATACACAGTAGACTTGGGGGCTGACAGGATATGCATAACTTATTTAAGCCGGAATTCATACCTCATATTTTTGGTGCAATTGTTTCACCATGTCCATCTCAAGATCTCGGCTGGTATGAACTTGGTTGAGATAACTAGAGAATACTTCATTGACGCTCAGTTGAGAGTAATAGCAATGTCAAATCTCACTTTCCGCCTTTCAACGAACTCGTCTTTGGCGAAGTGCTTGGCTAAGACGGTAGGTTGTCCCGGTTCTCTGAAGCTGCTACCAGTAATCATAACATCTTCACCACCATGTTCTTCTGATGGTTTAAGTGGGCTTGAGGATTCAGTGTTCAACGGATTAATATCTGTATGTTCATGGGGGAGCTCAGGAATTTCTGGAGGGGCTTCATGGGCAGGTTCTTCTGGTTGTTTTTTCAGAAGCGTCTGATGCTTGGACTTGTTGCTCCGACTCATGGACTTTAGGATCTGTAGCCGGCTTGGTCACCCTTGCTTTCTTACTAGGCTTTGCTTGTCCACTGCATTGAAGGAAATATGACCTAGAGGCAATAATAAAGTTATTATTTATTTCCTTATTTCATGATAAATGTTTATTATTCATGCTAGAATTGTATTAACCGGAAACATGATACATGTGTGAATACATAGACAAACATATAGTCACTAGTATGCCTCTACTTGACTAGCTCATTAATCAAAGATGGTTATGTTTCCTAACCATAGACATGTGTTGTCATTTGATTAATGGGATCACATCATTAGGAGAATGATGTGATTGACATGACCCATTCCGTTAGCCTAGCACTTGATCGCTTAGTACATTGCTATTGCTTTCTTCATGACTTATATATGTTCCTGTAACTATGAGATTATGCAACTCCGCTTACGGAGGAACACTTTGGTGCTACCAAACGTCACAACGAATCGGGTGATTATAAAGGAGTACTACAGGTGTCTCCAAAGGTACATGTTGGGTTGGCGATTTCGAGATTAGGTTTTGTCACTCCGATTGTCGGAGAGGTATCTCTGGCCCTCTCGGTAATGCACATCACTATAAGCCTTGCAAGCAATGTAGCTAATGAGTTAGTTACGAAATGATGCATTACGTAACGAGTAAAGAGACTTGCCAGTAACGAGATTGAACTAGGTATTGGATACCGACGATCGAATCTCGGGCAAGTAACATACCGATGACAAAGGGAACAACGTATGTTGTTATGCGGTTTGACCGATAAAGATCTTCATAGAATATGTAGGAGCCAATATGAGCATCCAGGTTCCGCTATTGGTTATTGACCAAGAATAGTTCTAGGTCATGTCTACATAGTTCTCGAACCCGTAGGGTCCGCACGCTTAAGGTTTCGATGGCAGTTATATTATGAGTTTATGAGTTTTGATGTACCGAAGGAGTTCGAAATCTCGGATGAGATCGGGGACATGACGAGGAGTCTCGAAACGGTCGAGACGTAAAGATCGATATATTGGACGACTATATTCGGACTTCGGAAAGGTTCCGAGTGATTCGGGTATTTTTCGGAGTACCGGAGAGTTACGGGAATTCGCCGGGGAGTATATGGGCCTTATTGGGCCATACGGGAATAGAGGAGAGAGGCCAAAGGAAGGAGGCCTCGCCCCCTCTGGTCCGATTGGACAAGGGCGCAGCCCCTTTCCTTATTCCTCTCCCCTCTTCCCCTTCTCCTACTCCAAAAATGAAGGTGGAATCCTACTAGGACTAGGAGTCCTAGTAGGACTCCACACTTGGCGCGCCTCCTAGGGCCGGCCTCCTTCCCCTTGCTCCTTTATATACGGGGCAGGGGCACCCATGACACACAAGTTGATCTACGGATCGTTCCTTAGCCGTGTCGGCGCCCCTCCATCATATTCCACTTCGGTCAGATCGTCATGAGTTTAGGCGAAGCCTCGCGCCGATAGAGCATCATCATCGCCACCACGCCGTCGTCTCGACGGAACTCATCCCCGACACTTTGCTGGATCGAGTCCGGGATCGCCATCGAGCTGAACGTGTGCTGAACTCGGAGGTGCCGTGACGCTCGGTACTTGGATCGGTCGGATCGTGAAGACGTCGACTACATCAACCGCGTTGTCACAACGCTTCGCTTACGGTCTCGAGGGTACGTGGACAATACTCTCCCTCTCGCTGCTATGCCATCACCATGATCTTGCGTGTGCGTAGGAAATTTTTGAAATTACTACGTTCCCCAACAAAGTGGCATCCGAGCCTGGTTTTATGCGTTGATGTTATTTGCACGAGTAGAACACAAGTGAGTTGTGGGCGATACAAGTCATACTGCTTACCAGCATGTCATACTTTGGTTCAGCGGTATTGTGAGATGAAGCGCCCGGACCGACATTACGCCGACGCTTACGCGAGACTGGTTTCACCGCTATGCAGCACTCGTGCTTAAAGGTGACCGGCGGGTGTCTGTCTCTCTCACTTTAGTTGAACCTAGTGTGGCTACGCCCGTCCTTATGAAGGTTAAAACAGCACCAACTTGACAAACTATCGCTGTGGTTTTGATGCGTAGGTAAGAACGGTTCTTGCTCAGCCCGTAGCAGCCACGTAAAATTTGCAACAACAAAGTAGAGGACGCCTAACTTGTTTTTGCAGGGCATGTTGTGATGTGATATGGTCAAGACATGATGCTATATTTTATTGTATGAGATGATCATGTTTTGTAACCGGTTATCGGCAACTGGTAGGAGCCATATGGTTGTCGCTTATTGTATGAAATGCAACGCTCTGTAATGCTTTACTTTATCACTAAGCGGTAGCGATAGTCGTACAAGCATAAGATTGGCGAGACGACAACGATGCTACGATGGAGATCAAGGTGTCGTGCCGGTGACGATGGTGATCACGACGGTGCTTCGGAGATGGAGATCACAAGCACAAGATGATGATGGCCATATCATATCACTTATATTGATTGCATGTGATGTTTATCCTTTATGCATCTTATCTTGCTTTGATTGACGGTAGCATTTTAAGATGATCTCTCACTAAAATTATCAAGAAGTGTTCTCCTGAGTATGCACCGCTATGAAAGTTCTTCGTCTGAGACACCACGTGATGATCGGGTGTGATAGGCTCTACGCTCAAATACAACGGGTGCAAAACAGTTGCACGCGAATACTCAGGTTAAACTTGACGAGCCTAGCATATAACAGATATGGCCTCGAACACGAGACCGAAAGGTCGAGCGTGAATCATATAGTAGATATGATCAACATATTGATGTTCACCGTTGAAACTACTCCATCTCACGTGACGATCGGACATGGTGTAGTTAATATGGATCACGTAATCACTTAGAAGATTAGAGGGATGTCTATCTAAGTGGGAGTTCTTAAGTAATATGATTAATTGAACTTTAATTTATCATGAACTTAGTCTTGGTAGTATTTTGCAAATTATGTTGTAGATCAATAGCTCGCGTTGTTGCTTCCCTATGTTTTTGCTTCCCTATGTTTTTGATATGTTCCTAGAGAAAATTTATGTTGAAAAATGTTAGTAGCAATTATGCGGATTGGATCCGTGATCTGAGGTTTATCCTCATTGCTGCACAGAAGAATTATGTCCTTGATGCACCGCTAGGTGACAGACCTATTGCAGGAGCAGATGCAGACGTTATGAATGTTTGGCTAGCTCAATATGATGACTACTTGATAGTTTAGTGCACCATGCTTAACGGCTTAGAATCGGGACTTCAAAGACGTTTTGAACGTCATGGACCATATGAGATGTTCCAGGAATTGAAGTTAATATTTAAGCAAATACCCGAGTTGAGAGATAGGAAATCTCCAACAAGTTCTATAGCTAAAAGATGGAGGAGAATCGCTCAACTAGTGAGCATGTGCTCAGATTGTCTGGGTACTTCAATCGCTTGAATCAAGTGGGAGTTAATCTTCCAGATAAGATAGTGATTGACAGAATTCTCTAGTCACCATCACTAAGTTACTAGAACTTCGTGATGAACTATAGTATGCAAGGGATGACGGTAATGATTCCCGAGCTCTTCATGATGTTGAAATCGACGAAGGTAGAAATCAAGAAAGAGCATCAAGTGTTGATGATTGACAAGACCACTAGTTTCAAGAAAAGGGCAAAGGGAAAGAAAGGGAACTTCAAGTAGAATGACAAACAAGTTTTCACTCCCGTGAAGAAGACCAAAGGTGGACCAAAGCCTGAAACTGAGTGCTTACACTGCAAAGGAAATGGTCACTGGAAGCGGAAATGCCCTGAATATTTGGTGGATAAGAAGGATGGCAAAGTGAACAAGGGTATATTTGATATACAGGTTATTGATGTGTGCCTTACTAGTGTTTATAGTAGCCCCTGAGTATTTGATACTTGTTCGTTACTAAGATTAGTAACTCAAACAGAGTTACGAATAAACAGAGACTAGTTGAGGGTGAAGTGACGATGTGTGTTGGAAGTGGTTCCAAGATTGATATGATCATCATCGCACACTCTCTATACTTTTGGGATTAGTGTTAAACCTAAATAAATGTTATTTGGCGTTTATGCTGAGCATGAATATGATTTGATCATGTTTATTGCGTACGGTTATTCATTTAAAGTTAGAGAATAATTGTTATTCTGTTTACATGAATAAGACCTTCATGGTCATACACCCAATGAAAATAGTTTGTTGGATCTCGATCGTAGTGATACACATATTCATAATATTGATGCCAAAAGATGCAAAGTTAATAATGATAGTACAACTTATTTGTGGCACTGCCGTTTGGGTCATATCGGTGTAAAGCGCATCAAGAAACTCCATAAAGATGGATTTTCGGAATCACTTGGTTATGAATCATTTGATGCTTGCGAACCATGCCTTTTGGGCAAGATGACTAAAACTCAGTTCTACGGAACAATGGAACGAGCAACAAACTTGTTGGAAATAATACATACCGATGTATGTGGTCCAATGAGTATTAAGGCTCGTGGCGGGTATCGTTATTTTCTGACCTTCACAGATGATTTGAGCAGATATGGGTATATCTACTTGATGAAACATAAGTTTGAAACATTTGAAAAGTTCAAAGAATTTCAGAGTGAAGTGGAAAATCATCGTAACAAGAAAAATAAAGTTTCTACGATCTGATCATGGAGACGAATATTTGAGTTACGAGTTTGGTCTTCAATTAAAACAAAGTGGAATAGTTTCACAGCTCACGCCACATGGAACACCACATCATAATGGTGTGTCCGAACGTCGTAACCGCACTTTATTGGATATGGTGCGATCTATGATGTATCTTACCGATTTACCACTATCATTTTGGGGTTATGCATTAGAGACAGCTGCATTCACGTTTAATAGGGCACCATCTAAATCCGTTGAGATGACACCGTATGAACTATGGTTTAACAGTAAACCTAAGCTGTCATTTCTTAATGCTTGGAGTTGCGATGCTTATATGAAAAGGTTTCAACCTAATAAAGCTCAAACCCAAATCGGAAAAGTGCGTCTTCATAGAATACCCAAAGGTAACTATTGGGTACACCTTCTATCACAGATCCGAAGGCAAGTTATTCGTTGCTAAGATGGATCCTTTCTAGAGAAGAAGTTTCTCTCGAAAGAAGTGAGTGGGAGGAAAGTAGAACTTGATGAGGTAATTGTACCTTCTCCCTTATTGGAAAGTAGTTCATCACAGAAATCAGTTCTAGTGATTCCTACACCAATTAGTAAGGAAGTTAATGATGATGATCATGAAACTTCAGATCAAGTTGCTACCAAACCTCATAGGTCTTCCAGAGTAAGATCTGCACTAGAGTGGTACGGTAATCATATTCTAGAAGTCATGTTACTAGACCATGATGAACCTACAAACTATGAGGAAGCGATGATGAGCCCAGATTCCGCGAAATGGCTTGAGGCCATGAAATCTGAGATGGGATCCATGTATGAGAACAAAGTGTGGACTTTGATGGAGTTGCCCGATGATCGGCAAGCCATATTATATAAATGGATCTTCAAGAGGAAGACGTACACTGATAGTAGTGTTACTATCTACAAAGCTCGACTTGTTGAAAAAGGTTTTCGACAAGTTCAAGGTGTTGACTACAATGAGATTTTCTCAATCAGAGCGATGCTTAAGTCTGTCCGAATCATGTTAGCAATTGCCACATTTTATGAAATCTGGCAAATGGATGTCAAAACTACATTCTTTAATGGATTTATTAAAGAAGAGTTGTATATGATGCAACCAGAAGGTTTTGTCAATCCTAAAGGAGCTAACAAAATGTGCAAGCTTCAAATGATCCATCTATGGACTGGTGCAAGCATCTCGAGTTGGAATACACGCTTTGATAAGTTGATCAAAGCATATAGTTTTATACAGACTTGCAATGAAGCCTGTATTTACAATAAAGTGAGTGGGAGCAGTACCGCCTTTTTGATAAATATATGTGAGTAACATATTGTTGATCAGAAATGATGTATAATTTTTTTTGGAAAGCATAAAGGAGTATTTGAAAGGAGTTCTTTAAAAGAAAGACCTCAGTAAAGCTACTTACATATTGAGCATCAAGATCTATTTGAGATAGATCAAGACACTTGATAAGTTTTTCAATAAGTACATACCTTGTCAAGATTTTGAAGTAGTTCAAAATGGAACAGTCAAAGAAAAGTTCTTGCCTATGTTGCAAAGGTGTGAAATTAAGTAAGACTCAAATCCCGACCACAGCAGAAAATAGAAAAGAGAATGAAAGTCATTCCCTATGCCTCAGTCATAGGTTCTATAAAGTATGCTATGCTATGTACTGCACCTATTGTATAGCTTGCTCTGAATTTGGCAAGGAGTACAATAGTGATCTAGGAGTAGATCACTGGACATTGGTCAAGAACATCCTTAGTGAGGACTAAGCAAATATTTCTTATTATGGAGGTGATAAAAGAGCCCGTCGTAAAGAGTTACATCGATGCAAGCTTTTTACACTGATACAGATGACTCTAAGTCTCAATCTGGATACATATTGAAAGTGGGAGCAATTAGCTAGAGTAGCTCCGTGCAGAGCATTGTAGACATAGAATATTTGCAAAATACATACGACTCTGAATGTGACAGACCTTGACTAAACTTCTCTCACGAGCAAAACATGATCATACCTTAGTACTCTTTGGGTGTTAATCACATAGCGATGTGAACTAGATTATTGACTCTAGTAAACCCTTTGGGTGTTGGTCACATGACGATGTGAACTATGGGTGTTAATCACATACAGATGTGAATATTAGTGTTGAATCACATGAAGATGTGAACTAGATTATTGACTCTAGTGCAAGTGGGAGACTGAAGGAAATATGCCCTAGAGGCAATAATAAAGTTATTATTTATTTCCTTATTTCATGATAAATGTTTATTATTCATGCTAGAATTGTATTAACCGGAAACATGATACATGTGTGAATACATAGACAAACATATAGTCACTAGTATGCCTCTACTTGACTAGCTCATTAATCAAAGATGGTTATGTTTCCTAACCATAGACATGTGTTGTCATTTGATTAATGGGATCACAACATTAGGAGAATGATGTGATTGACATGACCCATTCCGTTAGCCTAGCACTTGATCGTTTAGTACATTGCTATTGCTTTCTTCATGACTTATATATGTTCCTGTAACTATGAGATTATGCAACTCCGCTTACGGAGGAACACTTTGGGTGCTACCAAACTTCACAACGAATCGGGTGATTATAAAGGAGTACTACTGGTGTCTCCAAAGGTACATGTTGGGTTGGCGATTTCGAGATTATGTTTTGTCACTCCGATTGTCGGAGAGGTATCTCTGGGCCCTCTCGGTAATGCACATCACTATAAGCCTTGCAAGCAATGTAGCTAATGAGTTAGTTACGGAATGATGCATTACGTAACGAGTAAAGAGACTTGCCAAGAACGAGATTGAACTAGGTATTGATACCGACGATCGAATCTCGGCAAGTAACATACCGATGACAAAGGGAACAACGTATGTTGTTATGCGGTTTGACCGATAAAGATCTTCGAGAATATGTAGGAGCCAATATGAGCATCCAGGTTCCGCTATTGGTTATTGACCAAGAATAGTTCTAGGTCATGTCTACATAGTTCTCGAACCCGTAGGGTCCGCACGCTTAAGGTTTTGATGATGCTTATATTATGAGTTTATGAGTTTTGATGTACCGAAGGAGTTCGGAGTCCCGGATGAGATCGGGGACATGACGAGGAGTCTCGAAATAGTCAAGACGTAAAGATCAATATATTGGATGACTATATTCGGACTTCGGAAAGGTTCCGAGTGATTCGGGTATTTTTATGAGTACCGGAGAGTTACGGGAATTCGCCGGGGGGTATATGGGCCTTATTAATATACGGGAATAGAGGAGAGAGGCTAAAGGAAGGAGGCCTGCGCCCCCTCTGGTCCGACTGGACAAGGGGCGCAGCCCCCTTTTCCTTATTCCTCTCCCCCTCTTTCCCCTTCTCCTACTCCAAAAATGGAGGTGGAATCCTACTAGGACTAGGGAGTCCTAGTGTCACATCCCTAGTTCTGGTATGCTCATGGCTAGCTAGTCATTTGTGCATCATGTTTAAATTCCATTTAATTTTGAAATGGGGATTTGTGAAACCCTCGGAATCATTTTTGGAAATGACCCAAATAAAAATTGCTCCAAAAAGGTCCAGGAAAATGCTCATGCTTCTCTCTGAAAATATTGGACAGAGATAAAAGTCAAACCAATATTTTTAGGATCTCATAAGTATTTATTTTGGGCATTTGGAATTAATGCAGTAATTATTTGCCTTGGATATATATTATTATATATATAAAATATTGTCCAAAAATTATGCCATTTATAAAGGAGCTCTGGAATAATACCACTAGCTCATATAAAAATTGGCATAAGTAAATAAAATTATTTAGTATTTTAAATAAGTCAAACAAATGTCGAACATTAGAAAAGAAAACAAAAGGGATAAACCCTTACGACTTACCTCCCTGCATGCCCAGCTCTCAGGCGGCTGGCCGCCCACTGGCCAGCCCCGCCCAGCCCGCCTCCCTCCTCTGCTGCCTTCTCCCCTCGCCAGCAGGTGCGTGCAGCCACAGCCACCGCGCCACGTGCCTGCCACCTCCTGCTTCGTCCTCCTCGTCGCCTCGACACCTCGAACGATGCCACGCGCCGCCCGGGTCCTCCCCACTCTCTCTCGCTCTCCCCTCCCTGGTCTCTCTCCCACGCTACCGCCGAACGCCACCGCCGCCGCTGCTCGCCAGAGCCGTAGCCACCGCACCCTCGAGAGCATCTCGAGACGCCCCGAGCTCCGCCGTCGACCTCGCCCTCCTGTCTGCCACGCGAGCCCGGAGGCACCATCGCGATGCCATCACCATCTTCTCCATCTCCAGCCACCGGAGATCGCCACCGCTGCTCGCCGCCGTCCGTGCTTCCCCAAGGCCGCCAACCAGCTCTCTGGATCCGCTGTGAGCTCCTCTACCTAGCCCCCTACCTCCCGTGCTCGACACGCCAGTAGCCACCGCCTCTTCGATCCCGAAAGCACCTCTCGCCGCCATGTCGCCGTCGTGGCTACGGCCGTGCAAGCACGCGTCCGAGCGCACCACCGCATTCAAGACGCCCTCGGAGCCTAACGCGACGCCTACGCTTCGCGTGCACCGTAGCCCCTTTTCCTCTCCGCCCGAACTCCGGCGCCATGAAGCTCGCCCCGCGAAGCCCGCCACCTCGCGCTTGCTGCTGCCTCGGCTCGATGCGGCCGAGTGAGGGCTTCCTCCTGGTGCCCCGGGACGCCAAATGGTGACCCGCACGAGAAACCCGAGCAACTCCGGCGAAACCTCGCTGTTTTTGGTTGCCGCCGACCAAGCTCCGCGAAATGACGTGGCGCTGGCTTAAGTAGTGCTAATGACCCTGCTAATACCCCCTAGAGCCACTGCCATGTGGGCCCATTGCCTGTTTAGTTTAATTTAATGTTATGTTTAAATTAGTTATTAACCCAGCTAGCCCCACATGTCAGTTTGACTTGCTGACGTGGCCTTTGACCGGCCCCACACGTCAGTGACTCATGCCAGTGGTGTGTCACTGACCACTGGACCCCCCCGGTCAGGTTTGACCCTGGTCAGCCCCGGTTGACCTGCTGACGCAGGCATGACGTCATGCTGGCGCAATATTATATTTTCTGGAATTAAAATAAATCAGGAATTTCCAGAATATATTCAAAACTTCAATAAATCATATAAATTCAACCGTAGCTCAGATTGAAATAATTTATATATGAAAAATTATCAGAAAAATTCAATCTATCCATCTGTACTAGTTTCATGCATGACAAAACAACTTATACTTGATGCATAGGTGAAAACTTATGAATGGCATTTATAAGAGCTTATTTTGGAGTTGCATTTGAACCTTTGGTTCAAATGGACTTCATTCAAATTGAATACCAGTTGCATTAGCTCAAACAGCATCACATCTACATGCCATGTTCATGCATCATATTGTTGCATATGATTGTGTATTGACCGCCGGCACTGCTCCTTCTCGATAGGTCCCGCTCCGAGACGCTCCTAGTACTGCCGGTGAAGCGGGTGCCTCCCTTGTTGATTTACCAGCAAGCAAACCCCTTGTTCATTCCGATACAATCCTACTCTCTCGCCTCCTGCTCTCGCTTATTGCATTAGGACAACAACGATTCATCTGCTACTTTGTGCTGCGGTAGTTGAACCCATTCCTCTGCATGACCTGTCATTGCCACAAGAATAGTTGAAAACCCACTAGCATGTGTAGGAGTTGATTGAGCCATGTTGTGTTCCTACCATGATATGCCTGCTATTGCTTACAGTTGTGTCAGGTATGATTCATTGGGAATGAACTGGAGTACAGTTCTGTGTTCTGATGCTGAGAGTGAAGTGTGTGAACACGATTTGGTAAAGGTAGTGGTGAGAGGCCATGTAGGAGTACATGGTGGGTTGTCTCACCGAACCGCCCTAAGCACTCGAGTTCTATGTATGTCGTCCAATGACTCGATACTACCACACATTGGGTTCCGTAACTCGACCCTCTCGACTTATTAACCAACTTGATCTCTGCATGTGAGTCGCAACTAGTTTCGGTGTTTGTAGGTAGTGCTATTTTTCTACCAAGTGGCACCCGCAGGTGGGCTTGGGACAGACTAGGCACAGTGGCACGGTGTACCAAGTGGCACCGGATGGTGGGCTTGGGAACCTCCTCACATCGTTTGGGGCCGTGGCGACACCCGGTCGGATCTCCTTGCGGATGAAAACCCGAATAGGCGATAAACCTGGACTAGAGTCTTGTGTGGTTAGTCAGGTCGTGGCCGACACCCTCGCCAGGCTTCCGCTTGAAGGTTGCCGAGATACATGACATGTATATGGCGGTAAGTGGTGAGAGCGTGTGTGAAGAAGTACACCCTCGCAGGTTATCATGATCTATTCAATAGTCGTGTCCTCGGTTATGGACTTCTTGGATGCTTACGTGGTACATAGACAACTTGAAGTGGATACTCTAAAATGCTCAAGACAAGTGTGAGTGCTATGGATGGCCTTCTCGTATGGAGACGGGAATGAATCCACAGTGAGTGTATTGTGTGGTGGCTAGTGGACTGCAGCGCCATATCACCTCAAAGAAGTTACGTAGTCGAGAACAGGATAGCCACAGAGTCAAAGCTGGCTTGCTGCAACTAAACTCCACATTACCTTCTTGATACTAATGCATGTATAATAGGATCTGATGTAAGTCTTGCTGAGTACCCTTGTACTCACGTTGCTTTATTTATGTTTTTGCAGCGGAGACTTCGGTCTTACTAGTAGTTCCGCTTGGACTTCGACGAGTAGCTTGTTACCTCAGCTACGATCTTGTACCCTTGGGAGGGTCTTGTAGATAGTCGCTTCTCGGTCTTTTCTTTTGTAGTTGTCTCAGACTCCGACATGTAATGCTTCCGCTTGTTGCTTGTATGTTTCAATGATGGGTCATGTGACCCCTGTTTGTATTTAATGCTATGTGGCTCTTCTGAGCTTTTACCTATATGAGTTTGCGTTATGTTGTGATGCCATGTTGTACAACACATACTTGCATGTTATGCGTACGTGTAACTTGTATTGCTATGTGTGGGATCCGACAACCTAGTTGTTTATCCTTGGTAGCCTCTCTTATGGGGAAATGTAGTCTCGTGCTTCTGAGCGATAGTAGTCCGCTACAGCCCGGTTCACCGAGTCCTGCTAGCCCAAAGACTACTGCTTGGACACTTGACTGGCGGCATGTGTTTCACTTCGCTCCTATGTCTGTCCCTCAAGGGAAATGTCACGCGGTGTTATTCGAGTCCTGTTAGCCCAAAGGCTACAGCCCGAATTCATACGTTGATGACCGACATGCTCGATGTGATTCATGTATGCCTGTCCCCATAGGTTAGTGCCACTTTGGGTTCACGACTAGTCATGTCGGCCCGGTTCTCTCATCATATGGATACTAGCGACACTATCATATACGTGAGCCAAAAGGCTAAACGGTCCCGGCCATGGTAAGGCGACACCCGTGGGAATACTGCGTGCGTGAGGCCGCAGTTTATATGATGTGTTACATGCTAGATCGGTGTGACTTAGGATCGGGTCCCGACAGCTTTGGTATCAGAGCCTGACTACCTGTAGGATTTCCAAGCCAACCTGGTCGAAGCTGAGTCTAGAAATGCTTTAGCTATATAGGGGAATTGATTTTTGAAGGGAACGTAAGGCTCTTTTTACTCCTTTACCTCATGGCCTTCTGATCTGAGTCATCCTATTTTTCCTGCGGGGTTAAGGAACTAGGCTATCTCTTCTGTCTATCAGGATCACGTGTTACTATTCCGTAGTCCCATAGGATTGGTTGATCAGAGTCATACCCCTAGTTTTCGAGTACCCTCGGTGTAGCAGGTTTAGTATTATCCCAGAACCTTTGAATGATGATGTTGAGTATGGTGCTACCCCGTCTTTGCAGAATGTCTCATTTTGAACATTTTACTGCCGTTATGCTGCCGGAATTGCCCCAGAAGTTCGAGAGTTACTAATTTCCGTGTCCTACATTTTTCAGTATGTAGTGATGTTGATTCCGTCCTTGGTTTCGTTCCTCAGGATGTCATCAGTTAAGCAAAGTTCTGTTGCTCGTAGCCAGAACCACGGAGATGGTAGGGATGAGGATCCTCCTGACCAGCCTTCATTGGCAAAGTTTATGTTGGAGATGGAGAGGAACAAGCGTGAGTCTAACCGTTTGTTGGCACGTATCGAGGAGAACACCGCACATCAGTGCAAAGGGTTTGCAACCATTCATGACTTCATTCGCTTGCACCCACCTACCTTTCATCATTCCATCGAGCCACTCGATGCAGATGACTGGCTCCGTAGTATTACACGCAAGCTCCGCTCTGCGAACGTAGCTGAAAGTGACAAGGTCACCTATGCCACATACCAACTGGAAGTGTTGGGGAACGTAGTAATTTCAAAAAATTTCCTACGATCACGCAAGACCATGGTGATGGCATAGCAACGAGAGGAAGAGTGTCCGCCCACGCACTCGTGAGACCGAAAGCGGAAGCATTATGACAACGCTGTTGATGTAGTCGACGCCTCCACGATCCGACCGATCCAAGCACCGAACGTCGGCACCTCCGAGTTCTGCACACGCTCAGCTCGATGACGATCCCGGACTCCGATCCAGCAAAGTGTCGGGATGAGTTCTGTCAAGACGACGGCGCAGGACGATGTTGATGCTCCACCGACGCAGAGCTTCGCCTAAGCTCCGCGACAATATGACTTCTCCGCGCAGGCTTCGCTTAAGCTCCGCGACGATATGACCAAGTGGAATATGGTGGAAGGGGCACCGCACACGGCTAAGGAAAGATCCGTAGATCAACTTGTGTGTCTTGGGGTGCCCCCGCCCCGTATATAAAGGAGCCAAGGGGAGGTGGCCGCCCTAGGGGAGGCGCACAAGGAGGAGTCCTACTCCCACCGAGTAGGACTCCCCCTCCTAGTTGGACTAGGATTGGAGGAGGGGAAGAGGGAGGGCGCCCCCCTTCCTTGTCCTATTCGGACTAGAGGGGAGGCGCGCAGCCCACCTTGGCCTGCCCTTCCTCTTCTCCCATGGCCCATTAAGGCCCATGGACCTCCCGGGGTTCCGTAACCTCCGGCATCTCGAAAATCCCGATTTCACCCGGAACACTTCCGATGTCCAAATGTAGGCTTCCAATATATCAATCTTTATGTCTCGACCATTTCGAGACTCCTCGTCATGTCCGTGATCACATCCGGACTCAACAACCTTCGTGCATCAATACTTATAAACTCATTATGAACTGTCATCGAAACGTTGCGTGCGGACCCTACGGGTTCGAGAACTATGTAGACATGACCTAGAACTATTCTCGGTCAATAACCAATAGCGGAACCTGGATGCCCATATTGGTCCTACATATTCTTCAAGATCTTTATCGGTCAAACCGCATAACGACATAACGTTGTTCCCTTTGTCATCGGTATGTTACTTACCCGAGATTCGATCGTCGGTATCCAATACCTAGTTCAATCTCGCTACGGTAAGTCTCTTTACTCGTTCCGTAATACATCATCTCACAACTAACTCATTAGTTGTAATGCTTGCAAGGCTTAAGTGATGTGTATCACCGAGAAGGCCTAGAGATACCTCTCCGACAATCGGAGTGACAAAACCTAATCTCAAATACGCCAACCCAACAAGTACCTTTGGAGACACCTGTAGTACTCCTTTATAATCACCCGATTCGCCAGACGCTTTGGTAGTACCCAAAGTGTTCCTCCGTAAACGGAGTTGCATAATCTCATAGTTATAGGAACATGTATGGGTCATGAAGAAAGCATTAACATACTAAACGATCAAGTGTTAAGCTAACGGAATGGGTCATGTCAATCATATCATTCAACTAATGATGTGACCTTGTTAATCAAATAACAACTCCTTGTTCATGGTTAGGAAACATAACCATCTTTGATTAACAAGCTAGTCAAGTAGAGGCATACTAGTGACACTGTTTGTCTATGTATTCACACATGTATTATGTTTCCGGTTAATACAATTCTAGCATGAATAATAAACATTTATCATGAAATAAGGAAATAAATAATAACTTTATTATTGCCTCTAGGGCATATTTCCTTCAGTCTCCCACTTGCACTAGAGTCAATAATCTAGTTCACATCATCATGTGATTCAACACTAATATTCACATCTCGTATGTGATTAATACCCATAGTTCACATCGTCATGTGACCAACACCCAAAGGGTTTACTAGAGTCAATAATCTAGTTCACATCGCTATGTGATTAACACCCAAAGAGTACTAAGGTATGATCATGTTTTGCTCGTGAGAGAAGCTTAGTCAACGGGTCTGTCACATTCAGAGCCGTATCTATTTTGCAAATATTCTATGTCTACAATGCTCGCACGGAGCTACTCTAGCTAATTGCTCCCACCTTCAATATGTATCCAGATTGAGACTTAGAGTCATCCGGATCAGTGTAAAATGCTTGCATCGATGTAACTCTTTACGACGGGCCTTTTTACACCTCCATAATCGAGAAATATTTCCTTAGTCCTCACTAAGGATGTTCTTGACCAATGTCCAATGATCTACTCCTAGATCACCATTGTACTCCTTGCCAAATTCAGAGCAAGGTATACAATAGGTCTGTACATAGCATAGCATACTTTATAGAACCTATGACTGAGGCATAGGGAATGACTTTCATTCTCTTTTCTATTTTCTGCCGTGGTCGGGATTTGAGTCTTACTCAATTTCACACCTTGCAACACAGCAAGAACTTTTCTTTGACTGCTCCATTTTGAACTACTTCAAAATCTTGACAAGGTATATATTTATTGAAAAACTTATCAAGCGCCTTGATCTATCTCTATAGATCTTGATGCTCAATATGTAAGCAGCTTCAACGAGGTCTTTCTTTGAAAAACTCCTTTCAAACACTCCTTTATGCTTTGCGTAATAATTCTACATTATTTCCGATCAACAATATGTCAATCACATATACTTATCGTAAAGGCTGTAGTGCTCCCACTCACTTTCTTGTAAATACAGCCTTTCCAAAAGTCTCAGATAAAATCATATGCTTTGATCAACACATCAAAAGCGTATATTCCAACTCCGAGATGCTTGCACCAGTCCATTGATGGATCGCCGGAGCTTGCACATTTTGTTAGCACCTTTAGGATTGACAAAACCTTCTGGTTGCATCATATACAACTCTTCCTCCGTAAACCCATTCAGAATGCAGTTTTACATCCATTTGCCAAATTTCATAAATTATGGCAATTGCTAACATGATTCGGACAGACTTAAGCATCGCTACAGCTTGAGAAAATCTCATTGTAGTCAACACCTTGAACTTGTCAAAAACCTTTGCGACAAGTTGAGCTTTGTAGATAGTAATACTACTATCGTTGTCCGCCTTCCTCTTGAAGATCCATTCATTTAACATGACTTGTCGATCATCGAGCAGGTCAACCAAAGTCCACACTTTGTTCTTATATATGGATCCTATCTCAGATTTTATGGCCTCAAGCCATTTCGCTGAATCTGGGCTCATCATCGCTTCCTCATAGTTCGTGAGGTTCATCATGGTCTAGTAACATGACTTCTAGAATAAGATTACCGTACCACTCAGTGCGGATCTTACTCGAAGACCCACGAGGTTTTAGTAGCAACTTGATCTGAAGTTTCATGATCATCATCATTAACTTCCTCACTAATTGGTGTAGGAATCACCGAACTGATTCCTGTGATGAACTACTTTCCAATAAGGGAGAAGGTATAATTACCTCATCAAGTTCTACTTTCCTCCCACTCACTTCTTTCGAGAGAAACTTCTTCTCTAGAAAGGATCCATCTTAGCAAAAACTTGCCTTCGGATCTGTGATAGAAGGTGTACCCAACATTTTCTTTTGGGTATTCTATGAAGACGCATTCTCCGATTTGGGTTCGAGCTTTATCGTGAAAATTTTTCACATAAGCATCACAACTCCAAACTTTTAAGAAACGACAGCTTAGGTTTATCGCTAAACCATAGTTCATACGGTGTCATCTCAACGGATTTAGATGGTGCCCTATTAAACGTGAATGCAGCTGTCTCTAATGCATAAACCCAAAACGATAGTGGTAAATCGGTAAGATATATCATAGATCGCACCATATCCAATAAAGTGCGATTACGACGCTCGACACACCATTATGCTGTGGTGTTCTGTGGCGTGAGTAGTGAAACTATTTCACATTGTTTTAATCAAGGCCAAACTCAGAACTCAATTATTTGTCTTCGCGATCAGATCGCAGAAACTTTATTTTCTTGTTACGATGATTCTTCACTTCACTCTGAAATTCTTTGAACTTTTCAAATGTTTCAGACTTGTGTTTCATCAAGTAGATATACCCATATCTGCTTAAATCATCTTTGTGAAGGTCGAAAATAACGATACTTGCCACGAGCATCAACACTCATTGGATCGCATACATCGGTATGTATTATTCCCAATAAGTCAAGAGCTTGTTCCATTGTTCCGAGAACGGAGTTTTAGTCATCTTGCCCAAAAGGCACGGTTCGCAAGCATCAAATGATTCATAATCAAGTGATTCCAAAAGTCCATCAAGATGGAGTTTTCTTCATGCGCTTTACACCAATATGACCTAAACGGCAAAGTGCCACAAATAAGTTGCACTATCATTATTAACTTTGCATCTTTTGGTTTCAATATTATGAATATGTGTATCACTATGATCGAGATCCAATGAACCATTTTCATTGGGTGTGTAACCATATAAGGTTTTATTCATGTAAACAGAACAACAATTTATTCTCTTACTTAAATGAATAACCGTATTGCAATAAACATGATCAAATCATATTTATGCTCAACACCAAATAACACTTATTTAGGTTCCACACTAATCCCGAAAGTATAGGGAGTGTGCGATGATGATCATATCAATCTTGGAACTACTTCCAACACTCATCGTCACTTCCCTTCAACTAGTCTCTGCTTATTCTCAGAACTCCTGTTTCGAGTTACTAATTTTAGCAACCGAACGAGTATCAAATACTCGGGGCTACTATAAACACTAGTAAGGCACACATCAATAACCTGTATATCAAATATAACCTTGTTCACTTTGCCATCCTTCTTATCCACCAAATATTCAGGGGTAGTTCGCTTCAAAGGACCAGTTCCATTGCAGCAAAAGTACTCGGTCTCGTGCTTAGGTCTAGACTTGGGCTTCTTCACTCGAGCAGCAACTTGCTTGCCGCTCCTTTTGAAGTTCCCTTCTTCCTTTGCCATTTTCCTTGAGACTAGTGGTCTTGTCAACCATCAACACTTGATGTTTTTCTTGATTTCTACCTTCGCCGATTTTAGCATCGCGAGAGCTCGAGAATCTTTTTCGTCATCCCTTGCATACTATAGTTCATCACGGTTCTACTAACTTAGTGATGGTGACTAGAGAATTCTGTCAATCACTATCTTATCTCGAAGATTAACTCCCACTTGATTCAAGCGATTGATGTACTCGCACAATCTGAGCACATGCTCACTAGTTGAGCGATTCTCCTCCATCTTTTAGCTATAGAACTTGTTGGAGACTTCATATCTCTCAACTCGGTATTTGCTTGAAATATTAACTTCAATTCCTGAACATCTCATATGGTCCATGACGCTCAAAACGCCTTTGAAGTCCCGATTCTAAGCCGTTAAGCATGGTGCACTAAACTATCAAGTAGTCATCATATTGAGCTAGCCAAACGCTCACAACGCCTCATTTGCTCATATTGAGCTAGCCAAACGCTCATAACGCCCGCATCTGCTCCTGCAATAGGTCTGTCACCTAGCGGTGCATTAAGGACATAATTCTTCATGCAGCAATGAGGATAAACCTCAGATCACGGATCCAATCCGCATCATTGCTACTAACATCTTTCAATACAATTTTCTCTAGGAACACATATAAAACATAGGGAAGCAACAACGCGAGCTATTGATCTACAACATAATTTGCAAAATACTACCAGGACTAAGTTCAATTAATCATATTACTTAAGAACTCCCACTTAGACAGACATCTCTCTAGTCATCTAAGTGATCACGTGATCCAAATCAACTAAACCATGTCCGATCATCACGTGAGATGGAGTAGTTTCAATGGTGAACATCACTATGTTGATCATATCTACTATATGATTCACGTTCGACCTTTCGGTCTCCGTGTTCCGAGGCCATATCTGTTATATGCTAGGCTCGCCAAGTTTAACTCGAGTATTCCGCGTGCGCAACTGTTTTGCACCCGCTGTATTTGAACGTAGAGCCTATCACACCCGATCATCACGTGGTGTCTCAAAGACGAAGAACTTTCGCAACGGTGCATACTCAGGAGAACACTTCTTGATAATTTTAGTGAGAGATCATCTTATAATGCTACCGCCAATCAAAGCAAGATAAGATGCATAAAGGATAAACATCACATGCAATCAATATAAGTGATATGATATGGCCATCATCATCTTGTGCTTGTGATCTCCATCTCCAAGCACCGCCATGATCACCATCGCCACCGCGCGACACCTTGATCTCCATCGTAGCATCGTTGTCGCCTCGCCAACTATTGCTTCTACGACTATCGCTACTCCTTAGTGATAAAGTAAAGCAATTACATGGCGCTTGCATTTCATACAATAAAGCGACAACCATATGGCTCCTGCCAGATTGCCGATAACTCGGTTACAAAACATGATCATCTCATACAATAAAATATAGCATCACGCCTTGACCATATCACATCACAACATGCCCTGCAAAAACAAGTTAGACGTCCTCTACTTTGTTGTTGCAAGTTTTACGTGGCTGCTACGGGCTGA
This sequence comes from Aegilops longissima, assembly GCA_021605205.1. Classification (NCBI taxonomy): domain Eukaryota; kingdom Viridiplantae; phylum Streptophyta; class Magnoliopsida; order Poales; family Poaceae; genus Aegilops; species Aegilops longissima. Next base: position 45,002,450 of record CM038676.1, on the reverse strand, counting down.
GCAAGAACCGTTCTTACCACGCATCAAAACCACAACGATATTTCGTCAAATAGACTTTTAACCTTCTCAAGGACCGGGCGAGCCACACTCGATTCAACTAAAGTGAGAGAGACAGACACCGCCGGTCACCTTTAAGCAACGAGTGCTCGAGCGGTGAAACCAGTCTCGCGTAAGCGCACGCGTAATGTCGGTCCGGCCGCTTCATCTCACAATACCGCTGAACCAAAGTATGACATGCTGGTAGGCAGTATGACTTGTATCGCCCACAACTCACTTGTGTTCTACTCGTGCACATGACATCAACGCATAAAACCAGGCTCGATACCACCGCTGGGGAACGAGTAATTTCAAAATTTTTCCTACGATCACGCAAGACCATGGTGATGGCATAGCAACGAGAGGAAGAGTCGTCCGCCCACGCACTGTGAGACCGAAAGCGAAGCGTTATGACAACGCTGTTGATGTAGTCGACGCCTCCACGATCCGACCGATCCAAGCACCGAACGACGGCACCTCCGAGTTCTGCACACGCTCAGCTCGATGACGATCCCCGACTCGATCCAGCAAAGTGTCGGGATGAGTTCCACAAGACGACGCGGCGTGGTGGACGATGTTGATGCTCCACCGACGCAGAGCTTCGCTTAAGCTCATGACGATATGACTTCTCCGCGCAGGGCTTCGCTTAAGCTCCGACGATATGACCAAGTGGAATATGGTGGAAGGGGCACCGCACACGGCTAAGGAAAGATCCGTAGATCAACTTGTGTGTCTTGGGGTGCCCCTGCCCCAGATATAAAGGAGCCAAGGGGAGGTGGCGGCCCTAGGGGAGGCGCGCAAGGAGGAGTCCTACTCCCACCGAGTAGGACTCCCTCTCCTAGTTGGACTAGGATTGGAGGAGGGGAAGAGGGAAGCCGCCCCCCTTCCTTGTCCTATTCGGACTAGAGGGGAGGGGGCGCAGCCCACCTTGGCCTGCCCTTCCTCTTCTCCCATGGCCCATTAAGGCCCATGGACCTCCGGGGTTCCGTAACCTCCGGTGCTCTAAAATCCCGATTTCACCCTAACACTTCCGATGTCCAAATGTAGGCTTCCAATATATCAATCTTTATGTCTCGACCATTTCGAGACTCCTCGTCATGTCCGTGATCACATCCGGACTCGAACAACCTTCGTGCATCAATACTTATAAACTCATTATGAACTGTCATCGAAACGTTAAGCGTGCGGACCCTACGGGTTCGAGAACTATGTAGACATGACCTAGAACTATTCTCGGTCAATAACCAATAGCGGAACCTGGATGCCCATATTGGCTCCTACATATTCTTCAAGATCTTTATCGGTCAAACCGCATAACGACATAATGTTGTTCCCTTTGTCATCGGTATGTTACTTACCCGAGATTCGATCGTCGGTATCCAATACCTAGTTCAATCTCGCTACGTAAGTCTCTTTACTCGCTCCGTAATACATCATATCACAACTAACTCATTAGTTGTAATGCTTGCAAGGCTTAAGTGATGTGTATCACCGAGAAGGCCTAGAGATACCTCTCCGACAATCGGAGTGACAAAACCTAATCTCAAATACGCCAACCCAACAAGTACCTTTGGAGACACCTGTAGTACTCCTTTATAATCACCCGATTACGCTGTGACGCTTGGTAGTACCAAAGTGTTCCTCCGTAAACGGAGTTGCATAATCTCATAGTTATAGGAACATGTATGGGTCATGAAGAAAGCATTAACATACTAAACGATCAAGTGTTAAGCTAACGGAATGGGTCATGTCAATCAGATCATTCAACTAATGATGTGACCTTGTTAATCAAATAACAACTCCTTGTTCATGGTTAGGAAACATAACCATCTTTGATTAACAAGCTAGTCAAGTAGAGGCATACTAGTGACACTCTGTTTGTCTATGTATTCACACATGTATTATGTTTCCGGTTAATACAATTCTAGCATGAATAATAAACATTTATCATGAAATAAGGAAATAAATAATAACTTTATTATTGCCTCTAGGGCATATTTCCTTCAGGAAGGTCATGCTAGTCTTTGGTGGCAGAACTATGAGGCTATGCTTCCAGCTGGTCAGATTCCAACCTGGAGAGTTTTCACTGAGGCTTTTCGCGAGCATCACATTCCTGAAGCCCTCATCGATCGCAAGAGAGAAGAGTTCTGTAGTTTCACCCAGAGTGAGATGGCTGTTGATGCTTACAGCAGAGAGTTTGAGAACCTTGCCCGTTATGCCACAGAAGAAGTGTCCACGGACGCCAAGAAGCAGGCTAGGTTCCGGAAGGGTCTCAACCCCAAGTTGCGTCGTGATCTCCACCTGCACCATTGTGATACATTCCAAGCTCTTGTGAACAAGGCCATTAATGCAGAGACAGCTCAGCTCACTTACGTGGAGTCTCGTAAGCACAACCGTGAATTGGTTTCCTCCTCCGGTTCTAGTTCACAGAAGCGCCGGATTTGGATTCCGAACTCTGCTCTTCCACCCGGATATTCACCGAGGCCATCCCATATGGCGCCTCACCCAGTTCAGTTACATGCTCCACCCAGGCCTATTGGTAGACCACTTGTCAATGCGGGTCCACGTCCAACTTCAGGGACTTGCTTCACCTGCGGAGAGCCAGGACACTATGCACGTGACTGCTCTCAAGCCAGTTATGCTCCACCCCAGCCCGAGAAGACTGTTGGCTGTGTTAAGCCATCAAGCAAGATGATCAGTGTCAAGTCAGCTCCCGTTGAACGTGGATGTGTGCATCACGTCTCAGCTAAAGACGCTCATGATGATCCGGATGTCGTTCTTGGTACCCTCCTTGTCAACTGTCATCCCGCCTCAGTTCTATTCGATACTGGAGCATCTCATTCCTTCATTTATGAAAGCTATGCTAACTTGCACAACATGTCATTTTGTGATATGCCCTCTCCGCTAGTCATTCAAACTCCTGGATCCAAATGGCAAACTTCTTGTGTAAGCCATGGTAACGAAATCCTTGTTGATAGACTTGTATTCCTTGCCTCACTTGTAGCCCTCAAGTCTTCAGATATTAACATCATCTTGGGTATGGACTGGATGACAGCTCATCATGCCAAGATTGATTGTTTCACTAGGTCTGTTCAGCTTACACACCCATCTGGCAAGATAGTCCCTGTCTCCACTAGAGTTGCAAAGCGTCAACTCTATTCTCTTAATGCCAGCCCTCTTCCATACCTTGAAGATATCCCGGTAGTCCGTGATTTTCCGGACGTTTTTCCAGAGGAGCTGCCAGGTGTTCCACCTGACAGAGATGTAGAGTTCGTCATAGATCTTATCCCAGGAACTGCCCCAATCTCTAGGAGACCTTATAAGATGGCACCCTTAGAACTAGCCGAGCTTAAGAAACAACTTGATGAGTCCTTGCAAAAGGGTTTCATCCGTCCTAGTTCTTCTCCTTGGGCTTGCCCCGTCCTCTTCGTCAAGAAGAAGGATGGTACGGACGGATGGTTGTAGATTATCGTCCGTTAATTTGGTCACGATAAAGAACAAGTATCCGCTCCCCAGGATCAACGATCTGTATGATCAGCTCGCTGGATCCTCAGTCTTTTCTAAGATGGATTTGAGGTTAGGCTACCACCAAATCAAGATCAGGAATGGGGACATTCCCAAGACAGCCTTTGTCACTCGTTATGGACAATATGAGTACACCGTGATGTCCTTTGGTCTAACCAACGCTCCAGCTACATTCTCCCGCTTGATGAACTCGATCTTCATGGAGTACTTAGATAAATTTGTCGTGGTTTACCTCGATGATATTCTTATTTACTCGAAGAACGAGGAAGAGCATGCCGAACATCTTAGACTTGTGCTAGAAAAACTCAAAGAGCACCGCCTTTATGCCAAGTTCTCCAAGTGTGAATTTTGGTTGCCAGAAGTGACCTACCTAGGCCATGTAATCTCTGGTAAGGGCATTGTTGTTAATCCCGAGAAAGTTCAGGCCGTTCTTGATTGGACTCCACCTGAAACCGTAAAACAAGTTAGGAGTTTCCTTGGTCTAGCCAGCTATTGCCGCCGCTTTGTTGAAAACTTCTCCAAAGTAGCTAAACCCTCACGGAACTTCTCAAGAAAGATAAAAGTTTGAGTGGTCCCCACAGGTGTGAGTACAGCTTCGTGAACTGAAAAGACGCCTGCCTCGTCCCATACTTGTGCCACCGGATTTCACTAAAGACTTTGTTATCTACTGCGACGCCTCACGACAGGGACTAGGTTGCATTCTTATGCAGGATCGTCATGTGATTGCCTATGCATCTCATCGGTTGCATCCACATGAGGAGAATTATCCTACACATGATCTAGAGCTTGCAGCCGTAGTCTATGCACTCAAAACCTGGCGACATTACCTTCTTGGTAAACGTTGCGAGATCTACACCGATCACCAGAGTCTCAAGTATATCTTCACCCAACCAGATTTGAACCTTAGGCAAAGACGTTGGTTGGAGTTGATCACAGATTATGATCTAGGGATTACCTACACCCCGGGCAAAGCCAACGTCATGGCTGATGCTCTAAGTCAGAAATCCTATTGCAACAATCTCATGTTGCAGCAAGGCCAACCACTTCTCCATGAGGAATTTTGTAAGCTTAACCTTCACATTGCTCCTCACGGATTCTTTTCTACCTTGGTAGCGAAACCTACTCTTGTGGATCATATCATAGAAGCCTGTAGCATGATACGGGATTACCGGATCAAGAGAAACATTGCCAAGGGTATTGCTGGTAGTTTCTCTATAGATAATCGAGGTGTCGTTTTCTTTGGGAACCGCCTGGTGGTCCCCAAGAAGCAGCATCTTCGACAGTTGATTCTTAAGGAGGCGCATGAATCTCCTCTTACAATTCATCCCGGTAGTACTAAGATGTATCAGACCTCGCCGAGGTTCGGTGGACTAGGATGAAGAGAGAAATTGCTCAGTTTATTGCTAACTGTGACGTTTGTCGTCGCGTTAAGGCAGAGCATCAAAGGCCTGCTGGCACCCTACAGCCTTTAGCTATTCCTGAGTGGAAATGGGATAAAGTTGGTATGGATTTCATCACCGGCTTTCCCAGGACCAAGAAAGGGAATAATGCTATCTTCGTAGTCGTTGATCGTCTCTCCAAGGTGGCTCACTTCCTTCCTGTTCGAGAGAGCATCACTGCTAGTCAGCTCGCTGACTTATACATTTCTCGAATAGTGTCACTCCATGGTGTTCCACTAGAGATCAATTCAGACCGTGGTAGTCTTTTCACTTCTCATTTCTGGGAGAGTTTCCAAACTGCCATGGGAACCCATCTTTTCTTGATGACCGCTTTCCACCCTCACCAAGTGGTCGTGGAAAGGGTCAACCAAATTCTCAAGACATGCTTAGAGCTTGCGTTATCTCATTCGGTATGGATTGGGAGAAATGTCTTCCTTTTGCCGAGTTTGCTTATAACAATAGCTATCAATCCAGTCTCAAGAAAGCTCCTTTTGAGATTCTCTATGGACGAAGATGTCGAACACCTTTGAACTGGTCAGAAACCGGTGAAAGACAATTCTTTGGACCGGATATGATCCAGAGGCGTAAGAACAAGTTCGCATCATTCGTGAGAATTTGAAAACAGCCCAATCTCGTCAAAGAGCCAAGATGACCGTCGTCATAAGGAAGTGGCTTATGAAGTTGGCGACAAGGTTTACCTTGGGTTACTCCTCTAAAGGGTACCCATCGCTTTGGTATCAAGGGCAAGTTGGCTTCTCGTTACATTGGCCCTTTCGCATTCTCGCTAAACGAGGAGAGGTTGCCTACCAGTTGGAACTACCCCACATCTTTCTCGAGTTCATGATGTCTTCCACGTCTCTCAACTCAGGCGTTGCTTCTCGGATCCTATCCGCGGAGTGGACCACGAAACGCTTGATCTCCAAGATAACCTCACATACCGAGAGTACCCGGTTCGCATTCTTGATCAAGCAGAGCGTGTTACTCGACGTCAGAATATCAAGTTTCTCAAGGTTCAGTGGTCTCATCATTCCGAGAGAGAAGCTACCTGGGAGCGAGAAGATCGTCTTCGACTGGAGTACCCCGCTTTCTTTCCGTCGACCCCTGAATCTCGGGACGAGATTCTTTCAAGTGGGGGCGAGTTGTCACATCCCTAGTTCTGGTATGCTCATGGCTAGCTAGTCATTTGTGCATCATGCTTAAATTACATTTAATTTTGAAATGGGGATTTGAAACCCTCGGAATCATTTTTGGAAATGACCCAAATAAAAATTGCTCCAAAAAGGTCCAAGAAAATGCTCATGCTTCTCTCTGAAAATATTGGACAGAGATAAAAGTCAAACCAATATTTTTAGGATCTCATAAGTATTTATTTTGGGCATTTGGAATTAATGCAGTAATTATTTGCCTTGGATATATACTATTATATATATATAATATTGTCCAAAAATTATGCCATTTATAAAGGAGCTCTGGAATAATACCACTAGCTCATATAAAATTGGCATAAGTAAATAAAATTATTTACTATTTTAAATAAGTCAAACAAATGTCGAATATTAGAAAAGAAAACAAAGGGATAAACCCTTACGACTTACCTCCCCGCGCCCAGCTCACTGCGGCTTTGGCCGCCCAGCCTGGCCAGCCCGCCCTAGCCCGCCTCCCTCCTCTATCGTCTTCTCCCCTCGCCACAGTGCGTGCCAGCGCCACAGCCACCATGACCCACGCGCCCGCCACCTCCTGCTTCGTCCTCCTCGTCGCCCTGGACACCCTGGAACGACGCCACGCGCCGCCCCGGGTCCTCCCCCACTCTCTCTCGCTCTCCCCCTCCCCTGGTCTCTCTCCCACGCGCCCGGCCGAACGCCACCGCCGCCGCTGCTCGCCGTAGCCGTAGCCACCGCACCCCTCGAGAGCATCTGAGACGTCCTCGAGCTCCGCGTCGTCGACCTCGCCCTCCCTGTCAAGCCACGCGAGCCCGGAGGCACCACTGCGACGCCATCGCCATCTTCTCCATCTCCAGCCACCGGAGATCGCCACCGTCGTTCGCCGCCGTCCGTGCTTCCCCAAGGCCGCCAACCAGCTCTCTGGATCCGTCGTGAGCTCCTCTACCTAGCCCCCTACCTCCCGTGCTCGATTACGCCGCGTAGCCACCGCCCCCTTCGATCCCGAGCACCCCTCGCCGCCGGCCATGTCGCCGTCGTGGCTACGGCCGTGCAAGCACGCGTCCGAGCGCACCACCGCATTCAAGACGCCCTCGGGAGTTTAACGCGACGCACTCCGCTTCGCTGCAGTGCACCGTAGCCCTCTTTTCCTCTCCGCCCGAACTCCGGCGCCGCCGCGAGCTCTGCTCCGGCGAGCTCCGGCCACCCTGCGCCCTGCTGCTGCCTCGGCTCGATGCGGCCGAGCGAGGGCTTCCTCCTGGTGCCCCCAGGACGCCAAACGGTGACCCGCACGAGAAACCCGAGCAACTCCGGCGAAACCTCGCCGCGTTTTTGGTCGCCGCCGACCAAGCTCCGGCGAGCTGACGTGGCGCTGGCTTAAGTAGTGCTAATGACCCTGCTAATACCCCCTAGAGCCACTGCCATGTGGGCCCATTGCCTGTTTAGTTTAATTTAATGTTATGTTTAAATTAGTTATTAACCCAGCTAGCCCCACATGTCAGTTTGACTTGCTGACGTGGCCTTTGACCGGCCCCACACGTCAGTGACTCATGCCAGTGGTGTGTCATCGACCACCGACCCCCTCGTCAGTTTGACCTGGTCAGCCCGTTGACCTCTTGACGCGAGCATGACGTCATGTCATGCGCATTATTATATTTTCTGGAATTAAAATAAATCAGGAATTTCCAGAATATATTCAAAACTTCAATAAATCATATAAATTCAACCGTAGCTCAGATTGAAATAATTTATATATGAAAAATTATCAGAAAAATTCAATCTATCCATATGTAATAGTTTCAAGCATGACAAAACAACTTATACTTGCTGCATAGGTGAAAACTTATGAATGGCATTTATAAGAGCTTATTTTGGAGTTGCATTTGAACCTTTGGTTCAAATGGACTTCATTCAAATTGAATACCTGTTGCATTAGCTCAAACAGCATCACATCTACATGCCATGTTCATGCATCATATTGTTGCATATGATTGTGTATTGACTGTCGGCACCGTTCCTTCTCGATAGGTCCTACTCCGGAGACGTTCCCGAGTACCTGTCTGTGAAGCGGTGCCTCCCTTGTTGATTTACCAGGCAAGCAAACCCCCTTGTTCATTCCGATACAATCCTACTCTCTCGCTCCTGCTCTCAGTTATTGCATTAGGACAACAACGATTCATCTGCTACTTTGTGCTGCGGTAGTTGAACCCATTCCTCTGCATGACCTGTCATTGCCACAAGAATAGTTGAAACCCACTAGCATGTGTAGGAGTTGATTGAGCCATGTTGTGTTCCTACCATGCTATGCCTGCTATTGCTTAGAGTTGTGTCGTCTGATTCATTGGGAATGAATTGGAGTACAGCGTGTTCGATGTTTGAGAGTGAAGTGTGTGAACACGATTTGGTAAAGGTAGTGGTGAGAGGCCATGTAGGAGTACATGGTGGGTTGTCTCACCGAACCGCCCTTAAGCACTGAGTTCTATGTATGTCGTCCAATGACTCGATACTACCACACATTGGGTTCCGGTAACTCGACCCCTCTCGACTTATTAACCAACTTGATCTCTGTCCAGGAGTCGCAACTAGTTTCTGGTGTTTGTAGGTAGTGCTATTTTTCTACCAAGTGGCACCCGGCAGGGTGGGCTTGGGACAGACTAGGCACAGGTGGCACGGTGTACCAAGTGGCACCCGGATGGTGGGCTTGGGAACCCTGCTCACATCGTTTGGGGCCGTGAGCGACACCCCGGCCGGATCTCCTTGCGGATGAAAACCCGAATAGGCGATAAACCTGGACTAGAGTCTTGTGTGGTTAGTCAGGTCGTGGCCAACACCCTCGCCAGGCTTCCGCTTGAAGGTTGCCGAGATACATGACGTGTATATGGCGGTAAGTGGCGAGAGCGTGTGTGAAGAAGTACACCCCTGCAGGGTTATCATGATCTATTCGAATAGCCGTGTCCTCGGTTATGGACTTCTTGGATGCTTACGTGGTACATAGACAACTTGAAGTGGATACTCTAAAATGCTCAAGACAAGTGTGAGTGCTATGGATGGCCTTCTCGTATGGAGACCGGAATGAATCCACAGTAGTGTATTGTGTGGTGGCTAGTGGACTCGTGTGCGCCATATCACCTCAAAGAAGTTCTGGTAGTCGTAGAACAGGATAGCCACAGAGTCAAAGCTGGGTTGCTGCAACTAAACTCCACATTACCTTCTTGATACTAATGCATGTATAATAGGATCTGATGTAAGTCTTGCTGAGTACCCTTGTACTCACTTTGCTTTATTTATGTTTTTGCAGCGGAGACTTCGGTCTTACTAGTAGTTCCGCTTGGACTTCGACGAGTAGCTTGTTACCTCAGCTACGATCTTGTACCCTTGGGAGGGTCTTGTAGATAGTCAGGCTTCTCAGTCTTTTCTTTTGTAGTTGTCTGTATTCCGACATGTAATGCTTCCGCTTGTTGCTTGTATGCTCTGAATGATGGGTCATGTGACCCCTGTTTGTATTTAATGCTATGTGGCTCTTCCGAGCTTTTACCTATATGAGTTTGCGTTATGTTGTGATGCCATGTTGTACAGCACATACTTGCATGTTATGCGTACGTGTAACTTGTATTGCTATGTGTGGGATCCGACAACCTAGTTGTTTATCCTTGGTAGACTCTCTTATGGGGAAATGTAGTCTCATGCTTCTGAGCGATAGTAGTCCGCTACAGCCCGGTTCACCGGAGTCCTGCTAGCCCAGCACTACTGCTTGGACACTTGACTGGCCGGCATGTGTTTCACTTCGTTCCTATGTCTGTCCCTGCGGGGAAATGCCACGCGGTGTTATTCGGAGTCCTGTTAGCCCAGTGCTACAGCCCGAATTCATACGTTGATGACCGACATGCTCGATGTGATTCATGTATGCCTGTCCCCATAGGTTAGTGCCACTTTGGGTTCATGACTAGTCATGTCGGCCCGGGTTCTCTGTCATATGGATACTAGCGACACTATCATATACGTGAGCCAAAAGGCGCAAACGGTCCCGGGCCATGGTAAGGCGACACCCGTGGGAATACCGTGCGTGAGGCCGCAAAGCGATATGATGTGTTACATGCTAGATCGGTGTGACTTAGGATCGGGGTCCCGACACCTAGTAGGACTCCACACTTGCCGCGCCCCCTCCTAGGGCCGGCCTCCTCCCCCCTTGCTCCTTTATATACGGGGGCAGGGGGACACCCCATGACACACAAGTTGATCTACGGATAGTTCCTTAGCCGTGTGCGGCGCCCCCCTCCACCATATTCCACTTCGGTCATATCGTCGCGGAGTTTAGGCGAAGCCCTGCGCCGGTAGAGCATCATCATCGTCACCACGCCGTCGTCGACGGAACTCATCCCCGACACTTTGCTGGATCGAGTCCGGGATCGCCATCGAGCTGAACGTGTGCTGAACTCGGAGGTGCCGTGACGCTCGGTACTTGGATCGGTCGGATCGTGAAAACGCATTTACTCGCCAACCGCGTTGTCATAACGCTTCGCTTACCACGAGGGTACGTGGACAATACTCTCCCCTCTCGTTGCTATGCCATCACCATGATCTTGCGTGTGCGTAGGAAATTTTTGAAATTACTACGTTCCCCAACATGCATGGTTTATGACAAGTCAGTATAAGTATAAAGACTATAAAAAGGTTGAAGATACAAAGTAATTGTTGTTACCCAGGGGCAGTTTTGAAAGCCAGCAACTGGGTTTGTGATGAGTCGCCAGAAGAAGAGTGGGAAGCCTCCTGATAATTTGAATCAAAAGAATTAAATGGCTGGCAAATGTGACCCGCCAGTGAGCAAAAAGAGTAAGTTTGGAAGGACCTCATTCCGGCGTTTCCGCGGAATTGGAGTATTCGGTAAGCCGGAGGTTAATTCTTCACCTCCAATGGTCTGAATCTGTCGCCGGTTCTCGTGCTGTTGTCGCTTCAAAAGAAAGTGAGGATCCAAATGAGCTAAGGGGTGTGAAAAGCTTACTTTCCGGGTTACCCGTCGAAATTTCTGTCTTGGCCAAGGCTCTGAGTCGGAGGAAATAATAATTACCTCTTCTTCAACTGCTTGGCTGGACCCCGTGTCATCCTGATAATTATCAGTGTGAATAAGATAATTAAAAAGGAGCCAAGGGAGTCAAGGGCTGCCACCGACTCAGAATTGTCGTTCAGTTCAAACATACTGGAAGCACTTGGTTTCTTCCTATTTTTCTTGTCAGTTTTCTTGGCGGCTTTCTTGGCAACCCTGGCCTTTTTGGCAGCTTGATGATCATATTGCTTTTTCCAAAAATCAGATTTAGCCTGTGAAAGTCGTCAGAGTTGAGTTAAGAGAACATTTGAATAGTGAGGTAAAAGTAAGAGATTTAGAAACTCACATCTGGTGTTCAGACCCACTTTGTTGCAGTCTTCCAATTCTTCATTCAACAAGGTCTTGGTCATTTTAGTGATTGCTTCATCAGTTAAACACACGGTGTTATGGCGCAGTGGATCTTTTACACTGCCCGTGTAAGTACACATTAAGCCGGGTCGGCGACTTAAGGGTATGATCCGCCAAGAAACCTAGCACCGAACCAAATTAATGCCAGTTAACCCGTTTCCCAGCAGAGCTTTGACCTTTGCAATGGTGGGGGCAAGCTTTGCACATTCAGCAGCGGTGAGCTTTTTGGGAAGATGATGCTTCGGGGCAAGACGCTGGACACGATAACCCGGCAGTGGATTCTCATCAGCCGGAGAGGTATCTTTGCAGTAAAACCATGTCTGGTTCCAATCTTTGGGGTGACTCGGCAAATAAGCATAGCGGAAGATAGCACCTCTTCTTTCTTGAATCGAGATCCCACCGAGTTCCATGTTGGGTCCGTTCATAAACTCGTTTTGGCGATTCAAGTAAAAATATTCTCTAAAGAGTTCAACACTGGGCTCCTCTTGAAGGTATACCTCACAGAAAACCTGGAAGTTGCAGATGTTTGACACGGAGTTGGGTCCAATATCTTGAGGATGAAGCTGAAAGAAGTGCAGAATATCTCGGAAAAATTTAGAACCAGGCGGTGAGAAGCCCCGATTCATATGATCAGTAAAAACAATGACTTCGTCATCTTTTGGCTAAGGTCTTTCTTCGGCTGGATTAGGGGCGCGATAATGCATGACATTTTTTGCTGGTAGAAAGCCGATTTTGACAAAGTCTTTGAGTGTGTTCTCAGTGACAATGGAGGGAACCCAATTACATGAAGTGACTGTCTTTGGCGGCATTCTGAAGAAAAAGCCTAAAAGAAAGAGAACATTGCCGATTTAAGTTAAAACGGAAGTAAAGCACTACAGCATATATTCAGAGTGGCGGCTTAGATGGGGCCTAATGATATATGGATAATTATAAACCGGTGATGTAAGCCGGTGATATAAGCCACCATGACAGCAATGATATTCAAGATCTGTCAAGCGCAAATTCTACTAAGTATTGAAGCAAACAGGTTTCACAGATTACTGCTAGGATTTCAGATCTGCGACAGTTCGGATAATGGAAAATATTTCTGACCTAAATTACAGTACTCGAGCAGTTCATATGTTCAGATTGGTTTTTTCTTACGCGAAGAAGGTGGTTTATTAACAAAAACAAGTATCACGACTGCCGCCATGCAGGAGGAGTGCTAAGTCTGAATCAAAGTTACAAGTTACAGGGAAGAACAGGGATGAACTCTGAAGAACGAGGATGAACTCTAAAGAACTTTGAGAAACCCTAACGGAGATCTACAGTGGAGAAAGAGGCAGTTACTGGATCCACTTAGCAGAGGAGAGGCACCGCGTTTTTCTCTGGTCATGTTCAGGTTGATGCAGCAGCCAAGGTTGAGGAAGACGATGAGCTTCGCGGCGGTGGCAGGGCTCAGGTGTGCAGATGCGCTACGGAGAGAGGTGGAAGACGAGAAGGAAAGAGGGGAAACGGAATGAGGGCTACATGAACCTATTCAGAAGGAGAAGGGTAACAGGTGGCGCGAAGAACAAGGAGGCCAAAGAATGATTATCCAGCTACTCAGACGCCTCGATTTTCGGGATGGTTATTAAGGATAAGGATCTGTTAAGATATGTTGGGTATTTTGCAAAGTTAATGGCAGATGACGTCATGACGGGTTTCCGTAATTCCAGGAAATGACGTCATGGCGGTTTACAATATCTAACAAGAACAAGCGAAGAAATATTTTTCCTAAATGTTGAAGATTGACATGAACAAGTTCAAATCAATCTGGGGCCTAATGTTAGGGATATGACTATTAGGTGTGACCCGCCCAGGAGGGGCCGGGTTATACCTATGGCGGTTCATCCAGACAAGCCCATGACGATATTGAAGATGGCGGTTCATGAAGTAGACTTACTAAGGGCCCAAAGCCCAGGAGGCGTTTTAAGGCCCATAGGTGTAAACCGCCATATATGTATGACTTGTGTTGTAAGGCAAGGGTAATTAGTCACCGAGCCGGACACGTTGTTTATGAGCCGGCCGGGACTCCGTGAGCCGCTGGGCGTCAACCTGTGTATATAAAGGGACGACCCGGCAGTGGTTTAGGGCAAGAGAGAACAGATCGAGAGCTAGGTTAAGCGTATTCGCTCCCTGGCAATCGAAACATAAGCTATACCACCGCAAACTGGATTAGGCCTTTACCTTCACCGCAAGGGCCGAACCAGTATAAACTACTGTGTCCTTTGTCCCATTTAACCCCTTTAAGTTAACCTAGTGTGATGGCTCCACGACTAAGTCCTCACACTAGGACATCTTCCATGACAATTCCACGACATGATCCGAAGTTCCATGATCATTATCATTAGCTTCCTCACTAGTTGGTGTAGGCATCACGGGAACGGTTTTATGTGATGAGCTACTTTCCACTTCAAGAGAAGGTACAATTACCTCATCAAGTTCTACTTTCCTCCCACTCACTTCTTTCGAGAGAAACTCCTTCTCCAGAAAGGATCCATTCTTAGCAACAAAGATCTTGCCTTCGGATCTGTGATAGAAGGTGTACCCAATAGTTTCTTTTGGGTGTCCTATGAAGACACACTTCTTCGATTTGGGTTTGAGCTTATCAGGCTGAAGTATTTTCACATAAGCATCGCAACCCCAAACTTTAAGAAACGACAGCTTAGGTTTCTTGCCAAACCACAGTTCATACGGTGTCGTCTCAACCGATTTAGACGGTGCCCTATTTAAAGTGAATGCATCTGTCTCTAATGCATAACCCCAAAACAATAGTGGTTAATTAGTAAGAGACATCATAGATCGCACCATATCTAATAAAGTACATTTACGATGTTCGGACACACCATTATGTTGTGGTGTTCCAGGTGGTGTGAGTTGTGAAACTATTCCACATTGTTTTAAATGAAGGCCAAACTCGTAACTCAAATATTCTCCTCCGCGATCAGATCATAGAAACTTTATTTTCTTGTTACGATGATTCTCCACTTCACTCTGAAATTCTTTGAACTTTTCAAATGTTTCAGACTTGTGTTTCATTAAGTAGATATACCCATATCTGCAGAAAATAACTATACCCGCCGCGAGCCTCAACACTCATTGGACCGCATACATCGGTATGTATTATTTTCAATAAGTCAGTAGCTCGCTCCATTGTTCCGGAGAACGGAGTTTTAGTCATCTTACCCATGAGGCATGGTTCGCAAGTATCAAATGATTCATAATCAAGTGATTCCAAAAGTCCATCCGCATGGAGTTTCTTCATGCGTTTTACACCAATATGACCTAAACGGCAGTGCCACAAGTATGTTGCACTATCATTATCAACTTTGCATCTTTTGGCATCAATATTATGAATATGTGTATCACTACGATCGAGATTCAATAAACCATTTACATTGCGTGTATGACCATAGAAGCTTTTATTCATGTAAACAGAACAACAATTATTCTCTAACTTAAATGAATAACTGTATTGTAATAAACATGATCAAATCATATTCATGCTCAATGCAAACACCAAATAACATTTATTTAGGTTCGACACTAATCCCGAAATATAGGGAGTGTGCGATGATGATCGTATCAATCTTGGAACTACTTCCAACACACATCGTCACTTCATCCTTAACTAGTCTCTGTTCATTCTGCAACTCCCGTTTCGAGTTACTAATCTTAGCAACTGAACCGGTATCAAATACCTAGGGGTTGCTACGAACACTAGTAAAGTACACATCAATAATCTGTATAACAAATATACCTTTGTTCACTTTGCCATCCTTCTTATCCGCCAAGTATTCGGGGTAGTTTCACTTCTAGTGCCCATTCCCTTTGTAGTAGAAGCACTCAGTTTCAGGCTTAGGTCCAGCTTTGGGCTTCCTCACGGGAGAGGCAACTTGCTTGCCATTCTTCTTGAAGTTCCCTTTCTTTCCCTTGCCCTTTTTCTTGAAACTAGTGGTCTTGTTAACCATCAGCAATTGATGCTCTTTCTTGATTTCTACCTTCGTCGATTTCAGCAACGCGAAGAGCTCAGGCATCATTTTCGTTATCCCTTGCATGTTATAGTTCATCACGAAGTTCCGGTAACTTGGTGATAGTGACTAGAGAACTTTGTCAATCACTATCTTATCTGGAAGATTAACTCCCACTTGATTCAAGCGATTTGTAGTACTCAGACATTCTGAGCACATGCTCACTGGTTGAGCTATTCTCCTCCATCTTGTAGGCAAAGTAGTTGTTAGAGGTCTCATACCTCTCGACTCGGGCATGAGTCTGGAATACCAATTCCAGCTCTTGGAACATCTCATATGCTCCATGGCGTTCAAAACGTCTTTGAAGCCCCGATTCTAAGCCGTAAAGCATGGTGCACTAAACTATCAAGTAGTCATCATATCGAGCTTGCCAAACATTCATAACGTCTACATCTGCTCCTACAATCGGTCTGTCACCTACCGGTGCATCAACGACATAATTCTTCTGTGCAGCAATGAGGATAATCCTCAGATCACGGACCCAGTCTGCATCATTGCTACTAACATCTTTCAACTAATTTTTTTAGGAGCATATCAAAAAAATAAACGGGGAGCTACTTCGCGAGCTATTGATCTACAACATAATTTGCAAATACTATCAGCGCTAAGTTCATGATAAATTAAAGTTCAATTAATCATATTACTTAAGAACTCCCACTTACATAGACATCCCTCGAGTCATCTAAATGATCACGTGATCCAAATCAACTAAACCATGTCCGATCATCACGTGAGATGGAGTAGTTTTCAATGGTGAACATCTCTATGTTGATCATATCTACTATATGATTCACGTTCGACCTTTCGGTCTCTAGTGTTCCGAGGCCATGGCTGTACATGCTAGGCTCGTCAAGTTTAACCCGAGTATTCCGCATGTGCAAAACTTTCTTGCACCCGTTGTATGTGAACGTAGAGCCTAGCTATCACACCTGATCATCCATGGTGTCTCAGCACGAAGAACTGTCGCAACGCTACATACTCAGGGAGAACACTTATACCTTGAAATTTTAGTAAGGGATCATCTTATAATGCTACCGTCGTACTAAGCAAAACAAGATGCATAAAAGATAAGCATCACATGCAATAAAAATATGTGACATGATATGGCCATCATCATCTTGTGCCTTTGATCTCCATCTCCAAAGCACCATCATGATCTCCATCGTCACCGGCTTGACACCTTGATCTCCATCGTAGCGTTGCGGTCGTCTCTCCAACTATTGCTTCTGCAACTATCGCTAACGCATAGTGATAAAGTAAAGCAATTACACGACGTGTGCATCTCATACAATAAAGAGACAACCATAAGGCTCCTGCCAGTTGCCGATAACTTTTTACAAAACATGATCATCTCATACAACAACGTATATCACATCATGTCTTGACCATATCACATCACAACATGCCCTGCAAAAACAAGTTAGATGTCCTCTACTTTGTTGTTGCGAGTTTTACGTGGCTGCTACGGGCTTCTAGTAAGAACCGTTCTTACCTACGCATCAAAACCACAACGATGTTTCATCAAGTTTACTGTTTTAACCTTCAACAAGGACCTGTCGTAGTCAAATTTGATTCAACTAAAGTTTGAGAAACACACACCCGCCAGCCACCTTTATGCAAAACAAGTTGCATGTCTGTCGGTGGAACCAGTCTCATGAACGTGGTCATGTAAGGTTGGTCCGGGCCGCTTCATCCAACAATACCGCCGAATCAAAATAAGACGTTGGTGGTAAGCAGTATGACTATCATCGCCCACAACTCTTTGTGTTCTACTTGTGCAAATCATCCGCGCATAGATCTGGCTCGGATGCCACTGTTGGGGAACGTAGCATGCAATTTCAAAAAAAATTCTACGATCACACAAGATCTATCTAGGAGATGCATAGCAACGAGAGGGGGAGAGTGTGTCCACGTACCCTCGTAGACCGAAAGCGGAAGCGTTAGCTTAACGCGGTTGATGTAGTTGAACGTCTTCGCGATTCAACCGATCAAGCACCGAAAGTATGGCACCTCCGAGTTCTGCACACGTTCAGCTTGATGACGTCCCTCGAACTCTTGATCCAGCAAAGTGTCGAGGGAGGGTTTTGTCAGCACGACGGTGATGGTGACATGATCCGTGCAGGGCTTCGTCTAAGCACTACGACAATATGACTGGAGGAGTAAACTGTGGAGGGGGGCACCGCACACGGCTAAGAAACAACTGTTGTGCTTTTGGGTGCCCCTGCTCCCGTATATAAAGGAGGGGAGGAGGCCGGCCACAAGGGGCGCGCCATAGGGGGGGAAACCGACTAGGACTCCCAATCCTAGTCGGCAATCCTAGTCGGCCCCCCTTTCCTTTCTTCCGGAGGGGAAAAGGGAAGGAGAGGGGGAGGGAGAGGGAGAAGGAAAGGGGGTCGCACCCCCTCCCCCTTGTCCAATTCGGACTCCCTTGGGGGGGCGTGCGCCACCCCTTGCAGGCTCCCCTCTCTCTCCCCTATGGCCCATGAAGACCCATTACTTCCCCGGGGGGTTCCGGTAACCTCCCGGTACTCCGAAAATTATCTGAAACATTTCGGAACTATTCCGAGGTCCGAATACCATCGTCCAATATATCAATCTTTACCTCTCGGCTATTTCGAGACTCCTCGTCATGTTCGTGAACTCATCCGGGACTCCTAACAAACTTCGGTCACCAAAACACATAACTCATAATACAAATCGTTATCGAATGTTAAGCGTGCGGACCCTACAGGTTCGAGAACTATGTAGACATGACCGAGACACCTCTCCAGTCAATAACCAATAGCGGAACCTGGATGCTCATATTGGCTCCCACATATTCTATGAAGATCTTTATCGGTCGAACCGTAATGACAACATACGTTATTCCCTTTGTCATCGGTATGTTACTTGCCCGAGATTCGATCGTCGGTATCCTCATACCTTGTTCAATCTCGTTACCAGCAAGTCTCTTTACTCATTTCGTAATGCATCATCCCGTAACTAACTCATCAGTCACATTGCTTGCAAGGCTTATTCTGATGTGCATTATCGAGAGGGCGCAGAGATACCTCTCCGATACTCAGAGTGACAAATCCTAATCTCGATCTATGCCAACCCAACAAAACACCTTCGGAGATACCTGTAGAGTATCTTTATAATCACTCATTTACGTTGTTACATATGATAGCACACAAGGTATTCCTCCGGTATCCGGGAGTTGCATAATCTCATAGTCAAAGGAATATGTATAAGTCATGAAAAAAGCAGTAGCAAATAAAACTTAACGATCATTATGCTAAGCTAACGAATGGGTCTTGTCCATCACATCATTCTCCTAATGATGTGATACCGTTCATCATATGACAACACATGTCTATGGTTAGGAAACTTAACCATCTTTGATTAATGAGCTAGTCTAGTAGAGGCTTACTAGGGACACTGTGTTTTGTCTACGTATCCACACATGTATCAAATTTCCAGTTAATACAATTCTAGCATGAATAATAGATATTTATCATGATATAAGAAAATATAAATAACAACTTTATTATTGTCTCTAGGGCATATTTCCTTCAGTAGGGTAGCTAGGGGGTGGGAGAAGGGCCCTCAACGGAGCTTCCAAGGAGGAAAGCGGCGCCTCTGGGCGTCGCCGCAGCCGTGGCCGGACCAGCCGACCCAGGGGTTCCCCCGGACCCAAACATGTGCCACC
Organism: Aegilops longissima; assembly: GCA_021605205.1. Classification (NCBI taxonomy): domain Eukaryota; kingdom Viridiplantae; phylum Streptophyta; class Magnoliopsida; order Poales; family Poaceae; genus Aegilops; species Aegilops longissima. The sequence continues at coordinate 44,983,101 of CM038676.1, read as the reverse complement.
AGCACCTCACCAACAAGGGCTCCCGCAGCCAAGGTCGTCGTGCACCAGTATGGGTGAGGAGGAGTGAGCCAGAAAAGGGGGAGGAGTCGTACCTTCAGACCCGATGAAGAAGGAGGCCCCCGCTGCGACCACCAACCACCACGAGCCTCACCGCCCGAGCGGTCAAAGCTGGCCACCAAGACCAACGAGGGACGCCTGCCATCAAGACACAATTGCATCACCACCCGAGGCCGCCGTCCAGGCAACCGCTGCCTTCCACGAGAGAATCGGAACAGTGAGATCCCCGACACCACCATCACCAGCGGCCACGCGGGCTTGCCCTATGACCTCCTCGGGTGGCGGCGAGTGAGAGGTGGGAGGGGGTGGCGCCTCAAGGAAACCCTAGGCGCCGCCTAGGTCGCTCGAGCGGATGACGCTGGGGCATAGGGGGGAGGGTGAAAACAAGGTCAGATCATGCCCACCATGTTACGAAAATTTTAAGGAGTTTCGGATAGAGATGCTCTTATGTACTAATACATAGGGCTTCGTTGCTTGTAAGCCTTTTTTACATTTACACACATATAAAAGGCTTTTTGTTTCTGCTGTTTATCCGGGCTTCTTTTCAATGAAATGCAGCCAGCCGGGGGAGCTCCTTCCTGTTGATCTAAAACATAACATCACAATATTGAGACCCAATTGCAGTCACTACCCGAATTTGCAGTGACGCCTCTGGCCATCGGTACAGGTCAGATAGCCGTCGTTATAGTTGGAGGTTTGCCGACGGCATTTCTATATATGCCTACGGCCCCGACAAAAAGCTGTCGGCATAGAAAATTCCGCGATAACCAGTTATTCGGTAGTGAGTTCGATCATGACAATTCACGACGAGCAGTTCAATAATTCCACGAGACAATGTGTCTGCATGAAGTGCGTCGAATGGGGTACACATAAATCACTATACAGATCATGAACTCCTGATTAATTTTTGAGGAGCTCCTTGACGAAGGCGACCACCTTGGCATTGTCCACCGTCCACGCCACCGAGATGGGCGTGTAGCCCGACCACGCGTTCTCCGACTTGAACCTGCACGCCATTGATGCAGACATCAGCACATTGAGATCACTGGTCAAACGATGAAAAATTATAAAATACTCATTGATTGATTGATTACTTCTTGAGCCCCATGTCCATGGAGGTGTGGCCTCTGCAGATGCCCTGGGTCTCCACCCGCACCACGCCCTTCCTGAAGGTGAAGAGCTCCGGCCGGACCAGCGCCGCGAGGCTCACCGGGTCGTGCAGGAACACGGCGGGGTCGCCGTAGGAGTGGAGGTGCCAGTCGCTGTAGAACTTGCAGATGTCGCAGAGGAACTGCGCCTGCTTGCCCCCGGACCTCCTCAGCTCCGACAGGTCCGCCTCCGTGAAGCTCACCTGGGTGGTGATGTTGAGGCCGACCACCGCAATGTCCGCGCCGGACGTGAACACCATGTCCGCCGCCTCCGGGTCGCTGTGGATCTGTCCATCGACAAGAGACATCAACACAGCTTAATCCAAGGTGAAATGAACCGAAGCTGAGTGAAGAAATTATTGCACTGAAATGATCAAGGTGACATTACGTTTGCTTCGGCTGAAGGCGTGGCATTTCCTGCTGCGAAGAAGGCTCCACCCAGCACCACTATCTTCTTCACCTTGGTCACGAAGGAGGGGTCCATCTTGATGGCCTGAAGAAAGATTCATTCAGAAAGTGTTGATCTCCAGCAGAGGTTTTTCAGATTTTTATATAGGCTGAAATGTTGATCTCCAGCATAATTCACATGCACAACCTGAAAATATATCAACAGAGAAAGAAGGTACCAGTGCGAGGTTGGTCAGAGGGCCCAAGGCGAGCACGGAGATCTCCCCGGGGAACTGCGACACCTTGTCGACCAGAAACTCTGCAGCGGCTTGATCTGCTTTCTTGGTGGTAGGTTCAGGAACTGATACGTTCCCGAGGCCATCGGATCCGTGAACAAAGTCGGCAACTTGCGGCTTCCCTCCCTGCAGCTCAGAGAAAGATAGGAGCAGTTCAAATTTCCATCTGACAACACATACTGACTTTCCTCTCAAAGGAAAAACACTTGCATTCATAACTGAAGAAACAACTGAATATGCAAGTTCAGAAGACGGTGGGTTCAGAATACTGAAGATAAATATGGTACAGACAGAATAGGCACGTATTGCAGATTTACTTATAACAAACCAAAGTGTCAGACTTGACTGGCAACTTCCATTTGGAGATCTCTAGTCCATTCTGAGGAAGCTTTCCAGTGCTAATTAATGTGTGCACTGCTGATACATACTCAGAAGATGGTGCGTTCTGAATACTGAAGATAAATGTGGCACAGACAGAATAGCCAGGTTTTGCAGATTTGCTTAATAAAGCAAGGTTTCAGACATATGACTGTCAACTTCCGTTATAGATAGTATATATTGAGTCCATTCTGAGAAAGCTTTGGGTGATACTGAATGTGTGCTGAACTGCTGATACATTGTCCTAACAGTTGTATTCGAATGTTTCGGGAAATGCGGTAGCAAGCGATTCTGCGAGCGGTATACCTTGAGAGGCTCGGCGCTGCCCTCCGCCACCGGCACGTCCGGACGGCCTGCCTTCTCACACTGCCAAGCCAATCAAACAGGGGCTTTTCTTTTCAACAGAGTTATCAGCAAAGAGTAACCAACATGTAAATTGCAATGAGGGTTGCTGCCTGGTGCTACTTGCCAGTATCAAGGCGTTGCGGGTGGCGTATGCGGTGGTGCAGTTGCCGAAGATGGTGGTGAGGCCTAGGACCTCCACGCCCGGCGCATGGAACGCCATCATGATCGCCACGCTGTCGTCTGGCAACAGTGGACAGGCCATAGAGCAGATTTTTAGTAAACAATGAGGAAGAAAAGAAAGAAACATTGCTAGTACTACATTACAGTGATTTGTTGTTGTCCTTCTTCCGAAGAAGAAGAAAAGATTCGCTATGTAAGTACAACATGATGCTAAAAAAAAGGAAAAGGAGGATAGTCAAAAAAAGGAAAAGGAGCAGTATATTCTGTTCTGCAAATGTAGAAGCAACGATGGTAGAAAGGCCCCCAGGAATCAAGAACGATCAGGAGCTACTACTAGTACTAGTATCCATTCCATTCCAGTGTGAGGCAAGCAGCCTTCAGATGAATCTGACATTGACATAGCACTTGCTCAGAGACCCAGAGTGAGAGAATGGTTGTCCACATCACGGGAACAGTCAACGGAGAAAGGAAGGAAGGAGTGCAGGCAAGGTTGCGAGTACTACTACTAGCCATGAATGGCGAGGAACGGGGATCAGGCCAGGCTGCTCATATTTTTTGGCGCGGCGGATCGAGCAAGGTACGGGACTACGGGTTCGATGGGATCAACGCAGGATCGGGATGAGGAGGGTAGGTACGGTAGGTACCTATGCCGGGATCGGTGTCGATGATGAGCTTCATCGTCTCCTCCGACGGCTGGATCTGGTGCCCGTTCGCCGCCATCGATCGCCGCCCGGTCGGTCGATCGCTCCTTCCGTCCTTCCGTCGGTCCTTCCTTGTCCTCTGCCTGTTTGCCCTGGCTGGGCAGAGAATTTTCCGTGCTTGGCCAAGTAACAGGAAGAGATCGATTTTGTCACATGCTGCTGCTGCCTGTCGTGGGTTAGTCCGATCTGCCTGTGTGTGAATGTGTGATCAACACGACATGTGCGTACTCCTACTTCGCGCAACCACATGGAAGAACGGATTGAAGTATTAAAACCGCACAAGTGGAAGTGGGGCGAAAAGAGAAACCACATCGGGGTAATACAAGCGATGCAAGTCGTGGGCTCGTCTCCGCATTAGCCAAGGCCGGCGTGCACACCGAGTTTCGCATGATTTCTTTTCCCGGGAGAACGAAGAGTTTTATTATTATTCCTCTATAAGAGCATCTATAGTCACGCATGCTAAATCCCGCACCCTTTACATCCGCGGACAATGACCGGTCAATCCTCAAATCTCCTCATCCACATCCATACCCGGTACCCTAAATCCATACTATGCATGCAACATGAAGCTAAACTATGTACATCATCAATGAAACAGATGGGCATAATCTAAGCCTCCAGCCTTCCCCTCACCGGTCCTCCTCGCGCCACCGGCCGGCCAAGGCCATACCGTGACGGATCTGGGCAGGACGCCAGATCCACGGCCATCGAGGCCACCATCTGCACGCAGCCGCTACCCTCGTTGGATGGAGCGCCGCCACCGCCACCACCCAACCTTAGGTCATCGCCGGCCATGGAGGCTTCGATCGTCGCCTCCTTGACTGCCACCCCTGGCCTCCTCTCATGAAATGCTTCCTCCGCCTCACAAGGGATACCGCGGCGACCACCCGCCCTGGAGCCTATGGCGCCGGGCTTGCCGCCACCGCAGCCCTTGCCAGTGACAGCGGCGGCTGGGGATGGAACAAAGAGAGTCTGGCAGCTAGGGTTCGGGGGGAGGGGGTCTGGCGTCGCCCGAGGGGAGGCGACGCGAGGGGCTGAGCAAAAGAGTGTCTGAGTACGTACTAAAAATGGTACTCACTCCGTCCTATAATATAAGATATCTTTTAACACTACTCTAGTGTTAATAAACGTCTTACATTATGAAACGAAGGGAGTACAAAAGAAGAAAAGGTATCCCTCTATTGTCGCTGACTTAGGATAAAGTTTAATATGGATAGGAGAGAATACAAATGTAGTAACCAGAACTAGCTTTGTTTCGCTTTCGACTGAAAGGCAGGAGGAGGATCAGCTACCAGTATCCATTCTACGGTACTCCTTTTAGCATCTCCAAGATCCATTCTACGGTACTCCTTTTAGCATCTCCAAGATCCATTCTACGGTACTTCTTTTAGCATCTCCAAGATCCAGAGAATGTGAGAACGGTTATGTGGGTCATCTATTTTGAAACGGAGGGAGTACATACTACCTGGACTCCATGGAAGGGGGAATGGGGATCAGCCGATCAGGCCAGGATGCTCGTAGTTTTTGGTGTGGCGGATCGAGCAAAGGAATTGGGTACAGGTTCGATGGGATCAATGGAGGATCGGAATGAGGTAGGTACGGTACCTATGCCGGGGTCGGTGTCGATGATGAGCTTCATAGTCTCCTCCTCCGCCGGCTGGATCTGGTGCCCGTTCGCCGCCATCGATCGCCGCGCGCCCGGTCGATCGCTTCGTGGATGGAAACCTCTCTCCGTCGGCCACTCTCGGAATTTCGTCTCCCTCCTCTTTCCTGGAGCTCCTTCCCTTCCTTCTTTGTTTGTTAATCCTAGCTAGGCAGAGAGTTTTCCGTGTTTGGGCAAGTAATAGGTAGAGATCGATCTTGCCACATGCTTGCTGACTGGCCCGGCACTGTCGGTTAGTCCGATCTGGACGGCAATGCCAGATGAGAGTGATCAACACGTGAAAAACTACACAAGTGGCGGTGGGGTGAAAAGAAAAACCACATCGAGATACAAACGATGCAAGTGGTCTCGTGTCCGCATTAACCAAGGCCAGACTATACGCATACCAAATCTGACACCTTATACATTCGCAAACAGTGACCGGTCAATCCTCAAATTGCCTCGTCCACATCCGTGTACCTCGTATCCGGTATCCTAAATCCATATTACATACGCATGCGCCGCCAGCCGCCGCACCAGAACCGGAAGAGGTGGCCTTTCCAGCCTTCTTCGCCCTATCTACCTTGGCCGTCGAATCTTTCGCCGTCACTACGGAGGTTCTATGCGCTCGAGTGAAGGAGGGGAGCGGACGAGCCGGAGAGGAAGAAAAGAGATATGAGGTTACAACCTCGGGCTCCAAATCTTTCATACCCAAGGGCGTATCGCGGGCCGAATACCACGCCGCAGATCTTCGGATCAACGGCGCACACAGTGAAGCGGCGCACCGGGAAACAGCGGCACGTGGAGGATTTGACGCGCGAAAATCGAGGAGCCACGCCCCACACTTTCCACACTAACGCACGTCGTTATCGCTCCTGCGCGCGCGCACCCAAATTCAAATCCCGAGATTTCCGGGGCGAATCAATCCGACTGATTACCCACGATTCCTTTCCTAAAGAACACATGTCAGTCCGACTGACCACCCTCCGTGGGGACCCGTGCACTCGGCCACGCTAAACATCCGACTTAAGTCGACTTCAGGATTGCTATGAGACGAGCTTGACGCCCCTCCGCGGGTTGACTTGGCCCTATCTGTAGGCCGCAGGGCGCATGACTCGTAAACCTGAACTCGTAGGAAGCCCGGGTTGGTGTTCCCTTAGGATAAGGAGTGGCGTCTCTCTGGAGAATCAGATCACGCGTCGGCGTCACCACTCGAGTTATAATGGCATGCTCTCACTCGGGCCCCAAGTCTATCTCCTCTGAGAGACAAAACGAATGCCACCGGGTTTTTCTCGGCGATCAACAACACCCTGTCACCTGGGTTAACATGTAGTCCAGAATCCGTTGTGTTTTCGTCCAAGGAACATCGAGCCACGATTCGGAAACACATTCCGAGTGCTTCTGCAGCACTCGGACCTAACCGAGGGATCGGCCCGTTCATCCTACGAAACCTCAACCAATTCGGGGGCTAATGATGAGGTCCGCAGACAGTGACCAGTCAGTTCCTCTATAAGAGCATCCACAGCCACACATACCAAATCCGGCACCCTATTGAAAGGATTGAGAAGAGGTGTCTAGAGGGCGGGGGGTGAATAGACTCTTAACAAGAAAAAGTTACAGTTTTTATTTTCTTCAAGTTAAGGTGGAATTTTAGCACAAGTTTAAACATTCACAATACATATCAAGCAAGCATGACAAGAGTATATGAGCAGCGGAAAGTAAAGCATGCAATTTGCAAAAATGTAAAGGGATGGCATTGGAGTGTGCAAACGCAATTGGAGACACGGAGATTTTTGGCGTGGTTCCGATGGTGGTGCTATCGTACATCCACATTGATGGAGACTTCAACCCACGAAGGGTAAAGGTTGCGCGAGTCCACGGAGAGCTCCACCCATGAAGGGTCCACGAAGAAGCAACCTTGTCTATCCCACCATGGCCATCGCCTACGAAGGACTTGCCTCACTAGGATAGATATTCACGAAGTAGGCGATCTCCTTGCCCGTAAAACTCCTTGGTTCAACTCCACAATCTTGACGGGGGCTCCCAAGTGACACCTAACCAATCTAGGAGACACCACTCTCCAAAAGGTAATAGATGGTGTGTTTTTTTTAAACCTTGAACAGTAGGAGAACCTCCTACTGTTGTAATAGATGGTGTGTTGATGATGAACTCCTTGCTCTTGTGCTTCAAATGATAGTCTCCCCAACACTCAACTCTCTCTCACAGATTTGGATTTGGTGGAAAGATGATTTGAGTGGAAAGCAAGTTGGAGAAGGATAGAGATCAAGATTTATGTGGTTGGAGTGGATTATCTTGACCTCAACACATGAGTAGGTGGTTCTCTCTCAGAAAATGTATGCTGGAAGTGTAGGCTCTCCTCACGAATGAAGAGTGGGTGGAGGGGTATTTATAGCCTCCACACAAAATCTAAACGTTACACACAAATCACCAAACTCGGTGGGAACAAATCAGAAAACTCGGTCGGACCTATTTGGTTCATAATGTGACCGTTAGGCTTTCAGTGGGACCGACATGATCAACTCGGTGGAACCGATGTGCTAGGGTTAGGGTAAAACCTCATCTTGGTTTGACCCATTACACAAACTCGGTGGGACCGATTTTGGTAATAAGCTAACCAGAGAGTTGGTCAGGCAAACTCGATGGGACCGATTACAAATCTTGGTAAGACCGAAATAATTGCAATAGGAACCAGAGAGTTTGCAAGCCCATCTCGGTGAGACCGAATTGATTAGGGTTTCTGGCAGTGGCTGTGTCAGCTAAACTCGGTGGCTCCGGATAGAAAGTTTCGATGGGGCCGAGTTTGACTTTTTGGTTTGGGACATATGTGGATATGGGAAAGTGGTTGAGGATTATGGAGCATTTCACTAAGCACTTCGAGCAAGCAACCCATTAAGCAACACCTCATCCCCTTTTAATAGTATTGGCTTTTCCTATGGACTCAATGTGATCTTGGATCACTAAAATTAAAATGTAGAGTCTTGAGCTTCTGAGCTTGAGCCAGTCCTTTGTCCTTAGCATCTTGAAAGGGTTCCACATTCTCTTGTCCATGCCACTCCATCTGTTGAACTTGTCTGAAATATACTAGATAAAAACATTAGTCCAACAAGAGATATGTTGACATTAATTACCAAAACCACCCAGGGAGCACTTGTGCTTTCAATCTCCCCCTTTTTGGCAATTGATGACAACATACATCAAAGCTTTAGGTAAAGGTAAAGAGAATAGCAAGTAAAGCTTTGGAAGGACACGTAACATGCATAGGCTCCCCCTACATGTATGCAATCATGTCAATATGGAATGTAAGAGCATGTGACTACATAATCATGGCAGGGCAAGCAATGTGTTACATGTATCTTGGCTATATGCATCAGAGCAAATGATATGAATATATGAAGTGTAACCTCATGTTCATGATTCCTTCTTGCAAACAATATGTGCATTAGCAAGAAATCATCATGCACATGAGTGTGATGCATATACTTACCTTGTGGTCTTGAGCTGGCTTAGAAAGAGATGAACCTGAGCAAACAAGGTTAGATAACACAGATATATCTACTAGACAGAGCAAACAAAAGAAGCCACAAGAGTACCAAGACTAGGATGACATGTAGAGTGTGAGTACTGGGTACTCTATTGGATATAGACATGTCCCCAAAGGTAAAAGATATGCAATGAATTCAAAGACTTCCTTCCCTAGCAGTCTTTCTCCCCTGGATCTTATGTTGGATAATGGGAGAGAATAGGGAAACAACATCAGAGCAAAACAGATCAAATAACATAAACATAACATAGACATGTCTTTCCCCTCTTAAATACATGTGAATTCTCTCCTCTTGGACACCAAGCATCTGGGGCCTTTGATGTTATCTCTTTCTCTTCCCCTGTTTGAAGTATTCTCTTCCCCTTTTGAAGAATTAAGCTTTGATGTGATCTCTCTCTCCCCCTTTGACATCAATTTCCAAGAAGGGATCTTCTGGAGTGTGAGTCAAAATAGGTTTGGTCCTTGAGTCACAGAGCAAAGCAGCATATAGATTGTGATGCTGGTAGAGGACAAGAATCATCGAGTGGAGCTGGAACACAAAATACAAGAACAAGTGGCAAATTGTCTTCTCTGCAGGGAAGTCGGTGACACTGAGTTGTGTTCTTCGGTTGCACCGAAATGGTTCGGCTGGACCAAAAGTGACAAACCGGTGTGACCGAGTTCAACGCAGAAAGAGCAATAGTCACCTCAGCTCACTAGGCAAATAAGATCTCACAAGGATTTGCAAGGAATTAACTGAAGGATTTGCAATGAATTGGATACAGAACAAAACAGAGAAAAGAAAATCTAGATGAAGTTTTTTTATGAAAGAAGGGGAATAAATATGCAAGGGACAAATGCAAAAACTCAGAGAAACACTAGAGAACTTCATCTAGAATTGGGCGGTGACAAAGTCACCTATGTTAGAGTATATTGAGTAAGGAGTCAAGCGAGAACACTTGATCATTTGTCATACTCATCGTTTAAGCTCAAAATGGGGTTACCATTTTTCGTTTAAGAATTTGATGTGTTCGCATCTTGTTGAGTTGCTTTGACCCATGACTTGGGGTAAAGCTTCTCTAAGATGGAATAACATACCTTGGGTGGTGGTGTTGATCTTGATCATGTAGTTGAACTTGTGTGGGTTGCTCAAGGTTGATGTAGCTCATCAAGAATTGGGAGAACCACTTGGATTTGAGTTCATCTACCTACATGGGTTAGTCTTGCAAGGAAAATCACTTGTGTATGAAAATCATGAAATTTGATGCCAGATGAAATTTGATATATAGAATTTGTCAAAGGATATATTGAAGGGTTTCATGCTTCCTTGTCTTCAACCACCATGTTGTAGAGACTTGGGGATGTAGAGATTGCTCAAGATGTGAGTGAGTTGCAATCTCATGGATTTAGATTCACCCAAGTACCTACAAGGGTTAGATAGCATGCAAGGGTACTAATGTATCCAAGACATATGATCATCATCATAAAAAAATCAAGGATTAGTCATAGGCTCATGCCTTGCATGTATCCAAATGGAGTTCCTACTCCAAGTTTGAAGCATCAATGATGTTCAATTCACCTCTCAAACGGCAAAAGACTTTCTCAAGCAGTTTGGTGAATATATCAGCCAATTGCTTATCGGTACGAACATGCTTAAGATCAATGTCCCCTTTAGCAACATGATCTCGAATGAAATGATGACGAACTTCAATATGCTAAGTTCAAGGATGTTGCACGGGATTGTGAGAAATCTTAATAGCACTTTCATTGTCACAAAACAATGGAACATGTTTCACATTGATCCCATAATCTGTAAGAGTTTGGGTCATCCAAAGTAATTGAGCAAAACATGAACCGGCGGCAATGTATTCCGCTTCGGCGGTGGATAAGGATACCGAGTTTTGTTTCTTGGAGGATCAAGACACAAGAGATCTACCAAGAAATTGACAAGTACCCGAAGTAGACTTTCTATCAACCTTGTCTCCGGCATAGTCCGAATTGGAATAGCCTACAAGATCAAAAGAGGGCCTCTTAGGATACCAAATGCCAAAATTTGGTGTATATATTAAGTATCTCACTATCCTTTTCACAGCCTTAAGATGCCATTCTTTGGGGGCTGCTTGATATCGTGCACACATGCACACACTTAGCATAATATCAGGACGGGAGGCACATAGATATAACAATGAACCAATCATAGAGCGATAAACCTTTTGGTCAACCGATTTTCCATCCTTGGTCAAGTCAAGATGTCCACTAGTAGGCATGGGGGTTTTCATACCTTTGCTTTCTTGCATGCTGAACTTCTTGAATAATTCCTTGGTGTACTTTGTTTGAGAGACAAAGGTGCCTTCCTTATTTTGCTTGATTTGCAAACCAAGGAAGAACTTGAGTTCACTCATCATAGACATCTCAAACTTCTTCGACATTAGCTTTCCAAACTTTTCACTAAAATGAGGGTTAGTCGAACCAAATATGATATCATCAACTCAAATTTGGCACACAAATAATTCACCATTAACCCTTTCAGTAAAAAGAGTAGAATCTATTTTTTCAATCTCAAATCCTTTCTCAATAAGGAACTTGGTCAAGCATTTATACCACGCTCTAGGAGCTTGTTTAAGACCATAAAGAGCTTTGTGAAGTTTGTAAACATGATCGGGTTTCTTAGGATTGACAAAGCCGGGAGGTTGTTTAACATAGACTTCCTCCTCAATTTCACCATTTAGAAAGGCACTTTCAATGTCCATTTGGTACAAGGTGATATCATGATGATTAGCATAGGCAAGTAAGATGCAGATGGACTCAAGTCTAGCAATGGGGGCATATGTCTCACCGTAGTCCATACCTTCGACTTAGGTGTAGCCTTGGGCGACGAGACGTGCTTTGTTGCGGACGACTTGACCATCTTCGTCTTGCTTGCTGCGAAACACCCATTTGGTACCAATGATGTTGTGGTTGTTGTCGGGCTTCTCGACCAATGTCCACACTTGATTTCTCTCAAAGTTGTGTAGCTCTTCATGCATGGCATTTATCCAATCCGGATCTTCCAATGCTTCTTCAACCTTCATAGGTTCAATGCTAGAAATGAATGAATAATGTTCACAAAATTTAGTGATACATCTCCAACGTATCTATAATTTTTGATTGCTCCATGCTATATTATCTACTGTTTTGGACAATATTGGGCTTTATTTTCCACTTTTATATTATTTTTGGGACTAACCTATTAACCGGAGGCCCAGCCCAGAATTGCTATTTTTTTGCCTATTTCAGAGTTTTGCAGAAACGGAATATCAAACGGAGTCCAAACGGAATGAAACCTTCGGGAACGTGATTTTCTCACCGAACGTGATCCAGGAGACTTGGACCCTAAGCCAAGGAAGCTTCAAGGAGGGCACGAGGTAGGGGGGCACGCCCACCCCCCTAGGGCGCGCCTTCCACCCTCGTGGGCCCCATGTTGCTCCACCGACGTACTTCTTCCTCCTATATATACCTACGTACCCCCAAACGATCAGATAGGGAGCCAAAAACCTAATTCCACCGCCACAACCTTCTGTACCCACGAGATCCCATCTTGGGGTCTGTTCCGGAGCTCCCCCGAAGGGGGCATCCACCACGGAGGGCTTCTACATCATCACCATAGCCCCTCCGATGAAGTGTGAGTAGTTTACCTCAGACCTTCGGGTCCATAGTTAGTAGCTAGATGGCTTCTTATCTCTTTTTGGATCTCAATACAATGTTCTCCCCCTCTCTCGTGGAGATCTATTCGATGTAATCTTCTTTTTGCGGTGTGTTTGTTGAGACCGATGAATTGTGGGTTTATGATCAAGATTATCTATGAACAATATTTGAATCTTCTCTGAATTCTTTTATGTATGATTGGTTATCTTTGCAAGTCTCTTTGAATTATCAGTTTGGTTTGGCCTACTAGATTGGTTTTTCTTGCAATGGGAGAAGTGCTTAGGTTTGGGTTCAATCTTGCGGTGTCCTTTCCCAAAGGATGCAGGGCAGCAAGGCACGTATTGTATTGTTGCCATCGAGGATAACAAGATGGGTTTTTTATCATATTGCATGAATTTATCCCTCTACATCATGTCATCTTGCTTAAGGCGTTACTCTGTTTTCTTAAACTTAATACTCTAGATGCATGCTGGATAGCGGTCGATGAGTGGAGTAGTAGTAGTAGATGCAGGCAGGAGTCGGTCTACTTGTCTCGGATGTGATGCCTATATACATGATCATACCTAGATATTCTCATAGCTATGCTCAATTCTGTCAATTGCTCAACAGTAATTCGTCCACCCACCGTAGAATACTTATGCTCTTGAGGGAAGCCACTAGTGAAACCTATGGCCCCCGGGTCTATCTCCATCATATTAATATTCCATCACTTTATTTATTGCATTTGCTTTTTACTTTTCTTTTATTTTACTTTGCATCTTTATCATAAAAATACCAAAAATATTATCTATCATCTCTATCAGATCTCACTCTCGTAAGTGACCGTGAAGGGATTGACAACCCCTAATCGCGTTGGTTGCGAGGAGCTATTTGCTTTGTGTAGGTACGAGGGACTCACGCGTAGCCTCCTACTGGATTGATACCTTGGTTCTCAAAAACTGAGGGAAATACTTACGCTACTTTGCTGCATCATCCTTTCCTCTTCAAGGAAATCCAACGCAGTGCTCAAGAGGTAGCAAGAAGAATTTCTGGCGCCGTTGCCGGGGATGCTTACGCAAAAGTCAAGTCAAGATTTGGACTCCCGACAACGAGCCATTTCTGGCACCGTTGCCGGAGACGTCTACGCAAAAGCCAACATACCAAGTACCCATCACAACCCCTTATCTCCTACATTACATTATTTGCCATTTGCCTCTCGTTTTCCTCTCCCCCACTTCATCGTTGCCGTTTTATTCGCCTTTTTTCCATTTGTCTTTTCGTTTGCCTTGATGTCTTACTTGGCTCGTTTGCTCGTTTGGTTGAAATAGTTGAGTATTTATTCCTAAACAGAGAAGCTAATATCTATGGATCCTCATCCGCTTGCCAATCTTTTTAAGAGATCCAATTATGATGAACCAATTCCTAGTGATTTGGATGCACTAGATTATCTTTATAAGGTTTTGCTTGAAATCCGTGAATCTGAAAATTGTGATGAAGTGCTTTATGAAGTGATTCACGATAGATCTTTGAATAAAAAGCATGATTGCAATTATTTTATTATAAATTCTATTGATGTAAGTTATGCTAATAATGTGAAAACCCCTAAGCTTGGGGATGCTAGTTTTGCTATGTCCACTACCTGTTGCAATAATCATGATTGGGGAGATTCTTCTTATGATCTTGAAAATGTATTTAAGCCCCAAGATGAATATAAGATTGATAATAGTGTTTGCAATAATATTGAAAGTGGGTTTGGAAGAGTGTCAACTTTAGATCCCACATATTTGGATAATATTCAATCTTATGAATTTTTTGATAAAAGTGGGCTTGGAGAAATCATGACTTTAGTTAATGATAATCCCACTATTTTGGAAGAGTGTCAACTTCGCATGCATGTGGATCGTGTTGAGAATATATTATGTGATAGCTATATTGTTGAATTCTCTTATGATCCTACATGTAATTATTATGAGAGAGGAAAATATGGTTATAGAAATTCTCATGTTACTAAATTACCTCTCGTTATGTTGAGGTTGCTATTGTTCTTTTCCGCTTCCTTGCATATGCTAGTTTTTGCTTGCTATGATAATTTGCTTTTATATAAGATGCCTATGCATAGGAAGTATGTTAGACTTAGATGTGTTTGTCACGTGTTTTATGCTGCTCTCTTTGTGCTTCAATTCTTGTCTTTCATGTGAGCATCATTAAAATTATCAATGCCTAGCTAAAAGGCTTTAAAGAAAAGCGCTTGTTGGGGGACAACCCAATATTTTTACTTGCTGTTATTCAATAAATGTTAGATCTAGCCTCTGGTTAGATTTTTTTTAAGTTTTAATTAGTGTTTGTGCCAAGTTAAACCTATAGGATCTTCTTGGATGATAGTTATTTGATCTTGCTGTAATTTCCAGAAACTTTCTGTTCACTAAAACAATTGTTAAAAATCACCAGAATGCAATAAAATACTGATTCCAATTTCTGCTGATCAATAAAAAAATTGCCTAGGTCGTCCTATTTTGGCTGAAATTTTGGAGTTCCAGAAGTTTGGGTTAGTTACAGATTACTACAGACTGTTCTGTTTTTGACAGATTCTGTTTTTCGCGTGTTGTTTGCTTATTTTGATGAATCTATGGCTAGTAAAAAGGTTTATAAACCATAGAGAAGTTGGAATACATTAGGTTTAACACCAATATAAATAAATAATGAGTTCATTACAGTACCTTGAAGTGGTGTTTTGCTTTATTTCGCTAACGGAGCTCACGAGATTTCTGTCGAGTTTTGTGTTGTGAAGTTTTCAAGTTTTGGGTGAAAGATTTTTGATGGATTATGGAACAAGGAGTGGAAAGAGCCAAAGCTTGGGGATGCGCATGGCACCCCCAAGATAATCTAAGGACACCAAAAAGTCAAAGCTTGGGGATGCCCCGGAAGGCATTCCCTCTTTCGTCTACTTCCATCGGTAACTTTACTTGGAGCTATATTTTTATTCACCACATGATATGTGTTTTGCTTGGAGCGTCTTGTATGATTTGAGTCTTTGCTTTTTAGTTTACCACAATCATCCTTTCTGTACACACCTTTTGAGAGAGCCATACATGATTTGGAAATTATTAGAATACTCTTTGTGCTTCACTTATATCTTTTGAGTTATATAGTTTTGCTCTAGTACTTCACTTATATATTTTAGAGCACGGTGGTGGATTTGTTTTAAAGAAACTATTGATATCTCATGCTTCACTTAGATTATTTTGAGAGTCTTAAGTAGCATGGTAATTTGCTTAAATAATCCTAATATGCTAGGTATACAAAAATAGTAAAAACTTTCTTATGAGTGTGTTGAATGCTAAGAGAAGTTTGATGCTTGATGATTGTTTTGAGATATGGAGGTAATAATATTAAAGTCGTGCTAGTTGAGTAGTTGTGAATTTGAGAAATGCTTGTGTTGAAGTTTGCAAGTCCCGTAGCATGCACATGTGGTAAACGTTATGTAACAAATTTGAAACATGGGGTGTTCTTTGATTGTCCTCCTTATGAGTGGCGGTCGGGGACGAGCGATGGTCTTTTCCTACCAATCTATCCCCCTAGGAGCATGCGCGTAGTGCTTTGGTTTTTTATGGCTTGTAGATTTTTGCAATAAGTATGTGACTTCTTTATGACTAATGTTGAGTCCATGGATTATGCGCACTCTCACCCTTCCATCATTGCTAGCCTCTTCAGTACCGTGCATTGCCCTTTCTCACATTGAGAGTTGGTGCAAACTTCGCCGGTGCATCCAAACCCCGTGATATGATACGCTCTTTCACACATAAACCTCCTTATATCTTCCTCAAAACAACCACCATACCTACCTATTATGGCATTTCCATAGCCATTCTGAGATATATTGCCATGCAACTTTCCACCATTCCGTTTATCATGACACATTCATCATTGTCATAGTGCTTAACATGATCATGTAGTTGACATAGTATTTGTGGCAAAGCCACCGTTCATAATTCTTTCATACATGTCACTCTTGGTTCATTGCATATCCCAGTACACCGCCGGAGGCATTCATATAGAGTCATACTTTGTTCTAGTATCGAGTTGTAATCATTGAGTTGTAAATAAATAGAAGTGTGATGATCATCATTTTCTAGAGCATTGCCCCAAGTGAGGAATAAAAAAAGAGAAAGGCCATAAAAAAAGAGAAGGCCCAAAAAATGAGAGAAAAAGAGAGAAGGGACAATGTTACTATCCTTTGCCACACTTGTGCTTCAAAGTAGCACCATAATCTTCATGATAGAGAGTCTCTTGTTTTATCACTTTCATATACTAGTGGGAATTTTTCATTATAGAACTTGGCTTGTATATTCCAACAATGGGCCTCCTCAAGTGCCCTAGGTCTTCGTGAGCAAGCAGGTTGGATGCACCCCCACTTAGTTTTCTTTTGTTGAGCTTTCATACATTTATAGCTCTAGTGCATCCGTTGCATGGCAATCCCCACTCCTTGCATTAACATCAATCGATGGGCATCTCCATAGCTCATTGATTAGCCTCGTTGATGTGAGACTTTCTCCTTTTTTGTCTTCTCCACATAACCCCCATCATCATATTCTGTTCCACCCATAGTGCTATGTCCATGGCTCGCGCTCATATATTGCGTGAAAGTTTATAGGTTTGAGATTATTAAAGAATGAAACAATTGCTTGGCTTGTCATCGGGGTTGTGCATGATGAGAGCATTCTTGTGTGACGAAAATGGCATGACTAAACTATATGATTTTGTAGGGATGAACTTTCTTTGGCCATGTTATTTTGAAAAGACATAATTGCTTAGTTAGTATGCTTGAAGTATTATTATTTTTATGTCAATATGAACTTTTGTCTTGAATCTCTCGGATCTGAATATTCGTACCACAATTAAGAAGAATTACATTGAAATTATGCCAAGTAGCACTCCGCATCAAAAATTCTGTTTTTATCATTTACCTACTCGAGGAAGAGCAGGAATTAAGCATTGGGATGCCTGATACGTCTCCAACATATCTATAATTTTTGATTGCTCCATGCTATATTATCTACTGTCTTGGACAATATTGGGCTTTATTTTCCACTTCTATATTATTTTTGGGACTAACCTATTAACCGGAGGCCCAGCCCAGAATTGCTCTTTTTTGCCTATTTCAGAGTTTTGCAGAAACGGAATATCAAATGGAGTCCAAACGGAATGAAACCTTCGGGAACGTGATTTTCTCACCGAACATGATCCAGGAGACTTGGACCCTAAGCCAAGGAAGCTTCGAGGAGGGCACAAGGTAGGGGGCGCGCCTAACCCCCCAGGGCGCGCCCTCCACCCTTGTGGGCCCCACGTTGCTCCACCGACGTACTTCTTCCTCCTATATATACCTACGTACCCCCAAACGATCAGATAGGGAGCCAAAAACCTAATTCCACCGCCGCAACCTTCTGTACCCACGAGATCCCATCTGGGGGCCTGTTCCAGAGCTCAGCCGGAGGGGGCATCCACCACGGAGGGCTTCTACATTATCACCATGCCCCTCCGATGAAGTGTGAGTAGTTTACCTCAGACCTTCGGGTCCATAGTTAGTAGCTAGATGGCTTCTTCTCTCTTTTTGGATCTCAATACGATGTTCTCCCCTCTCTCGTGGAGATCTATTCGAGGTAATCTTATTTTTGCGGTGTGTTTGTTGAGACCGATGAATTGTGGGTTTATGATCAAGATTATCTATGAACAATATCTGAATCTTCTCCGAATTCTTGTATGTATGATTGGTTATCTTTGCAAGTCTCTTCGAATTATCAGTTTGGTTTGGCCTACTAGATTGGTTTTTCTTGCAATGGGAGAAGTGCTTAGCTTTGGGTTCAATCTTGTGATGTCCTTTCCCAGTGACAGTAGGGGCAGCAAGGCATGTATTGTATTGTTGTCATCGAGGATAAGAAGATGGTTTTTTTTATCATATTGCATGAATTTATCCCTCTACATCATGTCATCTTGCTTAGGGCGTTACTCTGTTTTCTTAAACTTAATACTCTAGATGCATGCTGGATAGCGGTCGATGAGTGGAGTAGTAGTAGTAGTAGATGCAGGCAGGAGTCGGTCTACTTGTCTTGGACGTGATGCCTATATAAATGATCATACCTAGATATTCTCATAACTATGCTCAATTCTGTCAATTGCTCAACAGTAATTCGTTCACCCACCGTAGAATACTTATGCTCTTGAGAGAAGCCACTAGTGAAACCTATGGCCCCCGGGTCTATCTCCATCATATTAATCTTCCATCACTTTATTTATTGCCTTTGCTTTTTTACTTTTCTTTTATTTTACTTTGCATCTTTATCATAAAAATACAAAAAATATTATCTATCATCTCTATCTGATCTCACTCTCGTAAGTGACCGTGAAGGGATTGACAACCCCTAATCGCGTTGGTTGCGAGGAGCTATTTGCTTTGTGTAGGTACGAGGGACTCGCGCGTAGCCTCCTACTGGATTGATACCTTGGTTCTCAAAAACTGAGGGAAATACTTACGCTACTTTGCTGCATCATCTTTTCCTCTTCAAGGAAATCCAATGCAGTGCTCAAGAGGTAGCAGTTAGCCAAGCGAGTTTTAGAGCGAGTGATTCCCCCGGTTTGAATATCATTGAAGATTTGTTCGACGGGATGGTCTCTTCAGACTCTTGCTCGAACTCGTGAGAGCTTTTGCTTGGGTCGGGGTGGAACATCTTCTTCATCATCTTGTTCTTCTTCTTGGCCTTCTGCATTGTTGACGTTGTCGTTCTCTCATCGTGGTGGAGAAGGAGGTGTATGAGGTTCATCTTGGTGTACTTCCTCATTTTCTTCATCTTGATGTGTCCCACTTGTGGATGCTTCCGTGTCAACTCTTGGTTCACCTTGTCGTGAGGTAGAAGCTTCCACTTGGACGGACGAGGTACTCTCCTTCACCTCCGTTGGACGAATCTTGCTGATAGACAAGTCTTGGATTGCTTCCGAAGGGTTTTTATCTCCTACATCAATTGGCAATTGCTCTACTTGCGAGCCATTAGATTCATCAAACTTCACATCTACCGTATCCTGAACCTTTCGGGTGCAATTGTTATAGACACGGTAAGTGTGAGAGTTTGAGCCATAACCAATTAGGAAACCCTCATGAGATTTAGGAGCAAATTTAGAATGACGATGCTTATCAAGAATGTAACACTTTGAGCCAAATACTCGAAAGTATCCAACTTGGGGTTTGTTAACGGTGAGGAGCTCGTATGCCGTCTTGCCGAGTAGCTTGTGAAGATACAAGCGATTTGTTGCATGACAAGCTGTCTCAACCGCTTCCGCCCAAAAGTGTTTTGGAGTCTTGTACTCATCAAGCATCGTCCTCGCCATTTCGATAAGAGTTCGGTTCTTCCTCTCAACAACTCCATTTTGTTGAGGCGTGTATGTAGCCGAGAACTCGTGTGAAATCCCTTCTTCGTCAAGAAAGGTATCCACATTTGCGTTCTTGAACTCCGTTCAGTTGTCGCTGCGAACCTTCTTGATCTTCACTTCAAATTGATTTTGGGCCTTCCTAGCGAAGTTCTTGAAGATCTTTTGGTCCTGCGATTTATCATCAAGAAAGAACACCCACATAAATCTTGAAAAATAATCAACTATAACTAGACCAAATGAGTTTCCACCGAGACTCTTGTAGGCATTGGGACCAAAGAGATCCATCTGAAGTAGTTTGAGCGGTCTTCTCGTGGTCATTATGTTCTTCACAGGGTGACTTCACTACAAAAAAAGACACATCCGTGACATTTAGGGCCGAACGAAAGAAAATTCTGTCATACTTATGACACTTCTATGACGATAATTGTGACAAAACCCGGTATCATCATAGATGTGGTGGGGTCCTACTTCTATGACAAAAAATCATGGCAGAAAATGGGTTTTTCGTCTTGGGCGGGCCAGATACGCAACTGCATGACATTCTTTGGGTCGTCCATGACGAAAAAACCATGGTAGAAGCGAGGGCGAGGAAAATATCGGGGAGTTCCCTGTTACGGTGGCTGGTCGGGGGCCGAGCGATGCGCGTTTCTCTCATACGTACGTGTGTGTGTGCGAGGTGTTGCGCTCTAACTGAACCCGAGCGTGGCATTGGGCTCTAACTGAACCCGAGGGATTGCACTGCAGGCTACGCGTTACTGAACCCGAGCGATTGATCGATCCCTTGCTATTAACTGAACCCGATCGAGCGATTCCTTCGCTACTGCTGCTAACTGTAGCCGATTGATGCTGCCTCTGGATGAACAGTGATTGTTGTTGGGGGGGTGGGGGTTGGATGAACAGTTCCCGGTGGGGGTTAGATGAACAGGACTCCATGGTAGTAGAGGCCGTTACTGCTGGATGAACAGTACCCCCTATCGATCAAGCCGGTGGATGAACAAGACCCCATGAAAGGCTGGATGAACAGGACCCCGTGGAGGGCTGGTTGAACAGTAGCCGGTGGAGGGATGGTTGAACAGTAGCCGGTGGAGGGCTGGATGAACAGTAGCCCGTGGAGGGGTGGTTGAACATGACCCCGTTGGAGAGGGCTGGTTGAACAGTAGCCGGTGGAGGAGCGCGCGGTGGAGGCTGGATGAAAAGGAGCCCGTGGATGAACAGTCGCAGGTGGAGGCTGGAGCAGGTCGACGGTGGATGAACAGGAGCCTGTGGAGGCTGGAGGAGGTCGACGATGGAGATGAACAGTATCCCGTGGAGTCCCGTTTTGCGGTACGCCACACCCCTCCCGATGAACAGGACCCCGTTTCGATCATAGCGCTCCAACACAAGTCCATTTCCTCCGTTTTGCGGTACGCCACACCCCTCCCAATCAACAGGACCCCGTTTCGACCTTAGGAGGTCCGTTTCTCTGTTTTGCGATACGCCAGACCCCTACCGATGAACAGGATCCCGTTTCCACCGTGGCCGGTCGAACACAAGGCCGTTTCCTCCGTTCTGCGGTATGCCAGGCCTCGTTTCCATCGCCTGTTCCATCCAAGCCGGTTGGCTCCCGATGAACAGCACGCATTCCGTTGCCTCCCGATGAACACGTTGCATTCCGTTGCCTCCCCATGAACATGACGACGATGCAGTTTCTCCATTCTGACCGAGCCACAACCATGTACACGAGCCCTGGCCGTACGTATGCGCGAGTATGCGTTCGAGACCCCACCCGTATGTACGTACGTGGCCGTATTTACTTTCTTGCACCCTGGCCGCTGTACGTACGTGTACATGCTACGTACACGCCTCTACTACGACACGTGCGTGCCTCTACTACGACACGTGCCCTTCCTTACACGGCCACGGTTCATCGCTGCAGCCTGCAGACAGAACGATCGTATGTACGTACACGTTCGCGACCAGAATGACAATGCTACGTACGCTTCGACCAGGTGGGCCCCGACTGTCAGGCACTTCCTTGCGTGCGAAGATTTAGCTGGTGGGTCCTAGCAGTCAGGGGTGAATCATTTTTTTGCCTGTAATATGGACGCAGTTCCTTGTGTGCGAAGATGTAGCTGGTGGGTCCCAGCAGTCAGGGGGAGAAAACATTATTTTTCAGGGTAAAAAGGATGCATTTGCATGCATGCATCCATGGGCGTGGTGCGTCCCCACTGTCAGCCTCTCACGTACAGTCATCTTCCGATGACTCTCGGTTGTTGACCACGTTGACCACACCGTGCCGAGCGCACCAAGGCTGATGGACGATGGCGAGGGCCCAGACTGGAACGACCTGGAGATGGGGAAGACGTGGCAGTGGAGTTGCAGATGGAGAGGAGTGGGAAACATGACTGGTTCGGGTGTGCATCAGCACTGCCGCGGCGTCGCCCACGGGAGACGGGAGCAAGAACAGAGGTTGAAGAAGGAGCACGGCTGTTGGATTAACATCCAACAGTCCAGCTGCTAGAATCATTTGTTGATTAAGTTGACAAAGCCCCGCATACACGTCCGCTTAGTAGGCCCACAAGTCAGCCACCAAATCTGACGGGTCCGAGCTGTCAACGGGAGGAATAATTTTTTTCACATAACAAGGAGTCACTTCATTCCGTGCGAAGATAAAGCCGGTGGGTCCCAGCTGTCAGGGAGAGGAAACATTTTTTTTCAGCTTAATGAGGAACTTTCCTTGCGTGCGACCATGGACCTCGTGGGTTCCAGCCGTCAGGCTCTCCACGTACAGTCCTCTTCCGAATGACTCTCGTTTGTTGACCATGACGCACCGAGCGCAGCGAGGCGGTGGGCGACGGTGAGACCCCGGACAGGAACGACCCAGAGATGGGAAGACGAGGCAGTGGAGTTGCAGATTGAGATGAGGAGAAGGGTTATAACTGGTTCTGGTGCGGCGTGGGGCTGCAGTTGGTGGAGAATAACAGGAGGTGTGGAGGGGTGGGGGATAGCCTGGCCGGCGGTGGGGTAGCGCTTTGGAGCGATGCGTGCTAAGCAGAGCCGCTAGCCGCCGGAGGGCGCACCAGGCGGTCCCGACGACGCTGGAGGAAGAAGACGAGAGATTGAAGGTGCATGCCGACCGTTGGATATAAATCCAATGGTTGTGGATGTCATAATCATTTATTGACCAAGTTGACAACGCCCTGCGTAGGCTTCGACCTATCGGCCCACATGTCAGCCTGCAAAAATGTGGCATATATTTAACCCATGTTTTGTCCATTTGCTGGGCTGGGTGAACAAATAATTTCACGTCAATGCAGCTCATTTATATTTTCTAAGAAATCCCAACCCATTTGCACTTTCTTGAAATACACGAATTAGCTGGGCTCGTTCTATATATAATGTTAGGAAGGAGCAATTAATATCAAAAAATAAACCGCAGCAACACATTTTTTATATATAAAATTAAGAAATTAGTGAGTAATTGCTCAAATTAAAAATGAGCGTGTTATTATTACATTGGTCCTTAAAATCTTTTGTACGCAATCAACAGGATTTTCCTTGCCCGTGAGTCAAAAACAACCAGAATTTTCCTTCAACTTCTGTTAAACATTTACTTTTACAAGTTAATAACACGTGGGATGTTTTTATAATGTATATATAAGTCTCTATAAAATATACGATAATAGTAATAATATAAATATGTATAATGTGGTTAGAAGGGAAAACATAAATTGGAGACAACATTATTATTCTTATATATATAGATAAATAGAACAGAGATCTGCGTTTTACTAAGAAAAATACATTGGGCTGCCAATCTTTAAGAAAAAGCCCATAGGCCGGTATGGACCTCAAAAAATAAGTTGAAACCACTGTCTCCGTATGTTGTGGGCTACGCATGTTAAAAACAAAACCTAGGCCTAGCTGATACTTGTTTTCCCTCTAGAAAAAAATGATACTAGCTAGATCCCTGAGCGAACTGGATTAAAGAGGGGGCCGGCGGCGCGACTGAAGAAGCACATCAGGAGCGATTTTTTCTTCAGTGGGTGGCTCTCGATGGCGTTTTTTACTTGCCTCTGCACCATACAACTTGTATTTTTAGCCTCCCAGTCTGTGGTGGACCAACAACCCATTTGCTGGGCGGGTCAACCTATAGAAACTAGCACTCGATTTTTCATCAAGCCCCAAAAACAACACAATACTATATTTGTTTTGAGGCCGAAAGCATTACTGCAGGGGTTGAGCGGGGGAGGGGGGAAGACAGAGCAAAAAGATTAAAAAGAGCTGATGCGCCATTGCTACCCTAACAAAGCAGGTGCAATTCTTCTCGTGAAGAAGGTGTGCCGTTGACACCCACACGTCACAAATCCCACAGTAGGCATACTAACAAGTTCACACACAAGTACAACAAAAAAGGTAAACATTCGTAAAAAAACTTACACTACTAGGAAAAGGGCTATAGCTAATATGGACATTAATGGCGCACCACATATGTGGTGCGCCACTGCTATATAGCAGTGGCGCACCATGTGTAGGTACGCCATTAGTGTCCATATCACTAATGGCGCACCACACCCACGGTGCGCCACTACTAACAATTCTTTTTCCAAAACTAGTAAGGGTGCACGAGGGTATAGTGCGCCATTACTAGTTTTAACTAGTAATGACGCACCACACACTTTGTGCGCCACTACTAACAATTTTTTTTACTTTTTTGTCAAAACTAGTAATGGTGCACCAGTGTATAGTGCGCCATTACTAGTTCAAACTAGTAATAGCGCACCACAACCACGGTGCACCACTATTAACAATTTTTTTATTTTTTTTTGCAAAACTAGTAATGGCGCACCACGTAACAGGAGCGCCATTACTAACCAGGTGTAACATCCCAAATTTTCAATTTGGCATGTTATACATAGGTCATCCATGCATATCATATTTTATTGCATTTTCGTTTGCCATCCTCGAAATCCTAAGCATCTCATGGACCCTCGGAGAGAGTTGGGGATTTTCCGATTTTCATATTTGAATTTTATCAAATAATGAAGACGGGGATTTTGGATTTTATTATTTTTCTCTCCGGAAAATATTTCATGTTTAATAATAAATGAGAGGAGATAATATGACTTCTCCAAAAATAATTGAAATATCGGAGAAAAAATGTTAAAATCATTATTTGGATTTTATTTTATTTATTTGGAATTTTATTTGCCCTAGAGAAAAAATTGCATAATTTAAAAAATTGCATTTTAGGGACCAAGAAAAGTTCATCTTGTTCTAAATATTTTATTTAGGCAAAGAAAACTTGTTTTGGTATTTTTAGATTTTTATTTATTTTTTTAGGATTTTTATAAGTTTCGGCGGAACGTTTAAAAAAAAAGACCCGCGCCCGACTAGGCCAAGGGCCCAGCCAGCCGCCGCCGCCGCCGCACTCGGACCAGAGTCCGAGCCGGACTCCGCCTCCCGCGCCGCCTTGCCCCCTCCTCCAAGTCGCCGCCCCGCCCCCTTTATATAGCCGCCACCCCCCCTCTAGCCATCACCGCCGCCGCCCACCCAGGAGCCCGAGCCTCGAGCCCCGAGCCGCCGCCATCCGCCCGCCCGCCCCTCGCCGAGCCGCCGCCGCCTCTAGCCGCCCCTCGCCAAGCCGCCACCCCTCGCCGGAGCCGCCGCCCGCCCGCCGGACGACCTCGCCGGAGGTAGCCCCTCGTCGCCGGTTTTTTTTGTAGAAAAACCCTAGCCCGTTTTTTTATAGATCGGTTTTATTTCTCCGGTTTATTTGTTTTGCGAGCGTTCGCTCGTTCGTTCGTTTTTATGGACGTGTTCGTCGTTTAGTTTTTGCTAACGAACGTTCGTTCGTTTAGCCGTTCGTTGTTTCTTTTTATTGGATTTATTCCGCAATTTTTCCGATCGCGATTTCTAATCCGATGTTCGAACTAGTTTAAATTTTCGCTCGTTTATCGGAATCAGGCGATTCAAGCGCCTGGAGTTTCATCTCGAAACCCTCTTTCCGAATAGCCAACTCAAACAAGTTTTTGCCTCTGTAAAATTTGACCCTAGTTCAGATTAGTAAACGGATCTTGTTTCTTTCGCCGTTTGAGTTTCGTTGCTCCATTTGGTTTGATTTTTCTTGTGAACCGGAGTTCTTAAGTTGAACTCTCCGGTCAACCTCTTTCAGTTGAAGTTTCGTTTGTGCATCTTTGCTTGTTGCTTATGTATGTATTGTTTGCTTGCGATAGAATTCCCGGAGTGCGAAGCGTGTTACTACGAGTCTCTAGGATTCACGGATCGTCAGCAAGGCAAGTAACACTTGATCATATTCCCTTTCATACCCAGTTTTTATGCATTAGTTCAACCCCCAAACATTGCATGGTTAGGATGTCATTAATTTGTGGGTTGGTAAGTAGATGATGAGGTAGGAACCTATTGCCCTGTTACTATCAAACCCTTGGGAGTTACTTCTACGCTATTCTTATATTGCCATGCTATGCTCGTAGACGTGGTTTGGGTTTGAGAGACATTCACGACAGATGTGAGATTGTTAATTAATGGTTTACTTTAAGGTGGCAACTTAAATACACATCTGGGTGGATTGAGGCACCTGGGGAACCCAGTGTTGTCTGTTTTTTTTGGAAATCCCGGGGTACCCGTGTGATCTTAATATGGACCGCCACCCAGGCTCAAAGGGAACTGAGATTATTCATGCTAGAAACTTCCGTGTGCAGCCACAAGCTATTATGGGCTCTAGCATAGTTAAGTAAGTTACATGAAGCTCTCGAAGAGGTAGATCAGCAGGTAGTGGGTTTTGTAGGTTTGGTATGGTCTATCCGGAGTAGAGAGTTAATGTTTCCGAAAGTCTGTGTCTCGGTCATCCGTTTCTCAAACACCTCAGAGTCGCGAGAAATCAACGGAGGCGATCGAGTCTTGTGGGGAAAAGTGCGCAAACCTCTGCAGAGTGTACAATCTAATCATGGTTAGCCGTGTCCCCGGTTATGGACAATTCTGAGTATCTAGTACTTGAGTATTCACATGTATCTCATCACTCTAAATTAATATTGCTGGGTTGTTAATTACTTTAATTGGGATTGAGTTGGGGTTATACCTTCTCAATGATGTTTCAACCACCATGATAGTTAAATTAAAATCTATTCCTTTGATGTAGGAAAAAATTGGCTTTTTCGCAAACTGTAACCGTAGAGCTTTCCACCAGCCAAACATGCATGTAGTGTTAGCATTATTCTGTTATTGCTCTATTGTGTTACATTGCCAGCATACTCCATGTGCTGACCCGTTCTCGGGCTGCAACGTATTATGTTGCAGACTTTTCAGACGAGGAGTAAGGTTCGATAGGTCGTTGCCGTGCAGCTCAGCTATGCCGTTGGAGTTGATGGACTCACTTTACCTTCCAAGCTTTCCGCTGTTATCATATTAGATGGCCTTAAGCCATATTATTGTAATAAGTTCTCTTTTGAGACATTCGATGTAATAAGTGTGTGATTGCTACTCTGTTATAAATCCTTCGAGTACTGTGTGTGTCAGCATTACCGATCCAGGGATGACACGGAAGCACAGAGACTTGACCATCTGAGGTCGGGTCGCTACAAGATGGTATCAGAGCACACGCTGAGTGTAGGACCCGACCACTAAGCTAAAACCATAGGTCACTCTTCTCTACTCATTTCTGACTCCTCTCCATTTTTCCACTCTTTAGGATGACGGAGATGAAGTACAAGTTTGCACAACCGGATGATGACACACCTTTTGGACGCCACTTGAAGGAAGTCACTAGGTACCTGAATATTGGAATACCAAGCTTCATCGGGACATACGACGCCACCTTACCAGAAGAAGAGTGCTGGAAGATTCAAGCTCTAGTTCCCGGAAGGACGTTTGCGCCAAGCACGGAGCCCATAGTGTGTGTTTTCAATGCACCAACATGGAGTTTGGGAAAGAGTATGGTAGCTCACATTACCATGGGACGCATTGGAGAAGTCTACAATAGGGAGCTTAAAGACACCATATACCAAATATGTGGGCGCTGAGACAAGCAATGGGAAGTAATCAGCACCAAGAAGGATAGATCCATTGCAGCTTACATCCAGGAGCTAAACCAGCACATTCGACGTCAGGAGAACTAGATGTGCGCAGACATGATGTATTTGATGAAGGCGAAAACTAGGGTCATCGAGCTGGAGGAAGAACTCAAGTTTACACGCGATGGATATGAGGAAGAAATCAAGACTCTACTGGAGAAGAATGACGACCTAGTCAAGAAGATCGGAGTCTTCATGGGAGGACCAGCACTGAAAGAAGAGGAAGAAGATCCCACTTGTCCGGACAACTACATCATCATCGACGACACCGACTCCGATCCAAGTGATGATGACTATGAAGACGAAGCCGGAGCAGACATCATGGAGTCTTCCACCGATCAAAGTTTCTAGATGACTACCATATAATAGTAGTATTCCCCCATGTAATCAGTAGTAGTTGAGCACTTATGCGATAGTTCTAGACCGTTTTGTATGCTCTTGGTTGATTGATTGAATGAATGTGTGTGTTTGCCTCATGTGCATATGGGTAGTGTTTTCTCGCTATACCTCTTTCTATTCTAATCTCTTCCATCTAAACCCTTAGATGCCTCCGAGACGTGACCCCGGTTTTGTTTTCCCACCGGAGCTCACCCAGTTGATCCAGCAGCAGAATGCCTTGATGCAATTGCTAGTTCAGAATCAGGGCAACAACAACAACAACAACAACAACAACAACAACAACAACAATAACCCGCCGCCAGTGGACAATTTAGCCCGTTTTCTGAGGTTACAACCGCCGGTGTTTTCCAGTAGCACCGAGCCAATAGTTGTTGATGATTGGCTACGCCCGTATTGGAAGGAGTTAACCACCGCAGGATGCACGAATCTTGAGAAGGTGCGCTTTGCGCACATCAATTGGATGGACCAGCAGCCGCATGGTGGGAGAATTACACGACTACTTTTCCTATAGCCAATGTCACTTGGGACCAGTTCCAACAAGCTTTTCGCATGGCCCATGTTTCAACCGGAGCCATGCAGATAAAGAAGCGTGAGTTTCGCAACTTACGCCAGGGAACCGTCTTGTGGCCCAAAGACGTGGATGATTTTAGCAAGTTATCACGCTATGCCCCTGATGATGTGGCCACAGATGCCGCGAAGCAAGAGAAGTTTATGGAAGGGCTGAATGATGAGATGAGTATGCAGTTGATGGTGGAAACCTTCAACAACTACCAGGAGTTGGTAGATAAGGCCCTAATGATTGAAGGGAAGCAGCAGCAAATTGAGAGCCGTAAGAGGAAAAATGGACAGAGGATTGCGAGACAAGCTTTCAAGAGTAGAAGAAACGGTTGACTACAGCCCCAGTGCTGACATTGCCAGATAGACATAAGGAGTTTCAAGTGTATTGTGACGCCTCTCGCTTGGGACTTGGATGTGTTCTTATGCAGGACGGAAAAGTTGTTTCGTATGCCTCACGACAACTAAAACCTCATGAGTTGAACTATGCCACGCATGATTTGGAGTTAGCAGCCGTAGTGCATGCGCTGAAGACCTGGAGACATTATCTTATTGGAAACCGTTGTGATGTGTACACGGATCATAAGAGTTTGAAGTACATTTTCACACAGAAGGAGTTAAACCTCAGACAGAGGATATGGCTGGAACTTATAAAGGATTACAACATGAAGCTACACTATCATCCAGGAAAGGCCAACGTCGTAGCAGATGCTTTGAGCCGGAAGAGTTATGCCAATAGCCTTGAAAGCAAAGGATTGCCAAAGGAGTTAGCTGCGGATATCATGGAACTTCGATTGGAGATTGTTCCAAGAAGTTTTCTTGCAACAATGGAGGTTCAGTCGATGTTATTGAACAAGATTCGAGAAGCACAGAAGGAGGACAAAGAGATTGCTGAGATAAAAGAGAAGATGGGCAAAGGAAAAGCCAAAGGTTTTCGCGAGGATGAGCACGATACCTTGTGGTTTGAGGACCGGATTTATGTGCCCAACAATTCGGAAATCAGGAAGTTAATACTTCAGGAGGCCCATGACTCACCATACTCGATTCACGCCGAAAACACCAAGATGTATTTGGACCTGAAGGAACGTTTCTGGTGGACTGGTATGAAGAAGGATATTGCCGAGTATGTAGCCGTTTGTGATGTATGTCAGAGAGTGAAGGCAGAGCATCAAAAGCCAGCAGGATCATTACAGCCTATGCCAATACCCGAATGGAAGTGGGACAAACTTGGCATGGATTTTATCACCGGATTACCCAGAACCAAAGCAGGATATGATTCAATATGGGTAGTTGTGGATCATTTGACCAAAGTAGCTCACTTCATCCCAGTGAAAACAATTTATACAAGTGCCATGTTGGCAAAGATATATATGACCAGGATCGTATGTTTGCACGGAGTTCCGAGGAGCATCGTATCAGATAGAGGAACACAGTTTACTTCAAAGTTTTGGCATCAGCTACACCAGACTTTGGGTACTGCATTCCACCCACAGATGGATGGACAGACAGAGAGAGTCAACCAGATTCTGGAGGATATGTTGAGAGCCTGTGCGCTAGATTATGGATCTAGTTGGGATGACAATTTACCGTACGCGGAGTTCTCGTACAACAACAGCTACCAAGCCAGTTTGAAGATGGCACCGTTCGAAGCTCTATATGGACGCAGATGTAGAACACCATTGATGTGGGATGAGGTTGGAGACCGTCAGTTGTTTGGACCAGATCTGATCAAGGAATCAGAGGAGAAGGTTAAACTGATTAGAGACAGACTAAAGATTGCCCAGTCTAGACAGAAGAGTTACGCAGATTCAAAACGCAAGGAAGTAACCTATGAAATTGGAGACAAAGCCTATCTGCGAGTATCACCCTTGAGGGGAGTGAAACGTTTTGGAGTAAAGGGAAAGTTAGCCCCAAGATTTGTAGGACCGTATCGTGTTTTGGAACGGATGGGAGAGGTTGCCTACAAGCTGGAGTTACCTGAAGGATTGTCAGGAGTTCACGATGTGTTTCACGTATCACAGCTGAAGAAGTGCCACGCTGAGATGGCCGATATACCGTTAAAGGATACAATGCCCTAGAGGCGTCTACAGTTGGATAGTAATTTGACTTATGAGGAGAATCCAAGAAAGATTCTTGATTTCGACAATGAGTCACTTTCAACAAGGTTATCAAGTTTTGCAAAGTTCATGGAGCCACCATACCGAGGGGAAGCCACACAGGAGCGAGAATATGATATTCGCAAGGACCATCCGCACCTATTTTCTAGCCAACCCGAATCTCGAGGGCGAGATTCATCTTAAGGGGGGTAGGTTTGTAACATCCCAAATTTTCAATTTGGCATGTTATACATAGGTCATCCGTGCATATCATATTTTATTGCATTTTCGTTTGCCATCCTCGAAATCCTAAGCAACTCAAGGACCCTCGGAGAGAGTTGGGGATTTTCCGATTTTCATATTTGAATTTTATCAAATAATGAAGACGGGGATTTTGGATTTTATTATTTTTCTCTCCGGAAAATATTTCATGTTTAATAATAAATGAGAGGAGATAATATGACTTCTCCAAAAATAATTGAAATATCGGAGGAAAAATGTTAAAATCATTATTTGGATTTTATTTATTTATTTGGAATTTTATTTGCCCTAGAGAAAATTTGCATAATTTAAAAATTGCATTTTAGGGACCAAGAAAAGTTCATCTTATTCTAAATATTTTATTTAGGCAAAGAAAACTTGTTTTGGTATTTTTAGATTTTTTTAGGATTTTTATAAGTTTCAGTGAACGCTTAAAAAAATGACCATACTCGATCGGGCTAAGGGCCCACCAGCAAGCAGCCCACCAGCCGCCGCCGCCGTCTTGTCTTGGCCGCCGCCCGCCGCCTTTTCGGACTGAGTCCGAGCCGGACTCCGCCTCCGCGCCGCCTTGCCCGCTCCTCCAAGTCGCCGCCCGCCCCTTTATATAGCCGCCACCCCCTCTAGCCATCACCGCCGCCGCCCCCCCCGAGCCCCGAGCCCGAGCCCGAGCCCGAGCCGCCCGCCGCCAAGTCGCCGCCGCCGCCACCGCGCCGCCCGCCCCTCGCCGAGCCGCCGCTGCCTCTAGTTGCCTCGCCGAGCCGCCACCCCCTCGCCGGAGCCGCCGCCCGCCCGCCGGACGACCTCGCCGGAGGTAGCCCCTCGTCGCTGGTTTTTTTGTAGAAAAACCCTAGCCCATTTTTTTATAGATCGGTTTTATTTCTCCGGTTTATTTGTTTTGCGAGCGTTCGCTCGTTCGTTCGTTTTTACAAACATGTTCGTCGTTTAGTTTCTGCTAACGAACGTTCGTTCGTTTAGCCGTTCGTCGTTTTCTTTTTATCGGATTTATTCCGTGATTTTTCCAATCGCGATTTCTGATCCGATGTTCGAACTAGGTTAACTTTTCGCTCGTTTATCGGAATCGGGCGATTCAAGCGCCTGGAGTTTCATCTCGAAACCCTCTTTCCGAATAGCCAACTCAAACAAGTTTTTGCCTCTGTAAAATTTGACCCTAGTTCAGATTAGTAAACGGATCTTGTTTCTTTCGCCGTTTGAGTTTCGCTGTTCGCTTGGTTTGATTTTTCTTGTGAACCGGAGTTCTTAAGTTGAACTCTCCGGTCAACCTCTTTCAGTTGAAGTTTCATTTGTGCATCTCTGCTTGTTGCTTATGTATGTATTGTTTGCTTGCGATAGAATTCCCGGAGTGCGAAGCGTGTTAATACGAGTCTCTAGGAT
Organism: Aegilops longissima; assembly: GCA_021605205.1. Classification (NCBI taxonomy): domain Eukaryota; kingdom Viridiplantae; phylum Streptophyta; class Magnoliopsida; order Poales; family Poaceae; genus Aegilops; species Aegilops longissima. Next base: position 44,950,572 of record CM038676.1, on the reverse strand, counting down.
TCATGGATCGTCAGCAAGGCAAGTAACACTTGATCATATTCCCTTTCATACCCAATTTTTATGCATTAGTTCAACCCCCAAACATTGCATGGTTAGGATGCCATTAATTTGTGGGTTGGGAAGTAGATGATGAGGTAGGAACCTATTGCCCTGTTACTATCAAACCCTTGGGAGTTACTTCTACGCTATGCTTATATTGCCATGCTATGCTCGTAGATGTGGTTTGGGTTTGAGAGACATTCACGACAGATGTGAGATTGTTAATTAATGGTTTACTTTAAGGTGGCAACTTAAATACACATCTGGGTGGACTGAGGCACCTGGGGAACCCAGTGTTGTCTGTTTTTTTTTGGAAATCCCGGGGTACCTGTGTGATCTTCCTATGGACCGCCACCCAGGCTCAAAGGGAACTGAGTTTATTCATGCTAGAAACTTCCGTGTGCAGCCACAAGCTATTATGGGCTCTAGCATAGTTGAGTAAGTTACATGAAGCTATCGAAGAGGTAGATCAGCAGGTAGTGGGTTTTGTAGGTTTGGTATGGTCTATCCGGAGTAGAGAGTTAATGTTTCCAAAGATCGTGTCTCGGTCATCCGCTTTCTCAAACACCTGTAGTCGAGAAATCAACGGGGCGATCGAGTCTTGTGGGGAAAAGTCGCAAACCTCTGCAGAGTGTACAATCTAATCATGGTTAGCCGTGTCCCGGTTATGGACAATTCGAGTATCTAGTACTTGAGTATTCACATGTATCTCATCACTCTAAATTAATATTGTTGGGTTGTTAATTACTTTAATTGGGATTGAGTTGGGGTTATACCTTCTCAATGATGTTTCAACCACCATGATAGTTAAATTAAAATCTATTCCTTTGATGTAGGAAAAAAATGGCTTTTTCGCAAACTGTAACCGTAGAGCTTTCCACCAGCCAAACATGCATGTAGTGTTAGCATTATTATGTTATTGCTCTATTGTGTTACATTGCTAGCATACTCCATGTGCTGACCCGTTCTCGGGCTGCAACGTATTATGTTGCAGACTTTTCAGACGAGGAGTAAGGTTTGATAGGTCGTTGCCGTGCAGCTCAGCTATGCCGTTGGAGTTGATGGACTCACTTTACCTTCCAAGCTTTCCGCTGTTATCGTATTAGATGGCCTTAAGCCATATTATTGTAATAAGTTCTCTTTTGAGACATTCGATGTAATAAGTGTGTGATTGCTACTCTGTTATAAATCCTTCGAGTACTGTGTGTGTCAGCATTACCGATCCAGGGATGACACGGAAGCACAGAGACTTGACCATCTGAGGTCGGGTTGCTACACCAGGGTTACTAATGGCGCATTGTTAGGTGGTGCGCCATTGGTAACCTGAGAGCAGCTAGATATTTTGGACAACCACCTACCACACTCACTTTCCACACTTCATTCTCTCCACCACCTCCTCCAAGCTTGTCTCGGCTGCCTCCTCCTCCTCACCTCATTTGCACCATAGATTCACCCAAATTGAGTGGTTAAATTTCCTTTTTTTGATAGGTAAGTAAGGGGAAAGCTTTCTTTATGTTGTAGATCTACTTTTTTCTCCCTCCAACAACGTGCACATGCACTTTTTATGGCCTAGGTCTATGTATGTTTGTGGTGTTGCATATGTTTGTGTTTGCAGGTACCGGTATTTGAAATGTGATAGTTGCCAATATTTTGCCGGAATGTTGATTCATTTCTGTTTTGGCGAGAATTTGGCACTATGCATTCTTTTTGGTCCTATTTTTAGGCAAAGTCATGCCAAATTTTTTTTGTTCTAAAATATCGTTTTGCTCTACCCCGCAGGCGACCATGGTCCGCACGATGACCGAAGGCATCGTGAATAGGTTTTCTAGCTCCACGAAGGCCGAGATGCTTCAAAAGAACGAGACGGAGATAAGATGTCCGTGTCAAAGATGCAAGCTGAAGAGCCTTATGGACCCGGATTCCGTACAGGTGCGGGACCACCTGCTCTTGCGTGGTTTCATGGATGGCTATCGGTGGCAAGGTGATGAAGATGATTATAAAGTTGTCCATGGGGGCCGGGCAAGAAATGAGGAAGGGCAGCAAGACAACCGCGGCGAGGGCGGGCGAGAAGACGAAGAATCTCCAGGACATGATCACGAAGTAGATGTAGTACACAGTCATCATGTAGAAGATGTCGGACATGATGATGAGGAAGATTCCGAAGCAGACGAAGGGCATGATCATGAAGATGAAGATGCCGGAGCAGACGCCGATGGACCATCGATGGTCTGGGTGGAGGACCCTCATATTCAAGAGCTGCTTCTCAAGTAGACGGATAACGCAAGAGCTGCCGCCCAAGAGAAAGCCAAGATGGATCAACTGGAGATAGACGCGGTTAGTTCATTGTATGAAGGATGCAGGCCCGAAGACACCTGCCTAAAAGTAACGCTCATGGCTCTGGAGATGAAGGTAAAACACAAAATGACCGACGCATGCTTCGACGAGAACATGTCAATATGGCACGAACGTCTTCCCAATGGGAACAAGTGCCCGACCAGTTTTGAGGAGACGAAGAAAATTGTGTGTCCTCTGGATTTACCGCACGTGAAATACCATGTGTTCATGAACAATTGCATCATTTGTCGGGACGAGCACGCGGAGTCTACCATATGTTCGGTGTGCGGCGTCACTCGATACAAGAAGAGGAAGAAAGCTCCTCGAAAAGTGGTGTGGTACTTTTCGATCACTCCTCGTCTGCAGCGGTATTTTGCGGACCCTAAGGTAGCAAAGCTCCTACGTTGGCACGCGGATAGGGAGGATAAGAAGCGAGAAGATGAAGGAAATGATCCGGAGATAAATAAAAAGGACAAGATGCTGAGTCATCCTAAGGATGCGAGCCAGTGGCAAGCGTTGAACTTCGAACACCCAGAATTTGGGGACGATCCAAGGAACATCGTGCTGGGCGCGAGCACCGATGGAGTCAATCCATTTGGCAGCCAGAGAAGCACACATAGCACCTAGCTTGTGTTTGTGTGGATGTACAACCTTCCCCCCTGGTTGTGCATGAAGAGGAAGTACATTCACATGAGTATGCTAATTGAAGGGCCGAAACAACCAGGGAACGACATCAATATTTATCTGGGGCTGCTGAAAGAGGAGCCAGACACGCTGTGGAAAACGCCAGCCAATACGTGGGACGCTGCAGAGAAAGTATATTTCCTAATGAGAGCCGCACTGCTCATGACGGTGCACGACTATCTCGGTTATGGATATGTCGCGGGGCAGGTGGTCCATGGATTTTCTGGATGCGTCAGGTGCATGGATGACACAATGTATCGCCAGCTAGATAGAGATCCCGGGTCTTCAAAAACCGTGTTCATGGGACATCGAAGGTGGCTTCGTGACGATGACTCATGGAGAAAACTCAAGGATATGTTCAATGGTGAAACCGAACCCCGAAGACGCCCGCGTACGAGGAGCAGCGAGGAAATAGACGAGCTGTTGAAAAATTGGAAAGAGTGCCCGGAGCCGGGAAAGAAGCGAAAGGCGCCAGAGCCGCTGCTGAAGGTATGGAAAACGAGGTCTGTTTTCTGGGACTTGCCGTACTGGAAGATCCTCCGTGTGCCTCACAGCCTTGATGTCATGCATATCACGAAGAACGTGTGCGAGAGTCTGCTTGGTACCCTGCTCAACATGCCAGAGAGGACCAAAGATGGGCCGAAAGCAAGGGCAGACTTGAAATCAATTGGCATCAGGGAGGAGCTTCACGCTAATAATGATGATGATGATGATGATGAGGCGAAGGACACGGAAAGTCGTCGCAAAGGAAAAAAGGCCAAGAAGATCGGAAATGACTCCCCTCCCTCGTGCTTCACTCTAAGTCAGGAGGAGATCGAGCAGTTTTTCACCTGCCTCGTAGGAGTAAAACTTCTTTATGGTTACACGGGGAAGATAAGTAGATACCTAGACTCAGCAAAGCAGAAGTTCAGCGGGATGAAGTCTCACGACTGTCACGTGCAGATGACGCAGATACTTCCAGTTGCAATCCGTGGGATCATGGACGCGCACGTCCGTGAAGCGCTATTTGGCCTATTCAACTTTTTTGACGTCATCTCTTGGAAGTCGGTTGGTGTGAGGCAACTCAGAAAGCTACAAGAAGAGATCGTGGTGATACTATGCGAGCTTGAGATGTACTTCCCACCCGCATTCTTCGATGTTATGGTGCATCTGCTGGTCCATATCGTAGAGGATATCATCCAACTCGGGCCGACGTTCCCGCACAGCATCATGCCGTTTGAAAGGATGAATGGTGTCATCAAAGGATATGTTCGCAAGATGTCACCAAGCTTTTAAATAGCGGATAGCGGACTGGTTGCAGATTAGGGTCCGCGTAGCAGAATGCGGATAGCGGGTGACACTGCGGACGCTATGTCCACATAGCAAATTTAAAGAAAACACTCATAAATTTGAGATTGTTGTGTAGATCTCTAGGCCATTGACAAAAAATATCACACTTAATTTGAGAAATCATCATTTATATAAGAATGTAAACTATAATTGAACAATATTTGGTCGTGCAACTATGCAAGCAAGACACATTTACCGAAATAGATTACACAACGGAACAACAAGGACTTATATAGTGGGCAATATCGCGGATAGCAGACGATATAGCGGTCTAACAAGTGATATTGTGCCCGCATCATGACAACACGCTATTTTCTAACGCAGCCTTAAACTAATAGCGGCAGGGTGATGCTACCGCTACTGCAGCCGCAATAGCAGAGGTAGCAGACGCTATTTAAAAGCTTGCATGTCACGTCCAGAGGGAAGCACAACCAGGGGCTTTCTGATCAAGAGTGCATCTCCTCGCATGAATTATCTAGGCATCGAGAACCCGCTGGTCTGCCTGTCAACAGCACCTCGGCAGGCTCGCTGGATGGGGTCACCGTGAGGGTCGCCAAAAATGCATGTCGACTTCGAGGGTCGACTCGCCGACTTTGAAAGAGCAAACCTAGTCGCTCTACAACACATAGACGTGGTCGATCCTTGGGTGGTAGAGCACAAAACCTTTACTGAGAAGACGTACAATGACCGAGGCCAACAGAGGACGGACGGAGATATAATCAAAGAGCACAACTCATGTTTCACGCGTTGGTTCAAGGAGAAGCTTCTGTCGTACCCTTTACATGAGGATTCTTCCGCGGAAGAACAACTCATATTCACCTTGTCACAAGGCGCCGAGCACAACCTGATGAAGTATGAGGCATAGATATCAACGGCTACACATTCTACACCGAGGGAAAGGACATGAAGAGCGATGGTTAGCAGAACTCCGGGTTAACGATGGAATCCTACACCGGTAATGACAAGGACAGATACTACGGAAGGATCGAGGAGATCTGGCAGCTGAGCTACGCTGGAGAGAAGGTCCCGATGTTCCGTGTCAGATGGGCCAAGAGCGTCCTAAAAGAGACCGGTATTTCACCACCATGGTTATACCCGAAGCCAAATCCAAGACAGAGGGCACAAACGTCACCGCGAAAAATGAGCCATGGGTACTAGCTTCCCAAGTGGACCAATGCTTCTTCATTACCGACCCGTCAAAGCCCAGTCGTATTGTAGTGAGGAGAGGCAAAAGGAAGATCATCGGAATGGATGGAGTCGCCAATGAGCAAGACTTCAACAAGTACGGCGACCCGAAGATGGAACATGATGACGGCGATGAAGTACCATACACCACAAGAAGAAGTAGGAACACCCTACCTAAAGGACGTCCGTTCAAGAGAAGAACTCCATTTGCGAAAAAGAAGGGCAAGAAGATTTGATCGATTGTATTTAAATTGTAGTCTTCATCTCTCGATTGTATTTCGACATATGCAAATGAGAACTTTTTGAATTCATGAATATTTTTTCAAATTTGATGATATTTTTCATATTCATAAATGTTTTCTAAAAAATTATTAGATGCAACTAAAAATCCAAAAAATATATGTTCAAATAACAAATTTGATGATATTTTTTCATATTCATATTTTTTCATAAATGTTTTTAAATCTGATGATATTTTTTAACATTCATAAATGTTTTCAAATCTGATCGTCATTTTCTAAAAAATATTAGATGCAAATAAAAACCCAAAAAAAAAGTTAGTAATGGCGCACCAGGGGAAGGTGCGCCATTGCTATCAAGGTATTTATGGTGCACCCGAAGGAGGTGCGCCATTGATATACAAATTTTTATTTATGTTTATTCTGGTATTTTATTTTTCAGTGTTCCTTTTCTTGCTTAAATTTCATGGGAACTTTTTGAATTCATGAATATTTTTTCAAATTTGATGATATTTTTTCATATTCATAAATGTTTTCTAAAAAAATTATTAGATGCAACTAAAAGTCCAAAAAAATATTTTCAAATAACAAATTTGATGATATTTTTTCATATTCATAAATGTTTTCATATTAATATTTTTTCATAAATGTTTTGAAATCTGATGATATTTTTCCACATTCATAAATGTTTTCAAATTTGATCGTCATTTTCTAAAAACTTATTACATGCAACTAAAAATCCCAAAAAAAATTTAGTAATGGCGCACCACGGTTGGGTGCGCCATTGGTATACATATGTTTATGGCGCACCCCTAAAAGGTGCGCCATTGCTAACCCTCCCCCACTCCACTTGCTCCCCTCTCCCTCTGGCCTCTCTCCCTTGCTCGCCAGATTCACCTCGCCCCTCCTCGACGCGCCACCGCCCGCAGCCTCCTCGATGCACCGCCTCCTCGACGCGCCGCCGCCCGCAGCCTCCTCGACGCCGGTGTTCTCCTATGGCAGCCTGCCGTCCTCCCACAGGTGATTCACCTCGCCCCTCCCCCTTCCCCCTAGGTTTTCTTGCCTCCTCCCACCATGGCTACCTCCGGCGAGCACGACGCTGCACCGACGCTGACCTAGCTCCCGGGCTCGTCCGCCCCCACCCACCCCCTCCCTCACCTTCGCTGCACCCACCCACCCCTCCCTCACCTTCGCTTCCCCTCGCCCTCTCCTCCCTCTCCTCTCCCCCAAAGCCCAGAAAGCCTCGCTGCCGTCGCCCCGTCTCCTCCCACCTGCCGCCAGACCGCCGCCGCCACCGCAGCCATCCCCAAGAAATCCCCCCGCCCACGGGCAAGGCCAAAATTCTTACTGCTGGATACTGTGCCGTGTAATGCTAGCGGAACGGAAATTAACCTCCTAGGTTTTCTTGAGCCGAAGATTTTTTGATGAAAATGCAATTCTAGGTTGATGAAAATGCTTATTCACCCCCTCTTGACCCCATTGAATTGAACATGGCCACAATTTTGCACAGCCCTGTTAACCCAGGTTCAGTTAATGTGTATATTAACTATCCTAGTCATCATTTTAATGTGTATACGCATGAATCTTAAAACATGCCCGTGGGCGGTGGCTGTGTAACCCTCAACCCTAATTAGTTAGCCATGTTAATTAGACCTAGTCATCGTTTTACAGTATTTTCAGTATTTTCAGTTAGTTCAGTTTCGTCAGTTAGTTCAGTTTTGTCAGTATTTTCAGTATGGCCTTTAATTTTGTAGGATTCATTTTACCGTGGCTTAACTACTGAAGAATCTGCAAGTGCTCAGGATTACAACTTCGATCATCCTGGTATTTCACTTTTCATGTTGATTGGAAGTATGCTACCTTTGTTAGTGATCAGAGAACGAGTTGTCTATTATTCTGTGTGTATTTGATGAAATCTCTGATGATGTGCCGTGTCTCCAGGTCTGGAGACCAACCAGGACAAGAGCAAGTGCCAGCAGCAGTTCGACAACTACAAGGAGTGCAAGAAGAGAGAGGTTCACCTTTGTTTCCCAAATTCTCTCTAGCTTTAGCTGTTCAAAGCTACTACTAAGCTACAAGAAAAGAAGTTAAAGAGACGAATCAGAAGGGTGGTGGGGAGGAGCAAAAGCATAGCTTGCTGCTTTGCTTGGCAGGCTGGCTGGTGTTCCTCTGCTTTCTCTTTGCCACTGCTTTAATTTCCACTTGCTTCTTTTTTGGTTTCATTTTGGAAAATTTCTTATTGTTCTTTGGTGCCATGTTGGATGCAAATGTGTTACTCTGTGTGTTTAAAGTAAGTTCAAATAAGCATAAATTCTGAAATTTTGGAGGGAAACAAGTGGACCTGTTTGCTGACCTCTTGTTTGTTTCCTCTGTGCCAAAACTTACTTTGTGGTTCTGAAACTGATACATTGACAGGGGAAAAATAAAGTGGGCATCAAAACCAAACAATGTAGTAATAGTAGTAGGAGTACTAACATGACTAAAGTCACTTCTGCCAAAAAAGGGAAAGGAGCTCTTGCCCCCATTGCCAAGAATCTTTGGTGCTTGATAGGGAAGCTTTGTCACTTTGCAAAACTGAACCTCCCACACCACCAGTAGAACACAACCTCTGTTTTCGCAAAAAAGCTAAAGTTTTTATGCTTAAAACCTTCTTTAATAACAGTGCTTAGAACAAGATAGTCCCATGTCCAGGCCACCTCCCCCTCCCTTAGTTACACCATCCATACCCACCATAATATTGTAGTAGCTCTTGTTTGTTCCTTCTTGAGATGATGATGCTGCTGCTGTTGCTGTACTCACTGTATTCACTCCTGCTGCTGCTGTACTTGTGATGATGCTTATGATGAGGCTGTTTGAAGGGGCATCACAATACTTGTGATGATGTTGTTGCTGCTGTACTCACTGTATTCACTGCTGCTGCTGTACTACTTGTGATGATGCTGCTGCTGTGCTACTTGTGATTTTGTCAAGTGATGCTGCTGCTACTTGTGATCTTCTGAAATGACCCCTTTCTCCTGAAATGTTGATTAATTTCCGTTTTGGTTGAGAATGGGGCACTCCTAGGTCAAGAAAATTAGCAAAGGTCATGCCCAATTTTCTTGAACTAGAAGGTGCCCGATTCTCAACCGAAACAAAAAAAATTCATGCTTTAGTGGTTGGATTAGTTTACTATTTTTTCACACACTCAGACACCCTTGCTTGCCATGTGTGTGAGAGAGATAGTGAGAGGAGACAAGAAGAAGGGGGTTAGGAAGATGCTGCCTGCTCATCAAAGCTTATCATCTGCCCCTTTTCACCCCTTTTCCTTTGTCTTTTGTAGGTTGCAAGGAAGCTACTGTCTTAGCTAGCTTAGCTTGTGCACAAATCCACTGCCACTGCCCTGATTAAATTATCTTAGACCTTGAGAACGTGGACTTGGATCTTAGCAACAGCACACTAACAGGTTCCATCCCAAAACACCTAGGCAATATCACAAACATCTCTCAATTGTTCCTTGACAATAACCAACTTTTTAGCGACATTCCTCGAGAATTAGGTTATTTGGTCAACTTAGAGATCTTGTTCCTTGACAATAACCAACTTTTTGACCAAATCTTTTTCCTATTAAGAGCGAACATGGCCCACAACGATGACGCCGGCGGTTCGGGCAAGGCATTCTCGGAGCTGTCCCAGGAGATGGAGGAAGAACCTCACCACTATGAGGACGCCGCGGAAGACACTGATCCCGACTACACAACCCCTAGTGGCGTCGGGTATGATTCAAGAGCAAGTTCGAGACCAACTGGGAGCAACGATCACCGCCATTATACCTACCTTGGTTTCTGGGCTGCAGGTATGGATTGCGGGCGGCCAATAGGGGCCGCCCCTGATTCCCAGCTTCACGGGTAGCAACTCGCACAACGCGCCGGCGACGCCATTGGTGTCTCCGGCGGAGGCGGTATTGGTGTCTCCGGCGCCGGCGCGGGCATTGGAGCTTAATGCACCCGGGTGTGGGAAGAATACGCCGGCCGGCACCTCGGCAGCAAGCGGCCCCTCCGTCACTTGCACGCCCGCCGTTGGCGGTGCCTCGACATTAGCCGAACTCGACGCCATCACGGTAACTAAGCCTCTCGGCCGATGACTTCATCTCCTTGCCTTTGACTGGGCATCCCTGACGCCCTACATGTTTTCGCAGGGCGCCGCCGATGTTCCATGCACTCTCCTGCACTTCGTGGGCAGCGAGTTGATCGATGTCGCCAAGGCCAGAATCATTCAACCGGGCAACCCCGTGTTCCACGGTAATCCGATGCCACCCATCGTGTATAGGGTTCAACTGGTTCGGGTGCTGCCGGGCTACGACGACTTGTTACCTCCGTTTCGACCCCCTAGGGCCGACGAAAATGATGTGATGACCCTTAGCGCCTGCTTAAGCTGGCCCCTGCTTTGGCCGAAGAGCCAGATTCGTTTGGGGGCGGGGGACACCACCCCACAGACAACACCGCCAGTCGTGCCTGCGCCAAGCCAGGGAAAGACCGCCGCAACGCTACCGGACATGCCGGACATGCATATGGCACAGGATACGGACATGCATATGGCACAGGATCCGGACGACGACGACAACGATGGCACATTTACCAACGTCGATAAGTACTTCAACGAACATGGGTAAGGTGACGAATTCTTGGGGCCTCCTTCTCAAGAACCCAACCCTGCAAAAGACGATCGTGATCTAGCTGGTATCGCAGAGAAACCCAATTGCAACAGGCGTCGTCTTGCGTTCAATTCACAAGAGACGCCTCTAGCTGCCGCCTTCACTGAGCCTCAGATAGCCGAGGTGTGAAATATTATCAACCCCAACACACTCAAGAAGGCGGTCTCTGAGAAGAACTCGATCCCATTACAGCAAAAGAAGAAGGGACGGAAAAGAAAGAATAACAAGGGTGCGAGCCAGCCGGCACCGAGTACGATCCGTGCTCAGAACGGGCCACCTTCACCTAAGGATATCTCGAGGAGGGTGCATGTGGCGGGTAGGCCGATACTACCAACTAATCTGCTCAATGCTGCAACCGGTGCTATGCGGAGTCTGCATGACAGTGTTCTTTCTTTGGAGAAGCGGCGTCTCTCCGAGAATGATGTGGCATACCCGATTTTCATGGCCAAGGTGCCAGAGGGCAAGGGATTTGTCGATAGCACCATCGGGGGTATGATCGTCCTGCGGTTTGATGACATCTTCGCTATGTTTAACCTTCATCTGCTGCACTACACCTTCATTCGGCTATTTTTGCTGAATATGGAGATGCGGATCATTAGAGACAAGACCCCAGACATCGTGATAGTCAACCCCTTCTACATGTGTGCCAAGATCTTGGGCAGCGCTGGTGACCATCAAGTTGCGAGTTCATACCTCGAAGGCGTCATTCTGGCAAACCCAGATAAGGATAACTTCCTCGTGCCTTACTTTCCCGAGTAAGTCATCCCCTCACCGCCCCGTAACATATGATTTCTTAGATTTCGATCGTTCTTTTTTTCTAACATTCCGTGTTTTGTGCAGTACACACATTGCACACTCATCCTCTTAAGCCCGAAATATTCCATGGCCACATATTTCGACTCGGACTGTCAGTCGAAGAAAGACTACACAAATATCAAGAAAGTTCTTGATGAAGCTCTTCCTGGCTACGCCAGCTCTGGAGGCACCTTCAGCAGGCCAATTCATAGGTACGACAAGCACGTGTTCACCCACAATACGACATTCCCCTGCGTCAAGCAGCCGCCTGGCGGTCAGAAGGATGCCTACTATGCCCTCCATCACATGCGGGCGATCGGACGGGACCATAATCACCTTCTGCTACCAAATAATATCAAAGATTGACCAGCACGATTGTCTGCAATCCAGGACGCGGACATCAGACAAGAATTCTTTCGCATCTAGTCGGAGTTTGCGGAAATCATCCATCAAGATGTCCTTCATATCTCGGGGCAGTTTTACCTCAGATATCAACCGTCCAACAGTGAGATAGAAACAACGCTACAAATGCACGCTGACAACGCTCGCGATTTCATGACCATCACGATAGACGGCGGTTTCATCCACGCTCCAGTCCCTGAGTCGAGTCGAGAGTAGTGATGCTATGTAGTTCTGAAATATCGATTAGCTCATGTTGTAATTAAACTTTAATGAACTTGTATGTCTCTTTAGTTTGGACAGTCGTTCAACTTATATGTAATCGATGCTATTTATTAGTAGGACCATGAATCATGCTATTAATGTGTTGCTTTTCTCTTCCGATCCTTTTGTTGCATACTTATATATTGCTTATGTATTGTCTGTGAATTGCTACTAACATTTTGTTTGTCTAGTGCATAGAGATGCCGTCGTATGTCGTGTACAAGGGTAAGGTTCCCGAAGTCTACGACGACTGGGAGGAGTGTCGGAGACAGGTTCACCGTTTCAGCGGTAACAGTTACAAAGGGTACACCACTAGGGCGTAGGCGGAAGCTAGATACGCGCGCTATCTAGCAGGAGAGAGGAGGGAGCGTTGGAGGAACCGGATGAAGACCAGTTTCATCGCGATGATGCTCATCGTGATGACCGCAGCTCTCTTCTATGTGATGGTAATTTAGATGATCGATATCGACTTGTAATGTGAAGACAAACTCGCTACTCGCGGTCTCGAGACTTTAATGTTCTAAGTTTGTTCGGTATTTTGAATTCGGAGACTAATATGATGAATTGTTTTCAGAGACTAATCTTCTGTTGTATTCGATAAATCTGCTGTTTATATGTTGTGCTGTCTATATTCTGTGCAGTAATATATTTTGTAACCTGTGCAAATATCAGAAAATAAAGAAAATTCATAATATTCATACTAGTGGCGCACCATACTGCACTTTAGTGGCGCACTGCAATAAACACACTAGTGGCGCATTATCTAGAAGTGCACCATTAGTAACTCAGAGCACAAGGCAAATATGGCCCCCTGGGAGGCATAGTAATGGCGCACTGGTGGACATAGTAATGGCGCACAGTGTGGTGCGCCACTATTATCTAGGATACTAGTGGCACACTAGAGGTGCGCCATTACTATTTGTTACTAGTGGCGTGTTAATAGTGGCGCACCTGTAGTGCGCCATTTATAGCAAAAACAGGTGCGCCACTAACAACCCTTTTTCTAGTAGTGTTAGGTTCACAGGACATGTTCATATTCATAGCCAACATTCACAATCAACAACTCAAAAAGTTTCATATATACACAAGTTCAACATGTCTATGCATCCAAATGATTGATAGATCACACGACAATATTCATAGATAATTCACAAAAAGATTCAGATATACACATGCTAAGTATGTTTATGCATCCAAATGATTGAGATCACAGCAAATATCATCCATGGACGAACTTTAATTACCTAGGGTACAGACTGGTAAATGGTGTTCAATCGGAGGTACATCTTGCTAAAATTAATGCTTGTACGAGTAAACTTTCGAATACATAAGAGGCAACATACACAATCTGAACTTTGCTTGTAGGTTTATCCTCAAATAGTGGCCTCGTGCCGAGGGAGGTTTGAGCAACTTGGCCACTACTTTCATCCAACTGGTTTACTGGCTCATCTTTGTCCTGTAGCTCGCCAAAATTCTACATTGCAGACAAGAAAGGAGGCGGTTGAGAAAATGAATCACCCAAATTTTTTGTGCAGTTCAACTGAAATGGAGCATCCCTGGCGTGTAGACTGATTAAGTGCCAGATAAATATACGCGACAACCAACTTGTCTGGAATCTTTAGACTCCATGCCATACAGTTCGCTACCATATGTGCCGATAACCAAAAGAACAAGTTGGGACCAAAGACTGGACTATGTTTTTCTGGGCTATGCGCCAAGAAATATTATTGGCGTTCACTCTCCTAATACTTGGAGTTTGACAACTGGTTGACGCTGGTTGATACTCGAATGAATATAGGCACTTCTTTTTGTCAACATCGATGCTTGTCTGAGTGAACTTTGGAGTACATAGCAGCAGCATAAGTACATGTGCATTTGATCTTTTTGTGCAGTTCTACTAAAATCACCCAATGTAATGATTTGCCTGCGAGTTCAGGATCGAAGTTACTTCTTTACGAAATCGGCAAACAGTAGCACAATACCAAGTTACCAATACATATGACAAGCACAATAATCAGGATAAAGACCAGTACCAACCTGTGTGAGGTAGCATATCAATTACTATTTCCTTTGACTGGAAGCTGAGATAAGCCAAGCGACTGACAGCAAAGGAAGAATGCAAGCCGAGATTAGCGACTGACAGGAAAGGAAGGAAGTTGCCGAGGCAATGAAGCACCGAAAGTTTTTGTGTAGTTCCACCAAAATCGAGCATCCCTGTTGGCACATATATTGAGAGAGTGAGATTACTGTAATAGTGGGACTAGTTGATGAAACATACACTAACGAATAGAAGCATCCTCATTATCTTAATGGGTAAATTTAGCAACATAGTAGTCTTGCTTAAAGAGAGGTATTTGTTTATTTAATCAGTGCCAATTAGCTCAACACCCAAAGCATTGCCACGTATCATAGGTTGCAAAACTTTAACGTGCAAAGATAAAGGAGTTTCTCATGACAGTAGCACGATACAAATAGAGATGACAACAAACTAATATGGATGAAGGCCATAGGCCGGTACCAACCTGAGCAAAGAAGCTTATTCATGTAGTCCTAGAAGAGATGATAAAGCACTCACTGGAATCACTCAATCGTATATATTTTTGTGCACTTCAAATGTATGGTTGAACTCACTCTTGTTTACCAGTGCTCAGATTATGTCGAAAGATTATCAAGAACTTCCAACAGAGTTAAAGCACTGGCTGGGATATAGTTCATTGTATTGTCTTGTGTAGTTCCACTAAAATGTATGATTGGCACAACATGATCCCTGTTTGCATAAGTAGGAACAAGGTGAAACCTTCATTAACTTAGTGATAAAGGATAGAAAGACATAAAGATATTACTCTAACAGTAGCATCAAATTCATCATGGACAATACGCAGAAGTGGAAGGGCTCCCTGGAGGATCATCTCACATGTAAGGTAGACGTTGCTAGAGCCCTTGAATGGCCTCGACCGAGGCCTCGGCTTCAGCAATATCACCTTGGCACTATTTATTCTTCTTCTTCTTCCTCTTTCATGCTCTGTTTCTCTTTTTCCTCACCAGCTGGTGAAACCAAAGTGGAAGGGCTCCCTGGAGGATCGTCTCACATGTAAGGTAGACATTGCCAGAGCCCTTGAATGGCCTCGACTGAGGCCTCGGCTTCAGCAATATCACCTTGGCACTGTTTATTCTTCTTCTTCTTCCTCTTCATGCTCTGTTTCTCTTTTTCCTCACCAGCTGGTGAAACCAAGTACATGATTGGCCTTCTATTTCAGAATTGGTTTTGTCAGTGAGGGAGTACAAGTGTACTAGTAAACAATAGCATTATTTTCTCATGGCAGTCGCAAAATAGAGATGAACACATGCATTAAATAGCATTCTTACCTAAAGGAAGGTTATGGTGCCAATATGGATGATGAGGATTGGAACACAGATCTCCCTTTGTGCAGTTCCACCGAAATGAACCAACTGTTCCATTCTTACATTCCAGTTAAATAGCACAAAAGTCACATCTTTTAAGAAGTGTTTTGTGCAGTGCACCAAAAGGTCACAACAGCAACCAGGTGAAATGGATATCCTTGTTTGCACAAATAGCTACAGAGGAAACATTCAGAGTCTCAAACAATTACTGGCAAAAACATTTGGTTGAACTTGTCATGGCTTATAACAGTGGCATGGCTTCATTTTACCATGGGAATTAGATTAATAACAACTAAATATTTGGTATAAGGGCATGGGACAGTGGGTGCACCAGCAGTCCAGCACCATGTACCTAAACCGGGGCATAAAGTGGTGATTCAGAGTTTGTTGCCCCGAGAAACAAACATCCAAGAAACATATCTGGGTTGGTCCCATTTTTGTTCACTCTAGCCACCTACTCCTATGTTTTTTTGGAAACGGAGGCGTGCCCCCGGCCTCTGCATCATAATGATGCATGCAGCCATCTTATGTGTGGATAGCAAATCTAGTCCTGGTCATACCACTGTGTACAGCGTTTCCCTATATTTCCCTTTTCGACCAAGAGACCGGTTGGATGACCAGTATGTACTACTTTCACCCCCTATCCATCCTATTTGTACCAAGTCCAATGCACATACTAAATTCCCCCACCCCACTTTATTTCTTGTTTGAACCAAGTACAAGATTCGACTCCATGAAGTAGCTTTACCTCTAACAACAGAAGAAGAAAAATAGGTGACGTTGGACCATTCAATCGAGAGAGGCTGAGAGGCATAAAATGATGCACATGCAGCGATGTAGCGAGCCGGGGAAGTAGAGATACAATGGTTTCGAAGGAAGATATACCTGAAGGTCGTCGGGATGTGGATAGGTGGGCGGCGGGAGGCCAGATCCGCCCACACTAGGGCAAGGACGAAGGGATCGGAGGACCTCCCACGCTGGCGCTCGGCCAGAGATAACGGTGCGGCCGGCAGTGCGTCTCCTCCCTCGCTGTCGACGACGGCCTAAACGCTGCCCCTCCTCCCCTTCACCGGCGGAGGGGGATACGTCCATATCTGTAACCAGCAGTGAGGATAGAGATACAGTGTTTTTTGAAGGGAGAAAGATAGTGTTACCACTGTTATCTTGTTTAGATCTGGAGAGGATGAGAGTGTGTGAATAGAGCAACCCTAGCAAGCAAGCGCGGAGGCTCCGGCCTGTATATACGTAGTGGGTAGTTTTCCTTTTTCACTCCATCAAAACAATCATTTAAAATTGTGTACGTGCCAGGTCGCCGTTTTTTTAGTTGTTGATTGTTTTTTGAGATAGCTACCCGCTTATTCCAAGTGGTGTTACGGTGTGCCAGGTCGCGCTTTGTATCGTTCAAGTCTGGTACAAGACCCTCCATTAAATGAACAACCACCCCCTCGTAAAAATTGTGAACAAGCCCACGGCTAAAATTATCGGAAACGTGGGCTGCCCCAACATGCATTATTATTTATATTATCTACTCCCTCCGTTCCTAAATATAAGTCTTTTAAAACATTTCAAATGGACTGCAACATACATATGTATGTAGACATATTTTAAAGTATGGATTTGTTCATTTTGCTCCGTATGTAGTCACTTGTTAGAATCTCTAAAAAGACTTATATTTGGGAATGAATGGAGTATGTGGGAGTATCCTCAAAACAAAATGTGAGAGTACAATATTTATTGGGCCCCTTTGTAATTGGTGCTAAATTTTGACCAAAGATTTAACTGACAAAATGTTAGTGCATGTTAACAAAAATTATGTCGTTTGATTCGTATTTGAACATAGTTTTCAATGATGTAGGGGCTGTTTGGTTTCCAGCCACATATTGCTACACTTTTCCACACCTCACCTTAGGCAAATTTGACCAAGTTAGGTGGGTGTTTGGTTCTAGCCACACCTAAGACAAGAATTTTTTTTATTAGCAGTGAACCCCACATGTCATAGACACAAAAATTGTGGCAAAATTCCCTTAGGCAAGCCAAAGTGGGTCTAATAATTTGAGCAACTCAAGTTAGGCAAGTGTGGCAAAAATAATGTGGCAACATAAGACAAACATAGTCACAATCCAGACAGCCCCGTATTTTTTTCTAACATGCATGAACATTTGGTTAGTTAAATTTATAGTCAAAATTTGGTAAGGTGCGTCAAATCAACACATGCAAGTATCAAAAGAAAAGTCACGGCATGCATGCATGCGTTGTATACCCTCTGTTTCCAAATATAAGTCTTTTTAGAGATTGCAACAAGTGACTACATACGAAGCAAAATGAGTGAATCTACACTCTAAAATATGTCTACATACATCTGTATGTTGTAGTACATTTGAAATGTCTAAAAAGAATTATATTTAGGAACGGAGGGAGTAACTAATGCATCAGTAAATGCAAATTATTGAAATATATCGAGTGCAGTGCTTTGATGTGTCACGTCAACTCGTACAAGACCGAGAAGTTTGATTACTACAACGCCCTCTTGCCTTAACCGCACCTGCCTTTGGCTGCATGACAGGTGGGCCACCCACCTGTTGGGCCCACCTGTCATAGACGCAAAGGCAGGAGTAGTAGTTCAATGAAGTTGTGTCCCTCCCTCGCCCATGAGCGCGGTGGCTGGCAGGACTAGGAGAAGCTTTCATTCGCTACACGCTCTCCCTCCCGCACGCGGTGGACATGCTGCAGTTCAATCGGTGTCAGATGGCCAGAAGCATACTGTAGTACTCCTCCACTGCGGTAGTACTCCATCATTGTTCGACTTCCCGAAGAGGCGAAGAGCCAAGCGCAGCCCGGACGCTCGTGTGGCAGTTTCATGTGTAGAGTAGTCTAGGATAGTGTGTAATGTGCCTGTAAGCTTAAAATCGTTGGGGTCGGCTCCATGCTTTTTTTGATTAAAATAATCTTCTGGCCCTACCTGTCATCCTGGTGATTCTAGTTTGCATGCTCATCTGGTCAAGACAGGAATATATATTTTAATTTGTGGTGGGGTAAATGTTAGAGGTTGCGGCAAATGGAGTATTGTACACTCCGGGTCTTTCAGCCAAGTTTAGAGGCAACCATGTGGAGCCAGTGCTATGATGTGTCGTGTCAACTCGTACAACGAGGAGAAGCTTGATTTTACTACTACACGCCTTCTCCCTCGCCCATGCGCGCGGTGGCTATCCCTCCCGCACGCGGTGGACGGACATGTAGCAGTGGATTCGATACTACTGTAGAAGTAGTAGTAACATCATTGTTCATCTTCTTGAAGAGGAGAAGAGCCAAGCGCAACCCGAACGTGGCAGTTGTGAATGCTCGCGTGGCAGTCTGTGTAGGGGTGGGGCGTGGTGCGGAGCCTTGGGGCACGCATATAGCCAGGCTCTTGCATGAGAGAAAATTGCTATTTGAGCCCACTATTGTAGTACTAGTACTTGCTAGTATAGCCCTATAAACCGAAAAGGAGTATTTGCCTTTCTAGGGCTCATTCGGTTTGGAGGAAATCAAAACGTACGATACGAACTAGGAGTAGTATAGGAATTTGGTAGGATGGCACTTGCCATCCTAAGGAATTGACTTGCCTCGTTCCTACGCGCAAAATGAGCTTTGAGTGGATGTGTAATTTCCTCCAAAAAATAGGAAATGAGTAGTATTCCTACAAAATTCCTGTACGCATTTCCTACAAACCGAATGCATATATAGGAAATTTTCCTCCGAACTCTTTGTTCCTATGTTTTTCCAACAAAAATCCTCCAAACCGAATGAGGCCCTAAAGATTTCACCACGTGCAGTACTGGCTCAAATCTCAAATCTCATCAACCAAGGCATTTTGTGATTGGAGGAAGGTATCTCGTACTTTACAAAACTACCCTAATTAAACTCATGCATTAATTACGTAGTTCTCTCGTTTTCCTCTCCGCCTTGGTCGCGGTTCACAATACTGAGCACTCCTATATGACTAGCCGCTCTATCTACATGCGGGACATCAAAGCATCCGGGCCTGCGTGCCATCCACCAAATCACAGCGAGGTGCTATAGTCGAGACTCACCGGTCACCCCGGTGTGGCCGTCATGACCTGTCATATCACAAAAGCCACCTTTACCAGCAGTGGTAAAGTGGCCTCGAAGTTGGACTGGACGAAGCAACCATCATTTCACTGGAACGCTCGTTGAAGCCCTTTCTCCCCTTTCTTGAAGAAATCCTCACTCCAGGCTACTCACTTCTGCCATTTTTCTTCTGTACCGACGAAGGAAAGGTGGTCGAATCAGTGATGCTGCTATATTTTCATTCCAATAATCTTCTTTTCCCGTTTTCATTGCGATTGTGGTTTCCTTCCGATTGCTTTTTGTTTGTCAGTTCATTGATGGATCCTGGAGCACTAGCCAAAGAGTTGCCGGCGGACAACCCACTGGAGACAGCGATCTCCAGGAAGCAAGCACCGTCCAACGAGTTGACCATGTTGGCGGGCCAACCCATGGAGACGAAGAACTCCAAGAAACAAGCACTGGCCAAAGAGTTGACGATGTTGGCGGACGAACTCCTCAAAGAAGTTGGAAGAACAGCAAGGGCCCCACCGTGCCTACCCCAGAAACTCTAATGGCCACCTATGCGAGGCTCAAGGCCGAGTTTGAGGAGATAGTCGCCGTTGAGAAGCAGTATTCCCATGGCAAGGTGATGGCCTCCATCGAGGACGAGGAGATGGCCCCGGAGGGATGGGATCCCCCGGTGAGCTGCACAAGGTAAAAAATAATGGCTTACCATAGTTGTGGTTTTTGATTATATGCAATGTGCTTGATAATATGTTAGGGTTGTGCAGGTGCCGGTGGACGTCCTTGATGATTCCGATGTCACGGCCCGTCCTGTGGACAACGCCCAAGAGATCGTTTTCGATGTCGCGGTCCGTCCTGTTGACATCGCCCCGGAGATTGATTCCGATGCCGCTGTCCATCCTGTGGACAGAGCCCCAGAGATCGATTTTGATGTCACGGTCAGTCCTGTGGACATCGCCCCAGAGATCAATTCCCATGCCGCTGTCCGTGCTGTGGTCATTTCCCGAGAGATCTATGACAAGAAATTGTTGGTCGTGCTAATCCTTCAGGGTAGTTTGCATTGCCCTGTGTTTAATTACCGGAACGATGTGTGTTATCAAACCATCTTAGGGCTAGTGCGCTGTCTTGTGTGGGCGGTACTTGCTACTTTTGTTTGATAGTGAATCATGCGAACTCTCTCCGAGTTATGGAAACAGATGTATCCTCACCAGCTTTTGATGTAATATATCGCATGCTTAGATGTAAGTTCGAACTGTTTATCATATCAGCAGGGCTTGTTTGATGATTCTTGGTGTTAGTAGACTAGCTACTGTGCCAGCTATAATACTTGCAAAACACTCACTGAAGAGAAACGTTGGGACTGATGAGCTCGTGGTACGCTTATACTTATCCGTCGTTGATCGGCCAATAGCCCAAGCTCCTAAAATTGTAGGCTTAGCGATCGATCATACAATAGACGACAAGGATACATTCAGGCCTCATTTGGTTCATAGGGTAGGAAAATCGTAGCAAAAGTAGAGAGACGTACAACACAAAATCATAGCAGTACAGAGACATAGTCCCTCTGTTCCAAAATAGATGACTCAACTTTGTACTACTAACTTTGAAACGGAGGGAGTACAAATCCCAGGCGGGCTAGTTTGGCCTAGTGGGTTTGATGTGGTACAGTGCCGTCCAGTCTTCATGTGTGGTAGCAGTATTGCAGGTACAGTAAGTTTTCTTGAAGAAGCGTAATTCAACAAAGTCATGATGGTTCCTTCATCCGACCAACTTACAGCGGGAAAGGTTGGGCCTGCGCTACAATCGGGGTGCACCAGGATAATTTTGTGCATGGTAGGTGGACCAGGATGGTCGATGTCCCACATGTCGGCGAATGGAAAGTATTCTTTTCCGATATAGAGGACGAGCAACGAGTATTCATTGTTTATTTTTTATGAAAGCTATTGTCTCCACTATTACGATGGAGGCGTGTGAAACACGACAGCCCAGTGAACTTGGCATGTGCACCACTCCCTCCTTCCTCATGTAATACTACCATAGTGTTGACTATAAGGTTCGCTATAAAGGTTACAACTTTTTCTCATTTTCTCTCTATCTATTTCCTCTCAAATGTTTTTTACCTTTCTTTTTTTAGACACAATTTTTTTTATGCCTCTTTTTTTAGAATTAGTTTTTTATACCTAGGAGCACGTGTAGAGACGGCCTCTTGCAGAGCCCACTCCTTGACTTTGTCAATGCTTCTCTCTCTCCACATAAGCGGGCTTATAGGCCAGCATTTTACTGGTACTACTTTCTATGAATGCGGAAGTCTGGCGCCTAAGGGGAGGGCTTGAAGTGGTCCGGACTCCCCATGGCCCACCTCACATTATCACCATATATTTCTTGGAGTCTCATGCTTGGGTGGGCGATCTCTTCTCCTTCCCCCGTCTCTCTCTCTTCTCAGTCGACGCCAGCTGAGCGATTAGATTTCGGCTATGGACGGTTTATTAAATTGCAGTCCCACATGTCAGTGAAATTGCAAGACAACACTTGTCTCTTCTGGTGAGCGGCGTGCGAGCCGGACTGTCGAGGGTGCGACGTGTACGAGTCATAAGTGTGTTGCCTTTTCTTTTGAACTTGCAAAGCAAAACATTTTCGTGCGATCAATCGATAGAAATCCAGAACAAAATGACGAGGGCAGTGCTTTCCCGCGCGTTAGGCGGACTAGTTTGAGTGATATGACGTGCTACAGTGCCGCCCACTTGCTCCATTTTTATGTAAGCAAGAGTTTACACTCTTACGTGGGAGGAGTGCGAAACGCGGTGGATCTGATTTTGATCGAGGGATAACTATTCCCTGCCAAATAATGGAACACTATTAATCTCCAGCGCTGGCCCACAAATTTACACCGGCATCTGTCTGAAGACATGATGGATGCCATCCAATGCTGCCCGCATACCTTTCGACAACTATATGAACTAACCGGACGAAATTCGTGCAAACAAAGCAAATTTCAATTAACAAGATGAAATTCATTTTATTTCGAAAACTTTTCCTACAAACTGGAGGAAATTCATTACATATTTCGCAACCATACTAAAACCTACTGTAAACCTAATCTAAACGATCGCCGGCACCCGACCACCATGTCCGGCCATGAACCCGAGAAAGCCAGCCATTGCCTTTGCCTCCTCCTCATCCGCCTCGATAACCTCCTCCTCCGAGCACAAGGTTCTGAAGATTTCCGCCCACATCGCTTGAAGCGCTAATCGCCCGCCGATGTTTATCCCACCAAGCTTGGCGCCGATCGAGTGGAGGAGAGGTGGCTTTCCAGGACCAGAGCGGCGGCGACTCATCGTGAACTACTCTTCCTCGTTGCGGCTGCGCCACAGACGCTGCCGGCTTCATGGTAGTGGCGGCGGAGGGCGGCCGGGGAGCTGGCGATCTCCTTCGCTCGCTTCCTGCGACAGTACGTCCAAGAGAGCTTTGGAGCATGCCCAGAGCGGAGCCGCCGATGTCCTTCATCTGCTCCTGCGATAGTACGTCCAATAGAGCTTTGGAGCGCCAGGAGGCCATGGTTGGGGTGGTGCCGATAGAAGGAAGGGACCGGAGGAGAATGAGTGTGGGTCTTTGGCTATGGCTAGGAGCTGGGGCTCAAGTTAATATAGCGGGCGAATGGCAATGAGCCGCGGCAGATGGATGGACGGCTGGCGCCGGAGTAGGTTCGTCGGGCGTGAATGCGGACGCTGCTTCAGTGACTTAACTGCAGGTGCGTTGGGTCACTGACATGTGGGCCCAACGGTCATTTGGCCCACATGTCAGTGACACACCAACTGCACCTGTAGTTAAGTCTGATGAATGTGGCATTGACGCTCGAGAGACGGCGAGCGCGTTTGAGCGGGAAGCACGCGCTAGCGGCGGAAGGGGTTCGGTAGGCGTAGGCGGTCGACCACGCATGGTGGTAAAATGTGAACTCGTGGATGACGAGCCTTTGAAGTGTATGCGGCACGTATTGACAACCAGGCGTCCATGCAACCGGTCTTGTCGCCAGCTAGCCTTCGACGACCATCATTAGACACCACACAACCATGCATAACTTATGAATAATGGACGAATCGATCAGACAGACACTCGTGTGCAGTGGCACTATGATCGGTCGCTCATGATAGTACATACTTTGTACCATAGTACCATCTCTAGCTAGGTTGTTTTATATATTGTCGTTGTGATGGACGATATACATGAGCAAGGCGCCGAGTCCCGAGTATGACCGTTGGTGTTGAGCCAGGTGAATACATGCTCGGCGTTCGCGGAGGCCTCCATCAAACGTCTAAACAGTAATGTCACGCACCGCCGGGGCACGCGGGTGACGGGCTCGCCATTTGCATTGCACCATGAGAGGACTTTGATTGAGAGGGCGACGTGCATGCATTAGCATGTTTTGACAGCATGAGCGTGGGGTGTGTTTGGTAGGGTTTATGAAGGGTGCATGAGCCCAAGAGTTCCCTTGTCGACCCACTTTTGAGTGTTTGGTAGAGTGTATGGAGGGTGCATGAGTCCACGCTAGCTTAGCACAAATACAGTAGAAGCATGCATGAAGAGAGCATGCATGAAGAGGGGTGTTGAGTTGAGCATGCATGAAGAGGGACCAACTATGCTGAGACGAGAACGCAACCAAACAAGTGTCTGCACGCGTACATGCTACTTGCCTCTATGGACGGTGTGTGCTAATGTGCATCACGTATAATATAATGATCAAAGTGGGCTATCAACACAAGTTCGATGACCGCCAATGCATTTTACTCGGTAATAAATGACCAGGATTGAAGGGGAATCCAAATTTCCTTCGTCTTCTGTCCTTGAGCTATTGACAAACCAATGCACCATACGGTTGTCCGGCCACTCCACCCCAGAGCTCTCACCAACACTACAAAAAAAAGACACATCCGTGACATTTTGGGCCGAACAATTTTTTCTCATACACATGACACTTCTACGATGATAATTGTGACAAAACCCGTATCATCACGATGTGGTGGGATCCTACTACTATGACAAAAATCATGACAGAAAATGGGCTTTTCGTCCTAGGCGGGCCAGAGACGCAGCTGCATGACATTCTTTAGGCCGTCCATGACGGAAAAAACCGTGGTAGAAGCGAGGGGAGGAAAATTTTGGGGAGTTGCCGGTTACGGTGGGAGGTCGGGGGCCAAGCGATGCGCGTTTCTCTCAGACACGTGACGCACGCGTGCGAGGCGTTAGCTCTAATCAACCCGAGCAAGGCGTTGGGCTCTAATCGAACTCGAGCGATTGACTCGCAGGCTACGACATTCGAACCCGAGCGATCGATCGATGGCTGTTAACTGAACCCGATCGAGCGATTCCTTCGCTACTGCTGCTAACTGAAGCCGATCGATTGGATGAACAGTGAGCATTGCTGGGGGTTTGGACGAACAGTGAGCGGTGGCGTTGCCTCTGGATGAACAGGACCCCGTGGTGTGGAGGGCTGGATGAACATTAGACGGTGGAAGGGTGCCCGTGGAGGGGTGGTTGAACAGGACTGCTGCGTCTTGAGCTTGCGTTGGTTTTCCCCGAAGAGGAGAGGATGATGCAGCACAGTAGCGTAAGTATTTCCCTCAGTTTTTGAGAACCAAGGTATAATTCCAGTAGGAGGCCGCACACAAGTCCCTCGTACCTGCACAAGACGATAGCTACTCGCAACCAACGCGATTAGGGGTTGTCAATCCCTTCACGGTCACTTACGAGAATGAGATCTGATAGAGATAATATTTTTGGTATTTTTGGTATATAGATGCAAAGTAAAAATAAAAGGCAAAGTAAAAGCAGAGCAAGTATAAAAGTGATGGAGATTTATATGATGAGAATAGACCCAGGGGCCATAGGTTTCACTAGTGGCTTCTCTCAAGAGCATAAATATTCTACGGTGGGTGAACAAATTACTGTTGAGCAATTGATGAATTGAGCATAGTTATGAGTATATCTAGGTATGATCATGTATATAGGCATCACGTCCATGACAAGTAGACCAAACTATTCTCAGAATTAACGCAAACTTATGGAACTCAAAATATTCTACCAAAATTAGAAGACCTAGACAATTTATTTATCACGCTCGTGATTTTTAACAATTCGCACCGAGCACAAAGTTTCTGGAAATTATAGCAAGATCAAATAACTATCATCCAAGAAGATCCAATAGGTTTAACTTGGCACAAACACTAATTAAAAGATAAAACCACATATAAACAGAGGCTAGATGGATTATTTATTCCTAAACATAAGCAAAAACAAAAAACAAAAAATAAAATTGGGTTGCCTCCCAACAAGCGCTATCGTTTAACGCCCCTAGCTAGGCATAAATGCGAGGATAGATCTAACGACTGTCATCTTTGGCATTCGGAGAGGAGGATCTCCTTTCTATGGCATTCATTCTCCTATTTAGGTTAAGCACATGGCCATTAATGGAGGAAGTATGATTAAGTACGTTACGGAAATTTGCCTCTAAACTAGACTTCATCTCTTTAATAATCTCATTTTGATAAAAGCACAAGAGAGTAGTTGATTCAACCTTATCATTCATGGGGTGCCCAAATATAGTTTTCATTTTTTCATAGGTATATGTAGCATCCCCTTCAAGAAAACCCTCTTCAAAGATGGAATCTAAAACTTGTTTGAAGGAAGCGGGCAAGCCAACTTAAAAACTTCTTAAGTAAATTTCAATTTGATATTGTGGCACATAGCTAGCCCGGATCCTTAATAACCTATCCCAAGCATCTTTTAAAGACTCATCAAGTAAATAGCGAAAAATTCCAGAGTCATCCTCATCAAAATTATTCAAGCTCTCATTGAGACCCGGTGGGTCTTTCTATAGCATCATTATTCATGAGCTTAGAGAGGATAGAGGGGTCATCCAAGGTAGAACCTAGGAAAGGGCCCTTAGTTCTTTTTGATTCGGCCATAGCAACGAAAAGGCAAACGGAAAGAGAGGAGGAGATTGGGAAAGAGAGGGCGAATAAAACGGCAAGGGTGAAGTGGGGGAGAGGAAAACGAGAGGCAAATGGCAAATAATGTAATGCGAGAGATAGGGATTGTGATGGGTACTTGGTATGGTTGACTTTTATGCAGACTCGCAACGGCGCCGTAAATACTTCTTGCTACGCCTTGAGCTTGCGCTGGTTTTCCCCAAAGAGGAGAGGATGATGCGCACAAGAGCGTAAGTATTTCCCTCGGTTTTTGAGAACCAAGGTATCAGTCCAGTAGGAGGCCACACACAAGTCCCTCGTACCTGCACAAAACGATAGCTACTCGCAACCAACGCGATTAGGGGTTGTCAATCCCTTCACGGTCACTTACGAGAATGAGATCTGATAGAGATAATATTTTTGGTATTTTTGGTATATAGATGCAAAGTAAAAATAAAAGGCAAAGTAAAATCAGAGCAAGTATAAAAGTGATGGAGATTGATATGATGAGAATAGACCCCGGGGCCATAGGTTTCACTAGTGGCTTCTCTCAAGAGCATAAATATTCTACGGTGGGTGAACAAATTACTGTTGAGCAATTGACAGAATTGAGCATAGTTATGAGTATATCTAGGTATGATCATGTATATAGGCATCACGTCCATGACAAGTAGACCGAAAAGATTCTACATCTACTACTATTACTCCACTCATCGACCGCTATCCAGCATGCATCTAGAGTATGAAGTTAAAAACAGAGTAACGCCTTAAGCAAGATGACATGATGTAGAGGAATAAATTCATGCAATATGATAAATACCCTATCTTGTTATCCTCAATGGCAACAATACAATACGTGTCTTGCAACCCTTTCTCATTGGGTAAGGACACCGCAAGATTGAACCCAAAGCTATGCACTTCTCCATTGCAAGAACTACCAATCTAGTTGGCCAAAGCAAACGGATAATTCAAGAGACTTGCAAAGATAACTCAATCATACATAAAAGAATTCAGAGAAGATTCAAATATTATTCATAGATAAGTTGGATCATAAACCCACAATTCATCGGTCTCAACAAACACACCGCAAAAAGAAGATTACATCGAATAGATCTCCACGAGAGGGGGAGAACATTGTATTGAGATCCAAAAGAGAGAAGAAGCCATCTAGCTACTAACTATGGACCCAAAGGTCTGAGGTAAACTACTCACACTTCATCGAAGAGGCTTTGATGATGATGTAGAAGCCCTCCATGGTGGATGCCCCCTCTGGCGGAGCTCCGGAACAGGCAGCAAGATGGGATCTCGCGGATACAGGAAGTTGCGGCGGTGGAATTAGGTTTTTGGCTCCTGTTCTGATCGTTTGGGGGTACGTAGGTATATATAGGAGGAAGGAGTACGTCGTTGGAGCAACAGGGGGCCCACGAGGCAGGGGGCGCCCCCCCACCCTCGTGACCGCCTCTCTGGTTCCTTGGCGAGGGTCCAAGTCTCTGGATCACGCTCGTGAGAAAATCACATTCAAGGTTTCATTCCGTTTGGACTCCGCTTGATATTCTGCTTCTCAAAACACTGAAAAAGGCAAAAACAACACCTACAGGCTGGGCCTCCGGTTAATAGGTTAGTCCCAAAAATAATATAGAAGTGGAAAATAAAGCCCAATATAGTCCAAAACAGTAGATAAAGTAGCATGGAGCAATCAAAATTATAGATACGTTGGAGACGATCAAGGACCCCGTGGTGTGGAGGGCTGGATGAACAGAGACGCCGGAGGGGTGCCCGTGGAGGGGTGGTTGAACAGAGCCGTGGAGTAGCGCGTGGAGGCTGGATGAACAGGAGCCCGTGGAGGCTGGAGGAGGTCGACGGTAGCCCGTGGAGGCCGGAGGAGTTCGACGGTGGATATGAACAATATCCCGTGGAGTCCTGCTTTGCGGTACGCCACACCCTCCGGATGAACAGGACCCCATTTCGACCGTAGGAGGTCCGTTTCATCCGCTTTTGCGATCGCCACACCCTCCCGATCAACAGACCCCGTTTTGACCGTGGGAGGTCCGTTTAAATCCGCTTTGGCGGCACGCTACACCCTCCCGACCAACAGACCCCGTTTCGACCGTAGGAGGTCCGTTTAAATCCCATTTTGCGGTACGTCACACCCTCCCGATCAACAGGACCCGCTCCAACGTAGGAGGTCCGCTTCTCCGCCAGCGGTATGCCAGCCTCGCTTCCATCGCCTGTTCCGGCCCAAGCCTCCCGATGAACACGACCACGCATTCCGCTCCGACCCAGCTGGTTGGCTCACCATGAACACGACGATGGCGCTGTTTCTCCGTTCCGACCCAGCCATGTACGTATCGCGCCGAGTAGGCGCTCGAGACCCCGCCAGATGTACACATACGTGGCCGATTTTCTTTCTTGCACCTGGCCGCTGTAGACGACGTGTACATGCTACGTGCGGCGCCTTACTACGACACGCGCGCCGCTTCTACATCCACCAAGATATATGTACGCATACGTTCGCGACCAGAATGACAACGCTACGCACGCTTCACCAGGTGGGTCCCGACCGCCGTGCACTTCCTTGCCCGAAGATGTAGCTGGTGGGTCCGAGCGATCGGGGGCGAATCTTTGTTTTTTGCCCGGACGCACTTCCTTGCGCGCGAAGATGTAGCTGGTGGGTCCCGAGTGGTCGGGGAAATGTTTTTCAAGAAATACGGTGGCCCGTCCGTGGGTCCTCGCTGTCGTGGAGGATTAATTATTTTGCGCGTAATAAGGAGGCACTTCCTTGCGGCCGCCGTGGACCCAGCTTGTCACCTCTCCATGCACGCGTGCTCTTCCGATGGAAGTCGGTCGTTTACCACATTGACCACGCCAGCGCCGAGAGCACCACGGCGGTGGACGACGGCGAGGCCTAGGAAGGGGACGACGCGAGCCGGGAAGACGCAGCAGTGGATGCCCACGCCAAGAGGAGTACGAGGGTGAGGCTGTCGCCACCGCAGAATAACAGGGGTGCGGGTGAGTAGAGGGATGGCCTGGCCAGCGGTGGGAGTAGTAGGGCGGTGAGGCCTCCGCGGCATCACAGCCGCCACGGGAGGCGAAGCATGCGGCACGACCAGCCAAGCTTTGGGCGGCCGGAGCACGAAGACCAGAGGTTGAAGAAGCACTCGACCGCTGGATGGACATCGACGTCACCGGAGATACAATCGCTCATATTGACTAAGTTGACAAAGCCCTCCGTCCAGAAACTTAGTAGGCCCACAAGTCAGCCTCCCACCAAGGTGAGTCCCCGCTAGCAGGGGGAGTATTCATTTTTTTGTGCGTAATAAGGAGGCATTTCCGGTGGGTCCGAGCTGACAGCGAGGGGAACGTTTTTCACAAAATACAGAGACCCTTCCGGTGGGTCCCAGCTATCGTGGAGGAATCATTATTTTGCGCGTAATAAGGAGGCATTTTCCTGTGGGGCCCCTCTTGTCGACCTCTTCAGATGGTTGTTGTTTGTTGACTATGTTGACCTCGCCGCGTCGAGAGCACAAACGCGATGGACGAGGGCGAGGGCTAGGAAGAGAACCACCGGAGCCGGGAAGCCACCGCAGCTGATGCCCACGCCGAGGGGAGAATGAGCACCGACCGGTCGGCTGCGGGGTGAGGCCGACGCCACCGAAAAATAACAGGATGTGTGAGTGGTTAGAGGGATGGCTCAAGCGGCAAGACAGCCAGCCACGGAGGAGGGAGCAGCAGTCCGCTGGCGCTGGTTTGGGCGGCCGGAGCAGGAAGATCAGAGATTGAAGAAGCACAATGTCATTGGATGGACATCCAACATCCATCATTGTGTGTTGACTAAGTTTACAAAGCCTTCCGTGTCGCCAAAAAAAATTTAAGACAGCGTCATCACAACCTAGTAGGCCCAAGTCGACTCCAAATATGTGGAAAACAGCATACAGCCCATTAGCCATTATTTTCAATAATTTACAGCCCATTTGCTAATTCTTAAGGATATTTGAAGCCCATATTCTTTTTATTAGCATTACGCACCATATATTCGGGCCTTCGCTAAAAATTAAACGAAATTTTGCATATTTCGTGGGTCCGAACTCTTTTAATCATGAAATTTCGAGTCACGTTAAAAATAATTTTCAAAAATTATATCAAAATAAAATTCAAAAACAATTGTTCGCAAAAAAATGAATGAAATTTAGAATCTTAACTAGCAAGATGCCCGTCGCTGTAACGGAACATGAAGATGCATTTGTATGAGTAGTTTATCTTGTGGGAGAAAAGATGATATTTTAATGTAATTGCCAGTTGGCTTTGGTTTTTATAAGAGTAGAGAGTAGAGAAATCCTGAAAAAAATGATATTTTAATGTAATTGCCGGTTGGCTTTGGTTTAAAAATTTATAGCCCATTTCTTACAACTTATAGCCCGTTTTCTGGGGAAGCCCATTTCTTACTACTTACATCCCTCCTCGCCTTGAAGATTTGCAGCCAAGCAGGCTGAGAAAAGCAAGTAGGCCTCGGTTTTGGTATTCTCCAAAAAAGAATTGGGCTAGCCAATTTCAGAAAGAAAAATATATCAACTGGGCTCGCTATGTGCTTAATAAAAGCGTAAGCATGGGATGACAGGCCACAGCCCCCAGACAACAAGCATGCTTGAGCTCCGTCTCAAACCGAAAAACAATCTGGGTGAGCTGCTTTGATCCCTGGTGTTATCCGCTCGTTGTGTAATTTTCTCGCCTATTGACTACATTGACAATGCCGTGGAACCTAGTCAAACAATTAGGAGGAAGTATTTTTTGGCTTGTAATAACGAGGCACCTGCTATGAAATGCAATGACCCCGTGGGTCCCTACCGCCGCCTCCTCCACGCATACCATCTCCTGATTCCTCTTGGTTGTTGACCATGTTGACAACGTCGACGGCGGCGGCACTCCGCGAGCTAACCAAGGCGGAGAACGACGGCAAGGCCTCGGACGGGAATGAACAGCGCCATGGAAGATGCGGCAGTGTAGTGGCAGGTGGAGGGAGTACGAGGGCAACAACATGCAAGTCAAGCATACAAATGGTACAAAAAGCCCAAGGATTAATTGTTCATCAAATTTTAGACAAAACCTAGATTAAACATGACAAGAATATCTAACCCAACCACTCTTTTTGCAGTCACAAACAAATGGATCAGCCTCGATCCATAAAATCAACATCCTGTGCAAAAACCTGATCTCCCTCTCCGCATGGATCACGAAGGCGGGTTCGAGGATCGTTGTCCCTTCCATGCTGTGCACGCCGGAAGGAGGGCTGGAGAAGAACTGCGTGGCGGCGCTAAGATCTGGAACGGTGCGGAACCATATGATACAACAAGGCTAGGGTAGAGCATGTCAGGTCGGTCGTGCGAGTATAATAGTTGGCCTTTAGCCCCCAAACCCCACGTCCAAGTCAATAATAGCTCAAAAAAAGTCAATAATAGCCCCACCAAGGTTTGTCTAAAAAAACGGAGTAATTATGGCGTCCGTTAGTCCCTTTAGTATAAAATACAATATCATTAATAATGGCCCCACCTTTTGTCTCACAAAGTATGTTGGAGTACAACCGCTACACGCTTACAATCCGCTTTCTTCTCTCTCTCTTCTCTCTCCTTCAACTAAGCACAAATACTATATTTAAATCCTTATAGCCTGCTTATGTCATCTAATTGTAGTACTTGCTCTAAAGTTACTATCCATCGTGTGGTCTGAAATGCAGGCGTGCAAAGAGCGGTGCCCTCGGTCGTGCGCCCGCTCAACGGCGGAAGCAAAGAGAGGTCGTGTCGCCTAACTTGCCATCAATGTGGAGCGGCGGGCTCACCGGCGCCCAGGCGGAAGCGCTGGTGGGGGCAGGGTTTTGTTGGGCCAAGAAGGTGAGAAGCCAACTTGGGATTGGTCCGGACGGGAAATATCATGTGCACCCATACTCGCATATGACACTAGTCTAGTATGTTACTACTCCTCCTTTCCGGTTTATAGAGATGATTAGAGTAACATAGTAATATGTTACAAGACAAAATTACTCCCAAAGATGACCAGCCTTGGCCTCTCCTAGTGATCCACCATGTATAGTTGCTAAGCCAGCCTCAGAGGCATAAAATATGATGTGGCACCAATAAACTAAGCACCTATGCATTGAAGACTTGAGTTACTAAGCCATTTAATGCACTTAGCACCTCATCTAAAGAGCATTAATAGTATAGCCAGCTGCTGGCTATAAGCTGCCATGTCATCTACAGCCCATCTTATAGTCAACATGTACAATAGTAGATCAAAAGAGTGTACTACTACTTTTTTGTTCTCAGGGCCCACCTTTCATTCTCACAAAGTTCCTAGGACCACGTATAGAGCTGGCTCTTCACTTAAAAGCCCGCTTACCTTCTCTCTCCTCTTCTCTTTCCTCCAACTAAGCAGAAATATACTATAGTTTATTCCTTATAGCCCGCCAACTCAGCTCTATTGTACTTGCTCTAATCACATCTAAGCACTTACGAGCACCCCTTGACCGTGGACCTTGACAAAGGTACGCCACATTGTGTCTCATAATTTTCCTCGCCATCATCTGAGTCCTAGAAGATCTCACCCACATCATCATTAGCATGCAGCCGCCTTTGATAGACAACGGCGCAGAAGGAGTAGAGGCAATCGGGGACGCACCACCACCACGCCGTGGCACTCCGTAGGTGCTCGTGGTAATGCGTGCAGCGTGCGTGTTTTTCCATCGGTGCTAGCTCTAAGGCCAAGGCTGCGGCCGCCTTCGCTTCAACTAGTAGTTGAGCAACGACGGCAAAGAGGTGCTGCAAGAGATGCGATGCGCCGCTATGCGGCGAAGCTTTGCCGTAGCACGACGAACCGGATGTCGCCATGATGGTGCACGCCCATGCAGCCAAGTGTGTGCGCACGCATGTGTTATTCACGTGCATTCTGCGGCCGAGCGTGTGTGCATGCACGTCTTGTGTACGTGCGTTGTGTGCTCCATGATGTGCGCGTATGTGCATGAGTTGGATCGGATGGAGTTAGTGCGTTGGCTTGTGTACATGCGTGGCTGCATGCGTCCTGTACATGCGTGGCTTGTTGCGTGGTTATCAATAATTCAACATAAACTACTCCCTCCATTCCTAAATATAAGTCTTTCTAGCCATTTCAAATAGACTACAACATACGGATGTATATAGACATATTTTAGTGTAGATTCACTCATTTTGTTTCGTATGTAGTCCCTTATTGAAATATCTAAAAAGACTTGTATTTGGGAACGGAGGAGTATAAAACATCTTCAACTTAGCATCCTGATGTACCGCTTTCTAGTGGTTAGCGAAAAGTTCATGTTCTTTTAGTTGTTTATAGGTGGGCAGGCGGCAAAAAACAGGGGAAAACGTGCAAGGTTCCTTGCAGACGCTCCACCGCGAGGTTCCTTGCTCCTCCTCGGTCGTCGGGAATCTATGCTCTTCAACTCTTTTCTTTTACGTGAGCTTTGTTCATCCTTTTCCCAACACGCGAGACATCTAGCATCATGGTGCACGGTCATGCAAGAAAATGGAGATAATCGATAAGCAGTGCGTAAGTGAGTCGTATGGGGGAAGTGGGGAAACCCTTTTTCGTAAGTGAGTCGTGTACTTCGATGGCACCTACGCAATATTTTTTCTCCTCGATGGCACGTGAATAGTGCATGTACTCAACGACGGAGCACGGGATGGTAGCAATGACATGGTCAGCCCTTTTTTGGAGAGAGTACGTACTACTAGTAAATAACTTTGATGTGTCCCGTCAACTCGCAGAACGACGAGAAGCTTGATTACGCCTTCTCCCTCGCCAACGCGTGCGCGGTGGCTCGCAGCACAGGAGAAACTTTTGCTTACAAGCGGTGGACGTGCAGCAGTTCATTTAGTGTCAGATTGCCAGAAGCACTACTATAGAACCATCGACTTCCGGAAGAGGCGAAGAGCCGAGCGCAAGGTCACCTACTAACCTTAGGCTAGGCGTAGTGGGAGTAACATAAGTAGGAGTACCTCCTTTTTTTATTCTAGAAACAACCACACGCGAATATCAAGGTGCTGGTTACGTAGAACAAATTTCCTTCATCGTGCTCAGCCCTCCTCTATCTCTCTTCTCAGCCAACCAGCGGACGACAGAGCCCATCGTCTGCTTTTCTCACATGCAGCCCCACATGTCGGTGAAAACGCAAGAGGGCCCACTAAACCTGCACATCTTTCACCTCGACGTGCTGGTGATGAAAACAAATCCAATGAAGATTTTCGGTGGCCGCTTTTGGAGTTACTCAAGAGTAGTAAGATTCTATTTACAGCTTAACCTAAGATGCACATCTCGTGGCTTCAACTACCAGTCTATTTTCTTTCATGACATGACCTGGATGCTAGATGTCCCACGTGTCGTTAAAAGGAGGAAGAACCCACCAAATCTTCGGTTGTGCTCTCGGATTAGACTAGTTGTGCTAACTTAAACTTTTTATTAGCCCATTCCCTCCGCTCCAAAATACTTGACTTCCATTTGTCCAAAATGGATGTACCTATATACTAAAACATGTCTAGATACATATATATTTTGACAAATAGAAGGCATGTATTGTGCAACGGAGGGAGTAGAATGGATGCAAGTTTTTGTATTGGGAAGAAGAGTACATCCATATATTGATAGAGCGTTGGAGTTGGCCTTACAAGTGGGACCACAGTTGAGGAAACCGACTATCGGCAAACCCCACCTCGCCTGGCCGCCAAGAATGGCTGAGTTAGAGAAATGATGAGGTTGAAGAGATTGCTCTAGCACGGACTCCAAGAAATATGGTGTCGATGGAAGTCGTGTTGGTGGCGTGTGTCGACTCCGACATGAATGCTTGTTCGCCCATGCCACCCTACTACTCCTACTACTTACTAATATAGTACTAGTATCGTAACCTGTTGCAATGCACATCAATTATGGAGGAGGAGAGGACGAGCATGCGACAGCAGTTCCAAATCGAGAGGAAAGGCGAAGAGTCGATGGACGATTGCCGCTTGCCACGGTTCATGAAGGGCACCCGGCCTACACGCCGGTTCGAAATACTCCTACTACTCGCCGTCGCCTCACCGATATGTTGGACGGGACCACGGTCAACCAAACATGGTGTGTAATTTCGTGCAAAATGCGATCTCGCGCGTTGGCCCGAGGTGCCGCGTTAGTTTTTTTTGAAAGTTTGCTGCATTAGTTATCGAACTTTATTTTTTTAACATGCAATCTGAATGGATAGCTCCTGTGGTCATCACACGTGAGCGAATATAGTGATGGTTGATTCGCCCGAGCAACTTATTACCGTGGGAATATGGGAGTACCAAATGATTCAAGGAACAGAGAAATGATGGTTGCTTCGTCCGAGCAACTTCTCGTGGCGAAGGTGAGGCTCTGTGATTTCACCGCTCACTAGTCATTACTATCAAGGCGCAACGACCGGGTGAATCTTTCCCTGAAGTTGTGTTGTGCACTCAATATTGCTGCATGGCAGGTGGAGCCGATGAATGATGTCCAACATGTCGGCTAAACGGTTGAATTGTTTCGCATTGCTATCAATCCTTCAGGATTTTTTATATGTACGCATAATTTTGATGAAATTGTACCGTGATGCTATGAAGGTTTCAACTTCGTTCCCGCAGAGAAAAAAAGGTTTCAACTTGGGATTCATGTGTGTTGCCTCGAGATTATCTCGTTACAACATTCCATCGAATACAAATGAAACTACCATGGCTAATGCATCTCAATGGTTCGCAGATCAGCGCCAATATTCACATCACAACTAAAGACAAAGTTGTGAGAAGGTGTACAAATAAAGAAAAATATATAATTGATCGATGTTGTTCGTAGGCATGGCTCCATTTCCTTGGCACAAGGTTCATTGCTTGGCAGCTAGTTTCACCCAACTCTGTAGCCAAAAACGAGGTGTATGAAGGACACCACAATCCGATCATTTTGTGCAGCTCCACTAAAATCGAAAGCAGACCATCCCTATTTGCAAAGATATCCAACAAGGTGATTACAATAATAGTGGAACTAGATGATGAAACATAACACACATAAATATAAGCCGATCACCTATACGATCTCTATACTACCATAGTGTTGACTATAAGGTTAAGCTATAAAGGTTACAACTTTTTCTCATTTTCTCTCTATCTATTTCCTCTCAAATGTTTTTTACCTTTCTTTTTTTAGACACAATTTTTTTTATGCCTCTTTTTTTAGAATTAGTTTTTTATACCTAGGAGCACGTGTAGAGACGGCCTCTTGCAGAGCCCACTCCTTGACTTTGTCAATGCTTCTCTCTCCTCCACATAAGCGGGCTTATAGGCCAGCATTTTACTGGTACTACTTTCTATGAATGCGGGAAGCTGGCGTCTAAGGGGGGAGGGCTTGGAAGTGGTCCGGACTCCCCCATGGCCCACCTCACATTATCACCATATATTTCTTGGAGTCTGTGCGCGGCGGGTGGGCGATCTCTTCTCCCTCCCCCGTCTCTCTCTCTTCTCAGTCGACGCCCGCTGAGCGATTAGATTTCGGCTATGGACGGTTTATTAAATTGCAGTCCCACATGTCAGTGAAATTGCAAGACAACACTTGTCTCTTCTGGTGAGCGGCGTGCGAGCCGGACTGTCGAGGGTGCGACGTGTACGAGTCATAAGTGTGTTGCCTTTTCTTTTGAACTTGCAAAGCAAAACATTTTCGTGCGATCAATCGATAGAAATCCAGAACAAAATAGCGAGGGCAGTGCTTTCCAGCGCGTTAGGCGGACTAGTTTGAGTGATATGGCGTGCTCTGATGCACGCCCACTTGCTCCATTTTATGTAAGCAAGAGTTTACACTCTTACGTGGGAGGAGTGCGAACGCGGTGGATCTGATTTTGATCGAGGGATAACTATTCCCTGCCAAATAATGGAACACTATTAATCTCCAGCGCTGGCCCACAAATTTACACCGCATCATGCAAGACATGATGGATGCCATCAATGCTGCCCGCATACCTTCGACAACTATATGAACTAACCGGACGAAATTGCAAACAAAGCAAATTTCAATTAACAAGATGAAATTCATTTTATTTCGAAAACTTTTCCTACAAACTGGAGGAAATTCATTACATATTTCGCAACCATACTAAAACCTACTGTAAACCTAATCTAAACGATCGCCGGCACCCGACCACCATGTCCGGCCATGAACCCGAGAAAGCCAGCCATTGCCTTTGCCTCCTCCTCATCCGCCTCGATAACCTCCTCCTCCGGAGCACAAGGTTCTGAAGATTTCCGCCTCCACATCGCTTGAAGCGGCTAATCGCCCGCCGATGTTTATCCCACCAAGCTTGGCGTCGACTGAGTGGAGGAGAGGTGGCTTTCCTGGGACCAGAGCGGCGGCGACCTACTGTGAACTACTCTTCCTCGTTGCCGGCTGCGCCCGCGCACGCGCGCCGGCTTCATGGTAGTGGCGGCGGAGGGCGGCCGGGGGGGAGCCGGCGATCTCCTTCGTCTGCTCCTGCGACAGTACGTCCAAGAGAGCTTTGGAGCATGCCCAGAGCGGAGCCGCCGATGTCCTTCATCTGCTCCTGCGATAGTCGTCCAATAGAGCTTTGGGCGCCAGAGGCCATGGTTGGGGTGGTGCCGATAGAAGGAAGGGACCGGAGGAGAATGAGTGTGGGTCTTTGGCTATGGCTAGGAGCTGGGGCTCAAGTTAATATAGCGGGCGAATGGCAATGAGCCGCGGCAGATGGATGGACGGCTGGCGCCGGAGTAGGTTCGTCGGGCGTGAATGCGGACGCTGCTTCAGTGACTTAACTGCAGGTGCGTTGGGTCACTGACATGTGGGCCCAACGGTCATTTGGCCCACATGTCAGTGACACACCAACTGCACCTGTAGTTAAGTCTGATGAATGTGGCATTGACGTTCTGGAGAGACGATGAGCGTTTCAGGCAGGAAGCACGCGCTAGCGATGGAAGGGGGTTCGGTAGGCCAGGGCGGTCAGACCCTGGCATGGTGGTAAAATGTGAACTCGTGGATGACGAGCCTTTGAAGTGTATGCGGCACGTATTGACAACCAGGCGTCCATGCAACCGGTCTTGTCGCCAGCTAGCCTTCGACGACCATCATTAGACACCACACAACCATGCATAACTTATGAATAATGGACGAATCGATCAGACAGACACTCGTGTGCAGTGGCACTATGATCGGTCGCTCATGATAGTACATACTTTGTACCATAGTACCATCTCTAGCTAGGTTGTTTTATATATTGTCGTTGTGATGGGCGATATACATGAGCAAGCGCCGAGTCCGAGTATGACCGTTGGTGTTGAGCGGTGAATACATGCTCGGCGTTCGCGAGGCCTCCATCAAGCGTCTAAACAGTAATATCACGCACCGGCGGGAACAGCGGGTGACGGGCTCGCCATTTGCATTGCACCATGAGAGGACTTTGATTGAGAGGCGGCGTGCATGCATTAGCATGTTTTGACAGCATGGCGTGGGGTGTGTTTGGTAGGGTTTATGAAGGGTGCATGAGCCCAAGAGTTCCTTTGTCGACCCACTTTTGAGTGTTTGGTAGAGTGTATGGAGGGTGCATGAGTCCACGCTAGCTTAGCACAAATACAGATGAAGCATGCATGAAGAGCATGCATGAAGAGGGTGTTGAGTTGAGCATGCATGAAGAGGGACCAACTATCTTTGAGGCGAACGCAACCAAACAAGTGTCTGCACGCAGCACATGCTACTTGCCTCTATGGGCGGTGTGTGCTAATGTGCATCACGTATAATATAATGATCAAAGTGGGCTATCAACACAAGTTCGATGACCGCCAATGCATTTTACTCGGTAATAAATGACCAGGATTGAAGGGGAATCCAAATTTCCTTCGTCTTCTGTCCTTGAGCTATTGACAAACCAATGCACCATACGGTTGTCCGGCCACTCCACCCCAGAGCTCTCACCAACACTACAAAAAAAAGACACATCCGTGACATTTTGGGCCGAACAATTTTTTCTGTCATACACATGACACTTCTACGATGATAATTGTGACAAAACCCGGTATCATCACAGATGTGGTGGGATCCTACTACTATGACAAAAAATCATGACAGAAAATGGGCTTTTCGTCCTAGGCGGGCCAGAGACGCAGCTGCATGACATTCTTTAGGCCGTCCATGACGGAAAAAACCGTGGTAGAAGCGAGGGGGAGGAAAATTTTGGGGAGTTGCCGGTTACGGTGGGAGGTCGGGGGCCAAGCGATGCGCGTTTCTCACGTACGCACGCAAAAGTGTGCGGCGTTAGCTCTAATCAACCCGAGCAAGGCGTTGGGCTCTAATCGAACTCGAGCGATTGCCTTTGCAGGCTCGACATTACTGAACCCGAGCGATCGATCGATGGCTGTTAATCGAACCCGATCGAGCGATTCGCCGCTCTCGCTGCTAATCAAGCCGATCGATTGGATGAACAGATGAGCATTGCTGGGGTTTGACGAGCGAGTGGCGGTGGCGTTGCCTCTCGGATGAACAGGACCCGTGGTGTGGAGGGTGGATGAACATTAGACGGTGGAAGGGTGCCCGTGGAGGGGTGGTTGAACAGGACTGCTGCGTCTTGAGCTTGCGTTGGTTTTCCCCGAAGAGGAGAGGATGATGCAGCACAGTAGCGTAAGTATTTCCCTCAGTTTTTGAGAACCAAGGTATAATTCCAGTAGGAGGCCGCACACAAGTCCCTCGTACCTGCACAAGACGATAGCTACTGCAACCAACGCGATTAGGGGTTGTCAATCCTTCACGGTCACTTACGAGAATGAGATCGATAGAGATAATATTTTTGGTATTTTTGGTATATAGATGCAAAGTAAAAATAAAAGGCAAAGTAAAAGCAGAGCAAGTATAAAAGTGATGGAGATTTATATGATGAGAATAGACCCAGGGGCCATAGGTTTCACTAGTGGCTTCTCTCAAGAGCATAAATATTCTACGGTGGGTGAACAAATTACTGTTGAGCAATTGACAGAATTGAGCATAGTTATGAGTATATCTAGGTATGATCATGTATATAGGCATCACGTCCATGACAAGTAGACCGAAACTATTCTGTAACTAACGCAAACTTATGGAACTCAAAATATTCTACCAAAATTAGAAGACCTAGACAATTTATTTATCACGTTCTGGTGATTTTTAACAATTCGGGCACTGAGCACAAAGTTTCTGGAAATTATAGCAAGATCAAATAACTATCATCCAAGAAGATCCAATAGGTTTAACTTGGCACAAACACTAATTAAAAGATAAAACCACATATAAACAGAGGCTAGATGGATTATTTATTCCTAAACATAAGCAAAAACAAAAAACAAAAAATAAAATTGGGTTGCCTCCCAACAAGCGCTATCGTTTAACGCCCCTAGCTAGGCATAAATGCGAGGATAGATCTAACGACTGTCATCTTTGGCATTCGGAGAGGAGGATCTCCTTTCTATGGCATTCATTCTCCTATTTAGGTTAAGCACATGGCCATTAATGGAGGAAGTATGATTAAATGCGTACGGAAATTTGCCTCTAAACTAGACTTCATCTCTTTAATAATCTCATTTTGATAAAAGCACAAGAGAGTAGTTGATTCAACCTTATCATTCATGGGGTGCCCAAATATAGTTTTCATTTTTCATAGGTATATGTAGCATCCCCTTCAAGAAAACCCTCTTCAAAGATGGAATCTAAAACTTGTTTGAAGGAAGCGGGCAAGCCAACTTAAAAACTTCTTAAGTAAATTTCAATTTGATATTGTGGCACATAGCTAGCCCGGATCCTTAATAACCTATCCCAAGCATCTTTTAAAGACTCATCAAGTAAATAGCGAAAAATTCCAGAGTCATCCTCATCAAAATTATTCAAGCTCTCATTGGAGACCCCGGTGGGTCTTTCTATAGCATCATTATTCATGAGCTTAGAGAGGATAGAGGGGTCATCCAAGGTAGAACCTAGGAAAGGGCCCTTAGTTCTTTTTGATTCGGCCATAGCAACGAAAAGGCAAACGGAAAGAGAGGAGGAGATTGGGAAAGAGAGGGCGAATAAAACGGCAAGGGTGAAGTGGGGGAGAGGAAAACGAGAGGCAAATGGCAAATAATGTAATGCGAGAGATAGGGATTGTGATGGGTACTTGGTATGGTTGACTTTTGCGCAGACTCCCTGGCAACGGCGCCAGAAATACTTCTTGCTACGTCTTGAGCTTGCGTTGGTTTTCCCCAAAGAGGAGAGGATGATGCGGCACAGTAGCGTAAGTATTTCCCTCGGTTTTGAGAACCAAGGTATCGTCCAAAGAGGAGGCCACACACAAGTCCCTCGTACCTGCACAAAACGATAGCTACTCGCAACCAACGCGATTAGGGGTTGTCAATCCCTTCACGGTCACTTACGAGAATGAGATCTGATAGAGATAATATTTTTGGTATTTTTGGTATATAGATGCAAAGTAAAAATAAAAGGCAAAGTAAAATCAGAGCAAGTATAAAAGTGATGGAGATTGATATGATGAGAATAGACCCCGGGGCCATAGGTTTCACTAGTGGCTTCTCTCAAGAGCATAAATATTCTACGTGGGTGAACAAATTACTGTTGAGCAATTGACGAATTGAGCATAGTTATGAGTATATCTAGGTATGATCATGTATATAGGCATCACGTCCATGACAAGTAGACCGAAAAGATTCTACATCTACTACTATTACTCCACTCATCGACCGCTATCCAGCATGCATCTAGAGTATGAAGTTAAAAACAGAGTAACGCCTTAAGCAAGATGACATGATGTAGAGGAATAAATTCATGCAATATGATAAATACCCTATCTTGTTATCCTCAATGGCAACAATACAATACGTGTCTTGCAACCCTTTCTGTCATTGGGTAAGGACACCGCAAGATTGAACCCAAAGCCATGCACTTCTCCATTGCAAGAACTACCAATCTAGTTGGCCAAAGCAAACGGATAATTCGAAGAGACTTGCAAAGATAACTCAATCATACATAAAAGAATTCAGAGAAGATTCAAATATTATTCATAGATAAGTTGGATCATAAACCCACAATTCATCGGTCTCAACAAACACACCGCAAAAAGAAGATTACATCGAATAGATCTCCACGAGAGAGGGGGAGAACATTGTATTGAGATCCAAAAAGAGAGAAGAAGCCATCTAGCTACTAACTATGGACCCAAAGGTCTGAGGTAAACTACTCACACTTCATCGAAGAGGCTTTGATGATGATGTAGAAGCCCTCCATGGTGGATGCCCCCTCTGGCGGAGCTCCGGAACAGGCAGCAAGATGGGATCTCATGGATCTGAGAAGTTGCGGCGGTGGAATTAGGTTTTGGCTCCTGTTCGATCGTTTGAAATGCGTAGGTATATATAGGAGGAAGGAGTACGCCGTTGGAGCAACAGGGGCCCACGAGGCGGGGCGCCCCACCCTCGTGACCGCCTCTCTGGTTCCTTGGCGAGGGTCCAAGTCTCTGGATCACGCTCGTGAGAAAATCACATTTCAAGGTTTCATTCCGCTTGGACTCCGTTTGATATTCTGCTTCTCAAAACACCAAAAAGGCAAAAACAACAATTACGGGCTGGGCCTCCGGTTAATAGGTTAGTCCCAAAAATAATATAGAAGTGGAAAATAAAGCCCAATATAGTCCAAAACAGTAGATAAAGTAGCATGGAGCAATCAAAAATTATAGATACGTTGGAGACGTATCAAGGACCCCGTGGTGTG
This sequence comes from Aegilops longissima, assembly GCA_021605205.1. NCBI lineage: Eukaryota > Viridiplantae > Streptophyta > Magnoliopsida > Poales > Poaceae > Aegilops > Aegilops longissima. The sequence continues at coordinate 44,907,397 of CM038676.1, read as the reverse complement.
GAGGGCTGGATGAACAGTAGACGCTGGAGGGGTGCCCGTGGAGGGGTGGTTGAACAGGAGCCGGTGGAGTAGCGCGCGGTGGAGGCTGGATGAACAGGAGCCCGTGGAGGCTGGAGGAGGTCGACGGTAGCCCGTGGAGGCTGGAGGAGTTCGACGGTGGATATGAACAATATCCCGTGGAGTCCCGTTTTGCGGTACGCCACACCCCTCCGGATGAACAGGACCCCCATTTCGACCGTAGGAGGTCCGTTTCATCCGTTTTGCGGTACGCCACACCCCTCCCGATCAACAGGACCCCCGTTTTGACCGTGGGAGGTCCGTTTAAATCCGCTTTTGGCGGCGCTACACCCTCCCGACCAACAGGACCCCGCTTCGACCGTAGGAGGTCCGCTTAAATCCATTTTGCGGTACGTCACACCCTCCCGATCAACAGGACCCGCTCCAACGTAGGAGGTCCGCTTCTCCGCCAGCGGTATGCGAGCCTCGCTTCCATCGCCTGTTCCGTCCAAGCCTCCCGATGAACACGACCACGCATTCCGCTCCGACCCAGCTGGTTGGCTCACCATGAACACGACGATGGCGCTGTTTCTCTGTTCCGACCCAGCCATGTACGTATCTTGCCGAGTAGGCGTTCGAGACCCCGCCAGATGTACACATACGTGGCCGTATTTTCTTTCTTGCACCTCGCCGCTGTACGCGTGCGTGTACATGCTACGTCGCGCGCCTCTACTACGACACGCGTCGCCGCCTCTACATCCACCAAGATATATGTACGCACACGTCGCGACCAGAATGACAACGCTACGTGCGCTTCACCAGGTGGGTCCCGACCGCCGTGCACTTCCTTGCACGGGAAGATGTAGCCAGTGGGTCCGGCAGCGTCGGGCGAATCCTTTGTTTTTTGCCCGGACGCACTTCCTTGCGTGCGAAGATGTAGCTGGTGGGTCCCAGTAGTCAGGGGGGAAATGTTTTTTCAAGAAATACGGTGGCCCGTCCGGTGGGTCCCTGCTGTCAGGTGGAGGATTAATTATTTTGCGCGTAATAAGGAGGCACTTCCTTGCGGCCGCCGTGGACCCAGTTGTCAGCCTCTCCATGCACAGTGCTCTTCCGATGGAAGTCGGTCGTTTACCACATTGACCACGCCGCGCCGAGAGCACCACGGCGGTGGACGACGGCGAGGCCTAGGAAGGGGACGACGCGGAGCCGGGGAAGACGCAGCAGTGGATGCCCACGCGAAGAGGAGTACGAGGGTGAGGCTGTCGTCACCGCAGAATAACAGGGGGTGCGGGTGAGTAGAGGGATGGCCTGGCCAGCGGTGGGAGTAGTAGGGGGCGGTGAGGCCTCCGCGGCATCACAGCCGGCCACGGGAGGCAGAAGCATGCGGCACGACCAGCGCTGCTTTGGGCGGCTGGAGCACGAAGACCAGAGGTTGAAGAAGCACTACGACCGTTGGATGGACATCGTACGGTCACTGGAGATACAATCGTTCATATTGACTAAGTTGACAAAGCCCTCCGTCCCCGTAAACTTAGTAGGCCCACAAGTCAGCCTCCCACCAAGGTGAGTCCCCGCTAGCAGGGGGAGTATTCATTTTTTTGTGCGTAATAAGGAGGCATTTCCGGTGGGTCCGAGCTGACAAATGGGGAACGTTTTCACAAAATACGAGACCCTTCCGTGGGTCCCAGCTATCGTGGAGGAATCATTATTTTGCGCGTAATAAGGAGGCATTTTCCTGTGTGGGCCCCTACTGTCAGCCTCTTCAGATGGTTGTTGTTTGTTGACCATGTTGACCTCGCCGCGTCGAGAGCACAAACGCGATGGACGAGGGCGAGGGCTAGGAAGAGAACCACCCGGAGCCGGCGAAGCCACCGCAGCTGATGCCCACGCTGAGGGGAGAATGAGCACTGACTGGTCGGCTGCGGGGTGAGGCTGACGTCACCGAAAAATAACAGGATGTGTGAGTGGTTAGAGGGATGGCCTGGCGGCAGCACAGCCAGCCACGGGAGGAGGGAGCAGGCAGTCCCGTTGGCGCTGGTTTGGGCGGCTGGAGCAGGAAGATCAGAGATTGAAGAAGCACAATGTCATTGGATGGACATCCAACAATCAACATTGTGTGTTGACTAAGTTTACAAAGCCTTCCAGAGCGTCCAAAAAAATTTAAGACAGCGCCATCACAACCTAGTAGGCCCAGTAAGTCGACTCCAAATATGTGGAAAACAGCATACAGCCCATTAGCCATTATTTTCAATAATTTACAGCCCATTTGCTAATTCTTAAGGATATTTGAAGCCCATATTCTTTTTATTAGCATTACGGACCATATATTCTGGCATCGCTAAAAATTAAACGAAATTTTGCATATTTCGTGGGTCCGAACTCTTTAATCATGAAATTTCGAGTCACGTTAAAATAATTTTCAAAAATTATATCAAAATAAAATTCAAAAACAATTGTTCGCAAAAAAAATGAATGAAATTTAGAATCTTAACTAGCAAGATGCCCGTTCGCTGTAACGGAACATGAAGATGCATTTGTATGAGTAGTTTATCTTGTGGGAGAAAAGATGATATTTTAATGTAATTGCCGCTTGGCTTTGGTTTTATAAGAGTAGAGAGTAGAAATCCTGAAAAAATGATATTTTAATGTAATTGCCGTTGGCTTTGGTTTAAAAATTTATAGCCCATTTCTTACAACTTATAGCCCGTTTTCTGGGGAAGCCCATTTCTTACTACTTACATCCCTCCTCGTCTTGAAAGATTTGCAGCCCAGCAGGGCTGAGAAAAGCAAGTAGGCCTCGGTTTTGGTATTCTCCAAAAAAAAGAATTGGGCTAGCCAATTTCAGAAAGAAAAAATATATCAACTGGGCTCGTCATGTGCTTAATAAAAGCGTAAGCATGGGACAGACAGGCCACAGCCCCCGCACAGCGCACAGTTGAGCTCCGTCTCTGAAACTGAAAAACAACTGGGTGAGCTGCTGGATCCCTGGTGTTATCCGCTCGTTGTGTAATTTTCTCGTCTATTGACTACATTGACAATGCCGTGGAACCTAGTCAAACAATTAGGAGGAAGTATTTTTTTGGCTTGTAATAACGAGGCACCTTGCTATAAATGCAATGACCCTGTGGGTCCCTACCGTCGCCTCCTCCACGCATACCATCTCCTGATTCCTCTTGGTTGTTGACCATGTTGACAACGCCGACGGCGGCGGCATCGAGCTAACCAAGGCGGAGAACGACGGCAAGGCCTCGGACGGGAATGAACAGCGGCCATGGAAGATGCGGCAGTGTAGTGGCAGGTGGAGGGGAGTACGAGGGCAACAACATGCAAGTCAAGCATACAAATGGTACAAAAAGCCCAAGGATTAATTGTTCATCAAATTTTTAGACAAAACCTAGATTAAACATGACAGTAACATCTAACCCAACCACTCTTTTTTGCAGTCACAAACAAATGGATCAGTCTGATCCATAAAATCAACATCCTGTGCAAAAAAACCTGATCTCCCCTCTCCCGTACAGGATCACGAAAGGCGGGTTCGAGGATCGTTGTCCCTTCCGCTGTGCACGCCGGAAGGAGGGCTGGAGAAGAACTGCGTGGCGGCGCTAAGATCTGGAACGGTGCGGAACCATATGATACAACAAGCTGCTAGGGTAGAGCATGTCAGTCGGTCGTATGCGAGTATAATAGTTGGCCTTTAGCCCCCAAACCCCACGTCCAAGTCAATAATAGCTCAAAAAAAGTCAATAATAGCCCCACCAAGGTTTGTCTAAAAAAACGGAGTAATTATGGCGTCCGTTAGTCCCTTTAGTATAAAATACAATATCATTAATAATGGCCCCACCTTTTGTCTCACAAAGTATGTTGGAGTACAGCCGGCTACACGTTTACAATCCGCTTCTCTTCTCTCTCCTCTTCTCTCTCCTTCAACTAAGCACAAATACTATATTTAAATCCTTATAGCCTGCTTATGTCATCTAATTGTAGTACTTGCTCTAAAGTTACTATCCACTGTGTGGTCTGAAATGCCGGGCGTGCAGCAGGCGGTGCCTCGGTCGGCGCGCCGCTTCAACGGCGGAAGCAGTGAGAGGTCGTGTCGCCCTAACTTGCCATCAATGTGGAGCGGCGGGCTCAGCTGGCGCCGGGCGGGAAGCGCGGGTGGGGGCAGGGTTTTTGTTGGGCCAAGAAGGTGAGAAGCCAACTTGGGATTGGTCCGGACGGGGAAATATCATGTGCACCCATACTCTGCATATGACACTAGTCTAGTATGTTACTACTCCCTCCTTTCCGGTTTATAGAGATGATTAGAGTAACATAGTAATATGTTACAGTACAAAATTACTCCCCAGTATGACCAGCCTTGGCCTCTCCTAGTGATCCACCATGTATAGTTGCTAAGCCAGCCTCGTAGGCATAAAATATGATGTGGCACCAATAAACTAAGCACCTATGCATTGAAGACTTGAGTTACTAAGCCATTTAATGCACTTAGCACCTCATCTAAAGAGCATTAATAGTATAGCCAGCTGCTGGCTATAAGCCAGTGCCATGTCATCTACAGCCCATCTTATAGTCAACATGTACAATAGTAGATCAAAAGAGTGTACTACTACTTTTTTGTTCTGTGGCCCACCTTTCATTCTCACAAAGTTCCTAGGACCACGTGCTAGAGCTGGCTCTTCACGAAAAGCCCGCTTACCTTCTCTCTCCTCTTCTCTTTCCTCCAACTAAGCAGAAATATACTATAGTTTATTCCTTATAGCCCGCCAACTCAGCTCTATTGTACTTGCTCTAATCACATCTAAGCACTTACGAGCACCCCCTTGACCGTGGACCTTGACAGTGTACGTCACATTGTGTCTCATAATTTTCCTCGCCATCATCTGAGTCCTAGAAGATCTCACCCACATCATCATTAGCATGCAGCCGCCTTGATAGACAACGTGCGCAGAAGGAGTAGAGGCAACTGGGGACGCACCACCACCACGTCGTGGGCACTCCGTAGGTGCTCGTGTGCGTGCAGCGTGCGTGTTTTTCCATCGGTGCTAGCTCTAAGGCCAAGGCTGCGGCCGTCTTCGTTTCCAACTAGTAGTTGAGCAACGACGGCAAAGAGGTGCTGCAAGAGATGCGTATGCGCCGTTGCGTGCGAGCTTTGCCGTAGCACGACGAACCGGATGTCGCCGCGGATGGTGCACGCCTCCATGCAGCCAAGTGTGTGCGCACGCATGTGTTATTCACGTGCATTCTGCGGCCGAGCGTGTGTGCATGCACGTCTTGTGTACGTGCGTTGTGTGCTCCATGATGTGCGCGTATGTGCATGAGTTGGATCGGATGGAGTTAGTGCGTTGGCTTGTGTACATGCGTGGCTGCATGCGTCCTGTACATGCGTGGCTTGTTGCGTGGTTATCAATAATTCAACATAAACTACTCCCTCCATTCCTAAATATAAGTCTTTCTAGCCATTTCAAATAGACTACAACATACGGATGTATATAGACATATTTTAGTGTAGATTCACTCATTTTGTTTCGTATGTAGTCCCTTATTGAAATATCTAAAAAGACTTGTATTTGGGAACGGAGGGAGTATAAAACATCTTCAACTTAGCATCCTGATGTACCGTTTCTAGTGGTTAGCGAAAAGTTCATGTTCTTTTAGTTGTTTATAGGTGGGCAGGCGGCAAAAAACAGGGGAAAACGTGCAAGGTTCCTTGCAGACGCTCCACCGCGAGGTTCCTTGCTCCTCCTCGGTCGTCGGGAATCTATGCTCTTCAACTCTTTTCTTTTACGTGAGCTTTGTTCATCCTTTTCCCAACACGCGAGACATCTAGCATCAAGGTGCACGTGTCATGCAAGAAAATGGAGATAATCAGATAAGCAGTGCGTAAGTGAGTCGTATGGGGGAAGTGGGGAAACCTTTTTCGTAAGTGAGTCGTGTACTTCGATGGCACCTACGCAATATTTTTTCTCCTCGATGGCACGTGAATAGTGCATGTACTCAACGACGGAGCACGGGATGGTAGCAATGACATGGTCAGCCCTTTTTTGGAGAGAGTACGTACTACTAGTAAATAACTTTGATGTGTCCCGTCAACTCGCAGAACGACGAGAAGCTTGATTACGCCTTCTCCCTCGCCAACGCTGATGCGCTGTGGCTCGCAGACAGGAGAAACTTTTGCTTACAAGCGGTGGACGTGCAGCAGTTCATTTAGTGTCGATTGCGTAAGCACTACTATAGAACCATCGACTTCCTAAGAGGCGAAGAGCCGAAAGCAAGGTCACCTACTAACCTTAGGCTAGGCGTAGTGGGAGTAACATAAGTAGGAGTACCTCCTTTTTTTATTCTAGAAACAACCACACGCGAATATCAAGGTGCTGGTTACGTAGAACAAATTTCCTTCAGTCTGTGCTCAGCCCTCCTCTATCTCTCTTCTCAGCCAACCAGCGGACGCACAGAGCCCATCGTCTGTTTTCTCACATGCAGCCCCACATGTCAGTGAAAACGCAAGAGGGCCCACTAAACCTGCACATCTTTCACCTCGACGTGCTGGTGATGAAAAACAAATCCAATGAAGATTTTCGGTGGCCGCTTTTGGAGTTACTCAAGAGTAGTAAGATTCTATTTACAGTTTAACCCAAGATGCACATCTCGTGGCTTCAACTACCAGTCTATTTTCTTTCATGACATGACCTGGATGCTAGATGTCCCACGTGTCGTTAAAAGGAGGAAGAACCCGACCAAATCTTCGGTTGTGCTCTCGGATTAGACTAGTTGTGCTAACTTAAACTTTTTATTGTCTACTCCCTCCGTTCCAAAATACTTGACTTCCATTTGTCCAAAAATGGATGTACCTATATACTAAAACATGTCTAGATACATATATATTTTGACAAATAGAAGGCATGTATTGTGCAACGGAGGGAGTAGAATGGATGCAAGTTTTTGTATTGGGAAGAAGAGTACATCCATATATTGATAGAGCGTTGGAGTTGGCCTTACAAGTGGGACCACAGTTGAGGAAACCGACTATCGGCAAACCCCCACCTCGCCCGCCGCGCAATGGCTGAGTTAGAGAAATGATGAGGTTGAAGAGATTGCTCTAGCACGGACTCCAAGAAATATGGTGTCAGATGGAAGTCGTGTTGGTGGCGTGTGTCGTACTCCTGGACATGAATGCTTGTTCTGGCCCATGCCACCCTACTACTCCTACTACTTACTAATATAGTACTAGTATCGTAACCTGTTGCAATGCACATCAATTATGGAGGAGGGAGAGGACGAGCATGCGACAGCAGTTCCAAATCGAGAGGGAAAGGCGAAGAGTCGATGGACGATTGCCAGTTTGCCACGGTTCATGAAGGGGCACCCCGGCCTACACGTCGGTTCGGAAATACTCCTACTACTCGTCGTCGTCTCACTGATATGTTGGAACGGGACCACGTGTCAACCAAACATGGTGTGTAATTTCTCGTGCAAAATGCGATCTCGCCGCGTTGGCCCGAGGTGCCGCATTAGTTTTTTTTTGAAAGTTTGCTGCATTAGTTATCGAACTTTATTTTTTTTAACATGCAATCTGAATGGATAGCTCCTGTGGTCATCACACGTGAGCGAATATAGTGATGGTTGATTCGCCCGAGCAACTTATTACTGTGGGAATATGGGAGTACCAGCGGATTCAAGGAACAGAGAAATGATGGTTGCTTCGTCCGAGCAACTTACTGTGGCGAAGGTGAGGCTCTGTGATTTCACTGCTCACTAGTCATTACTACTGCGGCGCAACGACCGGGGTGAATCTTTCCCTGAAGTTGTGTTGTGCACTCAATATTGCTGCATGGCAGGTGGAGCCGGATGAATGATGTCCAACATGTCGGCGAAACGAAGTTGAATTGTTTCTGGCATTGCTATCAATCCTTCAGGATTTTTTTATATGTACGCATAATTTTGATGAAATTGTACTGTGATGCTATGAAGGTTTCAACTTCGGTTCCCGCAGGAAAAAAAAGGTTTCAACTTGGGATTCATGTGTCTTGCCTCGAGATTATCTCGTTACAACATTCCATCAAATACAAATGAAACTACCATGGCTAATGCATCTCAATGGTTCGCAGATCAGCGCCAATATTCACATCACAACTAAAGACAAAGTTGTGAGAAGGTGTACAAATAAAGAAAAAATATATAATTGATCGATGTTGTTCGTAGGCATGGCTCCATTTCCTTGGCACAGTGTTCATTGCTTGGCAGCTAGTTTCACCCAACTCTGTAGCCAAAAACGAGGTGTATGAAGGACACCACAATCCGATCATTTTGTGCAGCTCCACTAAAATCGAGCAGACCATCCCTATTTGCAAAGATATCCAGTCAGTGTGATTACAATAATAGTGGAACTAGATGATGAAACATAACACACATAAATATAAGCCGATCACCTATACGATCTCTCTTTAGGACTATCTTCTTGTTGGAGAAAGATTAGGCACAGAGTTGGATGAGGATGATAGCAAAACCAATCTCCCTTTCCCAGTCCCACAGAAATGTAAAAACGTTGCCCGTGTGACATTTTGGCGGAACTGCACAAAACACTCTTCCGAAAAGTGATTTGTGCAGTTTACCAAAAGGTCGCAATAGCAATGAGGTGAAAATGGATAGCCCTTTTTGCAAAAGGAGGTCGAAAGGAAACAATTACTACCCAATAACACGAGTTGAAGACACATACGCCGACAAAAAAGAAGCATGTTCCATGTAAAAAGGGAAAGATAACACATGGTGGTTTATCAAAAATGGTTTGAGGACGAGATTGTAAGATGGAAAGTACGCCGGCCGAGATACGATTTAAGCAAACAATTAAAGAAGATCCACATGTAGCAACGTGGGAAGATGGGCAGTGGAGCAAGGCCAGAGCAAGCTGTACCTGAGGGTCGTCGGGATGTTACTAGGAGGGCACCGGCAGCCAGGATATGCCCATACTGCGGCAACGAGCAAGTGGCGAAGGCCCTACCACGCCGGAGCTTGGTCAAAGAGAACGGCGGGTACCACAGATCGGGACGAGCTGCCTCAACGCCGTCGAACAGAGAGACGATGCACATCCTCCCTTTCCGCCGGCGGACGGGATGCGGCCGGATCACTGACCTACGCTGAGAGAGAGAGAGGCCACGGCGGCCTTGTGTGAGATGGTGTGACGAGAGACAAACCCATTTTTTCATTTTCCCCACGGCAATCATTTTATATTCTAGGCATGGTACCCGACCCTTCTTCGAGTAAAAAACCCCTACACGCGTCAAATTATCACGTGGGCTGCCTTTTCGTACAGAAACAAACTCCATCGTGTACCCGCGCGGGTGTGGCCGGGAACGAGACATGAGTACATGCGTCCTGCGTGCACTTCTTCTTTAGGTGCAGGTACGTACGTGGGTGGGTGTGAGAGAGATGGTTTGTGCGAAACAGAGGCAATGTGTTGATGATATCTCAATCAGAAAAACGTAACATATGCAATGTGTGTGAAATGGAGTCATGGACGTGAGATATCGATAGAATTGAAAACAGGGATGAAGTGTGTGGCTGCGCGATCGATAAAGAGTGCCATCGAATTTGTGTTTGCCCACGTCAAAGATACAGGGCAGGTGGCCTACTGGAATTTGAGAGGGCAGAGGTGCAGTTCTTCTCCGTGGCATGGATACCTACCTACAACGTTCGACTATCGGTGTGTGTGTGTGGGATGCGGTAGAGACCGATCGACTAGTATATGTGTGGGGAAGGAGAGAGACCTAGCTATGTATTGAGGGAGATCGATCGACATCCATGGATATGTGTAGCAGAGGAATAAGGTTGGGGAAAAGACAAAGGTAGAGCGTCGGAGGGTTGGTGGTGGAGTGGCGTCTCACAAATGGTGGGAGAGGCCTGCTAGACAAACGAAGGGTATGAGTGCAATATCAATAAGAGAGGGCGGGGGATGTCTGTCTGTCTATGCACGTGCGTGTGAGAGATGGGTCGGGAGGTATTCAAGGATGATGAGGGGAGAAGATATGGTTGTGGTAAGCATGCGTAACTACATAGGAAGATCAACCGTCGTGTGTCCGAGAAAAGGAGAGACATAACTAGCGAGGTAAGTGTATCGGTGCTTGGTGAAAATGAACTATAGTCGACCTGGCTATATGTAGGGAGATCCGTTCATATACATGCCTGCATGTGTTAGAAGCAAATAAGGTCTGGAGAGGCAGACAGGGGGAGAGGGTGTGGCTAGGAGGTGGCGCGAGAGGCCTACCATGTCGAGGGGGGCGAAGTGTGCGAGCATGTGATTAATGAAAAGAGGGGCGGGAGTGTGCACCTGCATGGAATCGTATTGGACATATGGGGGCATGGACGGTGAGAAGAGAAGAGGGGAAGTATATATGTGTTTGTTGTAGGCACACTTGGCTAGAGAGGTATATCGACCGGTGTGTGCCAGAAAAAAGGAGCCGGGGGCCTACACACACCGCTGGTGGACGACCTAAAGAGAAATAATGAACGTGCGTGATGGAGGAGACGCTAAGGGTGTGTGAGGGGGGCGGGCGTGTGCATGCACGATAGAAAGTTAGCGCTAGCTAGCTACAAATAGAAGAGGATCGTGAAGGTGTAAAAGACGAACAAAGATCATAATTCATTATAAAAAAGTGGATACGGATACTTGAAGAAGATGTCATAATGTAGAACATTGATTATAATTTGGGCTTATGTGTGGCTTTTGCAACTCAGGTCTAAATACTTGTCATAATGTAGGGGGAGGGGCACTATACTTTGTGTGATAAACACGGTGTACGTATGGAACATGGTTTAGATTATGAATATATAGTTAGTACATCAAATGTACTATTATTTGGTTGAGTTCATGTAGTACACATAGTTCATATCTATCTCTATAGCAATCATGTGGTGTGTTATTAAGGTAATACACGAATGATGGTTGAAGTTGGCAACAATCATGATTGTAGATTCTTATTGAAATAGAGAAACGAATTCAAATTTAGTTCGAATTGCAGCGGTAGTATAGACATTTGGAATGCACTAAAATGTTGGTATGAGTAGGTTACATGCATTATACAGCAAGCGAAAAAATTTAATCGGACATAACATGGATTCATACTCCCTCCTTCCATCTGGTACATGACATGCACAATGTGAAAATTTAAGCGAAAAAATGTTGGTATGAGTAGGGAGTAATGAGATTTTTAAGACCGCCTTTGACTATTGACAAGATTAATAGTACATGACATGCACAATGTGAAAATTATATCATTGAAAGAACCTTTCATGCATTTAAGATAACGGTGTGCTTTGTGTAAGTTGCATGTCATATATCATTGCTCTAATATTTGGTCAAAGTTAGCATCGAAAAACGCATTAGGCCCTATATAGATGGAAGGAGGGAGTAGCTTTGAATAGCATTTGTATAGTAAAACGGGGCAAGACTCTCTCTTTGTGTGGTGTGAATAGTTTTATTTTTTTCATTTTCTTTTTGGTTGAGGGAAGTGCGAATTGATTTGGTACGTACAAGTACAATATTACTACACGTTAGGCTTGTCCCTAAAATTCAACCCGCGTCTTGTTATATCCCGAAAATTCAGATATCGTGCTCCCAAAACTGGCGCCTTCACAACCCGCGCCTTGCTATCCCAAAATTACAACGCGCACGAAAACTCCCTCCAGCTGCCAAATCCCGACACGCGAAATCCCCCTTCTAACCCTAAGCCGAAAGGGCCACTAGTTCAAATTGGTGGGGGGTACTTTTGTAACACACCCTACATTTTGGACAAGCGCATCCCTAAGTCATGCTTCACCCTCTCCCATCGCCCCCTTTCACCATTCGAAATCCCAGGCGACCATAACCTCTCCGCTCCAGCCGCAAAACCCCACCCTCCTCCGTCCGCCACGCCACCGCTGCCCAGCCGGAGCATCTTCCCCGACGACGTCGTCCACCGCAACAGCTCGACGTCCCTCGTCCACCTCCCCGGATGAGGATCCGTCGTCCATCTCGCCATCCCGCCGGTTCAGCCGCGCCATCCACCTCCAAGGAGCTGCTCCTACGATCGCCTCGTCTATCGCGGCTGCTCCATCCCCATAGCGCCACCTTAACCTGCTCCACCGGAACCGCAGCATCCTCACCGACTCCTTGGACGAAGCCGAGGCCTACTCGGCGCCACCAAAGAGGTTGTACACTCATCGCATCGCACCTTCTCCTTAACTCGACCTCCCGGCGCCGACGGTGCTCCATCCCGCACCCCCATGGAGCGGCTACCTTGAAGCCGGCGCCGCGGGCGACATCTCCACGGCGGCTCTCCCCCAGTGCGAGGCCCCTTCGGCGGCGGCGTCCATACCAGCCGGATCTGCTGTTGCTGCTCGGGCTCTCGCTCGCTCGCGCTGCTGCTGCTGCTCCAGCTCTCGCTCGATCGCTCGCTCACCCAGCTGCTGCTGCTGCTCTCCCCCTCGCTCGTGCTGCTGCTCTGCTCCGATTAAGCCACACTTCAGTCGACTGAATCGACTTTTGGGTCAGTTGATTTTCAGGGGTTGAAGGGGGGGCTTGCCGGAGTTAAGGAAGAACCACCCCAGCGGGGATGGGGGCTCGCCGGAGAGGTACCCCATTATCTATATTAGGGTTCAGGGTGGGGGCGGGGGTCCTAGAGGGCTGGCCGGGGCGGCGGTGCCGAGTTGTTTCGGGGCGGCGAGGCGGCGCTGGGGCCAGCGGTTCGGCTGGTGGTGGCTGGCGACTCATGGGGGTGCAGGTTGAAGATGAACTGTAGGCCCTCCCTAAACTACATGTCAAGTGCCTCTCTGCTACCATTGCGTTCAGTTTTGACAGTAGCATTCAGATTCCATAGTAAATTTCAGTTTTGACAGTTAAGTTCAGAGTCAACAGTTTTTACCTCATTTGTTGTAGTCAGGTGGTTTTTGGTGATGTTAATTTTACATCCATTTTACATCATCTATTGGAGATGCTATTAGAATCCCACTTGAGATTGACGATGTCTATCTTGTGCTGCTTCATCCTTGACGTCTTACGGCTCACCAGAGCTGCTCCAACAACGGAATGATCCATCACAACAGCAAAGGCCTCGGCGCCGTCTCTGATTCCTCGATCTTCCTCCACACCTCCGACAGCCACCTCTCGCTTTAATCGCTTCAAATGACCAACCCAATGATGTTGAGGTCGACACGGCTACGGCAAAGAGGTTGTACACTTGTTGCATCACTTATTACTATACATTCACGTCAATCCATTAGGGCTATTTTGGTTCAACGGAAAAACATAGGAATAGGGAATTTTCCAATGGCACTCTACTATTCAATTATTCATGCATTTTGTTGAAAGGAATGAAGCAAAACATCCACCTGGACCTACTTTTCAAAATCATATGCATGAAAACAAGACCAAGTGCATTAGTGCCAGAATAACATTCTAACTGTACACGGTTTCATATGGTTTCACTTTATTTTGGCCATGTTTCTTTGCATTCCTCTGCTCTTCCAATTCATGTAAACCAAACACCCAAGTTGACAGAAATCCTGTGTTTACAAATGCTCTGTTTACCATGTGCATTTTCCTATCCTATTCCGGTGTTTTTCCTATCCCTGTGTTTTAAGAATCATGCAAGCCAAATGAGGCCTTACAGAATTACTTCAGTTACAGGTATGTGTCGAAGGGAACTTTGTGTGGTTTGTCCTGCTCCTGCCGCGATGTCGTCCACCTCACCTGAGCTGCTCCATCAATAGAAGCATCCACCAAACCAGACATCACGACTCCTGACCGTCTTTCGCCGCCTCAGATCTCCTTCCCTGCCGCCGGCACCCACCGCAACGGCATCACCATCATCGACTCAGCAGATGAACCTGAGGAGTACAAGGGTCCACAAGAGAGGTCGCACTCTTTTGTTTCTGCTTATGTTATGCATTGCTTAAACTTACCTGCTACTTTATCGTCTTGTTCAGCTCTTGGACTCCCAAGTCAGGTCCAAATTAATGTTCAAACTTGAGTTCTAATTTAGTTGTGGGGCACATATCGAGGCAACAATGAATAGTATGTCTGTCTAATATCTGGTTCACCTAGGGTATGCCTATGTTGTTCATCTTGGGTGGGAAACAAATAGTAAAGCAATCATCATCTGTCTTTTTATTAATTTAAAGCAATCATCAGCCTACTATCATTATTTTTGGATCCATCCACTGGTTGTTACCATCACTCTAAATTTCTGCATGCTCTCCTTACATAATCTCACCATATTTTTTCGTATGCATGTCGATATTGTACACAATCATGCTGAACATGTAGAGAAAAAGAGAAGAGTTTTATGCGGCAATACAATGTCATGCGACATCGCTCCATGGTGGGTTCAATGGCAAACCCTCCCCACCCCTCTCCAAATTGTAATCCAGAGGAAGATATCTGTTCTGAGGCGGATTCAGACGCCGCTGACCACTCCTATTTACCCCCAAGGTGTTTGCTCTACCTTGGCATGATGATGTTAGTCATATCATGCATATGTTGCCTTGCAATGCCTACTTTTGACATCATATATGTCATCTGCTTAGCTTAGACATGTTCTGTAATGCCACATGTTTAGTTTCTATATCATATATGGGAATTATGCAGTCTCATGTCTTTTAGCCAGCCATAATATATGTGAAATGTGCAATGTCATCCTGTTTAACCAGGCATCCTATATTTGAATGATATCTTGCCCATCCTTTTCTTCATTACATTTCCATTTGTCGACAATGTTTGTACATTAAACTACTCTTCCCGTGAATCAGCCATTTGGGTGGGAGATGGAAAATCTAGAGTGAAAACAAGGCCTTCAGAGCGCATAGTGCTACCGTCAAGCAGATCTCTTGTTGGGTCCCGATAGCTCCTCGTAGATGGATTCATAGACAGATGACCAGTCCTATTCCCCCACCGAGGTGTATGCTCTAACTTGGCACGGTTATATCGCTCATATCATGCATACGGTGTCTTGCATTGCATAGTTTAGACATCATATACACAATATTCAACACCATGTTCTTAGTTCGTACATCATATCGAATGCCCTCTGCTTAGCATATAAATCACATATGTGAATTAAATGATGCAATCCTGATTACTTAGATAACATGTAGGTGAATTATGTCATGCATCCTGTTTAGTTATTGATCATATCTTTGAATTATGTTATGCTATGCTATCCAGTTTAGATAGACATCATATATGTGAAATTATGTCATGCTATCCGCTTTAGTTAAACAATATACATGTCAACTATTTCATGTCCTCTTTTTTCCACACTATCTATTGCATCTGTCTCTCATACAATGTCTGTACATTCAACTATGTTTCCTGTTTATCAGCCATTTGAATTGGAGCGGTGATGCCAAGATTCAGCGGACTAAAAACACGGTCTTCAAATAAAAGCAGTGCTACCTCTTGGTGGAGATAGCACCCGGTTGTACATGCACAAGAACCAGCCCTACCACACATAACCCAAACTCTCACAGATTGTACCCCTACTACGATGGATGAGAACCAGCTTCACCCAAGCTAACCCCAACCCCAACCGATAGTAACCTAGTTCCTGCTGACACAAGACCATCTCCACCACAGAGCTCCCAAACAAGAGCAGTTAGTAAGGCAGCTCCAAAGGTCAAAGGGCCAAGATTATCACGGCGAACCCCAACTCCACCAGTTAGTACACCTATTCCTGTGGAGGAAGCACAACCAGCTAGTCGTAGTTTAGCATCTATCGCATTTGATGTTGTTAAATCCTATGTGTGTATGTTCCCATCTTGGAAATATTATATCAAGATGAAGGAAAATTCCAGCTGTGTGTGTTTGTCCGGGAGTTATGTGTAAGTAATGTTATTCATGGCAATTACTTTGCTTCGTCCCATACATCCTACCTCCATGATGGTTATAATACAACAAATTTTCCCATTTTCTCTATAGAGAAGGACCGATTTGGAAACTCAGGATGAGGTAACCTGTGCTAATACCTCTGCTATCTTCAAGAATGCTTGGTGGCGATCGAATTACACAAGAAAACGAACTTCACCGCAAAGAAACTCATCAAATTCCCTTACGCTCTCCCGAGACACATTTATCGGACGATGAATGGGAACGCTTTGTTCAGATCGTCCCAACCAAGAATGTGGTAAGGTCTATGAGCTCATTTTCTATTTTTAAGTATTATATTCTTGCATCTTACTGTACTCTGTTCATGTAGAACAAGTGCCTAAACCTAAAGAACAATTGTTCTAATTTAAGATTCCATTGCTATCATAGTTCAAAAAAGCGCTAGGTGTTAATTGTGCGTTTTGCCACCGCATTGCGCTTTACTGACCAAAGCGCATGCTTATGCGCAGTTATGCACAGATTAAGCATAGTTATGCGCAATGTGTTTTGCCAACGCCTAGAGCCTAGGCGAGCTTAAGCGCTCGCTTAGGCGCGCCTATTTTAACCATGATTGCTTTGCTCTTGTATCACTGTATTTACTGATACAAACTTATTTTTAAATTGAAGGATCCAATCGAAACTCCAATGGGACAGCAGGTATGTTCACGCATGTTTCTTTAACAGGTTTGCTCTTATCAATAGCTCTTTTGATTTCAATTTCAATTGTGTATACAGTTGACTTTCATAACATGCACATTACTAGCATCACAACAGAGCCAATAGTGTTGTTGTACATGTAGACCCGTGGTACCCATCTGAAATCTTGTTGTGCCGTGTAATTTCCCACGCTTTGTATTCTTTCACTGCTGTTTGTCTTGAACTGATATGATTTGAACCGTGTCTCTATTTTGATTTGGCAAGACAATGCAGTGACCATAGGACATAGATATATGTTTGTTTGATGCTTTTATTATGTACTAGTACTTGGAAATAGAAGACTTGGTAGTTTAATCCTGTCCACCTTACTAATGAACTGGTTCACCGAAATGAGTTTCATATACTAGTACATGCTAAACTTGTTATGTGTCTGCTTGTTTCTTCTTTTAGAATGCTGACAGAATATTGGGGAAGAGTGCCTTATTAAGCAATGGTAAAGGAAGTAATGCAGATAAGGTTCAGGATAGTGACACATCCATGTTGGTCTCTGAGGGAGTCCTAGATTAGGGGATGTCCGGATAGCCGAACTATCACCGTTGGCCGGACTCCTGGACTATGAAGATGCAAGATTGAAGACTTCGTCCCATGTCCGGATGGGACTTTCCTTGGCATGGAAGGCAAGCTTGGCGATACGGATATGTAGATCTCCTACCATTGTAACCGACTTTGTGTAACCCTAACCCTATCCGGTGTCTATATAAACCAGAGGGTTTTAGTCCGTAGGACGAACAACAATCATACCATAGGCTAGCTTCTAGGGTTTAGCCTCTCGATCTCGTGGTAGATCCACTCTTGTACTACCCATATCATCAATATTAATCAAGCAGGAGTAGGGTTTTACCTCCATTGAGAGGGCCCAACCTAGGTAAAACATCGTGTCCCTTGTCTCCTGTTACCATCCGCCTAGACGCACAGTTCGGGGCCCCTACCCGAGATCCGCCGGTTTTGACACCGACATTGGTGCTTTCATTGAGAGTTCCTCTGTGTCGCCATCCTTAGGCCCGATGGCTCCTTCGATCATCAACAACGACGCGTCCAGGTGAGACTTTTCTCCCGGTCAGATCTTCAGATTCGCGGCTTCGCATCGCGGGCCAACTCACTTGGCCATCCGAGCAGATCGAAGCTACGCCCGCCATCGTGTCAGATTTGGGAGTTTGAACTACACGCCCGACATCCGCGGAGACTTGATCTTCGACGGGTTCGAGCCACAGCCAAGCGCACCGCACTGTCTCGATGGGCACGATCTAGCTCGTGCCGAACAGTGCCTCGAGGTCGCATTCAGCGTCGCCCGACCCTTAGCTCGAGCCGACTTCTATCGAGGACGAGTGGTTGGACACCGCCTCGGGGGCTACGATTTCTACGGCGATTGAGCCGAACTCCATCCCTTTCCTTTGCGAAGACCGTGACTCCAAGGTGCCGGACTCCTCTCCGGACTCCGAACACTCCACGCCCCTGCCAATCGAATCCAATTGGGCGCCGGTTATGGAGTTCACTGCCATGGACATCTTTCAAAGACTCGCCTGGCGTGATTTACATCCTGAATTCATCAAGTCTCTCTTTATCAGGAGAGCCCTGGCCGGACTATGGTCAGGAAGGTTGGGATGCGGATGACGAAGAAATTCAACGCCCACACACCACCCACTTTGTAGCCATTGTCGAAAGCTTAAACGACGTGCTCGATTTCTACTCCGAAGACATCGACAGTATGGACGACGATGTAGGAGACAACCACGAACCAGCATACTGGACAGCCACCTCATCCCACGATGTATACATGGTGGACACACCTAAAGGAAACGACGACGAGGAACAACGGGACACTAGGAAGGATAAATCCCTCGAAAAGCAGTCAAAACGGCAACGTAAACGCCGCACCAAGTCCCACCTCGACAAAGACCCAGCCATAGAGCAGGGCGAGCCGGTGGACGATGAACATGCTATCGAGCAACCGTCCGAACAGGACAACTTGGATAAACAACCCGTCCTCGTCGAAGATAACAGTCCGGACGATCTCACACCGGACAAATTGTTGGAATAGAAGAACCTTCACAAAAGGCTCGTCGCCACTACGCGTAGCCTGAAAAAGCAGAAGCGGAAGATTAAAACAGCGGAAGACGCACTCAGAATCAGATGGAGCAAAGTACTCAACACCGCAGAGAAATACGGCGACAGTCGCCAAACAAAGAGCTACCCGAAGCGTAAATTACTGCCCGAGTTCGATGAGGAGGCCTCAAAGCCCCTGCAATCAAAGAACAAAGAGGCCGCCCGGTCGGATAGACGACCACATGGCAAACACGGAGCGGCAAGCGGCGCTGCACACAAGCCTGCACGCCATCCGCATAAGGATTCACATCAAAAGGATGGCCCAGTTAGGTCCATTTATGGGCCGAGAAAGCAAGCTCTTCTAAGCAATTCAACACACCGAACACCACGGCACACCCACATATAGGGGCGCCGCACACCCCCTGTGTTTCACCGATGAGGTGCTGGATCACAAATTCCCAGCGGGATTCAAACCCATAAACATAGAGGCATCCGACGGAACCATAGACCCCGGAGTCTGGATTGAGGATTACATCCTCCACATACACATGGCTAGAGGAGATGATCTCCACGCCATAAAATACTTACCCCTCAAGCTCAAAGGGCCAGCTCGGCATTGGCTCAAAAGCCTCCCTGAAAAAACCATTGGTAGTTGGGAAGAGCCCGAGGATGCTTTTCGGGCAAATTTTCAAGGGGCTTATGTCCGTCCTCCGGATGCAGACGATTTAAGTCATATAACTCAACAACCCGGAGAGTCAGCCCGCAAATTCTGGAACAGGTTCCTTACCAAAAAGAACCAAATAGTCGATCGTCCGGACGCCAAGCCTTAGTAGCTTTCAAACACAACGCTCGAGATTTAATGGCTTGCTGACATCTCGCCAGAGAAGCCGAGAACTATGGCTGCATTAATAAGTTTCATAACCCGCTTTTGCGCGGGAGAGGATAGTTGGCTGGCAAGATGCAGTACCAGCGACCCAAGTACATCCGAAGTCAGGGATGGAAATGGGAAACCACGATGCAGCAAGGACCAGCGCCGGACAAAGGGAAACAGCCCGAAGAGCACGACAGTCAATGCCGGATTCAGAAGCTCCAGGCAGAATAAAAAAAACTGCCCCTCAAGGACAGCAGCGACGAGCTATCCAACTTAAACAAAATCTTGGACAAAATATGCCAAATCCACAGTACTCCCGGGAAGCTTGCAAACCATACCCACAGAGATTGTTGGGTCTTCAAGCAGTCCGGCAAACTCAATGCCGAACACAAGGGGCTCGACACACCAAGCGAGGACGATGATGAACCCCACAAGCAGAGCACCAGAAAACAAAAGAATTTCCCACAAAAAATCAAAACCGTGAACTCACTTCAAGTGACAAAAGGGAAAAACAGAGCGGCGCCCATAGAAACACGTGTCGCACTGTCTATCCCAGCAGTGTCCCAACGATGGTTGTCAAAACCAATCACCTTCGATCATCAGGACTATTCCGGAAGTATCCGGAACGCAGGATGGACTGCCTTGATATTAGATCCTATAATCGACGGACTCCAATTTACACAAGTCCTAATGGACGGAGGTAGTGATCTAAACCTGCTATATCAGGACACAATTTGCAAAATGGGGATAGACCCAACCAAAATTCGCCATAGCGACACCTCCTTCAAAGGGGTAATGCCAGGCCTATATGCCCATTGTACGGGCTCCCATCGCAAGAAGTTGTGTTCGCTCACCCGACAACTTCCGCCGTGAAAAGTTAACCTTCCACATCGCCCCATTCAAAGTAGCTATCAAGCACCATCGGGCGTGAAGCTACCGCTTTAACACAATACCACATTATGCATCTCTTACACTTAAAATGCCCGGTCCACGCGGCATCATCTCATTAAAAGGGAGTATTAAGTGTCACTCGAGCACGGAAGAACATGAGATTGCCTTGACAGCCCCACACCAATCTGGCTCTGCTAATCAAAGCACCTGAGTAGGTCATTCGAACCCCGGACATGGCTAGACGAGTCCGGCGCCTACTAGCGGCATAACCCCGTACTAGGGGCTGCACGCATGTACAACAAGAGACAATAAAGCTCAATTTTATTCACTTTTCAACTGCATTCTGTTTATTTAATATAAAGTACATTTTTCGCATGATCTTTTTCTTTTCAACTAAGTTCTTCTTTTTACAGATGAACAACGTATACGCCTCATCCCGTGATACGGCACAACGGAGACATTAGTTGTAACATCCCAAATTTTCAATTTGAATGTTATACATTAGATCATCATGCATATCATATTTTCTTGCATTTTGTTGATCCTAGAAATTTCACGCAACTCAAGGACCCTCGAGAGAGTTGGAGATTTCAAAATTTTCAGATTTGAGTTCTCTCAAAACTATGAAAAGAGGATCATTGGATTTATTTATTTTATCTTCAAATATTTTTCCAATATCAAAAATAAGAGAGGGAATAATATGACTTTCACAAAATTTAGGAAAAATGAAGATTTAATAAATAAATCAAAATTTGGATTTTTTCTCGGAGTTTATTTGCCTTAGGGAAAAATGTGTGTTTTCAAAAATTGCATTTTGGCCCCGTGTTAAAGTTCATTTTGTTCGACTCATTTTTAGGAGTCGGGGAAAGTTTACTTTATTAATTTTGGAGTTCGTTTAGATTTTTATTTATTTATTTTTCTGCGCGTGAAACCGCTTAGTGGGAATCATGCGCCTTGGGCCAAAGGCCCAAGCCGCAAGCCACCGGCCGGCCAAGGCCAGGAGGCCATCGCGCGCGCCACCAAGGGAGCCAGGGAGCCGCCGTTCCTTTTCCTAATACTAGTAGGACTCTTTTCCTACTTTCGTTTATTCCAGATCTGCTTTCTAGATCTTTTCCTCTTGTTTCCTAATCCTAGTCTATTTCTTGTCCCCTACCCCAAGCAAACCCCCTCCCCCCAATATAAATACCCAAGCACCGCCTCTAACACATCAAATCAACACCTCTCCTCTCCTCTCCTCTCCTCACCACCACCGCACCCGCCCTCGCCGCCCGCCGCCCACCCAACTGCCGCCCTCGCGCCGCCACCACCAACGCCGCCGAGCCCCTCGCCTCTTTGAGGTACTAGCCTCACGCGCCACCTTTTCTTTTCCTCGGTTCGTTTTTCAGAATCGCTCCGGTTTCGCCCGATTTCCGCCCGCTTTCTAGATCGGTTTTTCGCTTCGTTTTCTTTCCAAACCCTAGATCGGTTTTTCTCGCGGTTTTTCTTTCCGGTTTTGTTTAGCAAGCAATCGCCGGACTGTTCGTCCTAACGAACGTGATCACCGGTTTGCTTTGGTTAATGAACGTCCGCTCATTCAACCGCTCGTCGTTTTCTTCGCGCCGGATTTATCCCGCTATTTTTCTCGATAGCGATTTCAAATCCGATTTTCTTTCTAGTTTATCTTCTCGCCGCTCATCGGAATCAGGTGATTCAAGCGCTGGAGTTTCGCTCTCGAAACCGCCGCTCCGACTAATCAACTTAAACAAAGTTTTGCTACTGTAAAATTTGACCTAGTTTCAACTTGCTCGAACCGAGCTGTTTTCTTCCGCCGGATGTTTTCCGTTGTTTTGTTTGATTCGTTTTCTTTTGCAACCAGGGTTCTTAAGTTGAATTTTCTGGTCAGACCTTTTATTCAAGATTTACCCATGCATTAGATGAGTACTTATTGTATGCTTGTTGTTTGTCTGCGATAGATCACCCGGTGCGCCGCTTGTTACTTCAATCTCTAGGTTTCATGGATCATCGCTAAGGCAAGTAACACTTGATCATACCTTTACTACCACCCAGTTTTTATGCATTAGATCAATCCTCAAACACTTGCATGATTAGGATCTAATTAAATTGTGGGATGGGAAGTAGATTGAGGTAGTAACTATTACCTGTTTTACTTATGAAACCTTTGGGAGTTACTTCTACGTTTGCTTATTATGCCATGCTAAGCTAGTAGACGTGGATTGGGTGAGTGATATCCATGATGATGTGATATTGTTAAATTAATGGTTTATCTAAGGTGGCAACTTAAACACACATCCGGGTGGACCGAGGCACCTGTTTTCTAGCAGGACTTGCTCAGATTTCTTCGGACCGCCACCCGTGCTCAAAGGGATCATAAGATAATTCATACTAGTAACTTACGTGTGCAGCCACAAGCCATTATGGGCTCGCATAGTTGACTAAGTCGTATGAACTCTTATAGTGGTGGACTAGCAGATGTAGGGGAAGTAGGTGTACCGTCCACCCATCGTAAGGTGCTAGCGCTTCAAAGACTATGTCTCGGTCATCCGCTTCTCAAACACCCTGTAGTACGAGAAACCAAACGGAGGCGATCGAGTCTTGTGGGGAAAAGTGCGCAAGCCTCTACAGAGTGTATAAACTAATCATGATTAGCCGTGTCCCCTGTTATGGACATCTTGAGTATCTAGTACTTGAATATCATGTGAATCTCAACATGTTACTCTAATTAATATTGTTGGGTTTTAATGAGTACTTTTAATTGGGATTGAGGATGTCATCAACCATTCTCAATGTTTAACAACCACCATGATAGTTAAACAAATTTATTCCTTTGCAGTAGGGAAAACTGGCTTTATGCAAAACTGTAATCAGAGAGCTTTTCCACCAGCCACATATGCATGTAGTACAGGCTTATCATTCATTATTCTCTATGTGTTACATTGCCAGATATTCCATGTGCTGACCTGCTTGGCTGCAACTTTCATGTTGCGACTTTTCGCATTTACAGTAAGGTGCCTTAGGTCGTGGTTCTATACTC
Organism: Aegilops longissima; assembly: GCA_021605205.1. Taxonomy (NCBI): domain Eukaryota; kingdom Viridiplantae; phylum Streptophyta; class Magnoliopsida; order Poales; family Poaceae; genus Aegilops; species Aegilops longissima. The sequence continues at coordinate 44,883,952 of CM038676.1, read as the reverse complement.
AATGATGTCACCGGAGTTGATGGACTCACTTATCTTCCAAGTCTTCCGCTGTTATCGTTATTAGATGGCCTTAAGCCATATTTATTGTAATAAGTCCTCTTTGGGCAACGATGTAATAAGTGTGTGATTGCTACTCGTTATAAATCCTTCGGCATCGTGGTGTCAAGATTATCGATCCAGGGATGACACCGAGCACGTAGACTTGATCCATTCGGTCGGGTCGCTACAGAGATGGTATCGAGCACACGCCGACCGTAGGACACGACCACTAAGTTAAAGCCATAGATCACTACTCTCTTCTCATTTTCTAACTCCTCATCTTTTCTACTCTTTTAGGATGATTTGGACGCCAAGATCAAGATGCCCAACCGATGAAGGCACACCTTTTGGATTTCACTTGAAGGAAGTCACCAAGCACCGAACATTGACTACCAAGTTTCACCGGACTTTCAACGCCACTCGCTCAAGAGGAGCTACTGAAGATTCAAGCTCACGCTCCGGAAGGACATTCGCCCCAATCACCAAGCCTATAGATAGTGTTTTCAGCACCAACCTCGAGTCCGGGAAAGAGAATGGCAGCTCATATCACCATGGGACGATTGAGAAGTTTATCAAGAAGACCTCAAGGATACTATCTACCAGATTTATGGACGCCGGAATGAACAATGGGAGATAGTCAGCACCAAGAAGGATAGATCCATTGCAGCTTTCATCCAGGAGTTAAACCAGCACATTCGACGCCAGGAGAACCAGATGTGCAATTATATGATAGAGTTGAAGAATGCGAAGGGAAGGATCATCGAACTTGAAGGAGAACTCAAGTCTACACGCAAGGACTATATGGACGAGATCGAGCTGTAGCAAGACACAATAACGATCTTAAGTATGAGATTGAAGAACTCAAGAAGAAATTGGCGCCAAGAATGAAGACAAGTACGCCGGCTGTCCGAGCAACTACATCATCATCGATTTACATCGATTCGGATCCAAGTGAACCCGACTTTGAAGACAAAGCTGGAGCAGACATCATGGAGTCTTCCACCGGTTCAAATTAGTAGATGACCCCCACATATTAGTAGTATTACCTCCATGTAAACATTATAGTACACGCACTTTTGCGATAGTTAGATCGATGTAAGCCCTTTGTTTGAATTGAATGAAGTGATTTTGTGTGCATTTGCTCATGTGCATTTGGGTAGTGTTTTCTCCTTAGACCTCACACTATTTCTTAATTTCTCATCTTTTCTAAACCCATCAGATGCCTCCGAGACGCGACCCCGGGTTTGCTTTTCCGCCAGAGATCACCCAGTTGATCCAGCAGCAGAAAACTTTGATCCAAACATTGGTACAGAACCAAGGCAACAACAACAACAACAACAACAACCCACCACCACCACCACCTGCGGATCACTTGACCCGTTTCTTAAGGCTGAACCCGCCGGTGTTTTCCAGTAGCATCGAGCCAATAGTAGCAGATGATTGGCTCCGTAAGGTAGGGAGGGAGTTGACCACCGCAGGATGTACAGATGGAGAAAAGGTGAAGTTTGCTGCACACCAGCTTGAAGCACCCGCAGCAGATGGTGGGAGAATTTCACAGCCACTTACCTCAGAGACACCGCCACATGGGATCAGTTTCAAGAAGCTTTCAAGACCGCCCATGTCTCAAAGAGGAGCTATGGCTATGAAGAAGCGTGAGTTTCGCAACTTACGCCAAGGAGGAAGGACTGTTGGCCAATATGTGGATGATTTTAGTAAGTTAGCACGTTATGCCCTGATGACGTTACTACAGATGCAGCTAAGCAGAGAAGTTTCGAAGGACTGAATGATGAATTAAGCATGCAGTTGATGGTAGCAAGTTTCAATAACTACCAGGAGTTGGTAGACCGTGCCTCATGATTGAAGGAAAGCAGCAAATTGAGAACCGCAAGAGGAAGTATGGGCAGGGAAGTATAACTCGAGCCCAAAGAAGCTCTGCTATACCCCTAAACAGGAGTTCAGTTTTAGCATACCCATGGAGGAGGTAGTTCGCACAACCATAATGGCCACAAGAATGGTAATGGGAATGGAGGAAGCAACGGCCAGAACCGGACCACACCAACAACCCCGACCAAGAAAGACTTGAGTCATGTCACCTGTTACAAGTGTTCCAAGACCAGACATTATGCAAATGAATGTTCCGAAGGCCAAGGTGGAAATGGAAACTCTGGAAAGAAGCCAAACCCTTTCAACAGGGGACAGGTGAACCACATTGATGTGAAGGAGGTTGAAGATCAGCCTGATGCAGTAATTGGTAAGTTTTTGGTTAAGTCATTTACTGCACTAGTTCTTTTCGATACTGGTGCATCGCATTCATACATATCAAGGGGATTTGTAGAGAAGTATAGCCTACCTACTCGGATTCTTAAAACCCCTATGCTAGTAAGCTCACCAGGAGCGGAGTACATGGCCAGACAAGGATGTTTTCAAGTGCCATTAAGTATAGGAAGGCATGTGTTCCCGACGGATTTGATCATTTTGGAATCCCAAGGATTTGATGTGATTCTCGGTATGGATTGGCTGTCGATGTATGGAGGAAACATCGATTGCGCAAGTAAGACGATTTTGCCCACAACACCAGAAGGAAGAAGGATTAAGTATGTATCACGGCATGAGCCGAGGAGAGCTCATGTAAATTGCCTATCAGGAGTTGTGCAGGAAGAGGTGCCAGTAGTGAAGGATTACCCTGATGTATTTCCTGAGGAATTGCCAGGAATGCCACCGGATAGATACATTGAGTTTTTGATTGAGCTGTTGCCGTGAACAGCCCAATATCGGCTTACCATACGGTGATGCCCGCACAGATTTGGCGGAAATCAAGAAGCGATTAAGGAGCTATTGGATAAAGGTTTTATACGCCCAAGTTCTCCGCCTTGGGGATCACCCGCATCGTTAGTGGAGAAGAAGGATGGATCGTTATGATGGTTGTTGATTATCGTGGATTGAATGAAGTAACAATCAAGAACAAGTACCCACTACCAATGATAAATGATCTGTTTGATCGCTTGCAAGGAGCTGAAGTGTTTTCCAAGATCGATTTGCGATCGTGGTACCATCGCTGAAGATTCGGGAGCAGGACATACCTAAGACAGCATTTACCACGAGATATGGACTGTATGAATATACCGTTATGTCATATGGACTGACTAACGCGCCAGCCTATTTCATGAACCTGATGAACAAAGTGTTATGGAGTTTTTGGATAAGTTCGTCGTGGTGTTCATTAATGATATTTTGGTTTTCTCGAAGAATGAAGAGGAACATAAGGAACATTTGCGATTGGTTTTGGAGAAACTGAGGGAATATCAGTTATATGCCAAGTTCAGCAAATGTGAGTATTGGCTAAAGGAAGTTGGATTTCTTGGACATGTTATATCCGGAGAAGGGATAGCAGTTGACCCCACAAAGGTTGAGACCAGAACTAAATGGGAAGCACCAACGACAGCTTGAGAGATCCGAGTTTCCTTGACTCGCAGGATACTACCAAGATTCATTGAGAATTTCTCAAGGATTGCAAAGCCTATGACGGAATTGCTGAAAAAGGATACCAAGTTCATATAGACTAAGGATTGTGAGGCAAGTTTTCAGGAGTTGAAGAAAAGATTGGTTACCTCACCAAGCTAATTTTGCCGATCGCACCAAGGATTATGAGGTGTATTACACGCTCACGCCAAGGACTTGGAGCAAGTGCTTATGCAGAAGGAAGAGTTGTTTCAGATGCTTCACGACAGCTTAAGCCTCATGAGTTGAATTATGCCACACATGATTTGGAGTTAGCAGCCACAGTGCATGCATTGAAGACATGGAGACATTTTCTCATTGGAAATCATTGTGAGGTATACACGGATCACAAGAGTTTGAAGTACATCTTCACGCAGAAGGAATTAAATCTTAGACAGAGGAGATGGTTGGAGCTTATCAAGGATTATGATATGAGTTTGCATTATCATCCCTGAAAGGCTAATGTAGTAGCTGACGCATTGAGCCGCAAGAGCCATGTCAATACGCTATTGACGGGAGAAATACCAAAGGAGCTAGCAGAAGACCTTCGTGAGCTATGTTTGGAAATAGTTCCGAGAGGCTACGTAGCAGCATTGGAGATTCAATCTACCTTGGTGGACAAATCAGGGAAGCTCAGAAAAAGGACAAAGAGATTGCGGATATAAAGGAGAAAATGAGCGAAGGAAAAGCTAAGGGATTTCGTGAGGATGAGCACGATACCCTATTGTTTGAGGACCGTATTTATGTGCCAAATGACCCGGAGATCAGGAAGTTGATTCTGCAAGAGGCACATGATTCACCCTATTCGATTCACCCAGGAAATACCAAGATGTATTTGGATTTGAAGGAAACGTTCTGGTGGACCGGAATGAAGAAGGATATCGCAGAGTATGTAGCAGCTATGATGTATGTCGAGAGTGAAGGCGAACACCGTAAGCCAGCAGGATTGTTGCAGCCATTGCCAATACCCAATGGAAGTGGGATAATCTAGGCATGGATTTCATCACAGGTTTGCCAAAGACTCGCTCAGGCTATGATTCGACGGTTATAGTCGACCGCTTGACTAAGGTAGCTCATTTCATTCCAATCAAGACTACCTATAGCAGTGCTAAGTTGGCAAAGATATACATGACCAGAATTGTGTCTTTGCACGGAGTTCCGAGGAGTATCGATCGATAGAGGAACCCAATTTACCTCAAAGTTTTGGAATCAGCCAGTACGAAACATTGGGAACCAGGCTGGAATTCAAGATAGCTTTCCACACACGCATCGATGGATGACCGAGAGAGTCAATCAGATTTTGGAGGATATGCCGAGAGCTTGTGCACTAGACTATGGATCTAGTTGGGACGATAACATGCCGTATGCTGAATTTTCTTATAACAACAGCTACCAAACCAGCTTGAAGATGGCACCTTCGAGGCTCAGACGGAAGGAGGTGTAGGACACCGCTATCATGGGACGGGTTGGAGACCGTCGCTTGTTTGGACCAGATTTGATTAAGGAGTCTCAACAGTAAGGTTGTTGATTCGCGATAGGCTCAAGGTAGCCCAGTCCTGCATGTAAAAGCTATGCGGATTCAAAATGCAAGGCGATAGAATATGAAGTTGAGACAGAGTTTATCTCGAGTATCCCCACTTCGAGGAGTTAAGCTGCTTTGGAGTTAAAGGAAAGTTAGCGCCTGCTTCGTTGGACCGTGATAGGATCTTGCAATGCATGGGAGAAGTCGCTATAAGTTGGAATTACTCAAGGACTGTCAGAGTTCATGACGTGTTCCATGTTTCTCTTGAAGAAATGTCACGCCGAGATGGCGGAAGTACCGCTAAGAGATACAAGACCACTTGAAGCAATTCAGTTGAAGGATGATTTGACATATGAGGAGAAACCAGTCAAGATTCTCGATTATGCCAGCAGAGTTACTCGCAGCAAGGTTATCAAGTTTTGCAAGGTTCAAGGAGCCACCACACCGAGGATGAAGCCACCGGGAAAGAGAAGAAGATTTGCTCAAAGACCACCTCACCTATTTTCTAGCCAACCCGAATCTCAAGGGCTAGATTCATCTTAAGGGGTAGGTTTGTAACATCCCTAATTTTCAATTTGGAATGTTATACATTAGATCATCATGCATATCATATTTTCTTGCATTTTGTTGATCCTAGAAATTTCACGCAACTCAAGGACCCTCGAGAGAGTTGAGATTTCAAATTTTCAGATTTGAGTTCTCTCAAAACTATGAAAAGAGGATCATTGATTTATTTATTTTATCTTCAAATATTTTTCCAATATCAAAAATAAGAGAGGGAATAATATGACTTTCCCAAAATTTAGGAAAAATGAAGATTTAATAAATAAATCAAATTTTGGATTTTTTTCTGAGTTTATTTGCCTTAGGGAAAATGCGTGTTTTCAAAAATTGCATTTTGGCCCCGTGTTAAAGTTCATTTTGTTCGACTCATTTTAGGAGTCGGGAAAGTTTACTTTATTAATTTTGGAGTTCGCTTAGATTTTTTTATTTATTTTTCTGCCAAAACCGCTTAAAAAATCTCAGCGCTTTGGGCCAAAGGCCCAAGCCGCCAAAGCCACCGGCCGGCCAGGAGGCCAACACCATCACGCCACCGCACAGGAGCTTGATTTTTATTTATTTATTTTTCTGCACGCGAGACCGTTTAAAAAAAAAGGAACCGCAGCGCCTTGGGCCAAAGGCCCAATCCGCCAAAGCCACCGGCCGGCCAGGAGGCCAACACTATCGCGCGCCGCACAGGGAGCCAGGTAGCCGCCGCTTCTTTTTTAATCCTAGTAGGACTCTTGTCCTATTTCCGTTTATTCCGTATTTGTTTCTAGATCTTTTCCCTCTTCAATTTGGAATGTTATACATTAGATCATCATGCGTATCATATTTTCTTGCATTTTATTGATCCTAGAAATTTCACGCAACTCAAGGACCCTCGAGAGAGTTGAGGTTTCAAATTTTCATATTTGAGTTCTCTCAAACTATGAAAAGAGGATCGTTGATTCATTTATTTTATCTTCAAATATTTTTCCAATATCAAAATAAGAGAGGAATAATATGACTTTCCCAAAATTTAGGAAAATGAAGATTTAATAAATAAATCAAATTTTGGATTTTCTCGAGTTTATTTGCCTTAAGGAAAAATGCGTGTTTTCAAAATTGCATTTTAGGCCCGAGTAAAGTTCATTTTGTTCGACTCATTTTAGAGTCGGGAAAGTTTACTTTATTAATTTTGGAGTTCGCTTAGATTTTTTTATTTATTTTTCTGCGCGTGGTGGCCTCGTGGCCTTGGCCGGCCGGTGGCTTGCGGCTTGGGCCTTTGGCCCAAGGCGCTGCGGTATTTTATTTTTAAATCGGTTTCGCGCGCAGAAAATTACAGAGAAAAAATCTAAACGAACTCCAAAATTAATAAAGTAACTTTCCCGACTCCTAAAAATGAGTCTAACAAAATGAACTTTTACTCGGCCTAAAATGCAATTTTTGAAAACACGATTTTTCCCTAAGGCAAATAAACTCCGAGAAAATCCAAAATTTGATTTATTTATTAAATCTTCATTTTCCTAAATTTTGGGAAAGTCATATTATTCTCTCTTATTTTTGATATTGGAAAATATTTGAAGATAAAATAAATGAATCCAACGATCCTCTTTTCATAGTTTTGAGAGAACTCAAATATGAAAATTTCAAACCTCCAACTTTCTCCGAGGGTCCTTGAGTTGCGTGAAATTTCTAGGATCAACAAAATGCAAGAAAATATGATATGCATGATGATCTAATGTATAACATTCCAAATTGAAAATTTGGGATGTTACAAACTTACCCCTTAAGATGAATCTCGCCTCGAGATTCGGGTTGGCTAGAAAATAGGTGAGGGTGGTCTTTGAGCAAATCTTCTTCTCTTCCTGTGTGGCTTCATCCTCGCAGTGGTGGCTCCAATCGAACCTTGCAAAACTTGATAACCTTGCTGCGTAGTAACTCGCCGCATAATCGAGAATCCTGACCGGTTTCTCCTCATATGTCAAATCATCCTTCAACTGAATTGCTTCAAGTGGCACCGTATCTTTAGCGGTACTTCCGCCTCTCGGCGTGACATTTCTTCAGCTGAGAAACATGGAATACATCATGAACTCCCGACAGTCCCTCCGCAATTCCAACTTATGTTTATTCTCCCATGCTGTAAAATCCTATATGGTCCAACTAAACGTGGCACCAATTTTCCTTTAACTCCAAATCGCTTAACTCCTCAAGGGGGATACTCTAAGATAAACTCTGCTCCAACTTCATATTCTATCGCTTTGCGCTTTGAATCCGCATAGCTTTTCTCGTCTGGACTGGCTACCTTGAGCCTATCGCTAATCAACTTAACTTTCTGTTCGCACTCTTAATCAAATCTGGTCCAAACAATCGACGGTCTCCAACTTCGCCCCATGACAACGGTGTCCTGCACCTCCTTCCGCATAAAGCCTCGAAGGTGACATCTTCAAGTTGGTTTGGTAATCTGTTGTTATAAGAAAACTCTGATACGGCAAGTTATCGCCCCAACAAGATCCATAATCTAGTGCACAAGCTCTCAAAGATATCCTCCAAAATCTGATTGACTCTCTCACCCGTCCATCCGTCAGGTGAAAAGCTGTATCAATTCTAGCCTGGTTCCTAACGTTTCATGCAACTGATTCCAAAATTTTGTGATAAATTGGGTTCCTCTATCTGATATGATACTCCCCGGAACTCCTTGCAAACAAACAATTCTGGTCATGTATATCTTTGCCAACTTAGCACTGCTATAGGTAGTCTTGACTGGAATGAAATGAGCTACCTTCGTCAAGCGGTCGACTATAACCCAAATCGAGTCATAGCCTGAACGAGTCTTTGGCAAACCTGTGATGAAATCCATGCCTAGTTTATCCCACTTCCATTCGGGTATCGGCAATGGCTGCAACAATCCTGCTGGCTTTTGATGTTCTACCTTCACTCTCTGACATACATCGCGAACTGCTACATACTCGCAATATCCTTCTTCATTCCGTCCACCGTAATGTTTCCTTCAAATCTAAATACATCTTGGTATTTCGGTGAATCGAATAGGTGAATCATGTGCTTCTTGCAAAATCAACTTCCTGATCTCCGGTCATTTGGCACATAAATACGGTCCTCAAACCATAGGGTATCGTGCTCATCCTCACGAAATCCCTTAGCTTTTCCTTCGCCATTTTCTTCTTTATATCCGCAATCTTTTGTCCTTTTCTCGAGATTCCCTGATTTTATCCATCAACGAGACTGAATCTCCAATGCTGCTACGTAGCCTCTCGAAACTAATTCCAAACATAGCTCACGAAGATCTTCTCGCTAGCTCCTTTGGTATTTCTCTCACAATAGCGTATTGACATGGCTCTTGCGGCTCAATGCGCCGCCTACTACATTAGCCTTTCCGGATGATAATGCAATCTCATATCATAATCCTTGATGAGTTCCAACCATTTCCTTTGTCTAAGGTTTAACTCCTTCTGCGTGAAAATGTACTTCAAACTCTTGTGATCCGTGTATACCTCACAATGATTTCCAATGAGAAAATGTCTCCATGTCTTCAATGCATGCACAACGGCTGCTAACTCCAAATCATATGTGGCATAATTCAACTCATGAGGCTTAAGCTGCCGTGAAGCATACGAAACAACTCTTCCTTCCTGCATAAGCACTGCTCCAAGTCCTCGACATGAAGCGTCGCAATACACCTCATAATCCTTGGTCCGATCCGCAAAATTAGCACCGTGAGGTAACCAATCTTTTCTTCAACTCCTAAAACTTGCCTCACAATCCTCAGTCCATATGAACTTGGTATCCTTTTCAGCAATTCCGCCATAGGTTTTGCAGTCCTGAGAAATTCTCAATGAATCTCCGGTGGTATCCTGCGAGTCCAAGGAAACTCCGGATCTCTCCAACTGTCATTGGTGCTTCCCATTTGGTTACGGTCTCAACCTTTGTGGGGTCAACTGCTATCCCTTCTCCGGATATAACATGTCCAAGAAATCCAACTTCCTTTAGCCAAAACTCACATTTGCTGAACTTGGCATATAACTAATGTTCTCTTAGCTTCTCCAAAACCAATCGCAAATGTTCCTTATGTTCTTCTTCATTCTTCGAGAAAACCAAAATATCATCAATGAACACCACGACGAACTTATCCAAAAACTCCTTAAACACTTTGTTCATCGGTTCATGAAATAGGCCGCATGTTAGTCATCCAAATGACATAACGGTGTACTCATACAGTCCATATCTCGTGGTAAATGCGGTCTTAGGTATGTCCTGCTCCCGAATCTTCAACTGATGGTACCCTGATCGCAAATCGATCTTGGAAAACACTTTAGCTCCTTGCAAACGATCAAACAGATCATTTATCATAGGTAGTGGGTACTTGTTCTTGATCGTTACTTGATTTAACCCACGATAGTCTACAACCATCCTTAATGATCTGTCCTTCTTCTCTACTAAAAGTACGGTGATCCCCAAGGCGAAGAACTTGGGCGATATAACCTTTATCCATTAGCTCCTTAATCGCTTCTTGATTTCCGCAAAATCTCGTAAGGGCATCCTGTATGGTCGCTTCGATATCGGGCCTGCTCTCGCAACAGCTCAATCAAAAACTCAATGTCTCTATCCGTGGCATTCCCGCAATTCCTCAGAAATACATCGGGAAATCCTTTACCACCGGTACTTCTTCCCGCACAACTCCCGATAAGGAATTTATTCATGCTCTCCTCGCTCATGCCGTGATACATACTTGATTCTCCTCCTTCGGGTGGTCAAGAAATTGACTTAGTGGCGCAATCTATGTTCCTCCATACTCGATAACCAATCCATGCCTAATATCACATCCAATCCTTGGGATTCCGTAACTATTAGGTCCGAGGGAAAACATAGTGTCCAATCCTTAATGGCAATGATCACACCATATACTAGCCATGTATTCTGTATCAATGTTTGGATCAAAGTGTTCTGCTGCTGGATCAATTGGGTGATCTCTCAAGGGAAAACAAACCCGGGTCGCTTCCTCTGAGGCATCCGATGGGTTTAGAAAAGATGAGAAATTAAGAATAGAGTGAGGTCTAAGGAGAAACACTACCCGAATGCACATGAGCAAATGCACAAAAAATCACTTCATTCACTTCAAACAAAGGGCTTACAACGATCTAACTATCGCAAGGTGCTTGTACTAGTGTGTGGGGGTCATCTACTAATTTGAACCGGTGGAAGACTCCATGATGTCTGCTCCAGCTTCGTCTTCATAGTCGGGTTCACTTGGATCCGAATCGGTGTCGTCGATGATGATGTAGTTGTTCTGACAATGACGATTTGTCTTCATTCTTGAGCGCCAATTTCTTCTTGAGTTCTTCAATCTCATACTTAAGATCGTTATTGTGTCTTGCTACAGCCACGATCTCGCCCATATAGTCCTTGCGTAGACTTCAGTTCTCCTTCAAGTTCGATGATCCTCCCTTTGCATTCTTCAACTCTATCATATCATTGCACATCTGGTTCTCTTTGGCGCCGAATGTGCTGGTTTAACTCTTGGATGAAAGCTGCAATGGATCTGTCCTTCTTGGTGCCGACTATCTCCCATTGTTCATTCCGCGTCCGCAAATCTGGTAGATAGTGTCCTTGAGGTCTTCTTGATAAACTTCTCCAATGCGCCCCATGGTGATATGAGCTGCCATGCTCTTTCCTGCACTCCAGGTTGGTGCAATCGAAAACACTATCTATAGGCTTGGTGATTGGGGCGATTGTCCTTCCTTTAACGTGACCTTGAATCTTCCAAATACCCTCTTCGTGCATAGTGGCGCTGAAAGTCCCGTGAAACTTGGTAGTCCAATGTTTAGGTACTTGGTGACTTCCTTCAAGTGAAATCCAAAAGGTGTGCCTTCATCTGTTGGGCGATTTGATCTTCAAGGCCCTTCATCCTAAAAGAGTAGAAAAGATGAGGAGTTAGAAAATGAGAAGAGAGTAGTGATCTATGGCTTTAACTTAGTGGTCGTGGTCTCATACCAACTTGGCTCGATACTATCTCTCAGAGCGACCCGACCAATGGATCAAGTCTCTCGTGTTCGTGTCATCCCCGGATCAAGAATGCCGACACCACACAAGATTTCAAGGATTTATAACAGAGTAGAAATCACACACTTATTACATCGCTTGTCCGTAAGAGGACTTATTACAATAAATATGGCTTAAGGCCATCTAATAACGATAACAGCGAAGACTTGGAAGATAAGTGAGTCCATCAACTCCAGCCGCATCACCGAGTATAGAACCACGACCTAAAGCACCTTACTGTCGTTCGAAAAGTCTCGCAACATGAAAGTTGCAGTTCGAAACGGGCCAGACATGGAATATGCCGCAATGTAACACATAGAGAATAATGAATGATAAGCCTGTACTACATGCATATGTGGCTGGTGGAAAGCTCTACGTTACAGCTTTGCATAAAGCCAGTTTTTCCCTACTGCAAAGGAATAAATTTGTTTAACTATCATGGTGGTTGTTAAACATTGAGAATGGTTGACAGATCCTCAATCCTAATTAAAAGTACTCATTAAAAACCCAACAATATTAATTAGAGTAACATGTTGAGATTCACATGATATTCAAGTACTAGATACTCAAGATGTCCATAACCGGGACACGGCTAATCATGATTAGTTTATACACTCGCAGAGGTTTGCGACTTTTCCCCACAAGACCGGATCGCCCGCTTGGTTTCTCGTGACTACATGGTGTTTAAGAAACGGATGACCGAGACATAGTCTTTCGTAAGCGCTTAGCACCTTACGATGGGTGGACCGCACACCTACATCCCCTACATCTGCTAGTCCACCACTATAAGAGTTTGCACGACTTAGTCAACTATGCCAGAGCCCATAATGGCTTGTGGCTGCACACGAAGTTACTAGTATGAATTATCTTATGATCCCTTTGAGCCCGGGTGGCGGTCCAAAATAAAACAGTAAGTCCTCGATGGAAACCAGTGCCTCTATACACCCGTATGTGTGTTTAAGTTGCCACCTTAGATAAACCATTAATTTAACAATCTCACATCCGTCATGGATATCAATCACCCAATCCACGCCTACTAGCATAGCATGGCATAAGCAAACGAGAAGTAACTCCCAAGGTCTCATAAGTAAAACAGTAATAGGTACTACCTCAATCTACTTCCCATCCCACAATTTATTTTAGATCCTAATCATGCAAGTGTTTGAGGATTGATCTAATGCATAAAAACTGGGTAGTAGAAAAGATATGATCAAGTGTTACTTGCCTTGCCGATGATCCGCAAACCTAGAGACTCAAGTAACAAGCGGCGACCGGTGATCTATCGCAGACAAACAACAAGCATACAATAAGTACTCATCTAATGCATGTAAATCTCGAATAAAAGATCTAACCAGAAAGTTCAACTTAAGAACCCTGGTTGCAAAAAGAATCGAATCAAATAAAGCAACGAAAGTCAAACGATTTAAAAACAACTTGGTTCTAGCAAGTTGAAACTAAGTCAAATTTACAGTAGCAAAACTTTTTGTTGATTAGTCGGAACGGCGGTTTCGAATCGAAACTCCAGCGCTTGAATCACCTGATTCCGATAAACGAGCGAGAAGATAGACTAGAAAGAAAATCGGATCTGAAATCGCTATCGTAAAAATAGCGGAATAAACCGATGAGAAAGAAAACGATTTAACGGTTGAACGAACGGACGCTCATTAACCGGCAAACGGTGATCACGCTCGTTAGGACGAACGGTCCGCTAACGCCATAAACAAAACCGAAAGAAAACCGCGAGAAAATCGATCTAGGGTTTCGGAAAGAAAACCAAACAAAAACCGATCTAGAAAACGGAACGGAATCGGAACGGAAATCGGATCGAAAAGAAAGGTGACGCGCTGGGGCTAGTACCTCAAGAAGCGAGGGCTCGGCGGCGGCGGCGTTGGTGGCGGCGGCGAGGGCAAGTGGCGGCGGCGGCGCTGGTGAGGGGCGGCGGCGGCAGTGTAGGGCGACGGCGGTGTGGGGCGGCGGCGGCGGTGTAGAGAGGAGAGGAGAGGAGAGGTGTTGATTTGATGTGTTAGAGGGGGCGGTGCTTGGGTATTTATATTGGGGAGGGGAGGGTTTTTTCTTGGGGTAGGGGACAAGAAATAGACTAGGATTAGGAAACAAAGAGAAAAGATCTAGAAACAGATACGAAATAAACGGAAGTAGGAAAAGAGTCCTACTAGGAAAAGGAAAAAGGATATCGAAGCGACCATACAGGATGCCCGCACAGGATTTGGCGGAAATCAAAAAGCAGATTAAGGAGCTATTGGATAAAGGTTATATACGCCCAAGTTCTTCGCCTTGGGGATCACCTGTACTGTTAGTGGAGAAGAAGGATGGATCTTTAAGGATGGTTGTTGATTATCGTGGGTTAAATGAAGTAACAATCAAGAACAAGTACCCACTACCAATGATAAATGATCTGCTTGATCGCTTGCAAGGAGCTAAAGTGTTTTCCAAGATCGATTTGTGATCGTGGTACCATCGCTAAAGATTCCGGAGCAGGACATACCTAAGACAGCATTTACCACGAGATATGGATCAGATGAGTACAATCGTTATGTCATTTGACTGACTAACGCTACCGCCTATTTCATGAACCCGATGAACAAAGTGTTTATGGAGTTTTTGGATAAGTTCGCCGTGGTGTTCATAGATGATATTTTGGTTTTCAAAGAATGAAGAAGAACATAAGGAACATTTATGTATTGGTTTTGGAGAAGCTAAGAGAACATCGCTTATATGCCAAGTTCAGCAAATGTGAGTTTTGGCTAAAGGAAGTTGGATTTCTTGGACATGTTATATCCGGGAAGGGATAGCAGTTGACCCCACAAAGTTGAAACCAGAATCAAATGGGAAGCACCAACGACAGCTTGAGAGATCCGAGTTTCCTTGGACTCGCAGGATACTACCAAAGATTTATTGAGAATTTCTCAAGGATTGCAAAACCTATGACGGAATTGCTGAAAAAGGATACCAAGTTCATATGGACTGAGGATTGTGAGGCAAGTTTTCAGGAGTTGAAGAAAAGATTGGTTACCTCACCAGTGTTAATTTTGCCGATCGCACCAAGGATCATGAGGTGTATTATGCACGCTCACGCCGAGGACTTGGAGCAGGCTTATGCAGAAGGAAGAGTTGTTTCAGATGCTTCACGACAACTAAAACCTCATGAATTAAATTATGCCACACAAGATTTGGAGATAGCAGCCGTAGTGCATGCCTTGAAGACATGGAGACATTTCTCATTGGAAATCATTGTGAGGTGTACACGGATCACAAGAGTTTGAAGTACATCTTCACGCAGTATGAATTAAATCTCATACAGAGGAGATGGTTGGAGCTTATTAAGGATTATGATATGAGATTGCATTATCACCCCGAGAAGGCTAACATTGTAGCGCATTTATTGAGCTGTAAGAGCCACGCCAATACACTAATGATGGAGGAATACCCAAGGAGTTAGTCAAGACCTTCGAGAGCTATGTTTGGAAATAGTTCCAGAGGCTACGAGCAGCATTGAGATTCAGTCTACCTTGATGGATAAAATCAGGAAGCTCGTAAAAGGACAAAGAGATTGCAGATATAAAGAAGAAAATGAGCAAAGGAAAAGCAAAGGATTTCGTGGAGGATGAGCACGATACCCTACGGTTTGAGGACCGATTTACGCGCTAAATGACCCGGAGATCGTGAAGTTGATTCTGCAAGAGGCACATGATTCACCCTATTCGATTCACCCAGGAAATACCAAGATGTATTTGATTTGAAGGAAACATTCGTGGACCGGAATGAAGAAGGATATCGCGAGTATGTAGCAGTTTGCGATGTATGTCGAGAGTGAAGGCGTAACATCGTAAGCCAGCAGGATTGTTGCAGCCATTGCCAATACCCAATGGAAGTGGGATAAACTAGGCATGGATTTCATCACAGGTTTGCCAAAGACTCGTTCAGGCTATGATTCGATTTGGGTTATAGTCGACCGCTTGACGAAGGTAGCTCATTTCATTCCATTCAAGACTACCTATAGCAGTGCTAAGTTGGCAAAGATATACATGACCAGAATTGTATGTTTGCACGGAGTTCCGAGGAGTATCGTATCAGATGGAGGAACCCAATTTACCTCAAAGTTTTGGAATCAGTTGCATGAAACGTTAGGAACGAGGCTAGAATTCAGTACATCTTTTCACCCACAGACAGATGGACAGACTGAGAGAGTCAATCAGATTTTGGAGGATATGCTGAGAGCTTGTGCACTAGACTATGGATCTAGTTGGGACGATAACTTGCCGTATGCTGAATTTTCTTATAACAACAGTTACCAAACGAGCTTGAAGATGGCACCTTTCGAGGCTTTGTACGGAAGGAGGTGTAGGACACCGCTATCATGGGACGAAGCGGAGACCGCCGCTTGTTTGGACCAGATTTGATCAAGGAGTCTCAATGTATGTTGTTGATTCGCGATAGGCTCAAGGTAGCCCAGTCCGATAGAAAAGCTATGCGGATTCAAACGCAGCTTATAGAAATGAAGTTGGAGACAGAGTTTATCTTAGAGTATCCCCACTTCGAGGAGTTAAGCGATTTGGAGTTAAAGGAAAGTTAGCACCACGCTTCGCTGGGCCATATAGGATTTTGCAACGCATGGGAGAAGTTGCTTATAAGCTGGAATTGCCGAGGGACTGTCAGAGTTCATGACGGTTCCATGTTTCTCGCTTGAAGAAATGTCACACCGAGATGGCGGAAGTACCGCTAAGAGATACAAAGGCTACTTGAAGCAATTCAGTTGAAGGATGATTCAACATATGAGGAGAAACCAACAGATTCTCAAGATGCCAGCAGAGTTACTCGCAGCAAGGTTATCAAGATTTGCAAGGTTCAAGGAGCCACCACTCTAAGGATGAAGCCACCGGGAAAGAGAAGAAGATTTGCTCAAGGACCACCTCACCTATTTTCTAGTTAACCCAATCTCGAGGGCTAGATTCATCTTAAGGGGTAGGTTTGGAACATCCCAAATTTTCAATTTGAATGTTATACATTAGATCATCATGCATATCATATTTTCTTGCATTTTGTTGATCCTAGAAATTTCACGAACTCAAGGACCCTCGGAGAGAGTTGAGATTTCAAATTTTCGATTTGAGTTCTCTCAAAACTATGAAAAGAGGATCATTGGAATTATTTATTTTATCTTCAAATATTTTTCCAATATCAAAATAAGAGAGGGAATAATATGACTTTCCCAAAATTTAGGAAAATGAAGATTTAATAAATAAATCAAATTTTGGATTTTTCTTGAGTTTATTTGCCTTAGGGAAAAATGCGTGTTTTCAAAATTGCATTTTGGCCCGTGTTAAAGTTCATTTTGTTCACTCATTTTAGGAGTCGGGAAAGTTTACTTTATTAAATTTGGAGTTCGTTTAGATTTTTTTATTTATTTTTTTTGCCATGAGACCGCTTAGTGGGAATCAGAGCGCCTTGGGCCAAAGGCCCAAGCCGAAGCCACCGGCCGCCAAGGCCAGAGGCCACCACAAGACTGGGAAGCCAG
The DNA here is from genome assembly GCA_021605205.1 of Aegilops longissima. Taxonomy (NCBI): domain Eukaryota; kingdom Viridiplantae; phylum Streptophyta; class Magnoliopsida; order Poales; family Poaceae; genus Aegilops; species Aegilops longissima. Next base: position 44,866,781 of record CM038676.1, on the reverse strand, counting down.
GAGCCGCCGCCTTTTCCTAATACTAGTAGGACTCTTTTCCTACTTCCGCTTATTCCAGATCTGTTTCTAGATCTTTTCCTCTTGTTTCCTAATCCTAGTCTATTTCTTGTCCCCTACCCCATGCAAAAACCCTCCCTCCCCAATATAAATACCCAAGCACCCCCTCTAACACTTCAAACCAACACCTCTCTCACCTCTCCTCTCCTCTCCTCACACCGCCGCCGCCGCCACCCACCCAGCGCCGCCGCTTCACGCCACTTGCCGCCGCCACCACTAACGCCGCCACGAGCTCTCGCTTCGAGGTACTAGCCTCAGCCAAGGTCACCTTTTTCTTTTCCGATCCGATTTCCGCTCCGATTCGCCCGTTTCTAGATCGGTTTTTCGCTTCGTTTTCTTTTCTCAAACCCTAGATCGGTTTTTCGCCGGTTTTTCTTCCGGTTTTGTTTAGCAAGCGTCACGGACCGCTCATTCTAACGAACGAGATCACCGGTTTGCTCGTTAATGAACGTCCGCTCGCTCAACCGCTCGTCGCTTTTCTTTCTCATCGGATTTATTCCGCTATTTTTTCTCGATAGCGATTTCAGATCCGATTTTCTTTCTAGTCTATCTTCTCGCCGCTTATCGGAATCAGTGATTCAAGCGCCTGGAGTTTCGCTTTCAAACCGCCGCCCGACTAATCAACTTAAACAAAGTTTTGCTACTGTAAAATTTGACTTAGTTTCAACTTGATAGAACCGAGTTGTTTTCTTTCGCCGCTTGACTTTCGCTGTTTTATTAGATTCGATTCTTTTGCAACCAGGGTTCTTAAGTTGAACTTTCTCGTTAGATCTTTCATTCGAGATTTACCTGCATTAGATGAGTACTTATTGTATGCTTGTTGTTTGTCTGCGATAGATCACCCGGAGTGCGCCGCTTGTTATTTCGAGTCTCTAGGTTTCGCGGATCATCAGCAAGGCAAGTAACACTTTGATCATACTTTCTCATACCCAGTTTTTATGCATTAGATCAATCCTCAAACACTTGCATGATTAGGATCTAATTAAATTGTGGGATGGGAAGTAGATTGAGGTAGTACCTATTACCTGTTTACTTATGAAACCTTTGGGGAGTTACTTCTACGTTTGCTCATTATGCCATGCTATGCTAGTAGACGTGGATTGGGTGAGTGAATATCCATGACAGATGTGAGATTTTTATTAATGGTTTATCTAAGGTGGCAACTTAAATACACATCTAGGTGGATTGAGGCACCTGTTTTCTAGCAGGACTTGCCTGTTTTTTTTTGGACCGCCACCCAGGCTCAAAGGGATCATAAGATAATTCATACTAGTAACCTCCGTGTGCAGCCACAAGCCATTATGGGCTCGCATGGTTGACTAAGTCGTGCGAACTCTTATAGTGGTGGACTAGCAGATGTAGGGGATGTAGGTGTACCGTCCACCCATCGTAAGGTGCTAGCGCTTCGAAGACTATCTCGGTCATCCGCCTCAAACACCATGTAAAGCGAGAAACCAAACGGAGGTGATCGAGTCTTGTGGGGAAAAGTGCGCAAACCTCTCGCAGAGTGTATAAACTAATCATGATTAGCCGTGTCCCCTGTTATGGACATCTTGAGTATCTAGTACTTGAATATCATGTGAATCTCAACATGTTACTCTAATTAATATTGTTGGGTTTTCAATGAGTACTTTTAATTGGGATTGAGGATGCTGTCAACCATTCTCAATGTTTAACAACCACCATGATAGTTAAACAAATTTATTCCTTTGCAGAGGGGAAAACTGGCTTTACGCAAAAACTCAGAATCAGAGAGCTTTACCACCAGCCACATATGCATGTAGTACAGGCTTATCATCCATTATTCTCTATGTGTTACATTGCCAAGATATTCCATGTGCTGACCTTGCTGGCTGCAACTTTCAAGTTGCAGACTTTTTAGACGACGAGTAAGGTGCTTTAGGTCGTGGTTCTATACTCAGTGATGCCGCTGGTGTTGATGGACTCACTTATATTGGGGAGGGCAGGGTTTTGCTTGGGGTAGGGGACAAGAAATAGACTAGGATTAGGAAACAAGAGGAAAAGATCTAGAAACAGATACGGAATAAACGGAAGTAGGAAAAGAGTCCTAATAGGAAAAGGAAAAGGAACGGCGGCTCCCTGGCTCCCTTGGTGGCGCTGATGGCCTCCTCGCCTTGGTCGGGTGGGAGCTTATGGCTTGGGCCTTGGGCCCAAGGCGCCATGATTGTTTTTAAACGGTTTCACAGCAGAAAAATAAATAAAAAATCTAAACGAACTCCAAAATTAATAAAGTAAACTTTCCCAACTCCTAAAAATGAGTCGCATAAAATGAACTTTAACACGGGCCAAAATGCAATTTTTGAAAACACGATTTTTCCCTAAGGCAAATAAACTCCGAGAAAATTCCAAAATTTGATTTATTTATTAAATCTTCATTTTTCCTAAATTTTGGGAAAGTCATATTATTCCTCTCTTATTTTTGATATTGGAAAAATATTTGAAGATAAATAAATAAATCCAATGATCCTCTTTTCATACTTTTGAGAGAACTCAAATACTAAAATTTCGAATCTCCAACTTTCCGAGGGTCCTTGAGTTGCGTGAAATTTCTAGGATCGACAAAATGCAAGAAAATATGATATGCATGATGATCTAATGTATAACATTCCAAATTGAAAATTTGGGATGTTACAAACCTACCTCTTTAAGATGAATCTCGCCTCGAGATTCGGGTTGGCTAGAAAATAGGTGAGGGTGGTCCTTGAGCAAATCTTCTTCTCTTTCCTGTGTGGCTTCATCCTCGAGTGGTGGCTCCACCGAACCTTGCAAAACTTTATAACCTTGCTGCAGTAACTCACTGGCATATTAGAGAATCCTGACCGGTTTATCCTCATATGTTAAATCATCCTTCAACCAATTGCTTCAAGTGGCATCAGATTCTTAGTGGTACTTCCGCCATCTAGGCGTGACATTTCTTCAATCGAGAAACATGGAACACGCCATGAACTCCCGACAGTCCCTCCGCAATTCCAGCTTATAAGCAACTTCTCCCATGCGCTGTAAAATCCTATATGGTCCAACGAAACGTGGTGCTAATTTTCCTTAACTCCAAATCGCTTAACTCCTCAAGTGGGGATACTCTAAGATAAACTCGCTCCAACTTCATATTCTATCGCTTTGCATTTTGAATCCAGATAGCTTTTCTCGTCTGGATCGGGCTACCTTGAGCCTATCACTAATCAACTTAACCTTCTGCTCGCATTCTTAATCAAATCTGGTCCAAACAATCGACGGTCTCCAACTTCGCCCCATGATAACAAAGGTCCGCACCTCCTTCCGCATAAGGCTTCGAAGGTGCCATCTTCAAGCTGGTTTGGTAATCGTTGTTATAAGAAAATTCTGCATACGGCAAGTTATCGCCCCAACTAGATCCATAATCTAGTGCACAAGCTCTCAAAGATATCCTCCAAAATCTGATTGACTCTCTCACCTCGTCCATCGGTCTCAGGGTGAAAAGCTGTATCAATTCCAGCCTGGTTCCCAATGTTTCATGCAACCGATTCCAAAACTTTGAGGTAAATTGAGTTACTCTATCTCGATACGATACTCCTCGAACTCCGCAAACACACAATTCTGGTCATGTATATCTTTGCCAACTTAGCACTGCTGTAGGTAGTCTTGATCGAATGAAATGAGCTACCTTCACAAGTGGTCGACTATAACCCAAATCGAATCATAGCCTGAACGAAGTCTTTGGCAAACCCGTGATGAAATCCATGCCTAGTTTATCCCACTTCCATTCGGTATTGGCAATGGCTGCAACAATCTCGCCGGCTTCGATGTTCTCGCTTTCACTCTCTCGACATACATCGCAAACTGCTACATACTCCGCGATATCCTTCTTCATTCCGTCCACCGTAACGCTTCCTTCAAATCCAAATACATCTTGGTATTTCGGTGAATCGAATAGGGTGAATCATGTGCCTCTTGCAGAATCAACTTCCCGATCTCCGGTCATTTGGCACGAATACGGTCCTCAAACCATAGGGTATCGTGCTCATCCTCACGAAATCCCTTTGCTTTTCCTTCGCCATTTTCTTCTTTATATCCGCAATCTCTTTGTCCTTTTCTCGAGCTTCCTGATTTTATCCATCAAGGTAGACTGAATCTCAAATGCTGCTACGTAGCCTCTCGAACTATTTCCAAACATAGCTCACGAAGATCTTCTCGCTAGCTCCTTTGGTATTTCTCCACAATAGCGTATTGACATGGCTCTTGCGGCTCAATGCGCCGCCTACTACATTAGCCTTCCGGATGATAATGCAATCTCATATCATAATCCTTGATGAGTTCCAACCATCTCCTTTGTCTGAGATTTAATTCCTTCTGCGTGAAAATGTACTTCAAACTCTTGTGATTCGTGTACACCTCACAATGATTTCCAATGAGAAAATGTCTCCATGTCTTCAATGCATGCACAACGGCTGCTAACTCCAAATCATGTGTGGCATAATTCAACTCATGAGGCTTAAGCTGTCGTGAAGCATACTAAACAACTCTTCCTTCCTGCATAAGCACTGCTCCAAGTCCTCGACGTGAAGCGCCGCAATACACCTCATAATCCTTGGTCCGATCCGCAAAATTAACACCGTGAGGTAACCAATCTTTTCTTCAACTCCTGAAAACTTGCCTCACAATCCTTAGTCCATATGAACTTGGTATCCTTTTTCAGAACTCCGCCATAGGCTTCGCAATCCTTGAGAAATTCACAATGAATCTTCGGTAGTATCCAGCGAGTCCAAGGAAACTCGATCTCTCCAACTGTCGTTGGTGCTTCCCATTTGGTTACGGTCTCAACTTTTGTGGGGTCAACTGCTATCCCTTCTCCGGATATAACATGTCCAAGAAATCCAACTTCCATTAGTTAAAACTCACATTTGCTGAACTTGGCATATAACGATGTTCCTCGCCTCCAAAACCAATCGCAAATGTTCCTTATGTTCTTCTTCATTCTTCGAGAAACCAAAATATCATCTATGAACACCACGATTTAACTTATCCAAAAACTCCATAAACACTTTGTTCATCAGGTTCATGAAATAGGCTGGCGCGTTAGTCAGTCCAAATGACATAACGGTGTACTCATACAGTCCATATCATTTGCATAATGTCCGGTCTTGGAACACTTGTAACAGGTGACATGACTCAAGTCTTTCTTGGCTGGGGTTGTTGGTGTGGTCCGGTTCTGGCCGTTGCTTCCTCCATTCCCATCACCATTCTTGTGGCCATTATGGTTGTGCGAACTACCTCCTCCATGGGTATGCTGAAACTGAACTCCCTGCTTAGGGGTATAACGGGCTTCATTGGCTCCAGAGTTAAACTTCCCCGCCCATACTTCCTCTTGTGGTTCTCAATCTGCTGCTGCTTCCTTCAATCATGAGGGCGCCGTCTACCAACTCCCGGTAGTTATTGAAACTTGCTACCATCAACTCGCATGCTTAACTCATCATTCAGTCCTTCCAAAACTTCTCCGCTTAGTTGCATCCGTAGCAACGCTATCCGGGGCATAACGTGTTAACTTACTAAAATCGCCCACATACCGCCAACAGTCCTTCCTCCTTGGCGAAGTTGCAAACTCACGCTTCTTCATGGCCATAGCTCCCGCCGAGACATGGGCGGTGCGGAAAGCTTGTTGAAACCGATCCCATGTGACAAAGGTGTCACAGTGGTAAGTGGCTGTAAAATTCTCCCACCATGCTGCCATGGTCCTTCAAGTTGGTGTGCAGCAAACTTCACCTTTCTCAATCTGACATCCTGCAGCGGTAAACTCCTCCCTACCTTACAGAGCCAATCATCTGCTACTATCAGCTCGGTGTTATCGAAAATACCGCATGATTCAGCCTAAGGAAACGAAAGTCAAGGATCCGCAGTGGTGGTGGCGTGGGTTGTTGTTGTTGTTGTTGTTGTTGCCTTGGTTCTGTACTCAATGTTTGGATCAAAGTGTTCTGCTGCTGAATCAATTGGGTGATCTCTCAAGGGAAAACAAACCCGGGTCGCTAGCTCTGGAGGCATCTGATGGGTTTAGAAAAGATGAGAAATTAAGAATAGAGTGAGGTCTAGGGAGAAAACACTACCCAAATGCACATGAGCAAATGCACACAAAATCACTTCATTCACTTCAAACAAAGGGCTTACAACGGTCCGAGGAGAGCACAAGTAAATTCCTTATCAGGAGTTGTGCAGGAAGAAGTACCAGTGGTAAGGGATTTCCCTGATGTATTTCCTGAGGAATTGCCAGAATGCCACCGGATAGAGACATTGAGTTTTTGATTGAGCTGTTGCCGTGAACATGCCCAATATCGGGTTAACCATACAGTGATGCCCGCACAGGATTTGGCGGAAATCAAGAAGCGATTAAGGAGCTATTGATAAAGGTTTTATACGCCCAAGTTCTTCGCCTTTGGGGATCACCTGCATCGTTAGTGGAGAAGAAGGATGGATCGTTAAGGATGGTTGTTGATTATTATGGGTTAAATGAAGTAACAATCAAGAACAAGTACCCACTACCTATGATAAATGATCTGCTTGATCGCTTGCAAGGAGCTAAAGTGTTTTCCAAGATCGATTTGCGATCGTGGTACCATCGCTTGAAGATTCGGGAGCAGACATACCTAAGACAGCATTTACCACGAGATATGGATCTGTATGAGTACACCGTTATGTCATTTGACTGACTAACGACCGCCTATTTCATGAACCTGATGAACAAAGTGTTTATGGAGTTTTGGATAAGTTTGTCGTGGTGTTCATAGATGATATTTTGGTTTTCTCAAAGAATGAAGAGGAACATAAGGAACATTTATGATTGGTTTTGGAGAAACCGAGGAACATCGCTTATATGCCAAGTTCGTAAAATGTGAGTTTTGGCTAAAGGAAGTTGGAATTCTTGGACATGTTATATCCGGGGAAGGGATAGCAGTTGACCCCACAAAAGTTGAGACCATAAACAAATGGGAAGCACCAACGACAGTTGGGGAGATCCGGAGTTTCCTTGGACTCGCAGGATACTACCGGAGATTCATTGAGAATTTCTCAAGGATTGCAAAGCCTATGACAGAATTGCTGAAAAAGGATACCAAGTTCATATGGACCGAGGATTGTGAGGCAAGTTTTCAGGAGTTGAAGAAAAGATTGGTTACCTCACCAGGTTAATTTTGCCGATCGTACCAAGGATTATGAGGTGTATTGCACGCTTCACGCCGAGGACTTGGAGCAAGACTTATGCAGGAAGGTAGAGTTGTTTCAGATGCTTCACTTACAGCTTAAACCTCATGAATTAAATTATGCCACACATGATTTGGAGTTAGCAGTCACAGTATGCATTGAAGACATGGAGACATTTTCTCATTGGAAATCATTGTGAGGTGTACACGGATCACAAGAGTTTGAAGTACATTTTCACGCAGTAAGGAGTTAAACCTTAGACAAAGGAGATGGTTGGAACTCATGAAGGATTATGATATGAGATTGCATTATCATCCCGAATGGCTAATGTAGTAGCCGACGATTGAGCCAGAAGAGCCATGTCAATACGCTTATTGACGGAGAAATACCAAAGGAGCTAGCGTAAGATCTTCGTGAGCTATGTTTGGAATTAGTTCCGAGAGGCTACGAGCAGCATTGGAGATTCAATCTACCTTGATGGATAAAATCAGGAAGCTCGTAAAAGGACAAAGAGATTATGGATATAAAGGAGAAAATGAGCGAAGGAAAAGCTAAGGGATTTCGTGAGGATGAGCACGATACCCTATGGTTTGAGGACCGATTTATGTGCCAAATGACCCGGAGATCGTAGTTGATTCTGCAAGAGGCACATGTTTCACCCTATTCGATTCACCCAGAAATACCAAGATGTATTTGGATTTGAAGGAAACGCTCGTGGACCGGAATGAAGAAGGATATCGCAGAGTATGTAGCAGCTTATGTATGTCGAGAGTGAAGGCGTAACATCGGGCCAGCAGGATTGTTGCAGCCATTGCCAATACCCGAATGGGATAAACTAGGCATGGATTTCATCACAGGTTTGCCAAAGACTCGCTCAGGCTATGATTCGACGGTTATAGTCGATCGCTTGACGAAGGTAGCTCATTTCATTCCAATAAGACTACCTATAGCAGTGCTAAGTTGGTAAAGATATACATGACCAGAATTGTTTGTTTGCACGGAGTTCGAGGAGTATCGACGATATGTGAACTCAATTTACCTCAAAGTTTTGGAATCACTTGCATGAAACATTGGGAACCAGGCTGGAATTCAGTACAGCTTTTGACCCACAGCCCGATGGACAGACTAAGAGAGTCAATCGGATTTTAGAGGATATGCTGAGAGCTTGTGCACTACACTATGGATCTAGTTGGGACGATAACTTGCCGTATGCAGAGTTTTCTTATAACAACAGTTACCAAACCAGCTTGAAGATGGCACCTTTCGAGGCTTTGTACGAAGGAGGTGTAGGACACCGCTATCATTGGACGGTTGGAGACCGCCATTGTTTGGACCAGATTTGATCAAGGAGTCTGAACATAAGGTTGTTGATTCGCAATAGGCTCAAGGTAGCCCACCAAGACAGTAAAATCTATGCGGATTCAAACGCAAGGCGATAGAATATGAAGTTGGAGACAAAGTTTATCTTAGAGTATCCCCACTCGAGGAGTTAAGCGCTTTGGAGTTAAAGGAAAGTTAGCGCCTGCTTCGCTGGACCGTGATAGGATCTTGCAATGCATGGGAGAAGTCGCTATAAGTTGGAATTACCTCAAGGACTGTCAGAGTTCATGACGTGTTCCATGTTTCTCGCTTGGAGAAATGTCACGCCGAGATGGCGGAAGTACCGCTAAGAGATACAAGACTCACTTGAAGCAATTCAGTTGAAGGATGATTTGACATATGAGGAGAAACCAGTAAGATTCTCGATTATGCCAGCAGAGTTACTCGCAGCAAGGTTATCAAGTTTTGCAAGGTTCAAGGAGCCACCACACCGAGGATGAAGCCACCGGGAAAGAGAAGAAGATTTGCTCAAGGTCCACCCTCACCTATTTTCTAGCCAACCCGAATCTCGAGGGCGAGATTCATCTTAAGGGGGGTAGGTTTGTAACATCCCAAATTTTTAATTTGGAATGTTATACATTAGATCATCATGCATATCATATTTTCTTGCATTTTGTTGATCCAAGAAATTTCACGCAACTCAAGGACCCTCGGAGAGAGTTGGAGATTTCAAAATTTTCATAATTGAGTTCTCTCAAAACTATGAAAAGAGGATCATTGGATTTATTTATTTTATATTCAAATATTTTTCCAATATCAAAATAAGAGAGGGAATAATATGACTTCCCAGAATTTAGGAAAAATGAAGATTTAATAAATAAATCAAATTTTGGATTTTTTTTCTCGGAGTTTATTTGCCTAAGGGAAAAATGCGTGTTTTCAAAAATTGCATTTTGGCCCCGTGTTAAAGTTCATTTTGTTCGACTCATTTTTAGGAGTCGGGGAAAGTTTACTTTGTTAATTTTGGAGTTCGTTTAGATTTTTTTTAATTTATTTTTCTGCGCGCGAAACTGTTTAAAAAAAATTCCGCAGCGCCTTGGGCCAAAGGCCCAAGCCGCAAGCCACCGGCCGGCCAAGGCCAGGAGGCCATCACACAAGGCCACCAAGGAAGCCAGGAGCCGCTGCCTTTTCCTAATACTAGTAGGACTTTTTCCTACTTCCGCTTATTCCAGATCTGCTTTCTAGATCTTTTCCTCTTGTTTCCTAATCCAAGTCTATTTCTTGTCCCCTATCCCAAGCAAAACCCTCCCTCCCCAATATAAATACCCAAGCACCCCCTCTAACACATCAAATCAACACCTCTCCTCTCTCTCCTCTCTCTCACCACCACCGCCGCCACCCAACGCCGCCGCTTCACCCACGCCACCCACGCCGCCGCTTCTACACCGCCGCCATCCTCGCTTCTTCGAGGTACTAGCCCTGCGCCACCGTTACCTTTTTTTTTTTCCGATCTGTTTCGCTCGATTCGGTTCCGCTTATAGATCGGTTTTTCGCTTTTTTCTTCCAAACCCTAGATCGGTTTTTCTCGCCGTTTTTCTTTCCGGTTTTGTTTAGCAAGCATCCGCCGGACCGCTCGCCCTAACGAACGTGATCACCGGTTTGCTTCGTTAATGAACGCCCATTCGCTCAACCGCTCGTCGCTTTTCTTTCATCGGATTTATTCCGCTATTTTTCCGATAGCGATTTCAGATCCGATTTTCTTTCTAGTCTATCTTCGCCGCTTATCGGAATCAGTGATTCAAGCGCTCGAGTTTCCTTTCAAACCGCCGCTCCGACTAATCAACTTAAACAAAGTTTTGCTACTGTAAAATTTGACTTAGTTTCAACTTGCTAGAACCGAGTTGTTTTCTTTCGCCGCTTGACTTTCGCTGTTTTATTTGATTCGATTCTTTTGCAACCAGGGTTCTTAAGTTGAACTTTCTGGTTAGATCTTTTATTCGAGATTTACCTGTGCATTAGATGAGTACTTATTGTATGCTTGTTGTTTGTCTACGATAGATCACCCGGAGTGCGCCGCTTGTTACTTCGAGTCTCTAGGTTTCGCGGATCGTCAGCAAGGCAAGTAACACTTGATCATACCTTTTTCTACTACCCAGTTTTATGCATTAGATCAATCCTCAAACACTTGCATGATTAGGATCTAATTAAATTGTGCGATTGGGAAGTAGATTGAGGTAGTACCTATTACCTGTTTTACTTATGAAACCTTTGGGAGTTACTTCTACGTTTGCTCATTATGCCATGCTATGCTAGTAGACGTGGATTGGGTGAGTGAATATCCATGACAGATGTGAGATTGTTATTAATGGTTTATCTAAGGTGGCAACTTAAATACATATCCGGGTGGATTGAGGCACCTGCTTTTCTAGCGAGACTTGCTCAGATTTCTTCGGACCGCCACCTGTGCTCAAAGGGATCATAAGATAATTCATACTAGTAACTTACGTGCAGCCACAAGCCATTATGGGCTCGCATAGTTGACTAAGTCGTATAACTCTTATAGTGGTGGACAAGCAGATGTAGGGTATGTAGGTGTACCGTCCACCCATCGTAAGGTGCTAGCGCTTCGAAAGACTATGTCTCGGCCATCCGCTTCTCAAACACCCCAGTAGTACGAGAAACCAAACGGAGGCGATCGAGTCTTGTGTGGAAAAGTGCGCAAACCTCTCGCAGAGTGTATAAACTAATCATGATTAGCCGTGTCCCTGTTATGGACATCTTGAGTATCTAGTACTTGAATATCATGTGAATCTCAACATGTTACTCTAATTAATATTGTTGGGTTTTTAATGAGTACTTTTAATTGGGATTGAGGATGCTATCAACCATTCTCAATGTCTAACAACCACCATGATAGTTAAACAAATTTATTCCTTTGCAGAGGGAAAACTGCTTTATGCAAAACTCAGAATCAGAGAGCTTTTCCACCAGCCACATATGCATGTAGTACAGGCTTATCATTCATTATTCTCTATGTGTTACATTGCCAAGATATTCCATGTGCTGACCTGCTTCCGCTGCAACTTTCATGTTGCGACTTTTCGACGCATTTAGTAAGGTGCCTTAGGTCGTGGTTCTATACTCATGATGTCACTGGAGTTGATGGTCTCACTTATCTTCCAAGTCTTCCGTTGTTATCGTTATTAGATGGCCTTAAGCCATATTTATTGTAATAAGTCCTCTTTGGGCAACGATGTAATAAGTGTGTGATTGCTACTCTATTATAAATCCTTCGGCACTGTGGTGTCAAGATTATCGATCCAGTGGATGACACCGAGCACGTAGACTTGATCCATTCGGTCGGTCGCTACACAGCGCAGACGCAAGAGGGACCCGCTGCAAGGATTCTTTTCATATTAAGACCTCAGTAAACCTTTTTTACTGTCTCTTGTTGATACACATCCCCGGTTTCTTGCTATAACCGAGGAGGAGGCTGGTGTTTTGGCATCGGCCGCACTGTAATCTTTTGCGCCGCACTGACACTGTGGGCTTAGGCATTATTCTCGCCTGCTTTCATAAAGACCAATACCTTAGGGAGTGTTCGCGCCTCGAGTTAGGCCTTATATGCATCATCTCCGAATCATGTCTTTGGTCAAATGTTGGGTTTGCCTGCCCCATGTTTTGGTACCTTACGCCCGCTATATCGCTAAGGTAGCGCTGGAGGACCACTACGATTGTGCCCCTGCTGAGCTGGGTTGAGCACCTCGTGGAGAAAGCTAAAATTGATCATCATGATATAGCTTGAGACTGGTCAACCACTGATGACCCAAATGGAATGTTTAGAATTCCCGCATTGAAGAAGGGCTGCTTCGATCAGCACATACGCCTCAATTCGGGAGAGCTGCTGGTGCCCTAGGGGCTATATAGTAGCCCCACCATCAAACTCCTATGGCTAAGTGAAAGTGATAAAGCATTATAGTCCGTTGCCTAGTTTGCTACGCTTATCACCTCCTTTACAGACCAAGACGTTGATTATGTGAAATGCGCTTTTTGCAAACAACCACGCACATAGCTGAAGTCAAGACCGCCATCTTTCGTGTTATATACACATATACATCAACGGTCGCAGACAGAGGTGTTTTAATACTTGAACGCATAAGTATAAAAAGCTCTTATATTATATTGAAACATTGTTTTCACAAATCATACATGTCATTTAAACATAATATCCTTCGAGCAATGCGCTCTATTAAACGAGCACCCCGCAGACTTCCTGAAAATAGTGCTCGCAGTACTCACTTCGTCTCAATCTTGGGATGCAACTTCGTGGCCTTCATCTCCGCCAAATATGTCTTGACACGGCAAGAGCCTTCACAGACCTCTATGCATGCTGACCGCTTCATTGCATCGATATGCGGCACCGCACTAAGGAACCTATTCAGCTCAGCCCATTCGCCAAACGATCGGTCAACGAAAGTGGACGCCCGACTATGGAATCGCGACCAAAAAGCTCTTCCATTCCGTGATCCTTTTGACTCGGAAGTGTTCGCCGCGGTTCATGCACTCGCTGCCAAATCCAGATAAGCATCCTCCGCACCCCACAGCCGGTCCAATTGAGCGCATTTAGATCCGTGAATTTCTCCGCAGCAGTAAAGGGCTTTCACCGCAATATCTTCGCCCGACGAGTTCTCCTTCATAGCTCTCATCGCAGAACGAGCATCGATCCTTGGCCTCGGTGGTGGCCTTTTTCAGGTCCTCTTGTTTCGCTCGATCTTCTTTTCCAAGAAGCTCGCAACGGTCTGTAGCATTCTTCAATTTCACGGCCATCTCGGCCACTTCTTTCTTGCTTCGGCAGTGAGTAGCCTGTTCGTCTTTTAGTTCTTTTTGGCCGCCTTTAAGGCCGCCGCATCACTTTTTCTGGCTGCTCCTTGGCACGGGCGAGCTCTGCCCGAAGGTTCTCCATAGCAGTGGCACCATCTGCATTAAGCATTCATGTTGTAAGGCATGGGCGTCAAGCTCCCTTACCAGGTGTCCGTGGAGAAGTTGCATACCTTGTGACTCGTCAAGCCGCTTATTAACAAGCGTGATGTCCGCATCCACCGCGTGAAGTTGCCGCCTCAGTTCGGCAAATTCATCGGTCCAGCTAGCCACCAGACGCTTCGCCACCTACATAGGAAGAGCACATATTATACCTGGGGTTATGATCCTCGGCGCGCTGTCATTTTTGACACCGCACCAAGTCTCAGGGGCTACTATCTATACAAGGCACATTTTATATGCAGAACTGTCAGAAGGTACATCATTTTATGCACTCAAAACCCGCCAAGAACTTACGACGGCTTCACGCAATCCTCTCTCAGCGATGAAATCTTTTCAATCACCATACCCGTTAACGTACGGTGATCTTCCGAGATAGACGCTCGCCCAAGCAAATCCTTCAGCTCCTCCGATCGTACACTCGTTGATGCCGGACTCGTCTGGTGGCCTTTTTCGAAGGCCGGACACGGAGGACTTTGAGGGGACATACAGCTGCCTTCTGGCTCCGCCGATTCGAGAAGCCTCCGCGACGACACCTCAGCGCCGCCCACCTCGCATAACAGTACGGCAGGCGGAGGCGTTTCGCTCTCCATCATCTCCGGATCAAGATCCCCTGAAGACGAGCTCTACTGTGAAGGGCTGAGATCCGAACTGCAAGGTAAATTTCGGTTAATATTAAGAAATAAAACAGGGATGTCTCTCTTTTAAGAAAAAACGCCCCCCTTTACTTACGGCTCACTGGAGGGCTGATCTCCTAGGGGAAATAGTGCGGACGGGGCATCTCCAGCCGCAAGAACCTCTGGTGAAGATTTCTTCCCCCGCTTCGAGGCTTTGGCCTCCGGATCTTCAGAAGCGGTCCTCTTCTCCCCTTGGAGGGTGGGATTCTTGATCCCCCCTTTCTCGATAGCCTCCTTCACGGAGGTAGTAGTTCCCTTGTTCCCCCCTTCGCCTTCTTCAAAAGGCACGGCCTCTAGCATCCTGGTTAATACAGGATCCGGCGTGGTCTCAGGGAGGGGGGCCAGACACCTGATCAGTTTTGCTTTCGCTATCCACACCTGCTTAAGGGATAGCTCTTTTAAGGGCAAGTTTATGATAAATATGTGGATAGCATGTCCGGGTGCAGGACTACTTACTTGAGTATCCGGCGATTGTAGCTCAGACTCAAGGCCCTCGGTCAAGTCCGACACATTGCTTGTGATCCAAGAACAGTTGATACATCTCCACGGGCGCACGCCCATAAAATGTTGGAGAGCTCGTGGTCCCTCCGGATTAAACTCCCACAAAGGAGGTGGCGACGCTTGCAGGGCAAGGTGCGCATTTAATCAACATCCCGCGCTACTACGACCAGATTGATCTCTCTAGGAGGTCTCAACACGGCCCCGCAATGTAGGTACGCCCTGGACGGTCCCCAATCGAGCCCTTTATTAACCCATGACGCCAGCCGCAAAGGGAGGACCCGAAAGGAAGGCAGGTGGCGCCGCCCATTTGGAGCCCCCGGGAGCGTGATATAAAACCACTCATACTGCCATAAATTAAGCTCCTCTTGAAAAGAGCCCTCGCCATGGAGCATCAACATTCCTGCTTATAACAGCCCCTCCAAGACTTACCGATGCCCTTGATCATCTTCGCCCACTTTGAAGGTCTTGAGCCACAATCCGGCGTGAGGGGTAATGCGGAGGAAGGCTTCACATACAACAATGAATGACGAGATGTGGAGGATGGACTCGGATCCAAGTCATGGAATTCCAGCCCATAATAAAACATGAGCCCCTCACGAAAGGGTCCGCCGGAAGCCTAAACCTCAAGGAAGTGAGACACTAATACCACGCCTCACCAGGCTCGAGTGGGAATAACCTGCCTTGGGCAGCAGCCTATGCGAATTTCGCCGTAAGATACATGGCGCCTCTCAGTTTAGCACGCCTTCTTCCGTGACGGAGGAAGACATCCACCGCCGCAGGTCGGAGCCGGACATCGTCAAGGTCCGGGCGCCTAAATCTGGAGCTTTGGGTGTTGGAACACGAGGCGAGGGGCGGATTCGATTGAGATTGAAAAGAAGGGCGGGCCTTGGTCTCATTATAAAGAGGTTGAATACCAAGAGCCTCCCCGGACTGCTCGACTCACCTTCGATGGAGGAGGCGTGCCAACGGGCACGGTTGGGTTACCACGTCCGTATTGATGAGGATCCCAGAATAAGGGGGCACGATCTCCGCTTTGATAAGACGTGCCAAGGAAACCGCCTCGCTAAATGCGCTGAGGTGGAACAGAAAAAATGATTCGAATAAAGGCTTGGCTGTGGTGTGATGTCATGCCGCGGGAACTTGTTTTGCAGAGTCGGACACTATCCTTGTGTTCAAAATCTTCTATGAAGTATTCAGAGGAGGAACCCGCCTTGCAATGCCGAAGACAATATGCGCGCCGAACTCGTCGTCATTGAAGCCTGGTTCAGGGGCTACTGAGGGAGTCCTGGATTAGGGGGTGTCCGGATAGCCGAACTATCACCGTTGGCCGGACTCCTGGACTATGAAGATGCAAGATTGAAGACTTCATCCCGTGTCCGGATGGGACTTTCCTTGGTGTGGAAGGCAAGCTTGGCAATACGGATATGTAGATCTCCTACCATTGTAACCGACTGTAACCCTAACCCTATCCGTGTCTATATAAACCGGAGGGTTTTAGTCCGAGGACTAACAACAATCATACCATAGGCTAGCTTCTAGGTTTAGCCTCTCCGATCTCGTGGTAGATCCACTCTTGTACAACCCATATCATCAATATTAATCAAGGTGAGTAGGGTTTTACCTCCATCGAGAGGGCCCAACCTGGGTAAAACATCGTGTCCCTTGTCTCCTGTTACCATCCGCCTAGACGCACAATTCGGGACCCCTACCCGAGATCCGCTGTTTTGACATCGACAGCTTCCAAGAAAGCTGATAAAACAGCTATGGAAGACTATCTTGAAGACAGCGAGACAACCCCAAAGTCCTGCCTTGGTTTAGTGTTCGAAGCATCGCCACTACCGCTTGCACAAGCTATTCAAACTCAATGTCCGAATCAGTTCGGTTTCTAAGTCTCAACTACAAGCTGAGAGACATCGATCAGTCAGTCATGACAAGAAGCGAAGGACTGGGAAGTCCTCGAGCATTCAGATGCATATTTTCGTGCAACAAAGAAGCGTTGGAGGATTTTAACGCCAAACAGACAAAGCTAATCAGCTTGCTGCTTATTGCCAGCATGGTGGATACCCAGATAACGCTTGAGCTCTTCCGTTGTTTCAGCTTATGTTTTGTTTTGCTGCCGCTTATTTGCAATCGTGGCCAATTTTGACGGCCAGTATGTAATATGCAGCTTTGTTCCTATATTTGCACTAGTGGCTAACTTTGATGCCCAAAGGATGTAATATGTGTAATAGCGTAATAGGCTAGCGCTAATTACTTGCTTATTTATTTCCTTATTGTCTTGTTTAGTTGTTTTCTTGTAGTCACCGCAGTTCTTTTTCTCGTGTTTTTCTAGTGGCCGCAATAGCCTATTTTTGGTAACTAGGCCAAAATAATCATGGCAACACATGGATCTGTTGTAACCATGGGCCTCCGCAGTCGTATGATCCATGGGCCTTCT